>JAUCMX010000001.1:24910743-25655743 GCA_033459395.1 Hemibagrus guttatus
ATATATATATATATATATATATTTTTACATCACAGAAACCTGGCATTTTAACAGGGGTGTGTTATATATACAGTGGATATAACACACCCCTGTTAAAATGCCAGGTTTCTGTGATGTAAAAAAAATGAGACCAAGATAAATCATTTCGGGTCTTTGATGTGACGTATAACCTGTACAACTCAATTGAATAACAAACTGAAATCTTTTAGGGGGTGGAGTAAAAATAAAAAACTAAAATAATGTGGTTGCCTAAGTGTGCACATGATCTTATAACTGGGGATGTGGCTGTGTTAAGAATTAAGCAATCACATTTAAACTCATGTTAAATAGGAGTCAGTGCACACCTGCCATCATTTAAAGTGCCTCTGATTAACCCCAAATAAATTCAGCTGTTCTAGTAGGCAGGGTTGGGAAGGTTACTCTGGAAATGTAATAGGTTACAGATTACAAATTACCCTATTTAAAATGTAATAAGTAGTATTACTTTTCAATTTCTTTATAAAAGTAAAGTAACTGATTACATTTGATTACTTTTAAGTTTGTATTGGATATTTCCAACTAAATCATTTCCAAACATTTATACCAGGCAGGGTTAACCTTACAGTAGTACTCAACTCTGTTTACTGTTAGAATTAAAAATCTTTCATCACTTGAATTAAGATTATATTAATTTAATTTTAAGCACAGCCACCACAAAACCAGACTTCATAACAAAAATTGTTTCATACTGTTTTAGGAATCAAACCTTTGCATAGCTATGAAAGTACACACTGGCAAGTAACAATGCCTTGGAAAAAAAAAAACATAATCTGAAAAAAGAAAGCATATACATAAACCCCCAGATAGGCAATAAAACAGTTATTAAAACAGTTAATAAAAGAAAAACACTGGTGTTTCATAGCCATTAATGCAATTAGGGAAAGAAATTAATTAAGTGTGTGTGGGTGTGTGTATGTGTGTGTGTGTGTGTGTGTGTGTGTGTGTATTTCACAACTCGATGACTTTGTGAGTCATCATAACGTATGCTACAGTGCTAAAATAACTAAGTTATATTAGATCTGACATTACCAACACATTTTCAAGGAGGAAAAATGTGAGCTATATATTTTCTGTCAAAGGGTTCATAAATAGAAGTGTGTCTGGTAAAGTTAGCTAGCAGACTAGCTCATTTGTTATGAATGTTTTGAATATAGGTCTTGAATACACTTTGGGGTCGATGAATGCGCTGGTGTGTTTTGGTGGATATTTTCCACATAGCAGCTACAGTAAATCCATTGACTACTCCATCACTTTTTATTATACAGAAACGAGTAATATATAATTCGAAACTAAAGGGTCTGTTTTTATTTCTGTACACTCACAATAATTGACAAAAACCATATGCTTTTATAAAATAAAGAAAGGCTAGGTTACATACCTGCAGATGCTTCCTCAGGTTCGACATTGAAGCCTTTGATGTCAAAAGCATTTTAACAGCTGACAAAGTCTTTGGCCATAATTCCAAAAGGTATGTTTGGCGCAAAAACAACACTGCACATCACCAAAAGAACACCATACCCACAGTAAAGCACGGTGGTGGCAGCATCAAGCTTTGGGGCTGTTTTAATTCAGCTGGGACTGGGGCTGTAGTCAAGGTGGAGGGAATTATGAACAGTTCCAAATACCAGACAATCTTGGCACAAAACCTTCAGGCTTCTGCTAGAAAGCTGAAAATGAAGAGGAACTTCATCTTTCAGCATGACAATGACCCAAAGCATACAACCAAATCAACAAAAGAATGGCTTCACCAGAAGAAGATTAACGTTCTGGAATGGCCCAGCCAGAGCCCAGACCTGGATCTGATTGAAAATCTGTGGGGTGATCTTAAATTAATAAATTAATAAATTTATTTTAAATAAAATAAATTAATATATATATATATATATATATATATATATATATATATATATATATATATTTTTTTTTTTTAAATATATATTTAAATATTAGTCAAAGATAACCCAAGTAAACACATCATGCAGTTTTTAAATGAAGGTTTTTATTATTAAGGGAAAACAAAATCCAAAACTACATGGCCCTGTGTGAAAAAG
The DNA here is from genome assembly GCA_033459395.1 of Hemibagrus guttatus. Taxonomy (NCBI): domain Eukaryota; kingdom Metazoa; phylum Chordata; class Actinopteri; order Siluriformes; family Bagridae; genus Hemibagrus; species Hemibagrus guttatus. The sequence continues at coordinate 24,912,834 of JAUCMX010000001.1, forward strand.
TGTTTCAAAAGTGTTTCAAGCTATCAAAAGTGGTCCAAAGAAGGAATAGTGGTGAACCAGTGACAGGATCATGGGCAGCCAAGGCTCAATGATGCAGGTGGCGAGCGAAAGCTGGCCTGTGTGGTCCAATCTAACAGACAAACTACTGTCGCTCAAATTGCTAAAGAGGTTAATGCTGGTTCTGATAGAAAGGTGTCAGAATACACAGTGCATAGCAGTTTGTTGTGTATGGGCCTGCAGAGCTGCAGACCAGTCATATATATACAGTCATGTTAAAAAATTAGGACACCCCATTGAACATTCAGTTCTTTACTAAGAAATGTCAACATGTCAATTTCTGATATTGTTTTAATTTGTACCTGTAGATGAAAGTGATGTAATTGCATGCAAACAACAAAATATAACTTTTTCACTTATTAAACAAAAGAAGTTAACAAAAATAAGTATTTCACCTGAGGCTAGTGTTTCCCCTATTGGCTGAAATAACCTTAATGAGACATTTCTTGAGGCCAACTACCAGTTTCTGACATCGACTGGAAGAAGGTTTTCCCCACTCCTCAATGCAGAATCTTTCAGCTGTGCGATGTTTGGGGTGTTTATTGCATGCACAGTCCATTTCAAATCACCTTACAGGATCTCAATAGGATTTGAGAATTCTCCATTTTTTACTTTTCAGCTTGGTGGATTTAATGGTATGTTTTGGGTCATTGTCATGTTGCAAGGTTGAATTCATAATGGATTCTTTGATGGTGAGCTGACCAGGTCCTGCTGCAGCAAAGCATCCCCAATCCATAACCCTTCCACCTCCATGTTTCATAGTTGGTATGAGGTTCATTTGCTGAAATGCTGTTGGTTTACGCTAAACATGTCCTGTTATTGTGTCCAAATACTTCAATTTTAGACTCATCTGTCCGAAGCACATTATTCCAGAAGTCTTGGCCTTTGTCTCTGTGTTCTTAGGGAAACTTCAGTCTTGCCCTCATGTTTTTTTAGACAGCAAAGGTTTCCTTCTTGCACACCTCCCATAATAATTAAAGTTGTGTAGTCTCTTTCTGATTGTAGATTCATGCACTTTGACATAAACTGTAGCAAAAGCTTGCTGTAGGTCTTTTTGGAGACGTCTTTAAGCATCTTGCGGTCTGCTCTTGGATTGAATTTGCTTGGACGGCCTGACCTGGCCATGTTGGCAGTTGTTTTGAATGTTCTCCACTTGTAAATGATTTTCTGGACAATGGAATGGCTGATAAATTCTTTTAAGATCTTTTTATATCCCTTACCAGACTAATAAGCATCAACAATCTTCTTTCTGAAGGCCTCAGAGATCTCACCATGGTGATAACTCTCACTTCAACAATTAAGAGCAAAACAAGCTAAATGTCTGAAGTTTAAATAAGGCAAGCCTCCTTCAAAATGCTCTGTAACAATGTTCTAATAATTTGCATCTGATGTGATACACCTGTAGGTAATTTTATCCATTTTAAGTACAAATAAATGTGGGTTTTTTTCTTTGGTTTTATTTGTTTAGTAATATTACTTGAAACTTTCAATATTATTAAAATGAAGATCAAATGCCCATATGTTTAGCTATGTTAAAAAACACACAAGCTTTCACGGAGTGTCCTAATTTTTATCACATGACTGTATGTATAAAACCAAAATAGTCTAAAAGTTGACTGCATAGTTCCTAAAAATGAAATTTAAAATCCGTGTGGTTTTATTCTGTTTACAATTTGGTTGGAGAGACTGTAATATCAAGCTGTAATTTTATGCAAGCAATGCTTAGCAAACTGAAATAAAACAATTATCCCAGTATACAAAATTTTGCTGTATGTACATAAACTGAAAAATAAGGAGATATTTTCTAATTATTATGGACATGCACTTGCATCCATATTTTGGGTAAACCTTGAGCTGGCCACCAGAATGACCTGGTTTTAGAAAAAACAAAAAAGAAAACAAAAAAAGACAGAGAACAAAGAGTTTTAGAAACATGCTTCTTTTGATGGCATGCAATGATATTAAACTCCTTCCTTTTCCTCTTTCACTACTGACATTCTAGATCACCATTACTATAGATCATGCGAATAAGCAACTGTATGGAATCATCTACTGCATCTTTCATTCTGAACAGCAGCCTGACTAGCATCAACAACTCTTTGTATTGTACTGGTTAACAAAAAAAGTGTAAAAAAAAAAAAAATTAAAATGATTGTCATGACCAGTGGCTCTGACTTTAAACATTATAAGACCTTGTAAATGCTGACATTAACTTACCTTCAATTACTGACTCTGGAACTTTTTTAAGCTTCCTGCTCTAAGCTTCCTGCTCTACTCTGACTGTGAGGATCTTTTTTTTCTTCCTTTAGTGCATTCAGTACCATAAAGCAAGTTGGTTTTGGTGGGGACTGGAAGGTTCCATGTTGATTGAATCCTGTGTTCATCTTCTTCCTGTTTAATCTGTACAACACTATGTACATAATTATGAATCAGGTCATCTGCATAAATTCTTTGAGGACATTGCCATTGTGGGAAGTATTAGAAGCAGACAGGTGGAGAAATAGGACTTGTGAAGGACTTTTTGCATGTTTGTCATACTTTAAGTAATGTTTCAGATAATCAAACACATTTAAATATTAGTCAAAGATAACACAAGTAAACACATCATGCAGTTTTTAAATGAAGGTTTTTATTATTAAGGGAAAACAAAATCCAAAACTACATGGCCCTGTGTGAAAAAGTGTTTGCCCCCTAAGCCTAATAACTGGTTGGGCCACCCTTAGCGGCAACAACTGCAATCAAGCGTTTTCCATAACTTGCAATGAGTCTGTTACAGCGCTGTGGAGGAATTTTGTCCCACTCATCTTTGCAGAATTGTTGTAATTCAGCCACATTGGAGGGTTTTCGAGCATGGACCACCTTTTTAAGGTCATGCCACAGCATCTCAATCGGATTAAGGTCAGGACTTTGACTAGGCCACTCCAAAGTCTTCATTTTGTTTTTCTTCAGCCATTCAGAGGTGGACTTGCTGGTGTGTTTTGGATCATTGTCCTGCTGCAGAACCCAAGTTCGCTTCAGTTTGAGGTCACAAACAGATGGCCAGACATTCTCCTTCAGGATTTTTTGGTAGACAGCAGAATTTATGGTTCCATTTATCACAGCAAGTCTTCCAGGTCCTGAAGCAGCAAAACAGCCCCAGACCATCACACTACCACCACCATATTTTACTGTTGGTATGATGTTCTTTTTCTGAAATGCGGTGTTACTTTTGTGCCAGATGTAATGGGACACAGCCCTTCTAAAAAGTTGCATTTTTGTCTCATCAGTCCACAGAGTATTTTCCCAAAAGTCTTGGGGATCATCAAGATGTTTTCTGGCAAAACTGAGACGAGCCTTTATGTTCTTTTTGCTCAACAGCGGTTTTTGTCTTGGAACTCTGCCTTGCAAACCATTTTTGCCCAGTCTCTTTCTTATGGTGGAGTCATGAACACACCTTATCTGAGGAAAGTGAGGCCTGCAGTTCTTTGGATGTTGTTGTGGGGTCTTTTGTGACCTCCTGGTTGAGTTGTCGCTGAGCTCTTGGGGTAATTTTGGTCGGCCGGCCACTCCTGGGAAGGTTCTCCACTGTTCCATGTTTTCGCTATTTGTAGATAATGGCTCTCACTGTGGTTCTCGGCAGTCCCAAAGCTTTAGAAATGGCATTATAACCTTTTCCAGACTGAGAGATCTCAATTACTTTCTTTCTCCTTTGCTTTTGAATTTCTTTGGATCTCAGCATGATGTCTAGCTTTTGAGGATCTTTTGGTCTACGTCACTTTGTCAGGCAGGTCCTATTTAAGTGAGTTCTTGATTGCAAACAGGTGTGGCAGTAATCAGGCCTGGGTGTGGCTAGAGAAATTGAACTCAGGTGTGATAAACCACAGTTAAGTTATGTTTTAACAGGGGGGCAAACACTTTTTCACACAGGGCCATGTAGTTTTGGATTTTGTTTTCCCTTAATAATAAAAACCTTCATTTAAAAACTGCATGATGTGTTTACTTGTGTTATCTTTGACTAATATTTAAATGTGTTTGATTATCTGAAACATTAAAGTGTGACAAATATGCAAAAAAATAAGAAATCAGGAAGGGGGCCAACACTTTTTCACACCACTGTAGATGTGCCCTTGAATTATTGTCTGCAATAGACTTCCAGTGCTGGGGCTGAGTACATTTAGCTGCTATTGAGATTAAGGACCTTGAGTGTGTGTGGCTCCCAGTCTGCTCTACTAATTCTATCAGTCTGCTAGTGCATTATTTTACAATGTTCTATGTTGCAGTAGTGGCATTTGAGCTTGTTTGGCAAATAATACAAAACTAATTGATTAAAAAGACTTGTCTTGCATTTGGACATTTTTGATCCTCTGTTTCTGCTCTCTGCCATAATTGCCTCTCTTCTGGCACTCTCTCTTTCTGAATTCAGTGAAAAATGTAACTTGATATTTTTGGCTTCTGTACAATGTATACTGCTTCACAGAAAATCAGAATTTCCAACTGAATAGCACAAGAGGAATGAATGTATATTAATACAAAATGTTTTTGCTTGTGATCATTCAAGCTATTCTGCATTTACCTCAAGATGTGTACATATTGGAATATTTTAATAGTTGCAATTCAAGAAAAATACATTTTATTTAGTATTATAGCATTTGTATTTTGCATGATTAATGAGGTGTTCCACAGTTTAGGGGTTGACTGGGCTTTTGTTATGGGTGGTAGGTCCTATGTTGGACCACTAGGGGGGGTTTCCAGCAGGGGTTATGTTATGTTGTGTTGTTGTGTTTTGTCATGTGCTTGGTTTAGCCCCGCCTTATCCCTAATGTGTCCCTGTTAATGTTCACCTGATCCTCATGTTGTTTGTAATTATGTTTAGTATTTATAGTGGCCTTTTGCCAAGGTTCAGGGCTGGTCTTCGCCTTAGTGTTCCGTTGTTACGTGGTGTGGTTCATGTCGTCTATGTCTGCTTATGATTTTGGAATAAACCCCTGTCTGCTGTCTATCCCGCGTATGGGTCTGATTCCATCATGCTCTGTATACCGGAAACGTGATAGAAAGACCAGCCAAAACCGTACAGACCCAGCGGGATAGCTCATGCGAGGATTTTATTTTTCCTGCTCTGGTTATTTTTTTTTTACTGGATTCTGGATTTTGGTTTTTGTTCTGGTCCTCGCTCCGCTCATGTTCCCGTGGGGGACGTTGCTCCACCGTCTGGTTTTCCGTGGGGGACACCGCCTCACCTCTCGCGGGCGGAGGAGGTTTCTGGCCTGGATTACCGGCTTTTTGGTTTTTGTTCCGGTCCGCGCTTCGCTCCAGCTTCCGTGAGGGACGCCGCTCCACCTTTGTTTCTCCATGGGGGATGCTGCCTCACTCCTGGTTGGCGGAGGAGGTCATTGGATGTAGCTGTCTCCCGCCCTCCCACCCCTTGGGGGGTTTCTGACCCCAGCGGGACTAAGGTCGTCACTCGGCGCTACCGTTTGTTGGTGGACGTCTCTCGGCGCGAGTGCTCGGCGGGGGGACGACGCTCGGTGCTGCTGCTCGGCTGTGGACGTCGCCCCCCCAACCCCACCCCCCCACTTGCCTCGCCATGCTTCTCGCTCCCCCCACCTGCCTCTCTATGCTCCTTGCTCCTTTTCGGGACTCTCAGTTCGTCCAGACTTTCGGGGAGGGTTATGGGTGGTAGGTCCTATGTTGGAACACTGGGGGGGTTTCCAGCAGGGGTTATGTTATGTTGTTGTGTTTTGTCATGTGCTTGGTTTAGCCCCGCCTTATCCCTAATGTGTCCCTGTTAATGTTCACCTGATCCTCATGTTGTTTGTAATCATGTTTAGTATTTATAGTGGCCTTTTGCCAGGGTTCGGGGCTGGTCTTCGTCTTAATGTTCTGTGTTTCTGTGGCATCATCATGTTGTCTCTGCGTGTTTATTATTTGAATAAAACCCCGTGCTGGGTCTGATTTATCATGCTCTGGATACCGGAAATGTGACAGCGTTATTCAACCATTAGTAGATAATCAAATTTATTAATTAATTGTTTAAATTATTACCCTGTTGTCTTTGAGTTCACTTTATGTTATCCAGTAATGAGTGCCTGCAGTTCTGTCACCCTTTGTGCTAAGGTGATTTTCAGCAAAAAGGCTATTTCTAGGTTTCTAGGTCTTCCAGGGACTCCAATAGTAGTGGGAAATCCCATACCAGGATTTTGGGTGAATGTGGCAGATGAAGGTAACCATCTCCTTTCATAAACTCTGTTATGAGCTCCTAGCAAGGTACCATTTACTGTGCTGGGTATACCTAAAATGATCAACCTAAAATAGTCAACCACATACACTTGCAGCATACACAGGCACTTGCACTTATACAGTTGCCCCAGCAAAAAGGCTAGCACAATAGGCCCTGGTCAGTACACTTCAATTCAGTTATTGGGGAGCACATGATTTTTGGATCAGTTCCCATTTGAGAGCAAACAATGCCTGTACACTAGGGGCTCTAGCATTCAGAATCATTACCAGGACTGTTTCATCAGATCAAGCTACCCTCACATACAGTTGCCTGTGAGGTCAGTTATGTGCCAAACCCACAGGTGCAGATAGCATGGCAAGGAGTGTCACAGCTCATCTGTGATAAGTCTGCCCTGGAAGGGCATTGCCACTAGTGAGAGCAGCAATAGGAACCGAGGTCTCTCTGGCTATTCTATATAGTAGGCCACTTCAGGTCTTTTTATATCTACAAAACAGATATAAACATAAATAAAACCTTATATAAAGGATAATAATACATTTTGTGATGGCTTGAAGTATTGCATTTATTTATGAATTTTATTAAGTTATTTAATACATTATTTTGTTTATATTATATTGTGACCAGTCTGCCTTATGATAAAACATAATAAAATGAAAACATATTTGATACATTTTTATGTTGCTAGTTAATGGAATACATAGGGTAATACAAATAAGCAAAAAGGGATGCAGAGATTAAATGAATTTATTTTATGAATTTTGAAGGTTTTTTTTAATGTTATAGATTTTACTGTCTAGTACAGTGTGCATTCTCTAAAATGTCTCTTTATTAAGATATGCATAGATTAAATTATGTGCAGTAAAGCAGTGTCCAGTAAACAGGAATGTTTTTTTTCTTGAAACATAAATGTTGTATATAGAATTCTTAATAAAGCATAGATAAAACATATATGTTGTGTAGAGCATAATTATAATATTTAAAAAAAAATTACAGTATAATTACATTCTAATCTCACTTGAGTCTCTCATGTAAAATGCATTGAGTAACAGTAACACCATTACTAGAAGTTTACATGTAAGTGATTGTTATGGGACAGATAAAAGCTAATACATCTATACCAAAAAAACATACATACATACATACATACATACATACATACATACATACATACATACATAATTTGTTTGCTTGTTTGTTCATGAGTGTACATATGTGGAAACCTATTAAACCACACCATTTAAGTCAGATATCTATTGATTGCCAGTGACAAAATAATGCATTACCCCTTGCAATATCCAAACCTGCTTTAAATGTTTTAGCTACCATTTGCCATCTACAGTATGCATTCATTCATTGTCTACCGCTTATCCGAACTATACTCGGCTATATATATATATATATATATTCTCAGGCGTCATTGGGCATCAAGGCAGGATACACCCTGGACGGAGTGCCAACCCATCGCAATCACACACTACGGACAATTTAGAGATGCCAATCAACCTACCACGCATGTCTTTGGACTGGGGGAGGAAACCGGAGCACCTGGAGGAAACCCCCAAGGCACAGGGAGAACATGCAAACTCCACACACACATGGCGGAGGCAGGAATTGAACCCCCAATCCTGGAGGTGTGAGGCAAACGTGCTAACCACTAAGCCACCGTGCCCCCCACAGTATGCATTAGTAGTCTTTTCATTTGCTGCTCTGAATCCAGCCAATGTTAGTACACCAATTCTACATTGCAACTCTATTATATTGTTATATCAATATAACTATCTGTTATGTTGGTTGAGTTATTGAATGGATAAAAGCATGAGGCTTTCATTCCTAAATCACATCTTTAAAACACAAGGGAACGAAGAGTTGTTCTAAATGACATCTAAACAGATTGTTAGAAACTGTTGCATAATTGTGTTTGCTCACTGATATGTTAAACTGTCAACTTGTAGATAAATTGTGTTTGTGGATAAATTGTTACACACAATTCCAGTGACAATGTCAGTAAAATGCTAAAAACAATCTTACAATCTGGGGCTAAAATGAGCCATGATTATGTTAATAATAATAATAATAATAATAATAATAATAATAATAATAATAATAATAATAATAATGATAATAATAATAATAATAATAATAATAATAAAATAATAATAATAAGCAGAAGAAGATGATATGGATTAACAAGTAAAGAATATAGTTTATGAGTTTGTATTTGAGAGGTAGTATTCCTCCTATACCAGAGCAATTTGCCAACAGCAATTTAATGCCAAATTGAATTTTAGCTGTTTATAGTTACATTTAATTAAAACTTATATTACATTTAAAAGTTGAGTCGTTAAAACTTGAGTTGAAATATCCTTCTATAAATGTTAATTAAATGTATCCTAACATATTAAACGTATGATAAATGTATCCTAACATATTAGCAATCAAACCCTTTTTTCTTATATAGCAACATTGTTTTTTACTTATATAGCAACATTGTTTTTTGATTTTGCACCCTAAAATTAATTAATACCTTCTGATTCAAGAATTCAACCTTACATACTGTGGTATAATTATTGTACTTAACATGCTGTTATTGGGGTGTGATGTCATGGCTAACATCACATCACATGCATGATTCTCAAAATACCTTCTGATATCACTGTGACACATACATAACTAGAACTCGATCAAAACATCCCATTTCTGTAGTACAAACAAACCAAAAGAAGTGCAAGCTATATGCTAAGCAAAAACATATCAATTCTAAATAATAATAATAATAATAATAATAATAATAATAATAATAATAATTATTATTATTATTATTATTATTATTATTATTATTATAATTATTATTATTATTATTATTATTATTATTATTATTATTTAGAATTGATATGTTTTTGCTTAGCATATAGCTAACCAGTTGTTAAACATGGAAATAACAGACTTTTTCAGCTATAGGTGTTTTATTTGGTTCCAGTGAAATGATGACACTTCCAAAGAGAAGAAGTGTCTGAAGAAACTGTAACTAGATGTCCTTTGTGGAAGTGAATTAAAGCCATTATTAGTGACACATAGTCACTAATAATCAACCACCTAGTTTGCTTATATTTGTTATAATAATAATAATAATAATAATAATAATAATAATAATAATAATAATAATAATAATAATAATAATTATTATTATTATTATAATAATAATAATAATAATAATAATAATAATAATAATAATAATAATAATAATAATAATTATTATTATTATTATTATTATTATTATTATTATTATTATTATTATTATAACAAATATAAGCAAACTAGGTGGTTGATTATTAGTGACTATGTGTCACTAATAATGGCTTTAATTCACTTCCACAAAGGACATCTAGTTACAGTTTCTTCAGACACTTCTTCTCTTTGGAAGTGTCATCATTTCACTGGAACCAAATAAAACACCTATAGCTGAAAAAGTCTGTTATTTCCATGTTTAACAACTGGTTAGATATAGTGGTTGATTATATCCAGTGGATGAGGACGCTGTTATTCTGGATAACAACTCCAGAATTCATTGTCAGATATATATATATATATATATATATATATATATATATATATATATATATATAGGTCTTTCAATAATTGCAGGTACATTTGATGTTCAAGTTGATTATTTTTTTCCTGTTTTCTACAAATGTTCCCATTTTTCCAATACTAGTAAAAGTGCTTTTGATATAATAATATATAATATAATATTATAGTTCTTGTTAGTAGTAGCTATAGTAGCAGTAAAAAGGAAATAATTTTCAATTGGAATATCTGTGGAGATCTGAAAGTCGTTGCTCTGTTACTGCAGCTCAGCTATACAAAGTACTGTTGTTTCATCTGTGAAAGTGAAGATGAACATATGAAGATGAACATGAAGTGCAACATATCACTGAAGATTCACTTCCTTCACTCACACTTGGACTTCTTCCCTGCAAATCTCGGTGCTGTCAATGACAAACATGGTGAAAGGTTTGCAGCCTGGACAGACAGGGCATTGCTACAATGGAACATTGCTACAATGGAAAAACGATATCAGGGCAACTGGAATCCGTCAATGCTTGCTGACTACTGTTGGACACTGCAACGTGATGCACCAGACATCAAATACAAACGAAAATCAGGAGCAAAAATCTTTTAATTATGTTTAAATATGTACGAACTTAATAGCATATTAGAAACATAAACGCGATTAAATATATTATTGCTGGTAAACAGTTAACTCTAGTCTATTTCTCAGAGTTTCTATGTGATGCAGCGAAACCAGACCTATATTTGTGTATACCCACCAGGTACCTGTCACAATCAACAACAATGTTTCAGGAAGCAAAACTTTAAAAAAAAAATTGTTGTAAAGTGTAATAGTTTAACTAACCATTTGTTATTAAGTGGAAAATCATATATACTATAATGAAAATACATCTAATACTCCTGGAGACATTTCAAACCTGTGCATTTGTAAATTCTAGAATTAGAATTTTATTTTAAAAATGTGTGCCATTTATGTATTTATTTTGTATGTATGTATGTATGTATGTATGTATGTATGTATGTATGTATGTATGTATGTACACTATATTGCCAATAGTTTTGGGAACCCTTCCAAATCATTGAATTCAGGTGTTGTTTTTAAGGAGATGGGCTTAGCTCCTTAGCTCGATTGAAAGGAACTCTTAATGCGTCAGCATACCAAGACATTTTGGACCCAATAGAACACCTTTGGGATAAATTAAAACGGAGACTATGAGCCAGGCCTTCTCATCCAACATCAGTGTCTGACCTCACAAATGTACTTCTAGAGGAATGGTCAAAAATTCCCATAAACACACTCCTAAATCTTGTGGAAAGGCTTCCACAGATTTGAAGGTGTAATAGCTGCAAATGGTGGGCCAACACCATATTAAATTCATGTGCATGTAAAGGCTGACATGCCAGTTTTCTGCTCTAATTCATCACAAAAGTGTTCTATTGGGTTGAGTTCAGGGCTCTGTGCAGCCCAGTAAAGTTTGTCCACACCAAACTCACCCATCCATGTCTTTATGGACCTTGCATGAAATTGTCCAAAATGTCTTGGTATGCTGAACCATAAAGACTGTCACAGTCTTCAGCTCTGCTGCCTCACCCGGATCCAGCACTCCAGTTCTTGGACTTCACCTGCACTCTCTCCCCCTCCCTCACCTGTCAACTCACTCTGCTGCACTAATTGCCTGATAATTACCCTGGAACTGTTTATGGACAAAGGCTTTGATCCTGATTTAAACCTGAAAGCTTGTTCTGACTGATAACCTGGTTCTGACCCCTGCCTGAATCATTGGACCTGAATTCTGTCTGGCTGCATGGATGATCTAGCCAGCATGGACTCCTCAGAGAACCCGGGCTAGAGAACAATGGTTGAGCGTACCCTCCAAGAACAATCGGTTTGGTTTGACATGTTTGGTCATCAAATCCAGTCATTAGTGGATCAGTTCAATACACTCTCTGTTTCCTCACAGCCATCCTCTCCATATCACTGTCAGTACACTTGTCACCCCACCATGAACTGTCACTTCATCCAACTGAATGTTTCTTGGGAGGTTCTCAGAAAATCATTCCGTTCCTCACCCAGTGCCAAAATCCAGTTTAGGCTACAACCATCAGCCTTTCCCATGGACTAGTCTAAGGTGGATTTTGTTATGTCCCGTCTGTCTGGTCCAGCTTATGAATGGGGAATAGCTGAGTAGAAGAGTGATTCTGCAGTCTGCTCCTCTTTCGATAATTTTGCTGCGGAGCTACAAAGTGCTTTTCATCCCACCAAGCCCCGCTCAGAAGCAGCTCACAAACTGGCAAAATTACAGCAAGGTAACCGATCTGTCCTGAACTACTCATTTGAGTTTCAAACCCTCGCCTCCTCCTGTAAGTGGGACTCACAGGCACTAAGAGATATGTTTTATTGTGGTCATTCTGAGAAGATGAAGGATGAAATTGCTGCCAGAGATCTTTCACCTGATTTAAACGGGCTAATAGAGATGGCAGTGAGAATCGACCGCAGGATCCAGGAGAGAAATCGAGAGAAAGCAAAGCAGAACCATGAGTACTCCCAGACCTCCTTCTGACACCCAGTCGATCATTATTCCTGTCCCTGAGACTTCACACTCTTCGGCTCCAAGTGTAAAGGATCAAGTGGAGCCTATGCAGCTTGGCAGGAATAGGTTAATCCCACAGGAGAGAAATAGACAGTTTAAAGATAATCTCTGTTTATATTGTGGAGGGTCAGGTCATCGAGTGAAGGAATGTTCAGTAAAAACCAGGGAATTGGAGAATTCCAATCAACCCCGGCCCCTCACATCTATTCGCCTACATCACTCCAACCAAGTTCATTCCTCCTCTGCATTCATCGACTCTGGGGCTGACTCTAACTTCATCGATTATAATTTCACTACAAGCCTGGGCATTCAATTCCAGGATCTGCTGGCACCCATTAGAGTACACACCACATTATTCACCCCTGTTCACAGTTAACCAAACCCATCACCGTGTCACTTTAAAACCACAAGGAAACCATATAGTTTTTTGTAATCAACTCTACCCAGCTTCCTGTAGTGCAGTGTTAATTTTGACAGCCATTTTTGATTTAGTCTTTATCTTCAGACAAAAATGGTTATTAGTCATAGTCACATTTTAGTCATTTTTGTCTTTTATAGTTTTAGTCTAGTTTTAGTCAAACTGCAGTTACCAGCTTTAATTTTTGTTAATTTTCTATGTAGTATTTAGACAAAAATAGTCATTATAATTTTTCTCTCTTTAGACTAATTAAGCTTATGAGAAATTTGAATCAAGATAACAAGCTATATTGAAACTGCACTCTTAGCACTTGTGCAACTCTACATATCCCTTTTTCTTAGTTGGATATCAGCCTGCTGTACTGCCCTTGCTAAATTTATAAGGTATGCTCATACATTAAGGATAGGTAAAAGTGGTCTAAAGTTCAAGTATCAAGTAAAAACCAAAAGTGTTTTCTTTAGCTGTTATGGAAAAACAGCATTTATGTTCTGAAACTTCAAATAAATGTGCAATAAACAGACAGATGTTCAAAAGTAGCTGAACATATTTTACTAACATACCTTTGTCTGCCAACAGTATTTACTTTATAATAACCATAAAGGGTGTACATTTGGAGGCAAAATAAAAATTTTTCCACTTCCACTAATATCCTCTGCTTTTGAGCTTTTACATGATGCAGTGATCTTCACCAAGCTGGACCTACACAACGCATACCACCTGGTCAGAATACATGAAGGGGACGAGTGGAGTCAAAGTCAAAGAAGCTTTATTGTCACTTCAACCATATATAGCTGATGCAGTACATGGTGAAATGAAACAACATCCTCCTGGACCAGAGCAGTGTTGTACAGTGGAAGACTGCTTGCAACACCCCTTCTGGACACTATGAGTATCTGGTGATGCTGTTCAGCCTGACCAATGCCCCTGCTGTGTTCCAAAATTTGGTCAATGATGTGCTCGTGCACTTTGAGCCTGAACATGTGCAACACGTACGGCGGGTGTTGGAATGGCTTTTGCAAAATCAGTTATTCGTGAAAGCAGAGAAGTGTCACTTCCATTCTGACACAGTGTCTTTTCTGGGCTTCATAGTGTCTGCGGGCAGTATTCAGATGGATCCAGCCAAAGTGGAGTCGGTAAAGGACTGGCTGGTACCTGAAACTAGAAGGGCTCTTCAGCAGTTCCTGGGCTTCGTGAACTTCTATTGACGATTCATCCCAGGTTACAGCTCTATCGCTAGCCCAGTCCATCAGCTCACCTCTTCATAGAAGAGGTTCGTCTGGAACCCAGAGGCAGAGGCTGCTTTCAGTCCATTTCAACATCACCAAGTTAGACATAGAACAACTTGTCCTCAATGCCCATGCTGCCACTCCTTCAGCCTGTCCTAGGGATAAACTGTACATTACAGACCATTTCTGTGCTCAAAAGCTACAGTGGTGCCATTCCTCCCAGCTCACATGTCATCCTGGGACAGCCCGCACCTGGTTCGTGGTGCAACAGAGGTTTTGGTGGCCCACTCTACTTCAAGACATCAGAGAGTTTGTTGCTGCATGCTCCACCTGCAACAAGTCACTACACACAGCTCCTGCTGGATTACTACACTCATTGCCTGTTCCCAGATGGCCCTGGTCTCACACTGCAATTGATTTAGTCACTGGTCTGCCTCCCTCTGATGGTAATAATAAGATCAAAGTTAATCGGTTTTCCAAGATGGTTTATTTTGTTCCTCTCTCACATCTCCCTTCTGCTAAGGAAACAGCTCACCCTGTTGGTCCAACACATTTTCAGGCTTCATGGCATCCCCAGGGACATTGTTTCTGATAGAGGACCTCAATTCACCACACAGTTCTGGACGGAATTCTGCAGGCTTTTGGGCATCTTGGTCAGTCTGTCTTCAGGTTACCACCCACAATCTAACGGAGCGCATGACCGCTTTTTGAGAGCCAGGAAAAGGAGTCTTCAGTACCCTCTGCCAGAGCAGCAGTACAACGGTGTCATCTAGCCTGGAGACAAGCCTGAGCCCAGCTATTGAGGTTCTCCTCCCTTTGAGGGTGGAGAATAAAAAGCTGGCTCCAAGGTTCATCAGCCCTTTTCCTATCACCAAGGTTGTCAATCCTGTTGCGGTTCGGCTGTGACTCTCCAGACCACTGCGCATCCATTCCACCTTCCATGTCTCTCAGTTGAAACCTAAAGCCATGAGTGCCTTGGTTACTAAGGCTTGGATCCTGATTTAAACCTGAAAGCTTGTTCTGACTGATAACCCGGTTCTGACCCCTGCCTGAATTATTGGACCTGAATTCTGTCTGGCTGTCTGCCTGCCTGTTTCTGCCTGCCTCTCTGTTTATACCCTTTGCCAGAATATAATACTCTCCTTTTCGCCATCTTGGGAGCCTCCACACCTATCTCACCTGTCTGCCATCTTGAATCTCCTCAGAACCCACTCACCTTACCTTAGCTCCAGCGTGACTTCATTACTGTTTTCTGGATTCACTCACCAAGATACTGACAAATGAGTAACATAGTTAGAGAGAGAATCTCCTTTGTCTTCTTCACTCCTGCTGTTCTCTCTGAGTTTTCAAAGAGTCCTCAAAAACCCAGCTATAAGCATTACAAAGAGTTCCTTTCACTGGAACTAAGGGGCCAAGCCCAACCCCTGAAAAACAACAATTGAATTGAATGATTTGGGGGGTGTCCTAAACTTTTGGCAATATAGTGTATTTATGGAAATGCTTGTATCAGAGTTGGAAGGTGTGATCCTTGTCTAACTTGTTTTTAAGTCTGCATGTTTCCTATACATTTCTGACAAAATTCTTTGGTTAACTGTTTTAGATTTCATTTTTTAAAATTAAAGTAATTAAAGTAAAAGTAATAAACAAAAATTCCAATTGTACCTGCAATTCATGATTAGCCCATAGGGAGGGATATAGGGATAAATTCATACATTTTACTTTTATATTTGGGATTAATATATTTCTGTAAAGCTACTTTGTGATAATGTTCATTGTTAAAAGTTCTATACAAATAAAATTGAACTGAATTGAATATACATACATACATACATACATACATACATACATACATACATACATACATACATACATACATGCATGCATACATACATACATACATGCATGCATACGAATTTACATAAGGAGATTATGTATGTTCATCTATAACTCAGGGTATGAACCCTGAGATATATACTGTCCTGGCTTTGGTACTATTGGAGATAATGGAAAAATAAGTCTCAGAGATGATAAACTTCTTTACCCCTTGGATCATTTATCACATATTGTGTAGAAGATGCTGAAAGCAGATTATGCACATAACTGTAATTTACGACCCCTCCTTCATTCTCCCCATCTTTTTCCGCTTCATTTTCCTCATCCTCCAAACACTGGCTATCACCTTCCGATCCTTCTTCCTTCATTTTTTCCTGTCCCTTCTTGTTGTTGTTTCTCACAGAAGCCTCCAGAGCTTTCTGTTTGCGGTAGAAATGTGAGAACTTGTTGAAAATGATGGTAATGGGTAAGGCCACTACTAAAGTGCCACCCAGAATACATCCAGAAGCTGCCAACTTTCCAGCCACTGTAACAGGTACTACATCCCCATAGCCAACAGTGGTCATGCTTACTGTACCCCACCACCAGCAAGCAGGAATGGTGTCCAAACCAACATCTTCTTCATACTCTGCAGTGTAAGCCACGCCAGAGAAGACAGATACACCTACTGCCAGGTAGAGTAGAAGGATGCCCACCTCTCTGTAACTGTGCTAAAAAGATAACCATGAAGCAGGGAGGGAGGTGAACTGTATGACATCTTAAAATCTTTTATTAAATGACATCACATTAAATATAACTTTTGCATGGCATTACTGTTACTGTTTATAATTATATACCTACAATGAAACTCAAAATGTTAGGTTTGTCTCACCAACAAGAATACAGTATACAGGTCTATAAAGGAAGATTTACCTTATAAAATGTCCTATGACCAGCTACAAAATAGATGTACCTAATAAATTGACCACTGAGGGTATATACTGACATACTGGATATATAATGTTAGTAGTTGGATACTGATGTCAATACATTTACAATTGGGTGTCATTTTATTCTGCATTTAGAAAGCTAACTGTAATTTACTAGCAGAATTATCTTACCCGCAATGTAGCACCTAATGACCTCAGACCTGTTGAGTGTCTGGCCAACTTCAGCACCCTGAAGATCCTCATGAGCCTAAGAACCTGTACAATTTTTCCAATGTTTTCCAGCTCTGATTCACTACCAGCAAGCAGGTCAAAAATGAGGGTGATGTAGATAGGTACGACCGAAACAATGTCAATCATGTTTAAAGGATGAAGGAAAAACTTCCGACGGTTTGGTGCAAGGATCATGCGTGTTACTACTTCAAAAGTGAACCAACAGATGCAAAAAATCTCCAAAGCTTGCATGGTTGGATCCTCAATTATCTGACCACTATCATCATAAATCTGGTACTCTGGAATACTGTTGATGCACATGGTGGCAATTGACATTAGCACAACAATGATGGAAACAAAGCTGAAGAGCTTGCTTGGAATGGAATATCCTGGGTTTTCCAAGGTCAACCACAGACACTTACGTATATTGCCAAAATGCATGTCCTGGAAATGTTGTATATCCTTGTTAAGGTCGGATATCTCATCCACAGAAGTGTCCACACTGCTTACATCACTTTCCTCATCCCAGGACTTGTGATGGTTCTCTAACCTGCGATCATGGTAAAGATAACTACAGCAACTATCCAAGAAAAACTCGTTTATTCCCCAGTACTCAATCTCCTGGCAGAAGGAGAAGATACACAGCTCCTCCATAATGTGCAATTTTCCAGTATGATAGAAATGGAAAACATAAGGAAAGAGATTAGGGTTTCGGTCAAAGTAAAATTCCTTCTCTTGAATGTCGTAGTCATCGCAAACCTGTAAAATGGCTTCCACAGTGTCACAGGACAAAAGGCGACACAGCCGTGTGTCTGGAAACCTCAGTAGAGTGCTAGAAGAGAAACTGTGCTTTAGACCACCCACGTTGATGTTAACCAGGTGGTCATCTGGGTTCTGATCACCACCTGGAAGGTTCTTGTTCACCATATTGTATTGGTCTGTGAAGACATAAACAACAACTTGTTTGAAGACAATACTTAAGACTTATGCAATCTAATGTCTAATGCTAGACTACACAAGCACAAACACTAGCTTAATATGAAAGGGTTCTCTTTAGAGATTAATCAGGCTAAACTGTTAGGCAATGTAATGAATAAGTCTGTGTTTGGCTTTAGCCTAGAAAAGACTATATAACTAAAAAAATAATGACAAGGAGGGTGCTGTAGAGAAGAAATAATGACACATTAAGCTATATAGATCTATAAGTAATGTAAAATGATACATGATGCAATTGTCCAGTCAGTCAAAAGAAAGTATCAGTTCACATATACAAGTTATCAGAATTATTTTAAAGAGTGACAGAGAAAGGCACTTTACAAATTATGTTACTGTGTGTGTGTGTGTGTGTTTGGGTGGGCGGGTGTGTGTGTGTGTTTGGGTGGGCGGGTGTGGGGTTTATTGGTCTGGTGCACAGTGGCCTGGCTCCAGATCTATCATGACCTTGAATAAGATAAGCGCTTAGTGAATATGAATGAATGGATGAAAAATGTGGGTTAGATGGTGGAATGATATTGCTCACTTGAATGAGAGGTATTCATTCACATTGTCTTTTCAAATTATGGTGTATTTTCACTAATGATCCATTCCATTCTATTGTCAGTACTGCTTATCTATCATCAGGTCACGGGGATCTCAAGCGTCATCGAGCATCAAGGCAGGATACACCCTGGACAGAGAGCCAACCCATCGCAGGGCACACACACTACAAGCAATTTAGAGGCGCCAATCAGCATAGAAGCATGTGGCTTTGGACTGAGGGAGGAAACCTACCAAGCACAAGGAGAACATGCAGAACATCCACACACACACAGACTTGAACCCAGGACGCTGGAGGTGTGAGACAAACATGCTAACCACTAAGCCACCGTGCCATGATAAATAAATTATCTGTCTACCATTCCCAAAACACACTGACAGCTGATTTATTTGTGAGCAGGAATCAAGTAAACACTGAAAGTATAGACAGCACAGTGACTTAGTTTGCTTTTTAAAGTGAATATAAATGACTGCATCCTTTTCTACTGGTGTATTTACAGTATGCATTTTGCAACCTATTTTTGTAAGTACAGTATTGTATGAAAGCAATTGAACAGCAAGGGCAATTCTATGTTTTTGCTATACACTGAAGACATTGCTATACACTGAAGGCATTTGGCACTGTGTCATAACACAGTGCCAACACAATAATGCTGTGTCTGGAAAAGCATCATAAATGCATAATAAAGTTCCTCCAATATTGATTGGCTACTTTTATATGTAAATTGGCAGACATAATGTTTCTGTTGACTTATGAATTCATTCTCCGGCTACCATCATTAGTTAAACAATCAATAAGGATTTGTGAGCCAGTTTTAGATGCAGCCATGCAAATAAAATCATTGATCATGAGCATATTCTTTCTTTATCAACACTTTGTCTAGAAGTTATTCTTGCTTCCTCACCACTGAAATTTATTTTTTCTTCAATCCTTCATTTAATGTAAGCTCTAACTTTAATTAAGCAGTGAAGCAACAGGACTGAAGTTTCTCTCTCTCTCTCTCTCTCTCTCTCTCTCTCTCTCTCTCGCTCTCTCTCTCTCTGTCTGAGTTTACTAAAAAAATTGAGCAAAAGCAAAAGAAACCCAATATTTAATTATATGCAATGCAAAAATGTGAATCTTTTTTAATGTTTGGTGCAACTGGTTTGATATGCAATCTAAATAATGTGTATAATTAAGTTAAACAGCTAAAGGGGTCCCTATCTGTATAAAGTTTGAGAACACCTTATATAAATAGTACACACTATAATCAGAAGAGACAGAGACAGAGAGAGAGAGAGAGAGAGAGAGAGAGAGATTAAAATTTGGCATTGTCACATTTCTGTAAATGCTCTCAGTTTTGCTCAAGTATACCTTCTAACTATATTAGAATTGCTTTGAAGTCTATTGCATCAATAGGACATTCAATAATTGATAACATACTAATTTATTTGTTATTACTAGACCATATATGAATAATATAATATATATGATATACCTGTACAATCCAAAATTATACATTCTCCCCTTAAATGTTAGGAGACAGCTGGAGACTTTTATAATAATTTACAGAGCTTAAATAATACAGAGTGCACTCTTCTCTGGAGAACTGTTCCTAGGCACTTTATGCACTTAAGGATGAACTTAATCTATATTTAAAGAGAGTAGCTACTGGCCGCCATGTTCTCAGATAAAACATTATATACCTATTGCATATAAAATGTTTTTGTGCCAAATTCTAAAAGGCTACACTGTAACAACTATAGTATTAAACTCCGAATCTTATGTTCACTTATTTATTGACCCCCCTTATTATTATTATTATTATTATTATTATTATTATTATTATATTATTATTATTATTATTATCTGAAAGTGCCTTAACTCACCTCAAAAATGCTTTAACACATGCCTTCACGTTCTGCTGTATCTTTCATTTGTTTTTCCCACGACTTGCCCCGAATCATCTTCCGTATTCGATGAAGAAGTTTCCTCAATATAGATTCCCTGCTCCGTCTTTAAAGCGTGTGTTCCACCTCTAATGGAAAAGAGAGGGGATTTTTCGACGCAAACGACGCCCTCGTGGAAACTGAGCGTCTAGCACAAAGCACGTGTCTCAGAGCAGCAGACCAGCACGGTTTTTTTTTCTTTCTTTTTTTTCTGTATGGGTATTTGCTGTGGTACCCCAGTGTCAGTTCATGGCATAGAACTGTATAATTCTAGGCTATTGGATTAATTAGTAAAGGAAAAATGTGTAGTTATTGCAAACAGAGGAGGCGATCATTCAGAAAACGGAGACCGCCAGTATTATTCATTAAGAGTCATTAACATTGTTAGAAGCACACTTGCGATATTATTTATCTGTGGAAGACTATATAATACTACAACAATATAATGCGAATATATGTGTATATATTTTTAAACAATAAATATAAAGTAAGTATAATTTAATATTCTAAACGATTAAATAGAAGTATTTCGTAATGGGATGTACTCTGTTCTTGCCGATGCAATTAAATAGGTGTGTAACGGATGAATGAAATCATGTTTTTCTACTACGAATGGATATCGCATAACTGCAGAGGTTTTGTTACCTTACTCTTTGTACATCGGGAAAACTGATCCATCTACAGTATTTACTGATGTTTGTGGCAAGGAATTTTACAGCAAGCCTTATGCCTAGTCTCAGTAATCACACAGTATTCACAAAACCAGTGAAACACAGAGTTTGAAAGTGGACAGATAAACCAACATTATCTTACATTCTTAGAACACCATATTTACTTAATAAAACATATGTTTCACATATTTGTTGGAAATCTTAATGTTTACACCTAAACCTTGTAATAAATCTGTACATTTAAACCAGGTTGCAATTTATTTTAATTAATTTTTTGTGACATTTGTAAAGTTCTTAAATAAGAGGTCTAAATTGTTCCACATTTCTAGGATCTGAAGTTCTAAGTCATACCTTTAGCAAAAAATTGTCTATCTGAAAAATGTAACAGATTTTTAAAACATTGTTCCCTATTACCACTAGGTTAATGGTAAATGGAAAATCATATTGGCATAAAATGTCTTTTATGCATTAATTATTTACATAATTAATGTACATATTAAAAAACTACCCTATACAATCAGACACACTTCTTGGCCCACTATGTTTTATTGTGTTATTATATTTAATAATGTTATGTTATGGCCCACATATACTGCTCTTTTCAATACTATCTTTATATGACTCAACATAAACATAACCTCACATCCAAAAAAGCATGTTTAATATGGATATAAGAATTGATAACTGCATGTTGCAGTTTTCTGATATGTATAACAGAAAGAATAAATAAGTTGAAAATCTGTTGCATAAAATGATTAATAGTGCAATAGTGCCTTTTCTACAATTAAGCTGGCTGTTCAAAAACAAAGCATCATATCTGAAGTTGAAATGAAATAGAATATAATGTAACTGTAACTAGACTTTTAAGGTGCTATAATTTATGCCAACAGCAAACGTTAACAGAGTAAATTGTATTCCTTACATCAGTAGTATGATAAATCATAGAATAGTATCTTATTTGGCTTGCTGTAAACCTGAGCTAAGAATTTGGTTTCTTGCCCATTGTGTGCTAAACTTACCAAATGCCAAATATGTTCTAATATGTTTAAACATTTTTTTACTTAGTAGTCGCGGAAATACATTAGCCAATAAACAGTCGATAAACATAAATGTAGTTTTATATTTAGGGAACAATGCAAAAAATATATAGTTTATATGTGGTGTGACATATGCAAGCATGCAGAGAAGAAGTTGAATGCCATGGAGTAAAATAGTGTTCCGGGCTTTTCTGGCCATAACCTGATCAGCAGTTGCAGCATTAGCTGCCTGAAGAACCTTGAAGTATGTAAAAACCAGTGTCATCCACACACTTAACAAATACAGTGTTTGTGTAAAGATTGTTTTGATGAGGTGCTCATAAGAGTGGTTTGCAGATGGCAATGTATCGTGGCCATTCCAGCCAGATTCAGTGTAGTGTTATCTGCAGTTGTCGAGACCAACAGAAGCAGAAAACAGCAGGCTGTGACATTGACAAGTGGTACGGTGTAAGTCATAACATGCAGAGTAACTGATATAAAAAGCATCATTATGTCATTGATGACAAGATGAATATATAAAATATATCTTACGTCAGTGTAGAAGATTGGAGTTCTAAAAAAAGGCATACATGAAAATGCCATTGATTTAGGTTATAATGACACCTAATCCAACTTGTATTAAATTCTTTATAAAGACACCTTCAAATGCATCTCGGCTAATGTTCATTCTCACTGTACTTTTTTATACACGGTATAAAACTTGAACAAATGTTGTGAGTGAGCTGTATTTATGGTACAAGCAAGTTATTTATATACTGCAATATAAAAAACAGAGGAGTGCTAAGAATGAGTTCAAACCTATCACATCAACATTATACTTTACGTTGTCGAGTTGTTGTCGAGTTGTTAAGTTGTTTAGTAAAAGATAAAGACTATATATAATGTTTCAGATGTAGACTCATGTAAAAACAATCAGATCCAGAACTGACATCCTTATGCTCATGTGGGTTTTATGCTCTTGTGTCCTCTAAGAGTGAGATACAAGCATTGATTCACGCAGTGACGTAAGGCATTGACATATGCATTGTCAACATGTTACAGTTAGAATAGGTTATTCTGACCTCTAGTGGTTTAGATCTGCAACTACACAATGATAAGCGGGCAAAACCTGTATGTTTTATTTTTATGTACCTTTTGACTATAAATCTAAAAAAGTTTTTCCACATGAAATATGAATAGCCTGAAATAATATTGTTCTGTGAAAAGTATGTTTGAAAATTCACCTGAGTAAAAGTAAAAATGTTGCCTTCACAACTGTCACGTTTCCGGTATCCAGAGCATGATAAATCAGACCCAGCGCAGGGATAGACAGCAGACAGGGGTTTTATTCAAATAATAAACACGCAGAGACAACATGATGACGCCACACAAAACACGGAACATTAAGACAAAGACCAGCCCCGAACCCTGGCAAAAGGCTGCTATAAATACTAAACATAATTACAAACAACATTAGGAACAGGTGAACATGAACACATGTAAGGCGGGGCTAAACCAGGCACATGACATACAACAACAAAACAACATAACATAACCCCTGCTGGAAACCCCCCCTAGTGGTCCAACATAGGACCTGCCACCCATAACATCTCCTCCCTCTCTACGGCGCGGCTCCCGACGCGCCAAACCATAACCCCACCCCCCCGAAAGTCTGGACGAACTGTGGGTCCCAAAAAGGAGCGAGGAGCATAGAGAGGCAGGTGGGGGGAGCGAGAAGCATGGCGAGGCAAGTGGGGGAGGGAGCGAGGAGCAAAGGCGAGGCAAGTGGGGGGAGCGAGTATCAAGGCAAGGAAAGTGGGGGGAGTGAGAAGCAGAAGCGAGACAAGTGGGGGGAGCACAGGACCCGACAGCAAGGTCAAAGGGTCCCACGCGACGTCCACAACCGAGCGGAGGTGCCGAGCGACGTCCACAGCCGAGCAGCAGAGCCGAGCAACGTCCACCGCCGAGCCGCAGGGCCGAATGACGTCCAACCTCCTCTGTTAACGAGAAGTGAGGCGATGTCCCCCACGGAAAACCAGATGGTGGGGCGCATCCCCCACGGGAACATGAGCGGAGCGAGGGCCGGAACAAAAAACCAAAATCCCCAAAATCCAGGTCGGAAACCTCCTCCGTTAGCGAGAAGTGAGGCGGCGTCCCCCACGGAAAACCGGATGGTGGAGCGACGTCCCCCACGGGAACATGAGCAGAGCGAGGGCCGGAACAAAAAAAAAAACCCTAGAAATCCAGGCCGGAAAACCTCCTCCGTTAGCGAGAAGTGAGGCAGCGTCCCCCACAGAAAACCAGACGGTGGAGCAACGTCCCCCATGGGAACATGAGCGGAGCGAGGGCTGGAACAAAAACCAAAATCCAGCAAAAAAATATAACCAGGCCAGGAAAAAATAAAATCCTCGCATGAGCTATCCCGCTGGGTCTGTACGGTTTTGGCTGGTCTTTCTGTCACGTTTCCGGTATCCAGAGCATGATAAATCAGACCCAGCGCGAGGATAGACAGCAGATAGGGGTTTTATTCAAATAATAAACACGCAGAGACAACATGATGATGCCACACAAAACACGGAACATTAAGACGAAGACCAGCCCCGAACCCTGGCAAAAGGCCGCTATAAATACTAAACATAATTACAAACAACATTAGGAACAGGTGAACATGAACACATTAGGGATGAGGCAGGGCTAAACCAAGCACATGACATACAACAACAACACAATATAACATAACCCCTGCTGGAAACCCCCCCTAGTGGTCCAGCATAGGACCTGCCACCCGTAACAACAACAGGGTTGTCTAGTTATATTTGGCCAGTGTGGCTTCAAATTTTCATTCCTGCCAAACAGGAATCACATTTGTTTCCGTCAAGTCTATCAGTTGATCTTGACTGTCCAAAAACTAGGGTTAGTTCCATTCCATTCCATTCCATTGGCTAATAATTATTACTGTTGGCTCAAGGCAGTCATGTGGTTCCGGAGTGGGGTCCAACCTATAAAATTTGATAAAACTGTGCGAGAGGCCCCAGGATGGCAGACGTGGTCTACAGGAGGGCCTGAGCCTTTTAGCACCATGCAGAAATCGAGAGACTAGAGGGTGCCTTTCAAGGGGTGCCTCCCCTAAAACAGGCGTGTGATTTGTAGCAATAGCTACCATGTACAGCTTTAAAGTTGAGGGTGTTAAGCCCTCAGATAGATAGATAGATAGATAGATAGATAGATAGATAGATAGATAGATAGATAGATAGATAGATAGATAGATAGATAGATAGAACTTTAGTAATAGAAATTGTGCAAATGAACAAGTGCAGATAAATATGTAAATATGTATATCAATAAATAATGTCAGAATGTGCATAGAGAAGTATGTGCAAGTTGTATTTACAGCACATAAGGTGTTGTGTAATTATATATTGTGCAGAAATATGTGCATTATGTACATTGTATGTACAAGAGTGACACATAGCATACAGTGTATATACAGATGTTTATATATATATATATATATATATATATATATATATATATATATATATATATATATATATATATATAATAGATAGATAGATAGATAAAATACATGTAATCTATGAAATTAACAATATGTATATTATAATTATATTATACAGAGAAAATATTATAGTTATAATTATATTTTAGCAGAATGTACAGGGTGAAGCAGAACTGCTATGTGGTGAAGTGTAGTGAGACATGAGTGTCCTAGCGGTGTAGCGTAGAGTTTAGAAGGATTATGGTTGTAAGAGAGATGCATCTGCAGGAATTCCAACACTGAACCAATGGAGCAGTGGCCTGGGATCTGTTGCTGCTGATAACACCAGAGGCAAAATAGCCTTCATTGTAAAGCATGCAATTGACAGAGCCGTAGCATTCAATATGATCTCTACAACCTCAGCTGAGAGACCAGAATCTAAGAACCGGTCCCTTTCAGGGGACAAAATCAGAGTTTCAAATTCTCCCATAGAGTCCCATCCAGGAAGAAATTCAGGTCTGCAAGCAATCAGAGAAAAGGTCTACAGGTGAAGCCTCAGCCATGTCTGTACCATGGCGTTAAACCCTAAAGGGGCTGGAGTGGAGAAGGAGAACCATAGGGGACAGTAGATCGACTCCTCTGAGGCGAACAAATCCACTTCCCCCTGGCCAAAAATTCACCAAATTCACCTGAGGGTTGAGATGCCATTCTCTGGGCATCAGCTCCTGCCTCGACTGGAGATCTGCTCCTTGGTTTATTCAAATTAAATTTAAAATTAACTTTTATTTGTCATATACACAATCATATACAGTACAACATGTAATGAAATGTTTTTTACGACTGTCTTGTAATGGAAATAGAAATGTAAAACTAGAATAAACTATAAGAAATAATTTAAATAAAAATTTAAAACTCGAATATAAAATATGAAAAATACACTAGAAGAAAACAAGAATTCAAAATAAAAAGAATATCAACTATTAAAAGAATATCAGAATCTAATACAAAATATAACATTGACTATCAATTATACAATATATAAAAATAAAAATACAACAAAAATAAACTACAATCGAATAAAATAGGAATGGAATAAGCAGAATATGTGAATGGAATAAACAAAATGTTTAAAGTTAAAGTGTCATGTGCAATGGTGTTTTGGTCCTGACTTGTGACTTGTGTGTAAAATGACTTTTTGTAAACATATGCTTTGCCAATAGTCTGATTGTGCTAATTATAAGGCAGGGAGAGTAGTCCAGGAGCCATGTGTTTTCCTGCTTCAGAATCCAAATGGCCTGCAGCTCCTCCTCATTCTCCCTGTGTTTGCCTTCAAGGAGCAGAAGCGTTTCCCTAAATGCAACAGAAAAAATAGTCCATTGTTGGGATGCCTGAGGTCCTTCAATATCCTCCTGGCCCTGGTCCGGCACAGCTTGCTGTAGGTGGCCTGCAGGTCGGGGAGCTCAGTGTGGATCATATGTTTAGCTGACTGCACCCTCTGGAGGGCTCACCTGTGGTGACCCATGGTGCTGTTCCCAAATCAGGAAGTGATGCTACCCCTCAGGACACTCTCAGAGGTGCAGGTGTAGAAAGTCTTTAGCACCTGAGAGGGTAGTTTAAAGTCCCTTAAGTGTCTCAGGTGGTACAGACGCTGTTGGGCCTTCTTCACCAAGGTATTGATATGACAGGACCATGACATCCTGCATCTTCACTGGGCTCCCATTGATATTTAGTGGTTGGCATGACTGCTCCTGCTCCCTTAGATGTAAATTGCTTTAATTTACTTGAAGAGGGGTATCAGGATAAAAACCTGGTCTCTGTTCAGAGCAAGATCTCCTGTGCCAGTCTGAACAAAGGGTTGAGGGCCTTCCCACAGGCCATGAGCAGTGCCCCATCTTGTAAGAGAGGGATCAGTTGAAATAGTCTTGCAACAACAACATACACCGAGAGTGGGACCCAAGGTAAGAAACCAGGGTATATTTCACATAACCCTTATGACCCTGAGAAGGCGATTATGGGGGTGGAAACTTCTGCTGCTGAGCCAGAACTCAAATGGCCTCATGTGTAGCAGACCCAAAGAAATAACTTTGGCTGCTGCTGCCATGAGCCCCAGTAACACCTGTGCCTGAGAAGTAGAGGGGCTGGCCTAGCTGAATGTCTTTTTCACCAGAAAGAATGGAATTCACCCAATTTGGAGACAAGCATGCCCATGTCCAAGTTCTGAAGACCTTCTGTGGGTGAGCACAACATCTCAATGTCTGGCCACCAAATCTTTTGACTGGGCTATAATAAGCCAGTCATCTATATAATTGAGTATACGGGATGCCCTAAAGATGCAGAGGATCCAGAGCATCATTAATGTGCATGTAACCAAAGCTAGGCCAAAAGGGAGAACATGCTACTGGTATACTTGACCTCCAAAAGCAAACCTAAGGAATCTCCTGTGCTCTTTTGGGATGTTTATATGAAAATGCACATCTTAAAAATCTATTGTCACAAACCAGTCCTCAGATCTGATTTGAGACACAATAATTTGTAATGGAAAAATTAATCTTTTATACTTTTTTACCAATCACGAACACAGATATGTATTCACACTAAAGGGCTTTGCTGCTTATAACCCAGTATTAATGCTGAAAATGCTAACAGACATGCCTGTACAAAACTTACCTTGTTTTGTACAGAATTTTCTAACTGTCACCTTTATTCTGCAGCTATGCTTTGACCTGGGCGTTTGTAGGGGCGACAGAACTCAAGAAAGACAGACTGACCTGGGCTTTTGTTGCTTTGTAGGGGTGACAGAACTCAAGAAAGTACATGAGAAACACTGCATAAAAAGAGAGCACAGAAAGTTCCTGAGTACGCATGTGACAGATGTCTCTCTGCAGAGAATAAAGTTTTGCTTGTACACAGACAGACATGCCTGTACAAAACTTATCTTGTTTTGTACAGAATGTTCTAACTGTCACCTTTGTTCTGCAGCTATGTGTCGGAACTCAGAGTCCCCTCTGAGTGGACATATCGCAGGATGAATGTTGAGTTTGTATCTATTTCCCCTTAGTTTTCCATGATCAATTAACTCAGTAAAGCTATCAAATGAAACTCAGTAAACTACCAAAACTTAGCCAAAATAATGAGAGGTCAGTCAGCAGATGAGAAGAAGCAAATCCTTTTTATTCAGCAATACACACCCGTCACGTGCATTCCTGAAGAGAGCAGCTGGTCTGAAGAACTTCGAACATTCCCTACTATTTATACTCGTTTATTATTCCTTCTTCAGCTATCTCTTCAGAACGTCTCGAACTCTCACCTAGTTTTTTTTAACTATCTCTGCAGATCTACAGAGCACGTCGCGACCTCTCACCTAGTTCTTTGATTCTTTGAACACGATGTTCTCTTCACCTCCTTGTGACTTCTGACATAATATTGACCTTTTCTAGACGTTTGCAAGTTTGGTTAACCGCACGTTGCAAAGGTAGCATTACGGTTCCATGTTCTTCTGCATTTTATTTACCTAACACGGTGCAAAGCTTTTGTAGTTTAAAAAAAGTTTTGCAGTTATCTTGTCTGCTGTCTGTTCAAATGTAACCACATTGTTTAGTCTATTTTCTCCTGTCTAGTTTTTATTTTTGCCTCTAAGCTTTTAAGTGTTTCATAACCTGCATTTTAAGATTAAATAGCCACATGATATGCACCTTATTCATCCAATTTTCCATTAGCTCAATCAGCCGGTCAGCCAATCCAATGATCCCATTGGGTAGAATAGTGTAGAATAGAATAGTAATAATGATCCCATTGGATAGAATAGTGTGGGATGGTACACACATCCTAGACGGTGTTTCAGGCATAAGGCCTCTGCCATCGCCTTCATTATTTACAAAGTGGGGACCATTATCTGAGCTCAATTGATCTGGGACACCGAACCGAGGAATCACTTCCCTGCACAAAAATTTAACCACTGTCTTGGCAATCTCCAATGCTTCTAATAGATCTCTTTTTCCTCTTTCCAACCTCAGTGTGGTTATTACACTAGCATGCTAATATTTTTTATGGTTGTGCTTGATTATTATAATTTTGCCTCAAGCAAAGCCTGCTCTTAAGTTATAATTGAATACTGTAAGAATATAGTTGAATACTGTAAGAATATAGTGAAATCTAGCCATGGGGGTCACAGTCCAGTGACTTCTGTGCCGGTCCCAAGCCCGGATAAATAGAGAGGGTTGCGTCAGGAAGGGCATCCGGCGTAAAACATTGCCAAATTTAACCATGCGAATCGTCAGTACGAATTTCATACCGGATCGGTCGAGGCCTGGGTTAAAAACGACCGCCATCGGCGCCGTTGACCTACAGGGCGCTGGTGGAAATTGGGCTACTGTTGGTCGAAGAAGTAGAGGAGGGAGGAGAGTGCACAGACAGAGAGAGAAGAGGAAAGGTAAGAGTGTAGGACTGAGAATAGGAACTCTGAATGTTGGTTCTATGACAGGGAAAGGTAGAGAGCTGGCTGATATGATGGAGAGAAGGAAGGTGGATATACTGCGTGTACAGGAGACCAAAAGGGTGGCAAGGCTCGTAGTATAGGAGCAGGATTCAAGCTGTTTTATTATGGTGTGGATAGTAAAAGAAATGGGGTAGGTGTGGTCCTGAAGGAGGAGTTTGTGAGGAATGTCCTGGAGGTGAAGAGAGTGTCAGACAGGGTGATGAGTCTGAAGTTAGAGATTGAAGGGGTGATGTTGAATGTTGTTAGTGGTTATGCCCCACAGGTAGGTTATGAGTTAGAGGAGAAAGAGAAATTCTGAAGTGAATTAGATGAGGTGATGGAGAGTATTCCCACGGGTGAGAGAGTGGTGATAGGAGCAGATTTTAATGGACATGTTGGTGAGGGGAACAGAGGTGATGAGGAGGTGATGGGCAAGTTTGGAGTTAAAGAAAGGAACCTTGAAGGACAGATGGTAGTGGACTTTGCTAAGAGGATGGACATGGCTGTGGTTAACACTTATTTTCAGAAGAGGGAGGAGCATAGAGTGACTTACAAGAGTGGAGGTAGGAGAACACAGGTAGACTACATCCTATGTAGAAGAGGCAATCTGAAAGAGATTAGTGACTGTAAAGTGGTAGTGGGAGAGAGTGTAGCAAGACAGCATAGGATGGTGGTGTGTAGGATGACTTTGTTGGTCTGTAAGAAGAAGAGGTCAAAGATAGAGAAGAAAACCAAGTGGTGGAAGCTGAAAAAGGAGGAATGTTGTGAGGAATTTAGACAGAAGTTGAGGCAGGCTCTGGGTGGTCAGGTAGTGCTGCCAGATGACTGGGAAACTACAGCAGAAGTAATCAGGGAGACAGGGAGAAAGGTGCTGGGTGTGTCATCTGGAAGGAAGAAAGAAGATAAGGAGACTTGGTGGTGGAATGAGGAAGTTCAGGATAGTATCCAGAGGAAGAGGTTAGCCAAGAAGAAGTGGGACATGGACAGGACTGAAGAGAATAGACAGGAATACAAGGAGTTACAGCGCAGAGTGAAGAGGGAGGTGTCTGAGTTGTACACTAGGTTAGACACTAGAGAAGGAGAGAAGGACTTGTACAGGTTAGCTAGGCAGAGGGATCGAGATGGGAAGGATGTCCAGCAAGTTAGAGTTATTAAGGATAGAGATGGAAGGGTGCTCACAAGTGAGGAGAGTGTACAGAGGAGATGGAAGGAGTACTTTGAGGAGCTGATGAATGAGGAAAATGAGAGGGAAAAAAGAGTAGAAGGCGTGAACTCTGTGGAACAGAACGTAGATAAGATTAGAAAGGATGAAGTCAGGAAGGCTTTGAAGAGGATGAAAAGTGGAAAGGCAGTTGGTCCTGACGACATCCCGGTGGAGGTCTGGAAGTGTCTAGGAGAGGCAGCTGTGGAATTTTTGACTAGTTTGTTCAACAGGGTTTTAAAGAGTGAGAGGATGCCTGAGGAATGGAGAAGAAGTGTATTAGTGCTGATCTTTAAGAATAAGGGTGACATGCAGAGTTGCAGCAACTATAGGGGGATAAAGTTGATGAGCCATACAATGAAGCTATGGGAAAGAGTAGTGGAAGCTAGGTTAAGGAAGGTAGTGGACATTTGTGAGCAACAGTATGGCTTCATGCCCAGAAAGAGCACAACAGATGCAATTTTTGCTCTGAGAATTTTGATGGAGAAGTATAGGGATGGTCAGAGGGAGTTGCACTGTGTGTTTGTAGACTTGGAGAATGCGTATGACAGGGTGCCAAGAGAAGAGCTGTGGTACTGTATGAGGAAGTCAGGAGTAGCAGAGAAGTATGTCAGAGTGGTGCAGGACATGTATGAGAGGAGCAGGACAGTGGTGAGGTGTGCTGTAGGTCAGACAGAGGAGTTCAAAGTGGAGGTGGGACTGCATCAGGGATCAGCACTGAGCCCCTTCCTGTTTGCTATAGTGATGGACCAATTGTCAGAGGAGGTCAGACAGGAGTCTCCTTGGACAATGATGTTTGCAGATGACATTGTGATCTGTAGTGAGAACAGGGAGCAGGTGGAGGAAAACCTGGACAGGTGGAGGCTTGCGCTGGAGGGAAGAGGAATGAAAGTCAGTCGTAGTAAGACTGAGTACATGTGTGTTAATGAAAGGGAGGGAAGTGAAACAGTAAGGTTACAGGGTGAAGAGGTGAAGAAGGTACAGGAGTTTAAGTACTTGGGGTCAACAGTCCAGAGTAATGGAGAGTGTGCGAAAGAGGTAAAGAAGCGAGTGCAGGCAGGTTGGAATGGGTGGAGAAAGGTGTCGGGAGTTCTGTGTGATAGGACAATATCAGCGAGAATCAAGGGGAAGGTGTACAGGACAGTGGTGAGACCAGCCATGCTGTATGGTTTAGAGACAGTGTCACTGAGGAAGAGACAGGAGTCAGAGCTAGAGGTAGCAGAGCTGAAGATGTTGAGGTTCTCTTTTGGAGTGACAAGATTGGACAGGATTAGGAACGAGTACATCAGAGGGACCGCTCATGTTGGACGTTTGGGGGACAAAGTTAGGGAGGCTAGATTAAGATGGTTTGGACATGTTCAGAGGAGGGAGAGTGAGTATATTGGTAAGAGAATGTTGGACATGGAGCTGCCAGGCAGGAGGCAAAGAGGAAGGCCAAAGAGGATGTATATGGATGGAATTAATGAGGATATGAAGCTAGTGGGTGCAAGTGTTGAGGATGCAGAAGATAGGGATAGGTGGAGAGAGATGATTCGCTGTGGCGACCCCTGAAGGGAAAAGCCGAAAGAAGAAGAAGACTGTAAGAATATAGTTGAATACTGTAAGATGAATACTATTTTAAGCAGAGTATTGTTATGTTAAAAGTAAGCATAGACCCAGACCCGTCGACTGACAAGAAACCGTTTGAGATTAGTTTTATACAAACCTGATTCCAAAAAAGTTGGGACACTGTACAAATTGTGAATAAAAACAGAATGCAATGATGTGGAAGTTTCAAATTTCAATATTTTCTTCAAAATACAACATAGATGACATATCAAATGTTTAAACTGAGAAAATGTATCATTTTAAGGGAAAAATAAGTTGATTTTAAATTTCATGGCATCAATACATCTCAAAAAAGTTGGGACAAGGCCATGTTTACCACTGTGTGGCAACCCCTCTTCTTTTTATAACAGTCTGCAAACGTCTGGGGACTGAGGAGACAAGTTGCTCAAGTTTAGGAATAGGAATGTTGTTCCATTCTTGTCTAATACAGGCTTCTAGTTGCTCAACTGTCTTAGGTCTTCTTTGTCGCATCTTCCTCTTTATGATGCACCAAATGTTTTCTATGGGTGAAAGATCTGGACTGCAGGCTGGCCATTTCAGTACCCGGATCCTTTCGTCTACACAGCCAAGATGTTGTAATTGATGCAGTATGTGGTCTGGCATTGTCATGTTGGAAAATGCAAGGTCTTCCCTGAAAGAGACGACGTCTGGATGGGAGCATATGTTGTTCTAGAACTTGGATATAAGAGAGAAAACGCCTGCGCTTCTGGATCGTGTTTAGATATGGCTTCTTTTTTGACCTATAGAGTTTTAGCCGGCAACGGCGAATGGCACGGTGGATTGTGTTCACCGACAATGTTTTCTGGAAGTGTTCCTGAGCCCATGTTGTGATTTCCATTACAGTAGCATTCCTGTATGTGATGCAGTGCCGTCTAAGGGCCTGAAGATCACGGGCATCCAGTATGGTTTTCCGGCCTTGACCCTTACGCACAGAGATTGTTCCAGATTCTCTGAATCTTTGAATGATATTATGCACTGTAGATGATGATAACTTCAAACTCTTTGCAATTTTTCTCTGAGAAACTCCTTTCTGATATTGCTCCACTATTTTTCGCCGCAGCATTGGGGGAATTGGTGATCCTCTGCCCATCTTGACTTCTGAGAGACACTGCCACTCTGAGAGGCTCTTTTTATACCCAATCATGTTGCCAATTGACCTAATAAGTTGCATATTGGTCCTCCAGCTGTTCTTTATATGTACATTTAACTTTTCTGGCCTCTTATTGCTACCTGTCCCAACTTTTTTGGAATGTGTAGCTCTCATGAAATCCAAAATGAGCCAATATTTGGCATGACATTTCAAAATGTCTCACTTTCAACATTTGATATGTTATTTATATTCTATTGTTAATAAAATATAAGTTTATGAGATTTGTAAATTATTGCATTCCTTTTTTATTCACAATTTGTACAGTGTCCCAACTTTTTTGGAATCGGGTTTGTATTTTGTTTTTTCCCCTGTTGCTTTGCAGTGACAGAACTCAAGAAAGTACATGAGAAACACCTAATAAAAAGAGAGCACGGAAAGGGGAAGTACCTCCTTCCGTGCTCATTCCTGAGTGTGCATGTGACAGATGTCTCTCTGCAGAGTACACAGCTCCTCTGTGATTTTCAATTCTATGTTACCCCTCCAGATGGGACCTTGCAATTGAGTGGCGGAAGGATCCAGGGAGGTGTAGTATGTAACACCTTGAAGGCTTTACTTCATCTGAAGCGCAGAATTGGCATTTAGCGTGACGGGACCAGGGTTCACTGCATCGTTCAATGCCGAGGTCATCTAATTTGTAAAGTAAGTAGCTGGAAAAGAAGGTGTCTTTGAACTGCACATAAAAGAGTCATAATTTAGGCTTGGATTGTGTCAAATGCAGGTCTTGGACCATGTGCAAATGCATTTGCAAGAGTAGATGCTTGGCGCTCCTCAAAATGGGATGCATTTTTAGCTAGATTTTTGGATAAAATCTGTCGTTGCGGTTGACAAACTGAATGTAGGGAACCTCCTGAGGTAAAAACAAGCCACAGGGTAATACAAATGAGTTCACAAACATCTTCCTCAGACAACTTGACGTAATTTAAGAGGAGATATGGGTACTCGCAACAGCAAAAATAAACATGATGATGAATTGGCAAAATACATGACACAGCCTAATGTAAAATTCATGTATGTCAGCTGCTGTAAAACAGTATGTGATGTGAGTGAATGAGTGTTGCTTTCCAGAGAAAGGAAGTTTCAGTGAGAGACAGTTGGAAATACTAAAAGAAATGTTAGACAGAAAGGAAAAGGGACATAAGTTGAAGAAGCTGGTGGATTGAACAGCCTATGAAATGTGGGTAACGGAAGCATGCAATAGAGCACGAAAATCACAACCTAAAAATGGTAATGTCAGACTTGCACATAACCCTTCTCTTCAGTGTCCTAAGTCTGTTATAGATCATGACTTGGATGGACACTCCCCAACCCTCCCAGCTCCACCACCTCCACCAATGCTGTTGGCTCCACCACCCAATTATGAAGAATATGCTCAGCCAGGCCACCGTCAGTCAACGCACACTTCGCAGAAGAAAGGTCGAGGGGATGAGGGTCCGCTGTTCAATCAGGTGCGAGTGGTAAAACCCACAACATCATGCAGTTTCCAATGGTTGAGTTGGTGGGACCAGACGGATGGCCCGTCCTCGTGCACTGCCCCTGAACTATCACAGACATTGAAGAGATTCACAAACAACTCCCAGACCCAAGGGAAGTAGGTGGACAGAAGTTCACTGAGGACTTACTCCACTTTTGTAGGGAGTGTAGACCCATGTAGAAGGAACTGAGACACCTCCTGGGTCATAAGTTTGGAGTGGACATTTCAATGGTGAGAGTTACGTGGCCAGATGATCTCATCGCTCCCACCAATGTGAACTGGGAACATTCTGACAACACACAATACAGAGAACTAGTCAACAGAGTCGAGGAAGCATGCAAGATGGCGTTCCCAGTCAGAATGGACATGACAAAGATTGCAATGTGTAAACAGCAACATCTCACACAATTCACTGAAGTTCACAATGCGCACAGTGGACTTACTGCACTAGGCAACTTTACACCTACGATATCACATGCTAGGAGGCTCATTTGAGAAACAGCTTCTTGAATGGACTGAAAGAGGAAGTAGCAAGGAAAGTTAAAAACACGTGCATTACATGGGACACGGGAAAACTAAGCCTCATTGAACAACATGCTATCGATGCAGATAAACTACTGAACCAAGAACAACAAAAGAAAGTGACAAACATATGCACAAAGGTCAACTTGCCCTTTTTCAGATGGTCTCCTACCAACTGCCAGCTGGACGGGAAAGCAATCGAGGACGTGGCTGAGGGAGGCACGGCAGAGGATGAGGAAGGAATGATGGAGGTTCCAGTGGCGAAGACCGAGGCAGAAACAATGGATGTTTTAACTGCAGGAAAATGGATCACTGGGTGAGAGGCTGTCCCCAGAAAGCAGAGCAAACTCATGGCGCTATGTGAGGAGATTTATGGAGTGGCAGGGGAGAGGGTAGCAAGCCAGAAGGGTTTGGTGAATCACAATTTCCTGTGCTTTGCAATGAAGACACGCTTAAGGTAACATATGATTCTGACACTTTCCTGACATAGAAAAGGTCAGTCAAGCAACTGATTTCTTAGAGCACAAGTATTTTCCTGAAGGCACATATGCTAAATATTCTGATGATGTTTATAGTAAAATGCCAACTCTTACATTGTGTGGAGTTTCTCACATATACTCAGGTGCAGAGAGGTCAGTAATTAAATCAGATGAGCTTTTTAAACCATCAAAAATGAGTGGAAGGTTCCTGTATTCAATAGGAGCATTGGGGATCTCAGTCACAGAGCAGTTCTCTGTGCCACTGAAGTGTGAAATTGAGGGTCAGCCCTCGTTTAAATTCTCGTTTGTAATCTCTAGCTGTTGTCTGATCTCCTGAGGTGAGATTTAATGTGTAAACTGGGAATTACACTGATTAGTGGACATGAAGGTTTGGCTGTCAAAGTTAATGCTGCTAGTGAATTTCAGCATGTTAAATATGATCCCAGACTCCTGAAGTATGTGTATGAATGGAAACTGTGCATCTCCGCAGTGAATGCAGAAAACCAGAAGCTCATTGAAAAAGCTCAAGCTCTAACTAACTCTGTAAAGACAAAGTACATGTGTCCAGAAGATTTACATTGTACTGCACACTTACATATAGAAGGTCCTGATGACAAGTCTGTCTTTCCTGTAAACAAGGTCAGAGCAGCAGGTGGGCCTGCAAAGTGGAGATTTGGTCAAGACCTAAAAGCTGTCATTGATGCAGTAGTGCAAAGAGCCCCAAACATTCATAAACCGTACAACTGACAGTAAATGTTTTTCATTTGTGGATTTGGCTATTGCATTATTTAGCATACCTGTTCATCCAGACAATCAATTTGTGTTCTCATTGAATGGCAAGTCATACACCTTCACACACCTCTGTCAAGGCTACTATGAATCTCCAATGATTTACATTGAAGCCCTTAGAAACAGCTTAGAGTCTCTCACTTTAACTAAAGGCTCAGTTCTCCTTTAAATGTGGACGATTGTCTCTTAGCAGCCCCTACAAAAGAACAGTGTGAAATTGACACAATCACACTAATTTGTCAACTCGCTAAAGAGGGACACAAGGCTAGCCTATCCAAACTGCAGTTTATACAACATGAAGTGAAATTTCTAGGACATTTAATATCAGCAGATGGCAAAAGATTGGAAACTAGTAGAGTTGAAGCCATCCAAAACATTCCAAAACCAATCATTCATTCATTCATTCATTGTCTTCCGCTTATCCGGAGCCGGGTCGCAGGGGCAGCAGTCTAAGTAGGGATGCCCAGACCTCCCTCTCCCTAGCCACTTCCTCCAGCTCTTCCGGAGGGACCCCGAGGCATTCCCTGGCCAGCTGAAAGACATAGTCTCTCCAGCGTGTCCTGGGTCTTCCCCGGGGCCTCTTCCCAGTGGGGCATGCCCGGAACACCTCTCCAGGGAGACGTCCCGGAGGTATCTGAAGCAGATGCCCGAGCCACCTCAACTGCCCCCTTTTGATGTGGAGGAGCAGCGGCTCTACTCCGAGCCCCTCCCGGGTGACAGAGCTCCTTACCCTATCTCTAAGGGAGCGCCCCGCCACCCTACGGAGGAAGCTCATTTCGGCCACTTGTATCCGGGATCTTACTCTTTTGGTCATGACCCAGAGCTCATGACCATAGGTGAGAGTAGGAACGTAGATTGACTGGTAAATCGAGAGCTTCGCCTTCCGGCTCAGCTCCTTCTTCACCACAACAGACTGGTACATAGACCGCATTGCTGCTGCCGCTGCCCCGATCCGTCTGTCAATCTCACGATCCATCCTTCCCTCACTCGTGAACAAGACCCCGAGATACTTAAACTCCTCCACTTGAGGAAGGACCTCCCCTCCAACCTGAAGGGTGCAAGCCACCTTTTTCCGGTTGAGAACCATGGCCTCGTATTTGGAGGTGCTGACCCTCATCCCAGCCGCTTCACACTCAGCTGCAAAACGCCCCAGTGCATGCTGTAAGTCCAGGCTTGAAGAGGCCAACAGGACAACATCATCTGCAAAAATCAGCGATGAAATCCTGTGGTCCCCAAACCGGACTCCCTCCAGCCCCTGGCTGCGCCTAGAAATTCTGTCCATAAAAACAATTAACAGAACTGGTGACAAAGGACAGCCCTGTTGGAGCCCAACATGCACTGGGAACAGATCTGACTTACAGCTGGCAATGCGAACCAAGCTCCTGCTCCGGTTATATAGAGACCGAACAGCCCTTAACAGAGGGCCACGGACCCCGTACTCCCAGAGCACCTCCCACAGAATGCCACGAGGGACACGGTCGAAAGCCTTCTCCAAGTCCACAAAACACATGTGGAC
Source organism: Hemibagrus guttatus (assembly GCA_033459395.1). Classification (NCBI taxonomy): domain Eukaryota; kingdom Metazoa; phylum Chordata; class Actinopteri; order Siluriformes; family Bagridae; genus Hemibagrus; species Hemibagrus guttatus. The sequence continues at coordinate 24,951,743 of JAUCMX010000001.1, forward strand.
TGGTTGGGCAAACTCCCACGAACCCTCGAGCACCCTGTGGAGGGTATAGAGCTGGTCCAGTGTTCCACGACTAGGTCGAAAACCGCATTGCTCCTCCTGTATCCAAGGTTTGACTAACGGTCGGACTCTCCTCTCCAATACTCTGGAATAGACTTTCCCTGGGAGGCTGAGGAGAGTGATCCCCCTATAGTTGGAACACACCCTCCGGTCCCCCTTCTTAAAAAGAGGGACCACCACCCCAGTCGCCCAGTCCAGAGGCACTGTCCCTGACCGCCACGCTATGTTGCAGAGACGTGTCAGCCAAGACAGCCCCACAACATCCAGAGACTTAAGGTACTCAGGGCGAATCTCATCCACCCCCGGTGCCTTGCCACCAAGGAGCTGCTGAACTACCTCAGTGACCTCAGCTTGGGTGATGAATGAATCTACCTCTGAGTCCTCGGCCTCTGGTTCCTCTACAGAAGGCGTGTCAGTAGGGTTGAGGAGATCCTCGAAGTATTCCTTCCACCGTCCGACAATATCCCCAGTGGAGGCCAGCAACTCTCCACCTCCACTGTAAACAGTGTTGGCAGAGAGCTGCTTACCCCTTCTGAGGCACCGAATGGTCTGCCAGAATTTCCCCGAGGCCATCCGATAGTCCTTCTCCATGGCCTCACCGGACTCCTCCCAGACCCGAGTTTTTGCTTCCGAGACCACCACAGCTGTAGTTTGCTTGGCCTGTTGGTATGCCTCAGCTGCCTCCGGAGTCCCCCGAGCCAACCCTGCTCGATAGGACTCCTTCTTCAGCTTGACGGCATCCCTTGCTTCCAGTGTCCACCACTGTTTTCGGGGATTGCCGCCGCAACCGGCACCAGAGACCTTACAGCCACAGCTCTGGATGGCTGCGTCAACAATGGAGGAGAAGAACATGGTCCACTTAGACTCAATGTCCCCAACCTCCCTCGGGATCTGGTTGAAACTCTCCCGGAGTTGGGAGTTGAAGACCCCCCCAACAGAGGGATCAGCAAGACGTTCCCAACAGACCCTCACAATACGTTTGGGCCTGCCAAGTCTGTCCGGCATCCTCCTCCGTAAGCGGATCCAACTCACCACCAGGTGGTGATCGGTTGACAGCTCCGCCCCTCTCTTCACCAGAGTGTCCAAGACATGTAGCCGAAGGTCAGATGACACGACCACAAGGTCGATCATTGATTGGGTGTCCTGGTACCACGTGTACTTATGGGCACCCTTATGCTTGAACATGGTGTTCGTTATGGACAGGCTGTGACTAGCACAGAAGTCCAGCAACAGGACACCACTCGAGTTCAGATCAGGGGGGCCGTTCCTCCCAATCACGCCCCTCCAGGTGTCACTGTCATTGCCCACATGGGTGTTGAAGTCCCCCAGCAAAACTATGGAGTCCCCAGTCAGAGCACCTTCCAGCACCCCTCGCAGGGTCTCCAAGAATGTTGGGTACTCCACACTGCCGTTCGGCCCATAAGCTGAAACAACAGTGAGACACCAACCCCCGGCCTGAAGGCGCAGGGAAACAACCCTCTCGTTTACCAGGGAAAACTCCAGCACCTGGCGGCTGAGCTGGGGGGCTATAAGAAAGCCCACCCCAGCCCGACGCCTCTCACCATGGGGCACTCCAGAGAAGAAGAGGGTCCAACCTCTCTCAAGGAGTTGGGTTCCAGAGCCCAGGCTGTGCGTGGAGGCAAGCCCGACTATCTCTAGCCGGTACAGCTCAACCTCCCTCACCAGCTCAGGCTCCTTCCCACCCAGTGAGGTGACATTCCATGTCCATGTCACATTGCACCGGACCCTTATGCTTCTTCCTACGGGTGGTGGGCCTACATCTTTTCTTCGGGCTGTGCCTGGCCGAGTCCCGCAGGCAAAGACTTGGCCACCAGGTGCTCGCCTGCATGCCCCAACCCCAGGCCTGGCTCCAGGGTGGGGCCCCGGTGATGCCAGTCTGGGCGATGTAACAGTCCTTGATTTTATTTCCATAAAGGTCTTGAACTGCTGTTAGTCTGACCCGTCACTTAGAACCTGTTTGCCTTGGGACACCCTACCAGGAGCACTAGGCCCCTGACAACATGGCTTCCAGGTTCATTTGGGTACTCAAACCTCCACCACAATAAGGTGGCGGTTCAAGGAGGGTTTTTTTCTCTTTTTAAAATACAATCTTTAATAATTGACAGGACATTTCGGTGCATATTATTTCACTTCCACAAATTCAGTGATTCAAATTTGCCAAGAAGTTCAATGTTGCACATCCGGGTATCGCAGGAAGAGCAATCAAACATTGATGCATAATCGACACCTGTTGCTTGTCCACTTCACCAACAGGGGGTGCAAGCGAGTTTGATGAGATAATAGCAACACCTAGACCAAGGCTATCACATCACACTCAGGGATTTACCAAAATGGACCACGAAAGCATTGTTTATGTGTATATTTGTCTTTATAAGCAGTTATTATTAAAGAATCTCCACTAACAACAAATGGGTACATTGCTTACGAAAATTAACAATGGTTTAAAACCAAAAAACATGGTTTTACTACAGTTGAAACAAAAAACAACATGGTTACTGTAGTAAAACCGTGGTTTTGCCAATAGTAATCAGTGCACCAAAAAAACACAGTTACTACACTTTTACCACAAAAAAAACATGGTTAATTTATATAAGCAATCTCATCAAACGTTATCTCATCAAACTCGCTTGCACCACCTGCTGGTGAAGTGGACAAGCAACAGGTGTCGATTATGCATCAATGTTCGATTGCTCTTCCTGCGATACCCTGATGTGCAACGTTGAATTTCTTGGCGAATTTGAATCACTGAATTTGTGGAAGCGAAATAAATATGCATCAAAATGTCCTGTCAATTATTAAAGGTTGTATTTTTGTCACGGGCCAGAAGACGAAGCAGGATGGATCAGACCCAAACGCGGGGATAGACAGCAGACAGGGGTTTTATTGAAATAATAATACATGTAGACACATTAACGACGCCACATAAAGACGCCACACAAAGACGCCACATAAAGACGAGGACTAGCCCCAAACACTGGCAGAGAGCCACTATAAATAAGATACATAATTACAGGAAACATGAGGAACAGGTGAACAAAGGCGGGAACACATTAGGATAAGGCGGGGCTAAAACAAACACATGGCATACATAAACAAACACACAACCCCTTCTGAAAGCCCCCTAGTGGTCCAACGGGGAGTTTGCCCACCGTAACAATTTTAAAAATATGAATATTTAATATTGAAATTTTAAACAATGCATTTTTGTGTCTCCACTTGAAAAATTCACAGCTTAATTATGCAACCATGTTGAATTGCAGAACCTTAAAATGCAAGCACTGTTAATACAATGCATTTTTTTCAGTTACTGCTATTCAGCACCTTTTTTGCGTCAAATACATTTGTCGCTATTTTACTTCCATATGAGATATAGCACAGTTTTATTAGAAATGCCTAACATTACAGTGAAATGCTGCACAGTTCTTAACCATGCCTCTCTTCCAACAGATGCAAATGGAGAGCCTCATAATTGTGTTGATGTTGTTAATGAAATTTGTAGTCCTAGGCCAGACCTGGAGGAAACACCATTGCAAAATCCAGACCTGTAAATGTTTGTTGATGGATCAGCAACCAGAGACCCAGACACAGGCCAGAACTGTGTGGGTTATGCAGTAGTAACTCAACATGACACATTACAGGCACGACTGCTCCCCTCACTTGTCCGCACAGGCAGCAGCTGATAGCTCTCACTGAAGCATGCAAATTGGCACAAGGTAAAACAGTAAACATCTTCACAGATAGCAGATATGCATTTGGAGTACTACATGATTTTGGCACATTATGGAAACACAGAGGGTTTCTAACCTCGCCAGGCAAACCTATCACGCATCATGGCCTGATTTCCAATCTCTTAGATGCAATCCTCTTACCTAAAGCTATTGCTGTTTGTAAATGTGAAGCACATAATAAACTTACTGAACCTATCTCAAAGGGAAATGATAAAGCAGATGCAGCAGCCAAGGCAGCAGCAAAACTTTCAATGACTGAAATTCTTAAGCTGTCTAAGATTTCTACCCTAACAGCTGATCTCGGAGAATTGCAGACTGCATCCGTTCCAGATGAAATAGCCACCTGGAAGAAATCAGGATTTGTGGGAAAAGGAGGGGTTTGGTACGGACCCAACGGTAAACCCTGTCTACCAAAAAAATTGTTTAAGTTTAAACTTGTAAAAGTTTACCCATGGTCTGGACCATGTGTAATGGACCATGTCTATGTTGGACCATGTCCAACATTAAAACAAGATGCCAGTGCAGTAGCTAAGTCACTGATAACTGAGATTATTCCAAGATGTGGAATGTGGATTTCTGATAAAATAGGCAGTGACTGTGGAACCCCATTCGTCAATCACGCATTGCAACAAGTCAGTGAGTACTTGGGTTTCAATGTAAAACAACATTGTGCCCATCATCCAGCTGGTGGAGGAGCAGTAGAAAGAGAAAATGGCACTCTTAAAAAAACAAAACTAAATGCTGAGCAGAAACAGGCTTATCTTGGGTAAAAGCCCTCCCCATTGTGCTCAAGTACATGAGAACTAGAGTAAGAGGAAGGACGAATTTGAGCCCATTCGAGATACTGTTCGGCAGGCCTCCCAATACAAATTTAGGCCCCCCCGGAATTCCAAGGAAGCTGACAGGTGAATGTGATGATGAAATGTTGATTTACTGTGCAAACCTGTCCTCTGTTCTGTCTGTAGTACATAGACAGGTGAAAGAGGCCCTTCCTAAGCCCAAGCAGCCTGACTTGCATGATCTGAAACTGGGAGATTGGGTCGTGGTGAAGGACTTTAGGAGGAAGAGCTGGAAAGCAAAGAGGTGGCTTGGACCATTCCAGATTCTGCTGACAACACAAACTGCATGGATTCACGCCAGCTACAGCAGAGGAGTACCAGAGGCTGAGCAAGATAAGATGACAGAGAGCAACTAGCCCGAGAGAGGTGCATGACAGATGGGAGTAAAAAAACCCCTAAGAGGGCAATTCATATCCTAAAAGGAGAAGCAGTTCTGCATTATCATCCAGATCAGCTAGCAGTCAGAGGCCAACACTGCTGTTTTTCAGCTTTCAAAGTTGAATGTACCAGGTCCAGTGATGATTACAGCCACCAATATCTTCACTGAATGTTTTGAAAATCTCCCATTAGACTCCCATATCCAAGCATACTCCCTACTCTCGGAAGTCTCTATAAGCACGGGAGAACAACCACCAAATGTAACAGGAAATTGACTGGTTAAACAGTGGGTAACTATCTTGCATAACTCGGCCAAAAATGACACAGTAATAAATTATTTCTATGGGGAATGATGGGAACATAAACTGTACGATTAAGACAACTCCTGAGCAGTGTCTTGAAGCCTTGTGAGGTGGGACAAGTGTGTATAGGGCATGCCCACACTCTGAGCACCTGTTTTTCAGCTTTCAAAGCTTTGAATGTACCAGGTCCAGTGATGATTACAGCCACCAATATATTCATTGAACATTTTGAAAAGCGCCAATTAGACTCCCCTATCCAAGCATACTCCCTACTCTCGGAAGTCTCTATAAGCACGGAAGAACAACCACCAAAGGTAACAGGAAATTGACTGGTTAAACAGTGGGTAACTATCTTGCATAACTTGGCCAAAAATGACCCAGTAATAAATTATTTCTACGGGGAATGCTGGGAACATAAACTGTACGATTAAGACAATTCCTGAGCAGTGTCTTGAAGCCTCGTGGGGTGGGACAAGTGCGTATAGGGCATGCCCACACTCTGAGCACCAATAATTGTCAAGAAAGGTGACAGCTCACTGCACAGGTAGTCAATTCATGAATCCTAAAGAATCTGAGTGCTACTGTTTCCCAAAGGGACGAAACATCGCTTAACACCGTTTTGCATCCTGTTCGAACAACATCACTCTTATCCAGGGACTAGCCCCTCAGACATGTAACACAACACAATTGTAAACCACTCTACTTTATTGTGAAAGACACCTATGCCAAGATGTCTAGGTACTTTGTTCTGGGGGCCAATGTGAGTGGAACTGACCCCATGGCTGTATTTAAGCTTAATATAATAATGGCTCCAGCTAAACTGTCATGCAGATCTAATGCTAAGGGTTACAATACAAACATGGGCAATGTCACAACTCTCTTGCCTCCTCAACTGAGCCATGAACTGCCTGCATCATGAGCTGCAGCAAATGTACACCTTTATATGGAGAGAAGTCTGCCATGCACAGTCAGGGAATTCCACTCTGAGTGATAGGACAGGTTGGTCAGGTGCCACCACCTCACTCTATTCTGGACACTACCCTAACTACATTCACCTTTTCATCCATCCATAGTCAAGCCAATATTTTTATCCCCGTTTTTCAACAGTTCAAGGATATTTCATGTGATGTATTGTGTCAATTGCTGTACTTCATGAAACAGGATTGTGCTCTTGGGTATTTTATTATTTGAAATTCAGATACATAATGTATGTTGTATGCCAATTATATAAAAGATCAACTATTTTATACTGATGTAACAAGCATTAGTGTCACAAATATGAATATTCTTGCTTAAAAGAAATAAATTAATTCTAGCCAAAAGCAATAGAAACTTCAGTGAGATGCTTGTCTAACCATTTTAATGTTTATATGCATGTATTCCCCCCATCTCTTTCTTTTGTTTTGTTTTCTATTCCTTTCTATGTTATTTGAAAGAGAGAGATTAGCTGTAAGTCTCATGTGGGATTTTCCCATGCTTTTTTCCATGTTAAAGATTTTGAGGAAAAAAACAAGATATTAGTTTATGGCTTTATTTTGTCTGGTTCTACTTTCAAAATAAATACTCTGCATGGGAAATTTTATTCAAGTGTTTAGCAAATGTCTGATCTCGAAGACCATAAATTAGTGGCCTGAGTAGACTTGGTAGTAAGTAAGTAACTAAGTAAGGATAAAAAGTAATCTTTGTCCATTGAGTAGGTATAATACGAATAAAAAGCAAGTCTATCACAGGAGGGACATAGGACAACATACAGAGCAATTGCTGTACTCCATGCAATAGGATTGTACTCTTTGCTTTTTTGCTAGATTCCTTGTCACTTGACATCTTTCTTGCTGCAACAAGCACCCTACAATAAGTGTAAACAAGAACAAGCCACACAAAGGATGTGTATATTGCCTGTGTAGCTTGCTTCCTTTGATCATGGTAAACAGTACTGTACAAAAATGATGAAGAGCAGACAGTAACAGTGTTAAAAATAAACAAAGGAAATAGTATCGCTGAAATAATGAGGTCTGTCAGTGGAGGAATAAGTCCAACTGCCCATATCAAAACATTAAGAATAAAAGTTCTGTGCAATGTACAGATCTGTGAATGATGCAAAGGTTTACAGATGGCAATGTAACGTTCTATTGCCATAGCTGCCAAGATTAGTGGTGTGTTCTTCTGAGCAGCTGAACTTAACATTATTAATACACAACAGTATGAGATGCTTACATTATACCATGTATATGACATTACAAGGAGTGTCACAGAGACACCAACCATAATCATGTCATTAATAACCAAATGTGTGTATAAAACATATCTTGGATTGTTATAGAAAACTGAACTTTTGAACAAGGTGAAAACAAATGATCCATTGATGCAAATGATGATGAATCCAAGGAAAACGCTTACTAATATTTTGCTGAAATATTCCTAAGCGTTCCAGATTCCTGAGTTCATTCACAGAGAAGTTCATATTAGGAGATAATTTCAGAAGTCCTTAAACATAATCAAACTAACCAAACAATTAAATAACCAAGATGCACTTTACCTAAAGCAAAAATGTAAATTACACTGATTTATCAATGAACAGTAATAGATAGATTTAAACATTAAAAAAACAACAACATTAAAAAGAATAAAATGATAGATTACTTCGCCTGTGAAAGATATAGTTAATGTAGCTGGTTATGTAGTTTCACTGAGAAGCTGAGAGGTTTTTGTAGTTTAAGTGTGTATCAAGCAGTAAAATGTTAAGTGGGCTGGAATTTCCCTAGACAAGAAAGACATCTAGACATCAACATTGTGCTTTTACACCTTGTGCATGATTTTTTTTTTTATCACACTCACACACACACACACACACACACACACACACACACACACACACACAGTATGTACACTCATTGACGACTTTAATAGATACACCTGTACTATTGCTTGTTCATGCAGTTACCATGTGGTGCAGTGAGTAAAATAATGCAGGCCAAAAGCTGCAGTTAATGGTCACATCAAGCATGAGCTATGTATTGTATATATTCTGAAAGGTGAATCTAAGGAGTAACTGCTGTATACTTCAGCAATTGGTAGTGTGTAGTATAGTTTAGGTAGTACACAAAGTTTCAAGTAGTACTGGTCATGTAAACTTGGTAAGTAATGTAAATTGACAGATGGCAGCACAGCATGAAAAAAAAAGCATTGTGTCTGTGTTAAACAACAGATTGTCAGAACAGAACATGTCAGAATGTGGCATATGAGTGACCTATTAATGAAGCTATAAATCTGTCTTGCTGATGAAAATGTGTCCAGGCTAGACCTGTGTCCCGTGAGGGCTCTTAACGGACTGATCAGCTAAGAGGTGGTCCAGGCAGAGTGGGGACCCCAGAGGTTTTAGTAGTCCACTGCTCAATTAAAATAATTAATTAATACAAGTTATTATTTTGTAAAGTGATATTAAAAATAAAAAATCACTTCCATACTGTTACGGGTGGTAGGCCCTGTGTTTCCAGCAGGGGTTGTGTCATGTTGTGTTATGTCATTGTTTACATCATGCCATGTGCTTTGTTTTAGCCCCACTTAGTCCTATTGTTTCCCAATTGATGTTCACCTGTTCCTAATGTTGCACCCAATTATGTTTTGTATTTATAGCGGCCTTTTGCCAGGGTTCGGGGCTGGTCGTCGTCTCTATGTAGCGTCATTATTATGTCTTTATGTTCCGTGTTTTTGTGGCATCATGCCTGCTGTCTTCGTGTGATTTTGCTTTAATAAAACCCCTGTCAGCTGTCTATCTCCGCGCTGGGTCTGTTTCTTCAACCTTTGGATACCGGAAGCGTGACACATACCCCCTAAACGTTTTAAACATAAGGGGATCTCTTGCTGTTCCTTACTTTTATTCATGCAAGTTTGCTAAGATATCACATATAATTCACATACAAGGTCCACAAAAATCTTAAATAAGAAAAGGATTAGTTAACTTAAGTAAATGTAGGGCAGAGTTATTAAAGCAATATTGAATTTGGCATTATAATGAGTTATAGTTTGTTTAATTATAAAAGGCATTTATATTTCATGTGGTTTGCATAGGTTTGTATGCATTTTCTTGGGGGCCCTTTTAAAAATGGCTTGTTCTGGGTCCAGGCATTATTCATGGTGCAAATCTGTAAGCTGAATGAATAAAAGAAGTTTGCTCAGGAATACTTAAATGCAGGTCAAGATACTCATTTTCAGTTTACAGCATGTTGATTTATTGCACCTTATGTACATTGTGATGACTAAGTGATTCACATGCTGAGCGGAGAGCACTTGTAGTGTTGTCCATTAATTACTAAGGGTGCACTATCAGGGCAATTCCTCCTAATGATTTTTATATGCAGTCTTCCCTAGTTCAACGGCTTTTCCTTATTACCTTTCCTTTATTTATGGACCAAGCCAAAAACTTGGGCATGCCATTATATCTTGTCACGTCGTACCAGGAAGTTGAATGGCAGAGGGAGCCCTCTTCCGAGTTTTAATTCGCACTCTGTGTTTCCCCACAGACATAAAAGGGGTACGCACACTTCCCCCTACGTGAAGGATTGTTCACGTGTGATCATACCAAACCTTTGTCTCTGCTAGTGTTTGATATTCTGTGCATGACCTTATTTCTCTGCTTCTTCGTTACTGTATCTTTGCTTAATGATTTGGATTTGTTTGCCTGTTTCTCAATTGCCTGGTTCTGACTTTTTGCTTCGGTTTTCAACTACAATAATGCCTGCTGTATTTTGCTAATACAATCTGCTAATGGATCCAACTTCTTCCGCCTCTGGTGCATTGTGACATATCTGATGTAGGAGCCCAAAATTTACCGTTATTCTATACTGGGCTAAAATAACACCATTTTCTGGACCTGACAAAAACCCGACAAATATTATGAAACACAACACAGGTCTGCTCCCTAAAATGTACAACAGGATATGTAGTATGAGCATGTCATCTGAGCTATGACACCCGTATTTTGTTTCCCATTTGCTGCCTACAGGCCATTCAATCTCTTTTTGGCCACATGTGTAAAAAGTGATTGTGATTGTTGAGAAAAGAACAGCATGTGTACCAATGGGGATGCATGTTTGAGGTACATTTCTTGACAGTGGTGCAAATACTGAGGGACTAATTAGTCCAGAAACCAAAATAATAATAATAATAATAATAATAATAGAAGAAGTTGCTTTCAGCTGCTCCCTGTTCGGGGTCGCCACAGCGGACCAACTGGTCCGCACATCAACTTGGCACAGGTTTTACGCCGGATGCCCTTCCTGCCGCAACCCTCCCATTTTTCCGGGCTTGGGGCCGGCACTGCATCCAGTGGCTGGGGTTGAGGCATTGGCTGGGAATCGAACCCGGGCCTTCCGCATGATAGGCGAACAACCTACCACTGAGCCACCAATGCCCTAATAATAATAATAATAATAATAATAACTAGAATTTACATTTTCAGAAGAAATATGAGTGGTGTTTGGCCCATGCAAAATTCGACATCAACTGTAAGTAATTTACCTTTATCAATAGCCATTTAATATGATAATATAAGCCTTTTAATATAATAAGCTTCTTATGGGTCTGTTTGTGTGCAAATGCTGTCACTCTGTGTATCTCTTACACAATTCTCTTCATTGAACTGAGCGTTTTGATATGTCACATGTCTATGTTGTAGTACTTTTGTGATTTCATCTATTTTGGAGGTTAACGTGTATGTGGGTGTGCATGTGAAAAATGTGTTTTGATATGTCCCATATCTAGCTTGTGTAGCATATCTAGACCAGAACCCCCACACAAGGACCACACACAGATGAGATCCAGCTCTGTTTTTAATCTGCAACAGGAGAATTAAATCAGTGGATCACATGTGATTGCTTCTCCCTCTCTAGTACACACAGAGTCGTTGTGGGGAGATGCAAACAATACATGCATTTATCAGCCTCACAACAGGTGGACTGAGGCTATTGCATTAATTAAACCAAAAATGAAATACTAAATAAAAAAAAAAAACTGATTACAATATACAAACTTTGTGTTTTCCTTATGATACATTAATATACATTACAGTGTTTTGTATTCTATTTTACATTTATATATTTATTCATTCAAATATTTATATACTATAACATACTACACTTCACAAGTGAGGAGAGTGTACAGAGGAGATGGAAGGAATACTTTGAGGAGCTGATGAATGAGGAAAATGAGAGGGAAAAAAGAGTAGAAGGGGTGAACTCTGTGGAACAGAAAGTAGATAAGATTAGAAAGGATGAAGTCAGGAAGGCTTTGAAGAGGATGAAAAGTGGGAAGGAAGTTGGTCCTGACGACATCCCGGTGGAGGTCTGGAAGTGTCTGGGAGAGGCAGCAGTGGAATTTTTAGCTAGTTTGTTCAACAGGGTTTTAGAGAGTGAGAGGATGCCTGAGGAATGGAGAAGAAGTGTGTTAGTGCCGATCTTTAAGAATAAGGGTGACGTGCAGAGTTGCAGTAACTATAGGGGATAAAGTTGATGAGCCATACAATGAAGCTATGGGAAAGAGTAGTGGAAGCTAGGTTAAGGAAGGTAGTGGAAATTTGTGAGCAGCAGTATGGCTTCATTCCCAGAAAGAGCACAACAGATGCAATTTTTGCTCTGAGAATTTTGATGGAGAAGTATAGGGATGGTCAGAGGGAGTTGCACTGTGTGTTTGTAGACTTGGAGAAAGCGTATGACAGGGTGCCAAGAGAAGAGCTGTGGTACTGTATGAGGAAGTCAGGAGTAGCAGAGAAGTATGTCAGAGTGGTGCAGGACATGTATGAGAGGAGCAGGACAGTGGTGAGGTGTGCTGTAGGTCAGACAGAGGAGTTCAAAGTGGAGGTGGGACTGCATCAGGGATCGGCTCTGAGCCCCTTCCTGTTTGCTATAGTGATGGACCAGTTGTCAGAGGAGGTCAGACAGGAGTCTCCTTGGACAATGATGTTTGCAGATGACATTGTGATCTGTAGTGAGAACAGGGAGCAGGTGGAGGAAAACCTGGACAGGTGGAGGCTTGCGCTGGAGGGAAGAGGAATGAAAGTCAGTCGTAGTAAGACTGAGTACATGTGTGTGAATGAAAGGGAGGGAAGTGGAACAGTAAGGTTACAGGGTAAAGAGGTGAAGAAGGTACAGGAGTTTAAGTACTTGGGGTCAACAGTCCATAGTAATGGAGAATGTGGGAAAGAGGTAAAGAAGCGAGTGCAGGCAGGTTGGAATGGGTGGAGAAAGGTGTCGGGAGTTCTGTGTGATCAGAAAATATCAGCGAGAATCAAGGGGAAGGTGTACAGGACAGTGGTGAGACCGGCCATGCTGTATGGTTTAGAGACAGTGTCACTGAGGAAGAGACAGGAGTCAGAGCTAGAGGTAGCAGAGCTGAAGATGTTGAGGTTCTCTTTGGAAGTGACAAGATTGGACAGGATTAGGAACGAGTACATCAGAGGGACAGCTCATGTTGGACGTTTGGGGGACAAAGTTAGGGAGGCCAGATTAAGATGGTTTGGACATGTTCAGAGGAGGGAGAGTGAGTATATTGGTAGGAGAATGTTGGACATGGAGCTGCCAGGCAGGAGGCAAAGAGGAAGGCCAAAGAGGAGGTATATGGATAGAATTAATGAGGATATGAAGCTAGTGGGTGCAAGTGTTGAGGATGCAGAAGATAGGGATAGGTGGAGAGAGATGATTCGCTGTGGCGACCCCGAAGAAGAAGAAGAAGAAGAAGAAGAAACTACACTGATCAGCCATAACATTATGAGAACTGACAGGTGAAGTGAATTACACTGATTATCTCCTCATCATGGCACCTGTTAGTGGGTGGGATGGCCCCCTTCCTGATTTCTTATTTTTTTGCATGTTTGTCACACTTTAATGTTTCAGATAATCAAACACATTTAAATATTAGTCAAAGATAACACAAGTAAACACATCATGCAGTTTTTAAATGAAGGTTTTTATTATTAAGGGAAAACAAAATCCAAAAATACATGGCCCTGTGTGAAAAAGTGTTTGCCCCCTAAGCCTAATGACTGGTTGGGCCACCCTTAGCAGCAACAACTGCAATCAAGCGTTTTCGATAACTTGCAATGAGTCTGTTACAGCGCTGTGGAGGAATTTTGTCCCACTCATCTTTGCAGAATTGTTGTAATTCAGCCACATTGGAGGGTTTTCGAGCATGAACCACCTTTTTAAGGTCATGCCACAGCATCTCAATCGGATTGAGGTCAGGACTTTGACTAGGCCACTCCAAAGTCTTCATTTTGTTTTTCTTCAGCCATTCAGAGGTGGACTTGCTGGTGTGTTTTGGATCATTGTCCTGCTGCAGAACCCAAGTTCGCTTCAGCTTGAGGTCACAAACAGATGGCCAGACATTCTCCTTCAGGATTTTTTGGTAGACAGCAGAATTCATGGTTCCATTTATCACAGCAAGTCTTCCAGGTCCTGAAGCAGCAAAACAGCCCCAGACCATCATATTACCACCACCATATTTTACTGTTGGTATGATGTTCTTTTTCTGAAATGCGGTGTTACTTTTACACCACACGTAATGGGACACAGACCTTCCAAAAAGTTCAATATTTCTCTCGTCAGTCCACAAAGTATTTTCCCAAAAGTCTTGGGGATCATCAAGATGTTTTCTGGCAAAACTGAGACGAGCCTTTATGTTCTTTTTGCTCAGCAGTGGTTTTCGTCTTGGAACTCTGCCATGCAAACCATTTTTGCTCTCTTTGTCTCTTTCTTATGGTGGAGTCATGAACACTCACCTTAACTGATGCATGTGAGGCCTGCAGTTCTTTGGATGTTGTTGTGGGGTATTTTGTGACCTCCTGGATGAGTTTTCGCTGCTCTCTTGGGGTAATTTTGGTCGGCCAGCCACTCCTGGGAAGGTTCTCCACTGTTCCATGTTTTCGCCATTTGTAGATAATGGCTCTCACTGTGGTTCGCAGCAGTTGCAAAGCTTTAGAAATGGCTTTATAACCTTTTCCAGACTGATAGCTCTCAATTACTTTCTTTCTCATTTGTTTTTGAATTTCTTTGGATCTCGGCATGATGTCTAGCTTTTGAGGATCTTTTGGTCTACTTCACTTTGTCAGGCAGGTCCTATTTAAGTGAGTTCTTGATTGCGAACAGGTGTGGCAGTAATTATGCCTGGGTGTGGCTAGAGAAATTGAACTCAGGTGTGATAAACAACAGTTAAGTTATGTTTTAAAAGGGGGGCAAACACTTTTTCACACAGGGCCATGTAGTTTTGGATTTTGTTTTCCCTTAATAAATAAAAACCTTCATTTAAAAACTGCATGATGTGTTTACTTGTGTTATCTTTGACTAATATTTAAATGTGTTTGATTATCTGAAACATTAAAGTGTGACAAACATGCAAAAAAATAAGAAATCAGGAAGGGGGCCAACACTTTTTCACACCACTCTATAGGTGCATCTCAATAAATTAGAATGTCATGGAAAATTTCATTTATTTCAGTAATTCAACTCAAATTGTGAAACTTGTGTATTAAATAAATTCAATGCACACAGACTGAAGTAGTTTAAGTCTTTAGTTCTTTTAATTGTGATGATTTTGGCTCACATTTAACAAAAAACCACCAATTCACAACAAATTAGAATATGGTGACATGCCAATCAGCTAATCAACTCAAAATACCTGCAAAGGTTTCCTGAGCCTTCAAAATGGTCTCTCAGTTTGGTTCACTAGGCTACACAATCATGGGGAAGACTGCTGATCTGACAGTTGTCCAGAAGACAATCATTGACACCCTTTACAAGGAGGGTAAGCCACAAACATTCATTGCCAAAGAACCTGGCTGTTCACAGAGTGCTGTATCCAAGCATGTTAGGAGAAAGTGTGGAAGAAAAAGATACACAACCAATCGAGAGAACCGCAGCCTTATGAGGATTGTCAAGCAAAATCAATTCAAGAATTTCAGTGAACTTCACAAGGAATGGACTGAGGCTGGGGTCAAGGCATCAAGAGCCACCACACACAGACGTGTCAAGGAATTTGGCTACAGTTGTCGTATTCCTCTTGTTAAGCCACTCCTGAACCACAGACAATGTCAGAGGTGTCTTACCTGGGCTAAGCAGAAGAAGAACTGGACTGTTGCCCAGTGGTCCAAAGTCCTCTTTTCAGATGAGAGCAAGTTTTGCTCCAAGGTCCTAGAGTCTGAAGGAATGGTGGAGAAGCTCATAGCCCAAGTTGCTTGAAGTCCAGTGTTAAGTTTCCACAGTCTGTGATGATTTGGGGTGCAATGTCATCTGCTGGTGTTGGTCCATTGTGTTTTTTGAAAGCCAAAGTCACTGCACCCGTTTACCAAGAAATTTTGGAGCACTTCATCCTTCCTTCTGCTGACCAGCTTTTTGAAGATGCTGATTTCATTTTCCAGCAGGATTTGGCACCTGCCCACACTGCCAAAAGCACCAAACGTTGGTTAAATGACCATGGTGTTGATGTGCTTGACTGGCCAGCAAACTCACCAGACCTGAACCCCATAGAGAATCTATTAAGAGGAAAATGAGAAACAAGAGACAAAAAAATGCAGATGAGCTGACGGCCACTGTCAAAGAAACCTGGGCTTCCATACCACCTCAGCAGTGCCACAAACTGATCACCTCCATGCCATGCTGAATTGAGGCAGTAATTAAAGCAAAAGGAGCCCCTACCAAGTATTGAGTACATGTACAGTAAATGAACATACTTTCCAGAAGGCCAACAATTCACTAAAAATGTTTTTTTATTGGTCTTATGAAGTATTCTAATTTGTTGAGATGTTGAATTGGTGGGTTTTTGTTAAATGTGAGCCAAAATCATCACAATTAAAAGAACCAAAGACTTAAACTACTTCAGTCTGTGTGCATTGAATTTATTTAATACACGAGTTTCACAATTGTGGTCTTATCCAAAAGATGAGCTACTGTTGCTAAAATTGCTAAAAAAAAAAGTTAATGCTGGTTCTGACAGAAAGGTGTCAGAATACACAGTGTGTCACAATATGTTGTGTATGGGGCTGCATAGCTGCAGACCAGTCAGGGTGCATACTGAACCCTGTGCACCACCGAAAGCTCCAACAATGGGCACGTGAGCATCAGAACTGGACCACGGAGTGTCACGGTTGGCAAAGTTCCCCGTTGGACCACTAGGGGGCTTTCAGCAGGGGTTTTGTTTTGTTTTGTTTGTTTGTGCCATGTGTTTGTTTTAGCCCCACCTGATCCTTAATGTGTTCCCACCTCTGTTCACCTGTTCCTCATGTTCCATTGATTATGCCTCTTATTTATAGTGGTTTCTGCGCTTGTGTTGTTGGTTAGTCCTCGTCATTATTGTCTTTGCCTTCGTTCTGTGTTTGGTCTTCTTCCTCCATGTGCCTATGTATTAGTGTTATTATTTTGATTAAACCCATTTGAAGTCTATCCCCGCTTTTGGGTCTGCTCCGTCTTGCCAGGTACTACCGGCTCGTGACACGGAGCAATGGAAGAAGGTGGCCTGGTCGGATGAATCACTTTTTCTTTTGCATCACTTTGGATGGCCGGGTGCATCAGGTGGATGGCCGGGTGTGTCACTTACCAGGGGAACACTTGGCACCAGGATCCACTATGGGAAGAAGGCAAGCCGGTGGAGGCAGTGTCATGCTTTGGGAAATATTCTGCTTCCAAAAACCTTGGGTCCTGCCATCCATGACTTTGACATGTACCACCTACCTAAGCATTATTGCAGACCATATACACCCTTTCATGGAAACGGTATTCCCTGATGGCTGTGGCCTCTTTCAACAGGATAATGTGCCGTGGCTCAAAGAAAAAATGGTTTAAGAATTGTTTGAGGAGCACAACAAGTTTGAGGTGTTGACTTGGACTTCAAATTCCCCAAATCTCAATCCAATCAAGCATCTTTGGGATGTGTTGAATGAACAAGTCCAATCCATGAAGGCCCCACCTCACAACTTAGAGGACTTAAAGAATCTGCTGCTAACATCTTGGTACCAGATACCACAGCACAGCTTGAGGGATCTAGTGGAGTCCATGCCTCATAGGGTCAGGGCTTTTTTGGAAAAAAAAGGAGGACCAACACAATATTAGGCAGGTGGTCATAATGTTGTGGCTGATCAGTGTATAATGCAACAATTATCCATCCATTTTCTATAACTGTTTATACTACTACTGGGTCACCTGGAACCTGCAGCCTATCCCAGGAGACTACGGGCACAAGGCAGGGTACACCCTGGACAGGATGCCAGTCTATCGCAGGGCCCAATACCACTTATATCAATAAATCCATATTTTTACACATTACATACCGAAATGAAATATTCAAAATATCTAGCATCTTCCCGTGACATTTTTTAGCTCTCTGAGCCTACTGAACACCATCTAGAGTCTCTTGATGGCCTCACCCTTATCTAAAGCATACACAAGTAGGTCATCAAGATAATAAAGCATCCTCAAAAATTTTGGCACATGAAGTGAGCAGGGCTATTGCACAAGCCCTGCGGTAAGCATTTAAACCTCCTTTTCCAAGATGGTGCCACATGAGTGGCAGCCAGTCACAGCAGCTCTGCCTTCTTTTCTGCTTTTTTGGTTTTGTTTAATGTTTCTTGCCGTGTTTTTTGTATTTTTATGCACTTTATCAAACACCCATGCAACTACACAACTAAGCGGTCCATGCTGGTTACTTTTGCAGTATGACTTGTATGCTTTTTTGGACTATTTGGAATTGCCTTGGGAGATCCCCTCAGTCAAGGCTCCATTGTTTACACAGGGAACTTGCTGTTAGCTCTAAGTCGCGGCGGACTTCTCTATGGTCAGAAACTGAAGATTCTTTCAGAGATACAGGGAAGGAGAAGAGGCTGCAGAGCAGGACTGAGATGCAAGGAGAGGAAATGGAGATATAAACCATGTTTACCATCTATTATCATGGGACACGTCCGCTCTCTCCCCAATAAGATGGATGAGCTAACGATGCTAGCCCGGTTGCAGAGAGAATACTCAGAGTGCAGCCTTATGTTTGATAATAAAATGACAATAAAACACTAGACCTGCTGTATGCAAATGTAAAGGACGCATACAGCTTCTCCCCCTACCCCCGCTGGGTCAATCACAACCTCGGCCATCTGCTTCCTGAATACACACCCAGGGTGAAGAGAGAACCACCTTAGACAAAGTCTGTGAAGATCTGGTCCGAGGATTTCTGTGAGAGACTGAGAGACTGTTTCAATACTACAGACACAGATACTACTAGGACATTGATGGTTTCAACCACTGCATCACGGATTATATAAAGACACTATTAAAGTTTTGAAATCATACACCAGCCAACGTACATGATAAACTACAAAAAAAGCTTCGTGATCTTGTCTTGCTGCAGAGACCAGGCCCAGAATCCTTGGCATCGCCTGATGCCGGTGGCTGGGAGAGGAGTCGATGGAAGCGGTGCGCAAAAAAGCGGAAGCGCGGCAAGAGGGCGGGTGTCCGTGCTAGGCTAAAAACAAACCCTAGCCCGGGCGGCACTCCCCTCCATACTTCTGTCTAATGTCTGCTCCCTGGACAATAAACTAGACTACATCCGACTCCAGCAAACTACACTGTACAGGGTAGTACAGAGTACAGAGACTGCTGTGTTTTTTTTTATGGAGACGTGGCTCAGTGACAGAGTTCCAGTGCATTTAGTGCCGACAGAAATGCAGCTCTGTGTGGTAAAATTCGCGGGGTGGCTTGTGGGTCTACATCAACGTGGAATGGTGCAAGAACTCTGTGCTTGTTTCGAACTACTGTTCATCGCTAGTGGAGTTTGTGACGTTAGATGCAGACCATTTTATTTACCATGGGAATTCACCACCATATTCATTGTCGGAATGTACATTCCCCCCAGCACTAATGCTAAGGAGGCTCTGTGTGAGCTCTATGGTGCTATTAGCAAACTGCAGAATGCTGACCCTGATGGACTGTTTATTATCGCCGGAGATTTCAATCACACAAATCTGAAGTCTGTTCTCCCTAAATTCCATCAGTATGTGGACTTTGCACCCAGAGGAGTGAACGCACTGGATCTTGTTTACACAAACATTCCCGATGTGTATCATGTGGAGCCCCGCCCCCACCTCGGCTACTCAGAACACATCTCTGTTATGCTAATTCCATCATACAGACCACTCGTCAGACACTCTAAACCGGTTCTGAAACAGGTGAACACCTGGCCAGCAGGAGCCATCTCTGCTCTTCTGGACTGTTTTGAGTGCACTGACTAGGACATGTTCAGGGAGGCTGCAACCAATGGCGAAACCACAAATTTGGAGGAATACACGTCATCAGTGACCAGTTACATCGGCAAGTGCATTGATGACGTGACCATCTCCAAGTCCATCACTACACAACCCAACTAGAAGCCGTGGATGACCGCAAAAGTGCATGCGCTGCTAAAATCCAGGGACTCCAGCTGGAGACAAGGATGCCATAAGAACAGCATGGGCTAAACTGTCTCGAGCCATCAGGGAGGCGAAGCATGCACACTCCCAGAGAATCCACAGCCGATGTGAGAAAAACACTATGCAGTGTTAACCCAGAGAAAGCTGCTGGACCAGACAACATTCCTGACAGAGTACTCAGGGAATGTGCAGAACAGCTAGCGGAGGTCTTCACTGACATCTTCAACATCTCTCTGAGCAGCGCCATCGTTCCAACGTGCCTAAAGACCATCACTATCATCCCCATGCTGAAGAAGTCTCCAGTGTCCCGTCTCAATGATTATCGTCCCGTTGCACTCACACCCATCATTATGAAGTGCTTTGAGAGGCTCATCATGAAGCACATCAAGAACCTGCTGCCACCATCACTAGACCCCATGCAGTTTGCTTATTGTCCAAATCGCTCTACGGACGATGCCATCAGCACAACCCTCCATCTCATCCTCACACACCTGGACAATAGAGACACTTATGTACAAATGATATTCATCAACTTCAGTTCAGCATTCAACACAATCATTCCTCAGAACCTGATCAAGGAGGTGAGTCTGCTGGGCACCAACACCTCCCTCTGTAACTGGATCCTGGCTTTCCATACTGGGAGACCTCAGTCAGTCTGGATTGGGAACAGCATCTCCAGCACAACCACACTCCTCAGGGCTGCATGTTCAGTCCACTGCTGTTCACTCTGCTGACTCACGACTTTGCAGCAATGCACAGCTTCAACCACATCATCAAGTTTGCCAATGACACAACCGTGGTGGGTCTCATCAGCAAGAACGATGAGTCAGTTTACAGAGAAGAGGTGCAGCGTCTAACAGCCTGGTGTAAAGCCAACAACCTGTCTCTGAACGTAGAGAAAACGAAAGAGATGGTTGTTGAGAGCACCAAATTCTTCTGGTGTTCACCTGGCGGAGGACCTCACCTGGTCACTCAACACCAGCTCCATCACCAAGAAAGCCCAGCAGCATTTCTACTTCCTGCGAAGGCTGAAGAAGGCTCATCTTCCACCTCCCATCCTGACCACCTTCTACAGAGGGACCATCGAGAGCATTCTGAGCAGCTGCATCACTGCCTGGTTCAGGAATTGCACTGTTTCAGATCGCAAGACCCTGCAGCGGATAGTGAGGACAGCTGAAAAGATCATCGGAGTCTCTCTTCCTTCTGTTACGGACATTTAAACCACATGCTGCATCTGCAAAGCCAACAACATTTTGGATGGCCCCACACACCCCTCACACACACTCTTCATCCTCCTGCCATCTGGAAAGAGGTACCGAAGCATACAGACTCATACAAGCAGACTGTTGAACAGCTTCTTCCCTCAGGCAATCAGGTGTCTCAACAGAGAACTGAACTGAGTCGAACATGGACACACACATATACAGTGGGGCAAAAAAGTATTTAGTCAGCCACC
The DNA here is from genome assembly GCA_033459395.1 of Hemibagrus guttatus. Taxonomy (NCBI): domain Eukaryota; kingdom Metazoa; phylum Chordata; class Actinopteri; order Siluriformes; family Bagridae; genus Hemibagrus; species Hemibagrus guttatus. The sequence continues at coordinate 24,972,958 of JAUCMX010000001.1, forward strand.
AGTTGTGCAAGTTCTCCCACTTAAAAAGATGAGAGAGGCCTGTAATTTTCATCATAGGTAAACTTCAACTATGAGAGACAGAATGAGAAAAAAAAATCCAGAAAATCACATTGTCTGATTTTTAAAGAATTTATTTGTAAGTTATGGTGGAAAATAAGTATTTGGTCAATAACAAAAGTTCATCTCAATACTTTGTTATATACCCTGTGTTGGCAATGACAGAGGTCAAACGTTTTCTGTAAGTCGCCACAAGGTTTTTACACACTGTTGCTGGTAGTTTGGCCCATTCCTCCATGCAGATCTCCTCTAGAGCAGTGATGTTTTGGGGCTGTCGCTGGGCAACACGAATTTTCAACTCCCTCCAAAGATTTTCTATGGGGTTGAGATCTGGAGACTTGCTAGGCCACTCCAGGACCTTGAAATGCTTCTTACGAAGCCACTGAGATCTTGCGTGGAGCCCCAGATTGAGGGAGATTATCAGTGGTCTTGTATGTCTTCCATTTTCTAATTATTGCTCCCACAGTTGATTTCTTCACATCAAGCTGCTTACCTATTGCAGATTCAGTCTTCCCAGCCTGGTGCAGGTCTACAATTTTGTTTCTGGTGTCCTTTGACAGCTCTTTGGTCTTGGCCATAGTGGAGTTTGGAGTCTGACTGTTTGAGGTTGTGGACAGGTGTCTTTTATACTGATAACTAGTTCAAACAGGTGCCATTAATACAGGTAACGAGTGGAGGACAGAGGAGCCTCTTAAAGAAGAAGTTACAGGTCTGTGAGAGACAGAAATCTTGCTTTTTTGTAGGTGACCAAATACTTATTTTCCACCATAATTTGCAAATAAATTCTTTAAAAATCAGACAATGTGATTTTTTTTTTTCTCATTCTGTCTCTCATAGTTGAAGTGTACCTATGATGAAAATTACAGGCCTCTCTCATCTTTTTACGTGGGAGGACTTGCACAATTGGTGGCTGACTAAATACTTTTTTGCCCCACTGTACACACACACACACACTTGATCTTGTTTACATGCACACGTCACTTTGATATATTTGAAATATTGAATAACACTTTATCTGTATATCTGTTTATCTGTATAACTATTTTTTATGCTGCTAACACTCACTGTTCCTAACCCTGTTCCTTTTTTGCATACACTGTATAACACTTTTTTTTTACACACAGTTGGAGTTATGTGTCTTGTTTGTCTGCACTGTCTCGTAATTCTTTGCACTTTGTATGTTGTATGTTTAGTTTTTTTTTTTTTAAATTCGGCACCTTGTTATGTATAGCTTAGCTCTGTTTGTCTGCATCACTTTGTACTTTGTTTTTGTTTTGTGTAGCACCTCTGGTCCAGGAGGAACATTGTTTCATTTCACAGTATACTGCATCAGCTATATATGGTTGAAGTCACAATAAAGCTTCTTTGACTTTGACTTTGACTTTGACTTTGACTGTCTTCACCTACACCTCACTCACACCTCATTACATTTCACTTCACTGCTTCCCCTATGTTTTCAGAACCTTTCACCTCCATTCACTCATCTCAGTCCTCTCACAGCCCCTTCTCCTTAACAACTGACCAGATGAGGTGTGAACTAAGGAAGATAAAGGCAAGGAAGGCTGCAGGGTCAGATGGAATTAGCACGAGACTGCTCAGGGACTGTGCTGACCAGCTATGTGGGGTGGTCAGATACATGTTTAATCTGAGCCTCAGCCTGGAGAATGTCCCAGTGCTGTGGAAGACTTCCTGTGTGGTTCCAGTACCAAAGACTGCACACCCCAGGGAATTGAACCACTTCGGAACTGTTGTCTTAACCTCCCACTTGATGAAGACCATGAGGATCATCCTCTGTCACCTCCTTCCTTAGTGTGCACAGTTCTTGACCCACTGCAGCTGGCATATCGGCCTGGTATTGGTGTGGACGACACAATGATCTACCTGCTGCACCTGGCACTGACTCTACGGAGTCTCCCGGAAGCGCTGTGAGAGTCATATTCTTTGACTTCTCCAGTGCTTTCACAATTCAGAAGCTTGAGCGGTCGAGGGTGAATGATCACCTGGCCACATGGATAATCGACTACCTCACCAACAGACCACAGTATGAAAGGTTGCGTGACTGTGTGTTTGAGGTGGTAGCCTGTAATACCGGGGCTCTCCAGGGCACGGTGCGGTCCCTGTTTCTTTTCACACCGTACACCTCGGACTTCAGTTATAACACCTGCCATCTCCAGAAGTTCTCAGATGATTCAGCCATTACTGGATGTGTATCTGAAGGGAACAAACAAGAATACAGGGACGTCATCAAGGACTTTGTTGACTCGTGTGAGTATAACCACTTACACTTGAATACCAGTAAGACGAAGAAGTTGTTTATTGACATCTTGATAAGGAGAACACCGTACCACACACCAGTGATCATCCAGGACTTGGACATTGAGTTGGTGGATAGCTTCAAGTACCTGGGTGTCCACCTAAACAATAGACTGGATTGGCTGGATAACACTGATACTCTGTACAAGAAGGGCCAGAGTTGCCTCCTCCTGCTGAAGAGACTAGGGTCCTTTGGAGTGAGCAGGACATTATTAAGGACTTTTTATGATACTGTGGTGTCCTCCGCAATTCTCTGCGCCATAGTCTGCTGGGTGGGTGGCAGTACAGAGCGAGACAGGAAGAGACTGAACAAGCTGGTTGGGAGAGCCAGCTCTGTCCTGGGCTGCCCACTGAACCTGGTGGAGGAGGTGGGTGAGAGGAGGATGTTAGCCAAGCTGAGCACTATTATGAACAACACCTCTCACCCCCTGTATGGGACTGTGGAGATCCTGTGTAGCCCCTTCGGCAGCAGACTGCTACATCCCCAGTGTAGGAAGGAGCGCTACTGCAGGCCATTCAGACCAGCGGCTGTCAGACTTTACAACATTGCATTACAGTGATGTTTAAATGTGCAAAATTTTATTCTTATAATTTTATATATTTTTATAATTTTTATAATTTATACTTTAATATAGGAGGGCATGGTGGTTTGGTGGTTAGCACGTTTGCCTCGCTCCTCCAGGGTTGGGGGTTTGATTCCCACCTCTGCCATGTTCTGGGCTATTTTCTTATTATAATTTCATAATTTTATATATTTTTATGTATTATGTATTTTTGTGAGTGTGTGTGTGGAGTTTGCATGTTCTCCCCATGCCTCGGGGGTTTCCTCCCCCAGTCCAAAGACATGCATTGTAGGTTGATTGGTATCTCTAAATTGTCCATAGTGTGTGATTGCATGAGTGAATGAGAGTGTGTGTGTACCCTGCGATGGGCTGACATTCCGTCCAGGGTGTATCCTGCCTTGATGCCCAATGACACCTGAGATACAGGGCCCCCGTGACCCAAGAATAGATCAGATAAGCGGTAGGCAATGAATGAATGAATGAATAATTTAATGTAATCTTACTTTCTTTTACTATTTGTATTGCTATTAGTGTATTACTATTTGTATCGTGCAATATTTAAAAAAAAATAATTTTACATAATTTTCTTTTCTCTACTATTTGTCTTTTTAAATCTTTAGGCTAAATACCTGCATGTTAACTGTCTGTTGAACTGCTGTGACAACTGAATTTAACCACTGTGGCATCAATAAAGTTTTATCTTATCTTAGCTTAGCTTAGCTTAGCTTAGCTTAGTTTAGCTTAGCTTAGCTTAGCTTATAAAGACCCACTGGTGTTGTGAAGGCCTTTTTGTCCTCCTCTTCCATTGTGATATTATAAAAGCCAGAGGTAAGATCCACTGTGCTAAAGATTGCATTTCCACTCAAGGCCGCCAAGCAATCTACTTGGTTGGGCAAGGGGTGATCATCCTTAATAGTCTGGGCATTAAGCCAGTGGTAATCGACGCAGATGCAAAGATCACCACTTTTCTTCCATACCAGGACTAGCGGGGATGCCCACTCACTGCAAGACTTCTGAATGATCTCCTGTTCTTCCATCTCTGAAAGCATTTCTCTCAGTTTCTGATACTGAGCTGGGGAAACACCTCATAGGACTTGTAGGACTCAATATCAAGATCACTGAGACCAAGCTTCTTCAGCGTGTCACAAATATAAAAGGGAGAACTACCCCGAAGGCCTGTGCTAGAGGAGACAGACTAGCTCTGCACCCTCACAGTCTCATGTCCAGGTCTTTGACCACTAAAACAGGAGACACATCTGCTATTTTAGCATTCCATCACAGAGTGACTGGTTTATTGGATGGGTTGATCACTTTAACCTGTACCCATCTGTCATCGGGTAATGTGGCTATAATACGCCCAACAAGAACAGCTTTCTTATGGGTTTGTACCTTAGATGGCTCAACCAACATGGTACTTCCCACAGAAATAGTAGAACTGGTGGGAGTCTGCCCCACATGACACTTACATTTACGTTTCTGACATTTGGCAGATGCTCTTATCCAGAGCAATGTACAAAACTGCTTTAAAGTCTCAATCAATTAATACATTAACACTGGTTCAATAGGTCATCGACTTAGAATACCGTTCATAATATGTACATACAACATATAACAATACTTAAAAAACAGGGAAAAAATAAGAGTTAGTTTAAGCACATGAAGTGCTCTTGCTGAGCTTGAGTAAGCTTAGCGGTACCGACAACAGTTGGGATACTACTTCCTTCCCATCTATCATGAACAGCCAACATACTCAAGAACGGCTGAATCTCTGGTTCTTCGGTAGAATTCAGCAGGTTTATCACACGCCAATAGCACTGGGACTGTTTAAGCGCTCGGTCTCCTCATTAACTGTGCATGCCTTAGAACCAGTGTCTAGAAGGCCTAGAGTGACCATATCATTTACCAGCACTTCCGTATAAAACAAACTGTCAGCTTTTTCCAGTTTTGTGATGTCCTGAAACAAAATGATACTGCCACTTGATTCAGCCTGGCAGTAATTACTATAGATGACCATGGGATCTTCTTCACTGGTGAGGGGCTGACTAGCTCCACTCACATCGACCCCTCCCCAAGTAGTTTCCCACTAGTTTCCTGATTGTATACATCAGGAGTCTGGGCCACAGCTTGGCCAACAACCTTGTGACAGGCCATGCACTGATGGCCAATCTCTAGGCATGTGAGACATATTTTTTCCTTTATGCAGTGGGACCGAGTCGAATGAGATCGATTTACACAGACTTCACATGGGGATCACCCAAGGTTTTGGTTTGACGCAGGCAGTGTTATGTGCTCAAGCACTTTTTGTAACATATTTAGCACACGCTCTAAAGTGCCTGACTCATTGACTTCATTTGCTTTAGTGTGAACACCTGTGATACCTGCTGGTTAGGCTATACCCACACTTTCGCTTCCTATGGTAACCTGAGTTCCAACTGCTTTTTTTTAACAACAGCCTGATTTACTACAGCCTTAGGCACAGGTGGGACTGGTTTCCAGGAGTTATAGTCCCTCTCATACTCATCTATGGCCTCTTGGATTTCCTCAACTGACCATTTGCTTATGGGCTTACACCTAAAAACACTGGAAAGTTCAGGATTAGGGCAGTTTCCGATAAACATCATTGCAGCCTCTGAGCTCATGTTTTCTATCTTGCCACTGTATCTTTTCAGGTGAGTGTAACCTGACCCAATAATCAACAGGGTGCTTTTCTTTGGCTGCTTTGCAAGCCAGGAAAAAATAGTGCTGCAGAACCTCATAGAAAAAATTCAGGACAGAGTACTGGAGCCCGGGGTACTTTTCAGCTTAACCTTAACAATGCCACAGTATCTCTTTCAGTATCTCTTCCACACTGTCAGCTTTACTGCAACCCTTTTTGGACAAATACACCTCCATCTGTTCAGTCCACCCCAAGATGTGACAAATCCCAACATTTGTCACTACCATCCCCTCTGAACATTTGCGTCTCTCTAATGTCACCTTTGGCTATCAGATTTAACTTGGACAGATCGAGGCTTGTAGACAGGGGCATGGTCCTAGGAGGTTGCTGATCAAATGATGAAGCAGAACCAGGTAAAGCAAAATTCTGATTGGTAAACAACCGTGAAACATCTGAATCACCTATCACCAATGAGGTCATGCAGTTGCTGTGTAACGTTTTCACTACCAGCATTGGCAGGAGTAGAGGAAGTTGGTTTATTAGTTCCACTGCCACCAGAACATCAACGATGAAGATTCTTTGGTCACCGATTTTAAAAGCACTGTGATCCTGCGTTGTCAAACCCCAGCAATCAGCTACAGCAGATCTGATTCATCCGGGTCATGGCACCAAATTTATGTAGCGTATCTGTACTGGAACTCCCACACATGGATCACACACAGATGAGATCCAGCTCTGTTTTTAATCTGCAATAGGAGAATTAAATCAGTAGATCACATGTCACTACCTCTCCCTCTCTGGTACATACAGAGTCATTGTGGGGAGTTGCAAACAGTACATGCATTTATCAGCCTCACAACAGGTGGACTAAGACTATTGCATCAATTAAAAAAAATTAAATACATTAATAAATATATCATCATTTATATCAATAAATCCATATTTTCACACATTACGTACTGAAATGAAATATTCAAAAGATCTAGCATCATACCATGTGCAGGCTACATCACATGCATCATGCACAACTATGAACCATTAAATTGGACTCTTCCCTTGTAACACTTTATGTACAATATGCATTCATTAAAGGTCAACTAGATGTCTTTTTTTTTTAACCAAAACGAAATAAGCAACATACCTGCAACAGGAAAATTAAATCAGTCACATGTGACTTCTTTTCCCTCTCTGGTACACACCAAACATATGATGCTAATCTGTTAGCGCCATGATGTATTTCACGTAAATCAAATTACACGTGAAACAATACATTTCCATCATAACCAACAAATTTGAACGCTAATATCAATTTATCACATTCAACCAACGGTAAATATGCATTTATACAAGAAACATCATCATACCAGAGTTGTTGTGGTTAGATGCACATGGTGCATTCATTTGTCAGCCTCACAACTGGACTGGACAAGTGGACTGAAGCTATTACATGTTGGATGTTGGGAAACCCCAAAGGTGGTCCACTGATAATGCTCCCTTCCCATAACAAACACAAACACACAAAGAAATGTTCTGCTACTTTAACACTGTATTCTCATAAATCATGAACAATAATAAGAACAAAATTGTGAAGTTCATTAACTCAACCTTAATATGAAACATATAGAATTTATAACAGTATAAACAGCATTTAAAAATAATAATAATACAATATAAAAAGAAAAAGACAAAACAAATCAATGAATTATTCACACCAGTTACACTTGTGGTAGTTTTGTGATGCTGCTTATTTTGGGGGTAAGTAATGTAATTCTGATAATGTAATTCTGCACACTGAGTCAAGGGTATTGTCATCCCCATAAAACGCAATTCTGCTCATTATGGTTTTGATAAATGTTAAAGTGAATAACCTTTGTTTTATTGTCCTGCACCTTTTGGCAGAAAACATTTTTAAAAATCCTTAAGTCATCTTTAACTTTTTTTCACTTGATCACTTCATAGAAATAGAAATGCCCTGACATGTTTATGCTACTTTGGGTTTTATACTTTTGTGTGCTGTGGGTTTTTATACTCTTTTGTGTTGTACCAGTAAAGTACAATATGCATTGTCAACGTGTTACAGCTGGAAAAGGTTATTTTAAGTATATTATTTAAGTTTGCAACTACACAATGCAACTACCTTCATCTTCAGGCAATCTATGTGCCAGGAGATACAGGAATGTATCTAGGCCCACTACCCAACCTGTGACAGAGGCATCCATCGAAAGAGTCATGCAACGATGACATGACCTAAGAATTGGACTCAAAATGAGAAACTGGGGTCTGTCCACATAAGAAAGGTAAGAAGCTCATGATGCGTAACCCTTGTGACCCAGAAAAGGGTGTCTGCAGAGGTGAAAAACCCCTGCTCCTGAGTCAGAGTTGAAATGCCCTCATGTGTAGCAGACCCAAAGGAATAGTTTCAGCTGCTACTGCCATGAGCCAAGCACCATCTGCGCCTGGGCAGCAGAAAGTCATTCAAATAGCCAGATGCCCTTTATGGAAGAACAGATGGAATAATCTTGAGCAGGAGACAGACATACCCGCATAATAGCTGAACCCAAAACTATCCCCAAGGTGGTTCTCTGTGAGGGAGAATGCACACACTTCCCTGGGTTGAGCCTGAGGCCTAGGGACCTCATGAGGGCAAACATCTCCATATCTAGCTGCCACGGCCCTCAACTGAGCCAAGATGAGCCAGTCATCTGGATAATTAAGTACATGATGCCCAGGGGTACAATGATGCCAGAGCAGCCTCCATGTAAGGATGAGCAATAAGACTAGGCCAAAAGGGAGAGCCCGGCACCAGTACGCTTTCAGCCTGAAATCGAACCTGGGGAGTCTCCTGTGCTCTGTCAGGAGGTCATCAGGCATTCTCTGTCAGGCATCCTTCAGAATTATCATTGCAAACCAGACTTCAGACCTGATATGTGAATCAACAACTTCATTTCAGTGTACAATTCAGAACATGGAGGTGCAAAATTGAGCATAGTCCCCATCCTTCTTGGGAACCAGGAAATGCCAGCTTTATAGCCCAAGGCTTGAGGAGAATATGCTCTGTTGTCTCTTTCTCAGATATGAGAGAAGTTCCTCCAGGAATTATGAAGTTTGTGCCTACAACATTGGGCAGCACACCTTGAAAGAAGGACTGGAGGTAAACTGGATTCTGTAGCCTTTTCCCAAAATATCCAGAACCCACTGCGACACACCTGCCAGAAGCCTCCATGCTTCCAGGTGGTCTGAGAGAGGTCTTAGCCTCTCACTGTTACCCCCGCGACACCCCCACCCCCACCCCTGGTGCCTTGAAACAGCAAGCCGCTGTATGGCCACCCAGATTTTACATAGGAGTGGCTTTGGCTGCAAGCCTTCTTTTTCTGTCTCAGCAGGCAAGGCTGGGGCTGGGGTTGGTGGCTACTGGTTGATAGCCCAAGCTCATCACTGCAGTGAAGGAGGAACATGCACTTAGGAGAAATTGTTCTAAGGGCAGGTTTTGTCCTTTTCTTTTATCACTCTCTGCTTTGTGGCACAGAAGGCTGAATCTGTGGCTTGGCAGAGGTTGGACCTAATTGGTGAGCCCCGTACCACAGACAATGATACCATCATAGTTGGATGCCATTGTACAATGGTAAATCAAAGATCCTCATTTCTTGTAATTCTCTTGCTTCAGTAATCAATTTGCTTCATCTATCGTTGGTTATTCTTTTCTTTTAAATTTACTGAATGAATGACAGAAGTACTTAAAGTTGACATTCACACATGCTATGCTATTCAGATATTCATCAGTGGGCAATGGGGTCCTAATGCCTGTCAGGAAATCACTATCTACACCATGACTTTAATAGAACTGCTCTGTAGTTCCACAGACTCAAACTTTGATGCAAATGCAATCTTGAACTGACTGAGCATATATTTTTTTAATTACTACTTTGTTGGATTATCAGATCATTCATGATACTCCTGTTTGCACGGTACATATTCTTTCCTGTTTTGTCTTAATATCCATCAAAGACTGTTTTTAGCTGATACAAACAAATCAAACAAAAGATGTTACATACAGCAGGTGAATATCCCACTGATTCTGGATTACATGAATAGTGGCCAAGACCAGACCAGTTCATCAACCTGTTGGTGAAATGGTATGTTCTTTTTCTTTTACCTTTACCTTTCTTTTACCAGGGAGGGCATCTGGTATAAAACCTGTGTTTTATCACAGGTTTAAAAAAAATGTGGATTGGATAATGTGCTGTAGCATCCCTGAACAGGGACCATCCAAAGGAAAACAACAACAACATATAGTGTTAGATATTATATTAAAGTACAAGCAAAACAAGGATCACATGTAGTTGAAACTCAGGTACATAAGTAATGTATGATTAATGCCATTTGTATAAAAGATAAAATATTTTACTTTGTAGTGTCACAAATATCTGTGAGTATTCTTGTCTAATAAACATAAATTAATTCTTGCCAAAAAGGAGACTTCTGTGAGATGCTTGTCTATGCCATTTTCATTTTTATGTGAATGTTTTGCATTTTTCTTCTTTTCTTTTTATTTTCTTTTCTATGCTATTTAAGTATAATATTTCTAAGTGTGGATTGTTCAAAGATTTTAAGGAACAAACAAGATATTATTTTATTAATATGCTTTTGTCTGATTCTACTTTTACAATGAATACTTTGCAAGATAAATTTTTATTCAAGTGTTTAACAAATGTCTGATCTCGAATACCATAAATTAGTGGACTGAGCAGGCGTAATCTAGCCATGGGGGTCACAGTCCAGTGACTTCTGTGCCGGTCCCAAGCCCGGATAAATAGAGAGGGTTGCGTCAGGAAGGGCATCCGGCGTAAAACATTGCCAAATTCAACCATGCGAATCGTCAGTACGAATTTCATACCGGATCGGTCGAGGCCCGGGTTAACAACGACCGCCATCGGCGCCGTTGACCTACAGGGCGCCGGTGGAAATTGGGCTACTGTTGGTCGAAGAAGTAGAGGAGGGAGGAGAGTGCACAGACAGAGAGAGAAGAGGAAAGGTAAGAGTGTAGGACTGAGAATAGGAACTCTGAATGTTGGTACTATGACAGGAAAAGGTAGAGAGCTGGCTGATGTGATGGAGAGAAGGAAGGTGGATATACTGTGTGTACAGGAGACCAGGTGGAAGGGTAGCAAGGCTCGTAGTATAGGAGCAGGATTCAAGCTGTTTTATTATGGTGTGGATAATAAGAGAAATGGGGTAGGTGTGGTCCTGAAGGAGGAGTTTGTGAGGAATGTTCTGGAGGTGAAGAGAGTGTCAGACAGGGTGATGAGTCTGAAGTTAGAGATTGAAGGGGTTATGTTGAATGTGGTTAGTGGTTATGCCCCACAGGTAGGTTGTGAGTTAGAGGAGAAAGAGAGATTCTGGAGTGAATTAGATGAGGTGATGGAGAGTATTCCCACGGGTGAGAGAGTGGTGATAGGAGCGGATTTTAATGGACATGTTGGCGAGGGGAACACAGGTGATGAGGAGGTGATGGGCAAGTTTGGAGTTAAGGAAAGGAACCTGGAAGGACAGATGGTAGTGGACTTTGCTAAGAGGATGGACATGGGTGTGGTTAACACTTATTTTCAGAAGAGGGAGGAGCATAGAGTGACTTACAAGAGTGGAGGTAGGAGAACACAGGTAGACTACATTCTATGTAGAAGAGGCAATCTGAAAGAGATTAGTGACTGTAAAGTGGTAGTGGGAGAGAGTGTAGCCAGACAGCATAGGATGGTGGTGTGTAGGATGACTTTGATGGTCTGTAAGACGAAGAGGTCAAAGATAGAGAAGAAAACCAAGTGGTGGAAGCTGAAAAAGGAGGAATGTTGTGAGGAATTTAGACAGAAGTTGAGGCAGGCTCTGGGTGGTCAGGTAGTGCTGCCAGATGACTGGGAAACTACAGCAGAAGTGATCAGGGAGACAGGGAGAAAGGTGCTGGGTGTGTCATCTGGAAGGAGGAAAGAAGATAAGGAGACTTGGTGGTGGAATGAGGAAGTTCAGGATAGTATCCAGAGGAAAAGGTTAGCCAAGAAGAAGTGGGACATGGACAGGACTGAAGAGAATAGACAGGAATACAAGGAGTTACAGCGCAGAGTGAAGAGGGAGGTGTCTAAGGCCAAGCAGAAGGCATATGAAGAGTTGTACACTAGGTTAGACACTAGAGAAGGAGAGAAGGACTTGTACAGGTTAGCTAGGCAGAGGGATCGAGATGGGAAGGATGTGCAGCAAGTTAGAGTTATTAAGGATAGAGATGGAAGGGTGCTCACAAGTGAGGAGAGTGTACAGAGGAGATGGAAGGAATACTTTGAGGAGCTGATGAATGAGGAAAATGAGAGGGAAAAAAGAGTAGAAGGGGTGAACTCTGTGGAACAGAAAGTAGATAAGATTAGAAAGGATGAAGTCAGGAAGGCTTTGAAGAGGATGAAAAGTGGGAAGGCAGTTGGTCCTGATGACATCCCGGTGGAGGTCTGGAAGTGTCTGGGAGAGGCAGCAGTGGAATTTTTAGCTAATTTGTTCAACAGGGTTTTAGAGAGTGAGAGGATGCCTGAGGAATGGAGAAGAAGTGTGTTAGTGCCGATCTTTAAGAATAAGGGTGACGTGCAGAGTTGCAGTAACTATAGGGGGATAAAATTGATGAGCCATACAATGAAGGTATGGGAAAGAGTAGTGGAAGCTAGGTTAAGGAAGGTAGTGGACATTTGTGAGCAGCAGTATGGCTTCATGCCCAGAAAGAGCACAACGGATGCAATTTTTGCTCTGAGGATTTTGATGGAGAAGTATAGGGATGGTCAGAAGGAGTTGCACTGTGTGTTTGTAGACTTGGAGAAAGCATATGACAGGGTGCCAAGAGAAGAGCTGTGGTACTGTATGAGGAAGTCAGGAGTAGCGGAGAAGTATGTCAGAGTGGTGCAGGACATGTATGAGAGGAGCAGGACAGTGGTGAGGTGTGCTGTAGGTCAGACAGAGGAGTTCAATGTGGAGGTGGGACTGCATCAGGGATCGGCTCTGAGCCCCTTCCTGTTTGCTATAGTGATGGACCAGTTGTCAGAGGAGGTCAGACAGGAGTCTCCTTGGACGATGATGTTTGCAGATGACATTGTGATCTGTAGTGAGAGCAGGGAGCAGGTGGAGGAAAACCTGGAGAGGTGGAGGTTTGCGCTGGAGAGAAGAGGAATGAAGGTCAGTCGTAGTAAGACTGAGTACATGTGTGTGAATGAAAGGGAGGGAAGTGGAACAGTAAGGTTACAGGGTGAAGAGGTGAAGAAGGTACAGGAGTTTAAGTACTTGGGGTCAACAGTCCAGAGTAATGGAGAGTGTGGGAAAGAGGTAAAGAAGCGAGTGCAGGCAGGTTGGAATGGGTGGAGAAAGGTGTCGGGAGTTCTGTGTGATCAGAAAATATCAGCGAGAATCAAGGGGAAGGTGTACAGGACAGTGGTGAGACCGGCCATGCTGTATGGTTTAGAGACAGTGTCACTGAGGAAGAGACAGGAGTCAGAGCTAGAGGTAGCAGAGCTGAAGATGTTGAGGTTCTCTTTGGGAGTGACAAGATTGGACAGGATTAGGAATGAGTACATCAGAGGGACAGCCCATGTTGGACGTTTGGGGGACAAAGTTAGGGAGGCCAGATTAAGATGGTTTGGACATGTTCAGAGGAGGGACAGTGAGTATATTGGTAGGAGAATGTTGGACATGGGGCTGCCAGGCAGGAGGCAAAGAGGAAGGCCAAAGAGGAGGTATATGGATGGAATAAATGAGGATATGAAGCTAGTGGGTGCAAGGGTTGAGGATGCAGAAGATAGGGATAGGTGGAGAGAGATGATTCGCTGTGGCGACCCCTGAAGGGAAAAGCCGAAAGAAGAAGAAGAAGTGGACTGAGCAGGCGTGGTACAAGATTTGTTATTAAGTAAGCATAAAAACTGAACTTTGTCCATTGAGTAGGCATAATATGAACAAAAATCAAGTCCAGCACAGGAGGTGTATAGGACAACATACAGAGCAATTGCTGTACTCCATGCAATAGTATTGTGCTCTTTGCTTTTTTGCTAGATTCCTTGTCACTTGACATCTTTCTTGCTGCAACAAGCACCCTACAATAAGTGTAAACAAGAACAAGCCACACAAAGGATGTGTATATTGCCTGTGTAGCTTGCTTCCTTTGATCATGATAAACAGTATTGTACAAAAATGATGAAGAGCAGACAGTAACAGTGTTAAAAATGAACAAAGGAAATAGTATCGCTGAAATAATGAGGTCTGTCAGTGGAGGAATAAGTCCAACTCCCCATATCAAAACATTAAGAATAAAAGTTCTGTGCAAGGTACAGATCTGAGAATGATGCAAAGGTTTACAGATGGCAATGTAATGTTCTATTGCCATAGCAGCCAAGATTAGTGGAGTGTTCTTCTGAGTGGGTGAAGCGATCATTACTAATATACAACAGAATGAAATGCTTACATTCTTCCAAGTATATGACATTACAAGGAGAGTAACAGAAACACCAACCATAATCATGTCATTAATGACCAAATGTATGTATAAAATGTATCTTGGATTATTATAGAAAACTGAACTTTTGAAGAAAGTGAAAACAAATGATCCGTTGATACAAATTATGATGAATCCAAGAAAAATGCTTACTAATATTTTGCTGAAATATTCCTCAAATCTTTCTGGGTCTCTGACACCATTCACTGAGGAGTTCATATTTTGAAAACACTAACCAAGGAACAAAGTAACAAACAAAGATGCTCTTTACTCCAAGAAAATTAAACAACACTAGTTCATCGATGAACAGTAATGAATAGATTTAAATATTAAAACATAGATTACTTTGCCTGTGATGTTAAGAATGTTTAAACTGAGAGGTTTATATAGTTTAAGAATAAGTGAGTGTTACGTAATAAGTTGCTAAGTAGGAACACTATCCCTATGGGCACTGTGAGCTTTTACATCTGATTAATCTAAAAGTATTTTTAGGACACACATATTTGGTATGTACACTCATTGGACAGCTACATAGAGCTATACTTTTGTTTTTTTGTGCAGTTTTCATGTAGTTGCAGTGCAATGAATAGAATTATGCTGATCAAAAGTTTCAGTCAATGTTCAAATCAAACATTAGACATATACTGTGTTTATTTTAAAGAAGAATTGAAAGAGTAACTGCAGTATACTTCAGTTGGGTGTGTTAAGTGTTTTGGTGTCATATCTACACTGGGGGTGTTCTGTGATTCCATCTATTTTGCAGGTTAACATGCAAGTGATGTCACTAGAATACCCATGCCAATATAGATCTCTCTCCTTCATCTGCCTTGTCATGGAGGAAACCTGCCTTGGCATCCAAGCCATATAGGCTCATGTCTGCCTTGCTTGGGTAGGCATATGCTATAACAGGTCAAATATGACCTTCTTTAATATGACCTTCATAAAGACAGAAATAAGGTCGAGGGATTAGACCCTGAAGTGATACAGTTAACGTTTCCACTAGTCACATACCTTGGAGCTTCTCTGAAGAGGCATCCCCTGGTTTCTGAAAATGAGTCTGGCAACAGAGTTCTAATCTGGAGCCAAAGTCAAAGAGGAGAACCAGGTAAACTCTGCTTACACTGGAAAGACTGTGCATATACAGTGTTAAGTAGGAGATATCCCAGTCTATGAAATTAGGTCAATGATAGGAGGATGGAGTTAGAAGGTACACAGAAACCTCCCTTTTATGGCAGACTACCATCAGAAGAACCAGAGATAAGAAATTGGCAAATGAGGAACAGAAACAACAGAACTAACATTGAATGAAATGCACTGTAGATTTCCACCCTATATAATGTGGAAAGCTCACAAATCTGAATCCTGAGGCAGAACCATTTGAATCAGTAGCATGAAATAAGGACTTACCTCAATACCTACCTCTTACTGAGTGTCTCATATTGAAGGCACTTCTTCGGAAAAGCAAGAATTTTTTGTGAGTCTTCTGAGTTCAAATGTGGTCATTGTGGATATCTTTTCAACGTCTTAACAATTCAATTCAATTCAATTTATTTGTATAGTGCCTTTTACAATGGACATTGTCTCAAAGCAGCTTTACAAAAACAGAGAAACAGAAAGTAGAGGGGAAAAAAAGAATCATTAAATTATTAAACTATTTTATCCCTATTTATCCATATTTATCCCTAATGAGCAAGCCTGCGGCGACGGTGGGAAGGAAAAACTCCCTGTGATGATATGAGGAAGAAACCTTGATAGGAATCAGACTCAGAAGAGAACCCATCCTCATTTGGGTGACAGTAGACAGTAAATAATGTAAATGTAAATAGTGTCCTTTCTACAACAGCAACCAAAGGCCCATGAGGAACTATTAGGTCAATGTAGTTTCTGAGTTCATTATAGACACTAATTCCTTGCTGTCAAAGCTGACAGATGTAACAGCAGATCTGTGATAGTGTTATAGTCCCAAAGTGGCTCTGTCCACGGCTTTCTCCTGGTCACAGGCTTTCCACACAGATCCATCCACAGCATCAGTGAGCACCACCAAGCGATGATATTAAGTATGATTGTGATCATGTGGTGTTTAAAGACAATGTAGATTATGTGTATTATGTGTAAAGTGCAGGCAGGGACTCCGGCAGAACTAGCTATGACAGCATAACTGAAAGGGAGAGCCAGAAGGTCACAGACATGAAGGCTTCCCGTGACATAAATCATCCAACCACTTCACAGTCAGCAAACCTGAGCGACTTGCGAGAGTGGTGAGGCGACAGCATCCAGACATCCCAGTACACCAAACATTCTATGCCCATGAACCTTCCAGATCTGCTCCTTTACCTAAGAAAAGCTATACATTGAAGGCTTGACTAAACAAATGTGTCTTCAGCCTAGACTTAAACATTGAGACTGTGTCTGAATCCCAAACACTAACTGGAAGGCTATTCCATAAATGTGGGGCTTTGTAAGAAAAAGCTCTGCCCCCTGCTGTAGCCTTTGCTACTTGAGGTACTACCAAATAACCTCCACCCTTTGATCTGAGTAGACGTGGCATCATATTTCTTATCTTAGCAATATTTCTAAGATGAAAGAAGTGATATTATCTACATGAGCTTCAAACGAAAGATAAGAGTCAATAATCACACCAAGATCTTTTACTGCTGTATGAGATGAAACAGAAAGACCATCCACAGTTATTCTGTAATCAGAAAGCTTACTTCTAGCTACATGTGGTCCTAATACAAGCACCTCTGTCTTGTCAGAGTTAAGCAGGAGGAAGTTAGTAAGCATCCACTGTCTAATGTCCTTTATACATTCTTCAATCTTAATAAGCTGGTGTCTCTCATCTGACTTAGCTGAAACATACAGCTGTGTGTCATCCGCATAACAGTGGAAGCTAATACCATGTTTACGAATAATTGCACCAAGGGGTAGCATATATAAGGAGAAAATCAGTGGGCCTAAGACAGAACCTCTTGGAACACCAAACATAACCTTAGTATGCATAGAGAAGTCACCATTTAGATCTACAAACTGATAACGATCCATCAAATAAGACCTGAGCCAGTAGAGGGCTGTTTCTTTAACACTAACAGCATGTTCTAACCTATCAAGTAGAATAGCATGGTCAATGGTGTCAAAAGCTGCACTGAGATCGAGTAACACCAGTATGGAAACACAACCCTGATCAGAAGCCAGTAACAGGTCATTTACAACTTTAACCATTGCTGTCTCTGTACTATGATGAGCCCTAAATCCTGACTGATACATTTCATGAATGTTATTCCTATGTAGGTATGAACATAACGGCTGGGCTACAGCCTTTTGTAGGACCTTGGAGATAAAGGGCAGGTTTGATATTGGCCTATAGTTGGACAGCAAACAGGGGTCAAGGTCAGATTTTCTTAACACACCAACTACAGACAGTCTCATCCACTGCAATCAATTACTCACTGTTCCTTAAATATAAATTCCATTTGCAGTTACAAAACAACTCTAGAGACACTGTGTTTGTCCAAAAATAATGAAAACAAATGTTAAACTTGTGCAGTTCACAACAATGAAAAAGTAACAAACTTGTGCTAATGTTAGAGTTGTGAATAATTTCTTATATTATGGAGGTTTGAAAAAGTACCAGCCAATAAAAGACAAAAAAGTGCAACATAATCATATCAAACATAATGGTAACTCTGTTGACCTTACCTTAAGATCGAAAGTGTTTTGAATTTGTTGTAAATCATCTGTATTTGCAGATGCTATTTTGAGAGCTGTATTTCATAGTCAGTGACTGCAATAATCTTTTGTTTCTCGGGATCCCGTTGTTGTGCATCACATTTACTTCCTAAATCAATTCAAAATAATAAACATTAATTGAAACATTGTTTCTTTTCATTTTGTTTTTAGATTTTTGTATTTTTTATTATAGCATATTTTTCACACAAATTACAACTTTGTCACAGAAAGTTAAAATTCCATTGTAAAATGTGATCAAGTAATTGCAAACTTTAATCACAAATGTGATTTATTGTTGGGATTGAGATATAGACAATATGCATAAAGGATTTTTATGTATTTCGTAATTTCTGTAGTGCTTTCAAAACCCCAATAATGTAATAATAGGGTATCACAAGGATTTAAATGTTTTCTTACTGCATTATTCTCACTGCATGCATGCTTCACAGGACTCTGAATGTGGCCTTTTTCTGAGTTGGCTGAGTTGTCCTCATTAAGCCATTAGTGTTTAGACTGCCCAGAACATTGCCAGAAACATGCATAACTTTCTGTATATATGTTTGTTTGTTTGTTTTTTATTGAGATTTACAGAGAAGTCAACAATACATTTCTGTACCATATAGTTGGTTCATTGGATTGATTTCTTCAGCCAAGATGAGGGAAATAATATTAAGTAAGGTCATTCTCAAAACTGACTGATAGCTATTTGACAGTGGTACTGCAGCACCAACAAAATTTATATTTTGATTTAAAAAAATGTATGAGACATGTATTTTCTGTTCCCCATGATTATAATATATACTTAAAATATACCACTAAATAGAGTAGACCTGTTCTGTAATTGTTGTGTATTATTTACAGTTACACTTATGTTTATGCTTTATTTTATTTACAGTACACTTTATTCATCTCACAGATCATATGTATAGACATGTAAAACATCTATATCTAAATCATATTTTTCTCACCGTACTCAAGATTTAAGTCTGTTGTTTTCTGTCAGAGAGTAAATAGAACATGGATGTTTATTGGTTAAAGCTTCCTATGTTACATTTATTCATCATTGATAATGATTAACTAGAAGCTAGAACCATACTTTATTATACTTAAATAAATCAAGCTTGAAACAATATTTTTGAAAATAATAAAAAACTTAAGAAAAACTTATTATCCATATAGCTTGACAAATAAATAGTCATGTATATGTACTGTATATACTCTCTATATATCTTTGATATGTGTTTCTACTGATTTTGTACCAGAATATATACAATTGGATGAATCCATAATAACAATGCAAAACAATTCATGATCAAATGAAACAGGTGAGTCTGTTAGAGAGATGCTTTATTATTTTATCCAGTTCACATCTATTACATATGTGATAATCTAACCTTTACAATGACCATGTTACAGGAAAAATAGCCTTTAATGTGTCTGACAAATTTCTGATCACGAATTCCATAAATTAGAGGACTCAGAAGTCTTGGTACAATGTTTGTGAGCAGATAGTTAAAGAAGGTGATCTTAGTTCGATGAGTTGGGAAAAATGGAATTAACAGCATATCCAAGACAGGTGTTGCATAAGACATCATACAGAGTAGTAACTGACAACCATGCAACAGGATTGTATTTCGGGCCTTCTTAGCTGAATTTTGATGATGGCTAGATGAGGCAACTTTGGCTATAAAAAGAACTTTAAAGTAAGTATAGATTAAAGTTATCCATACAACAGACATGTAAATAGCCTGTGTAACAATGGTCTTTTGTGCATGATAAGCTGTGTTGTACACAATAATTGGCTGGCAGAATGTAAGAGAATTAAAATATGTATTGGGTTGCATTGCAGTGATAATTACAATGTCTATTATTGCAGGGAAAGCTCCAATTCCCCATAGCAAACAGATTAACATATAAGTCCTTTTCACAGTGCAGATTCGTGTATGATGCAGTGGTTTACATATTGCAATGTAACGTTCTACTGCCATGCCAGCCAAATTCAAAGGAGTGCTCATATAAGTAGTTGATGCTATTGCTAATAGTGTACAACAAACTGAAACATTTATGTAAGGCCATGCATAAGTCAATACATACAAAGTCACAGATATGAAAATCATGAGGATGTCATTTATTACAAGGTTAATGTATAAAATGTATCTGGACTCACCATGAAATACAGGGTTGCAGAAGAAAGTGACCACTAACATTCCATTTATGAAAATAATGATTATAGCAAGAGAAACAATAACAATATTTTTTGCAAAAGCTTCCTGATAATTGTCCGGGATTCTAAGTTGGTCCGTTATGTTCATTGCCACACTCTTCAGAAGACAATATCTCTGAGAAAAAGCAGGTGTATGAAATGTTTAAATTTCAATAAAAATTTCAGCTTATAAATTATTCATTAATATTTTTTGGATAGAAGACATAATAATCATTGTACCTTTTAGAAACACACTTTAAAACATTAACGGTTACGTTCGATATTCTTTTCATTTCTTTATCATGTTGAAAGGCTTCTGGTTGTTACAAGGACTGTTGGACTTCAAAAGCTCACCACTGTTTTATAATGCATGAGCATCTTGGGACTAAAGAGGTGTGCCTATGTAAGAAATTGTAGTTGCCTTGAGTGAAACATTTTTTGTGTACAGACTAATAGTCTATTTTAAATTTTGCCTGAATGGTTCAAAGACTGACATGATTGCTCTTAGTGCAAACTTCTATCCTAGCTCTGTGTTGTTGTTTCTGTTTTTGTAATTACATGTTGTGTGTTGTTTTAATGTAGCACCAGGGTCCTGGGGAAATGTTATCTCATTTCACTATGTACTGCATCAGCTATATGTGGTTGGAGTGACAATAAAAGCTTCTTGACTTGACTTGACTTGACAAAACCAGCTAATCATAAAAGATAATCATAAAAATAATTGCAGAAGTAAGCAGAATTTATATGCAGATAATACTAGGTAAATACAAATGATGCGAATTTGCAGATTTTTAACTTGTTTAGTGATAGGAGGCTCCAGGCAGTTAAGTTCCATATACCTCCATAAGATGGCAGGGTTGTGTTGTGTTAGCAGTAGAACTACAACATGGTATGGCAGCTGGCAAATTTAATTATTAAGAATGATTTTTTTGGTGCATTCCCAAATTTCCCCGGATTAAACAAAATTTAGCTTGATTAGTACATGTGTTATGCATTCTGAGATGTTTTTTTTTACTCATCACAAATGTCTGAATTACTGTAGTCTTCCTGTAAGTTGAACCTGTCTTGATCCTTGGCAGTTGTACTCTGACCTCTCTCATCAACAAGCCATTTCTGCTCACAGGATAGATTCTTGTTTGTTTTCTGACCATTCTGTGTAAAATCTAGAGACTGTTGTGTGTTAAAATGCCAGGAGATCAGCAGTTTCTACAGTATGGCATCCACGATTCAATGCTTGTGAATTGCGGTATTTTCGATTTTGCATATAGTTTCAATGTATTATATTTCTCATAATTCTCTCTGAATGGTCTGTCTATATGTGCCTGTGAGCCCATGCTCCAGGATGAGGAATCGCCTCTCCACAATTAAACATCCAATCATTATGTGCTAAAGTTGGGGGAATATAGATGGTGCCAGATTTCATACATTTAACATAGCGAGCAGTAGAGAGGTGATACGAGGAAGCATAATCATCTTTGAAATCTGTTGTATGGGGACATTTTGGCTTCAGTGTGTAAATGGTAAACAAAAAATATATATAACAGTAAACATAAAATATATATAGAGACAGTTAAACATTGTGGAAGGAGGTAATGCGATTGAGTATGATATGGAAATCTCGTGCTGATTCAGTCATATGTGACCCTGACCAATGTCAGTCTGCATGACAGGGACCCAAAACAGACTAACAATTGCCTGGTGGTGTGCCACAACACCATTGTTGACACATACCACCGCAACGCTCATACTGGACACAGTGCTGGATTAGGAGCTTCATCAGCAGGGTGAAATGCTGCAAGCTAGGTAGGATGGTTAGCGAAGTGTGTTGATAACACCTTGAGCGGAAGTGGCCAAAGTGTAACATGGCTATCCTCAGGGATATGAGCTTGCTTAATGGGCTCCTAAGGTTCACACAAGCTATCAAGTACCATCTGCAAGTCCCACTGAGTATGTGTTACCTGTGCTGGAGGGTTAAGGTATGCAGCTCCTCTAAGAAAGAAGCTACTCTCTGTGCTGTACTAGATGCCACAATTTTTATTACGGTTTAAATTGCTTTGCTATATAAACAAAGTTACATTTTGCTAAAAGTGTTCATTTCCCTTATTGTTGGAGATATTGGGGACACCCTGCAGAATGTTTAGAGGAGAAACTAAGTGCACTTGTAAGTGATTAAGTGTGCAATGTTTAAAGCATAGGGGGCACGGTGGCTTAGTGGTTAGCACGTTTGCCTCACACCTCCAGGGTTGGGGGCTTGATTCCCGCCTCCGCCATGTGTGTGGAGTTTGCATGTTCTCCCTGTGCCTTGGGGGTTTCCTCTGTGTACTCTGGTTTCCTCCCACGGTCCAAAGACATGCATTGTAGATTGATTGGCATCTCTAAATTGTCTGTAGTGTGTGTGCCCTATGATGGGTTGGCAGTCTGTCCAGGGTGTATCCTGATGCCCAGTGATGTCTGAGATAGGCACAGGCTCCCCATGACCCAAGTATAGATCGGATAAGTGGTAGACAATGAATGAATGTTTAAAGCATCCCTGCCAGGCTTGAAGAGGCTGCTGGCAGGTGAATCCTGGAAGCCTGCTCATGTGTCTGTCTGTTTTCTGGCCTATTGTTCTCTATCCTGTTGTGTCACCTGTCCCTAATTACCATAATGTGTAACCCTATAAAGAGGGATCCTGGTGTGCATGTCTTTGTTGGCCATTGTTTAGTGTTTAGTGTCTAACTGTCCCGTGGTTGTGATATCAGGTTGTGTTTTGTTGAAAGTTTTGTTTTTGTTTTAGTGTAACCACGTTATGTCTAGAGTTAGGTTTGTCTTCCCCCTGTATTGTGTTCATGTTAATAAAGCAGAATCACGCATATGAGTCTGTTTGCCATGACATGCCAGTGCACGCAGCACCACAGATGTCTGGGTTCAAGCCCCGGACAGGGCGGGGGTGCTCCGGACGTGACAAATTGACCGACCAAGTTGAAGACCCAGTGTGATTTCCAGCTACTTCCTGGCCACAGCAAGGTTCTGCAGTATGTCAGTGGAGGACATCTGAGAGACCACCTGCCTCAGAGGGTGTTCGAGCAGGTGGGCTCCCTTCCCCATTTCCCCAGGGTGGTGCCTCCATCTTGTTGGTCGAGGACGCCGCTCTGCGATGGGATTGCCACGGAGGACGCCGCTTGACTTCATGTTCTAGGAGGCACACCCTTTTTACCGGTTGCCCTGGAAGTGTGGTGTCCACCAGAGACAGCGCTGGCAGGTGAATCCTGGAAGCCTGCCCGTGTGTCTGTGGGTTTTCCTGCCTAGTGTTCTCTATCCTGTTGTGTCACCTGTCCCTAATTACTGTAATGTGTAACCCTATAAAGAGGGATCCTGGGGTGCTTGTCTTTGTCAGTCAATGTTTAGCGTTTAGTGTTTAACTGCCCCGTGGTTGTGATGTTAGGTTGTGTTTTGTTTATATGAGTTAAGTTTCGGTTTTGTTTTGAGTGTAACCACGTTATGTCTCGTGTTAGGTTTGTCTTTCCCCTGTATTGTGTTCATGTTAATAAAGCAGCGCTTCGCTGAATCCCGTGTGCGGGTCTGTTTGCCACGGCGTGCCGGTGCACACAGCACCACAGAGGTCCGGGTTTGAGCCCCGCACAGGGCAGGGGTGCTCTGGACATGACAGTAGTGCTTTTTTAATACTTTTAAACTGTTTGAATAGCTTGTTATATGCTCATTGTAGTTAGTCTTACGCTTACACTTGTTAATGTAATTTATTAATCTTGAAGTACATGGTCTGCTCATGTTACCTAATGTGCTAAATAATGTTATGGGAACCTTTAAATTTAAAATTTAAAACAAGTGCATTTTTAAATTAAACATTTTAGACTTTTTTTTTTCATCTCAAAGTTATGCATGTCTAAAATATACTATAATATAAAATTATTAGTATATTTGCAACAGACACAGTTCGGTATGCTTTAAATACAATGCATCTGTTAATTGACCATAGTATTCCAGAACCAGGTTAACTGGCACAAATATACTGAAGAGTAGAAAATGCCAGTGTATAAACCAGGAATATGTAAGGTTTTTTGTTTGTTTGTTTGTTTGTTTGTTTTTAAATAAAATATAATAAGGCTAACAAATTCACATATAAAAACTGAAGTCAACAACATACATGTATATTGGAATTTCTCCTCTAAGCATAGGTTTATTTTATTAAAATTTAATTTTATCAATATTGATATTAATAACCCCAGTAACTGAACCCCAGAAGAAATAAATATGAATAGGTACAGTAATGTTTACTATTAACATTGCCTTCAATAACATTTAAGTACATGTTCACACCATTTCATTACTCAGTTTGATACTGCACTTGTTTAAGTAACAGGAAACATTAATGTCCATGCCCTTTTTAGGATGAAGCTTATTACACCTGCTCAATAACCTTTTTTATGCAAAGCTTTTCTAAATGAGCTCTATGCTTTGAAGATTTTATTCACAGCCTGTGTTTAATTGAAGAAAAAATTTGAATGAAAATGAAATTGGATGATAATCAAAATGCTGCACCACTCATTTTTTACGTTTGTGTTTTTAAAACAAAAAAAAATGGAGATAATATTGTTATTAAGATTTAATAACAACAACAACAATAATAATAATAATAATTCACATTTTACCTAATCCTTATACAGGACCCTTGATTGATTGATGAATTTATCTTATTCGTACATGATGATGTTAATATATTGGATACAGAGTATCAATGACATTTACTCCCTGAAATTCACCTTGGTTTTTGAGGCAAGTGTTCATTAGCTTTCGTCATGTTAACCCCATAGAGAAGGTACCTAATCCAGTATTTTCTAAATTTCTCATCTCTGACCCCATAGATCATAGGGCTCAAGAACCGTGGGATGATGTAGACCAGCAGAAAGTTGATGTAGCGTATCTCCAGACCATATTGTGGAAACAATTGGATTAGAGGAGCCTGCATGGATGGCACCACAAAAGCCAGCATGCAGAGCAACAGCTGCACACCATGGAGCAGCACTGTGTTCCGTGCCTTTTTCACAGACACCAGGTCAGTGGAGGCTGCTCGTGCTGTCAACATTATTTTACAGTATGTGTAGAGCAAGGCCAGAAAGACAAAGGAAAAATAGACACTGTCAAAAGCACAATTCTTGTAGTAGATAGAACGGTCACGGAAGAGCATTGAGTGGTCACAGAAGATAAAGCTTCTAAAAAAGGACGCAGGCTCTTTGGTAAGAGTTATAAAGAGGTCTGTGATGGGGGGTGTGATGCTTAGAATAAGGATAACCCCAATCATCCAGATGGTACGTGGCACTGTGCACATGTGGCTGTAATGGAGCGGAAAGCAAATGGAAATGTAGCGCTCAGTGGCCATCCCGGCAAGTATGAGTGGTGTAGAGCGTGTTGTTAGAACAGCTATCATGATGAGTGGGCAACAGGCAGACACCAAGATCTTGGAGAAAGCATAACTCACCTGGGTAAAGGATGGAGATGTTGAAAATAAATAACATTATAGACAAATTCTATATCTTTTTTAATTCTAAGAGATTTTTTTGACAGGACTGAGACTGAGTAAATTTGGACATTATTTTGAAGTACACACACTCATAATAATAGATTGAGAGATGGTTTTTGCCTGAAAACATAAAGAAGCAGATAAAACTGCACAGCTTCAAATTGCTTTAACATTTTAGGATTTACTGTGCTTTCATTGAATACGCAAGGTTTTCTGAGTATATTGCACAATGCCATAAGTTCATGATATAATTAATGAAACATTAATTATATTGGTATTACAAAGATGCTAGATCATAAATCTTTCTAAAACATATATAATTTTGAATGTCACAGTCTACATATTTTTAATGGCATATATGAACTGGAGTAGTTATGGGAAAATTTTTTTAATTTTTTAAACACTTACCACATACAGACCTGTTACAAGCGTCAACTGAACTGCATCATTAATGACCATATAAATAAACATTATGTAGCGTGGGTCCTCATAGAAAAAGTTGTGTCTGAAGAAAGTGGATGTCATGGTACCATTGAGGATACTAAGGGCCAGCCACACTAGCATGGCAACTATGTTTTTGGTAAGTGCACTGCTAAAGCTGTCCCTTGGAATAACATTCTGAGACAGGCTGAGATTGAAGTTTTCATATGGAGAGCCAGCAGAAAAATTCATGATCTGAAAGTGTTATGACAAATTAGGAGACATGGCTATAAATCTGTGATCTGTGTGAAAGGGAAAGAAGGAACAAAAGAAATATATATATATATATATATATATATATAAGCAATGAAACATTCATAAAACATTCATAAAAAGTTTCACTATACACAAATATTTTAAAATAATATAAGCCATTTTTAAAAAACCAAAATAAAGATAAAAAAAAGACTAAAGCATTACATAAGCATTATATATGCTTGCATGAATTTTTTTCTATGTAGAATGAGGAATGTATTTATCCGCTACTGGTTTTAGAAGATCTATACCTGTGGTGAACTTACCTATTTGTGTGGCCTGTCTAGAGGTACATACTGGCTCTTATATACTGTAGCTGTGTAATTGATCAACAAAGATGGTTGGTGAGGGATGTATGAACTCTATGGGGATCATCCCAACCTTGCTCAGCTCTACCTTACATGAATTTTCTGGTGGATTTTTTTCAGTGAATTTTATGTAAGGAGTGTAATGTTAGTGCAGGAGCAAGGTATAAAAGAATCAGTAAGAGATACAGACCACACAACGTCATGCAGTGACAGTTTCCTTTGAAAATATCAGACAGCCCGGAAGACTAGTAAGTGAAGATCATAGAAAATTTCAAGACTAATTTCAGTATGTCAGTAATTTTTGGGTCAAAACCCACCAGTTGAGAAACACGAAATTATGATGCCACTGCAAGCCTTATAGAGAATCCTGTAATTCACAGGCAGAGCTGTCTGGTTTGATCTGGCGTGTAATTTTGAAGTGACATTTTCCGGCTTAGACATTTTCTATGTTGTCACACCCAAAATTACAAATATAATGGATATATCTTCTGATTTATTCTGCATCCCAAACTGCATATTACTATAATAATGTAAGTATGTTATGTAAGTAAACCACTGATATGTAAGTAAACCGCTGTTTTTTTTTTATGATGTTTTATAACACCATTTTATGATGTTGCACTGAATTCTTTTTTTGATTGATTTTCATAGACCAGATTAATCCACAGAATGGGGAAGAAATGTTCTTCAGCAAGTATCTCACAGTAGCATTTTCCTACCAGATAGGGTGAAATTCCAAAATTTTACAATCTGTGTTAAAAAAACAATATTAATAATAACAACAATAACAACAAAACATAAATGTTCCAACAGACAAAGCATTACTGGCTAGTAAAAAATGGTCAAGGAAAAATTATTTAGATAACCAGTAAATAAGCCTAGTCGCTGTAGTGTAGTCTTAAACAGAATGATAGTTCAGTTATGATAGTTATGTACCTAATACAGTGGTGTGAAAAAGTGTTGGCCCCCTTCCTGATTTCTTATTTTTTGCACGTCTGTCACACCTTAATGTTTCAGATAATCAAACACATTTAAATATTAGTCAAAGATAACACAAGTAAATACATCATGCAGTTTTTAAATGAAGATTTTTATTATTAAGGGAAAACAAAATCCAAAAATACATGGCCCTGTGTGAAAAAGTATTTGGCCCCTAAGCCTAATAACTGGTTGGACCACCCTTAGCAGCAACAACTTCAATCAAGTGTTTTCGATAACTTGCATTGAGTCTGTTACAGCACTGCGGAGGAATTTTGGCCCACTCATCTTTGCAGAATTGTTGTAATTCAGCCACATTGGAGGGTTTTCGAGCATGAACCACCTTTTTAAGGTCATGCCACAGCATCTCAATCAGATTGTCAGGACTTTGACAAGGCCACTCCAAAGTCTTCATTTTATTTTTCTTCATCCATTCAGAGGTGCACTTGCTGGTGTGTTTTGGATCATTGTCCTGCTGCAGAACCCAAGTTCGCTTCAGCTTGAGGTCACAAACAGATGGCCGGACATTCTCCTTCAGGATTTTTTGATAGACAGCAGAATTCATGGTTTCATTTATCACAGTAAGTCCCAAAGCTTTAGAAATGGCTTTATAACCTTTTCCAGACTGATAGATCGGTAGGTTTGTGACCTCAAACTGAAGCAAACTTGGGTTCTTTTTGGATCTTTTTGGAAAAGTTTTAGATTTTGTTTTCTGTTAATAATAAAAACCTTCATTTAAAAACTGTGTGATGTGTTTACTTGTGTTATCTTTGACTAATATTTAAATGTGTTTGATTATCTGAAACATTAAAGTGTGACAAACATGCAAAAAAATAAGAAATCAGGAAGGGGACCAACACTTTTTCACACCACTTTACCTTTGAACACTATACGACCAAAAGCTTGTGGACACCAGATTGACACACTACTATGTGATTGAACATTATATTGAACAATTTTAGACTATGTTGTTATAATATCCTCTGCTCTTCTCAGAAGTCTTTCCACTAGAGTTTTGAACATGTCTGTTGGGATTTGTTAATTCAGTCACAACAGAATTATTGACGCCAGGCACTGATGTCAAGAACGAAGGCCTAGGACAAAGTCTGCATTCCAAAGCAGGTGTGTAGTGGGGTTGAGGTCAGGGATCTGTGCAGGTCACTTGAGTTCTTTCACTTTCAACCTTGCTTTGTGCAAAGGGGCATTGTTTTGTTAGAGCATGTTTGAGCTTGTTGATTCTAGTGATGGGAAATTGTAGATGTTGAGCAGAAAAAGACATCCATATACAATTGAGTTTTGGGAAAGCCCACATATGGGACTGCAACTTATGGCCATAAAGTGTATAACAACCTATTTTACTAATTTTAATGTTTTTCATGAAGTCCTAATATTCTATTGTTAGTTGATCACCAAACGTATTCTGTAATTTCAGACTACTTTGTCCCAACATTTGTTTTTCGTTAGTATGGCTGTTTTTGGCCATTACTATATTGTTTTGTCATATTAATTCATTATTAATGAAGCATTGTGCATTATGCATTCATTCATTGTCTACCGCTTATCCGATCACAGGGAGCATGTGCCTATCTCAGGCATCATTGGGCATCAAGGCAGGATACACCCTGGACGGAGTGCCAACCCATCGCAGGGCACACACACTCTCATTCACTCACGCAATCACACACTACAGACAATTTAGGGATGCCAATCAACCTACAATGCATGGGGAGGAAACCGGAGTACCCGGAGAAAACCCCCCAAGGCACGGGGAGAACATGCAAACTCCACACACACATGGCGGAGGCGGGAATCGAACCCCCACCCCTGGAGGTGTGAGGCAAATGTGCTAACCACTAAGCCACTAAGCCACCGTGCCCCCCATGCATTATTATATTCATTTAAAAAAGTTAATAAATGAGTACAGAATTTGCTTTTGCATTGTTACTAGGTTTCTAATGAACCAAACTCTAAGTAAGGTTTATAGTAGTAAGTATAGTATAGTATAAAGTATAGTAATATGCAGTCTGAATTAAAGAGAGCCTACATGCACAAAATTAAGCCCAACTCTCGTTCTCTATATCAGAGGAAATGGCTGAGTGTTAATAGCAAATGTTACTTTCAGGGAAGTGCTGCTAATTTGACACTAGTGTTTTTGTAGAAAAATGTCACAAATTATACATTTTCACACATTTTACATACACTCACTGCATGATTTTTCTTTTTTTTTTAAAGTACATTTATTTTATTTTTTTAATGAAGTATGCCAATAATTCAAGATTGTATTGTAACATCTTTTTTAACAGTATGACAGTGTTATTTTAATTCTCTTCTTCTTTTCTGTCTACTTTTCTGCTGGATTTGCATTGAACAATTATAAAATATCTCTTCAGGTACTTTCAGAACTTTTGATCTCGGACTCCATATATGATTGGACCTAGAAAACGTGGCATGATGTAAACGATGAGATAGGTGGCATAGCGGATCTCCACAACACATCCACGGAAGATAATGTCTAGGAAGACCTCAACCCTGGGAGAAATATAGGACAGCATACACAAGAGTAGTTGAACTCCATGAAGCAAAATAGTGTTTCTTGCCTTCTGGGCTGATGTGTTATCAGTGGTGATGGCCCAGGCTGCAAACAGAACCTTCAAATAACCTTCATAGACTAGTGTAAGGAAGACTAAAGAGAAATACAATGCATCAAAGGCTTGCCTCTTGTACAGAAGCACTGGGTCTTTGAAGACATTGTGGCGCATACACATCACAGAACTAAGGAAGAAGCTAATGATTTCTATAGCCAGAGCTATGAAAAGGTCAGTAATATGGAGATGAACCAGATAAAGCCAATGAGAATATAGGTGCGCTGTGCAGTGCATATCTGGGTATGCCGTAGCGGTTCACAAATGGCAATGTAACGCTCAATAGCCATTCCAGCCAGGTTTACAGGTGTGTTGCGTGTGGTAAAGACAGCCGCAAGGACAAAAAAACAGCAGACAGATACATTGATGATTTAGTAAATATAGCTGGCTATGAACAGAATCACTGTGACAGTCAGTTGCACTGTATCATTGATGACCATGTGAATGAAGAGAATATATCGTGGATCCTCATAAAAGATCTGGTTACTAAAGAAGGTAGCCACCACACTAATATTTATGTAGCTCAGGTTACATAAATCAAGCTACTCTTAGTTACATAATACAATATACTAAATATTAGTAAATGAAATGTATGTTAACAGATAACTATGTTATCAATTCATCTTATATATGTAATTTAACATAATCGATAACAATGCCATTCTAATCATACTGTCATTGTGATTATCTTTAACAACCAATATTTTAGCCTGCAATTAAAAATAAATTCTGAAGTGTTCACTGCATTCAGAATTCAGACACAGTTTGATGGTACAAGGTGTTACTAGCAGTTTGATCAGCCCACTGTGCAG
This sequence comes from Hemibagrus guttatus, assembly GCA_033459395.1. Classification (NCBI taxonomy): domain Eukaryota; kingdom Metazoa; phylum Chordata; class Actinopteri; order Siluriformes; family Bagridae; genus Hemibagrus; species Hemibagrus guttatus. Next base: position 25,003,972 of record JAUCMX010000001.1, read on the forward strand.
TTACTAGTAATTTAAAGCTTATTAATAGTATATATACCATATATTTGTTATAATTGGAACTGCATGTAAAATATTGCTCCAATTAATCATCCAAGTATACATCTGTGAAGTGATACTCACCTCATTCCTTTTGGCTTGTATTTGTGTTGAATGCTGACTTTTATATATGTCTTTAACAAAAAATGGGTGGTTTTAGTGAGGTCGCAGACTACTGTCACAATATTTCTAAACCTAGCACATGGAAATCCCAAAGTATTTGACATATGGTTACTAACCTTGTCTTCTTTATAGTTATAGTTAAATATATTTAATTATAAATATAATATACTAGAATTATAGACTAGACTATTTAAAACACAAAAGGATATCATTATATGGCAGACTTTTGTATGATAATAATACACCTATGGCTGTGTTCAGACACATCCAGCAACCTTTTAACATCCAGCTAGTGCACTCTATTACACTGTGCATTCATGAATGTACTTCATTGTAATATATCTCTTGTGCTATTTGGTGACAGGTCAGTATCCAGGCCTATACTGGGTATCTTCTGTCATCTAGATAAGAAGTGGTATCAGCCTAAAAAATAAAAACATAATTATACCCATACCTACTGATTTTCTATCCATCCACAATTGTGCTGCTATCTCAAATATATACAGGAAATATATATTTGAATAGATCTTTAATTATTGTCAATAATATGGGAAAGATTCTGCAGGAAGAATTAAATCCTTGTGTTTATCCATTGAAATAAACTTGCTTTCAATGAAAATACAACTTATTTTACCTTTTCTCTAAGTTGTATATTACATACAATGTAGTTTCCTATTCAAATGGCCTCATATATAATCTGCTGTTAATGTCCAAACTCATAAGCCAAAAAAAAAAGAATCCATATTAAATTAATAAAGGTCACAGTAGTGAATTTGGGGAAGGAATAACAACACTGTAAAATTACTTTAAATGTACAACCTTTTTTCAACAGTAATGAACCATTTACTTAACTGAGCACATAATCTTCAAGCTTCAAGGAGTACACAAGGAGAATTTAAAATAAGTGCTCTCATTGCTACAGCCAGGGTTTGATTACTGGGCAGGGAGCTAACACAGCCATTAACAGTCCTACCTCATTACCTTTAACAGTCCCAAGTAAAACCTGTGCCAAATCAAAACATGTGGACTAAATGATCTGCTGTGGCGACCCTGAACAGGGAGCAGCTGAAAGAATAACAACATTTAGTTCTTGCTGAATAAGCTATTTCACATAACAGATGTTTACATGTAGTCCATAAAACAAAATTATAACTGAATGTACACAAATTAACCAGTTCAAAAGTTTACATATGCTTCATTCCTTAATATTGAGTGTTATCTGGATGATCTATGACTTTATTTAGGTTTTGTGAAAGTTGTTTATGAGTTCCATGTTTTTCCTTACACGTTTAAGAAAAATTCCATTAAAGCACATTATTTGGTTTTCCAGCATTTTTTGCATATTTGACCCATTTCCTACAATGTCTATATGATTTTTAGATACATCTTTTCATACTTAAAACAATTGAAGGACTCACAATTATTACAAAAGGTGCAAACATTTATTGATACTAAAGAAGCAACACAATACATTAAGAGGCCTATGGGCTGTACAGTTCTGAACAGCATGATTGGTGTAAATTGTTATCATTTTGGCTGTATAATGTCTGAAAATATCATGTTTCTTACGGGCAGTATTAATAAAAAAAATATAATAATAAAAAAAGATCTTTGAATAACTTAACCATGGTGTATATGATGCTTAAATTATCTTAATTTGTTTAAATTAACATTTGAATTAACATGTGACACTTTAATAGCCTTAGCATAGTCTCTTCAGGTAATATCCTATGCAGGTAATATCCTATATTTTGAAAGTTGCTTAAAAGTATTCTGTAGCCATGTTTGACTATAGAATGTAAGTTTTATTGTAAGTCATCCTCCTTGTTTTGAACAATTATTTTGAACATCTTCCAATAAAATATACCACATTATAATTAGGTTTTATGTGTTGTAATTATGTGTTTTCTTGAGTTGTTTAAGAGAATGTTATTTAAAATAACCTTATTGCATGCAGATTGGGTCATATATGTCAGGGAGATTGTGTTTTTATTTGATTTCTTTTCTTCTTGTAGCACAACAAATTCTTTTTCAGATATGATGACAACATCTGATCTCTCCACCCATATATAACAGGACTTAAAAATCTGGGCAAAACATGAACAAATAGAAAATTTATATATCTTAATTCAGATGTAACCATAGGAAAAAGAGCAGTGAAGAAGCTTTCAAGTGGTGGTCCAATGTACGTGAACATACACAGCACAAGTTGCAACCCATGTAAGATTATAGTGTTACGAGCCTTCTTGGCCTGTGAGCCAGCAGCTTTGGCAGCAAACATGATCCTGAAGTATGTATAGATCAAAGTAAGCCAGACAAATGACAGGTAGACCAGATGTGAGATGTTCTTTTTTTCCACCAAATATGGGTGCCGGAACATAGAGTCTCGACTGCAGATGACTGGAGAATAAAAGAATTCTGAAGGCTCAGTGGCTAGAAGGATGAACAGATCTGGCAAAATGGAAATTGAACCCAGAAACCAGATAAGGCCAATCAAGATATATGTCCTTTGCACAGTACAGATGTGACTGTGATATAATGGGTTACAGATTGCTATATAACGTTCTATGGCCATTCCAGCAAGATTTAGTGGAGTGTTGAGGGTGGTGAATATCGCAATCATTAAAAGGAAACAACAGAAAGAGACATTAATCATGTAAAAAATGTATAAAATAAGGTGAAGCATCACAGCAATTGTCAGCTGGATCATGTCATTCACAACCATATGGATGAAGAGGATATAGCGAGGATTCTCATTAAAGATCTCATGTCTGACAAAGGTGTGGACAATTGTACTATTAATGTAGTTGATGGAGAAATATAAAGTCATTAGTATCACATTCTTGGAGACAGCTGAGATATATCCATCTCTTGCCTTTGTTTGGGTGATGTTGCTATACATGTAGCTGTTGGAGTTCATCCCTTACTGCTGACACCACTAGTGTTTGTACCCTGTAAAAAATGCAAAAGAGACATTCATTTATACAATACTACATAATAGCTATTCCAATATAGAAATTTCCACTGTACCAATGGAACATATTGCATTAAAAATCAGTTTGTTTCCTGATAACATCTGAGCCAAACATATGAGTCAAAAATATCGTTTATTTCAAAATAAAATCAATTTAAAAATATCGAAGTATTCTTATATTCTTTGTATTATAAAAATACTCATCACTCTTGTCTCTTGTCTTTAGCATGGTTCTCCTTACCTCCTACCTAAGGGAGCATTATGTGAACCAATTTCTTCCTTACAGGTGTTTATATAGACTTGGGTCAAGAGAGTCAGTCTGTTTAGGTGCTCCTGAAGAATTTATATGTAGCAAATTTCTAAAATTATGCATGCTTTCACTTGAGTGATACAAAATTGTATTTTTGAAGTGTAATTTTATGAGCCAATTCTTAGTATTGGAGGTAGTAGTGTTGGGAGACCTACTATTATAATAATAATTGTAATACCTGTCTCTGAATAGTTCTATATTGTATTTGGTAGTCAATAAATACCTCTTTATATGCTTATCTAACTGCTAAATGTAACTATAGCCGTAGAGCTATAGTTATAACACATTTACCCCACAAATAATTTTTTACTGTACTACTGTAATTGCATTAAAGAAATGCAAGAGGGGGGTCATTTGGAGGGAGGTTGTTATTTGTTTTATGAATTCATCTGTTCATGTAGAGCCATGAGTATTTAGTGGATGATTTAATTGGCCTGCCTGATATTTTCTTTCTTTTTTTGTTATTTAAGGCTTTAGTATTGGTAGTGGCTTTAGTACACTTTTAGAAGAGCAGACATTTCTCTTCAATTACTAAATCTCATCTGGACTGCTTATGTAACAAATAGGGCAAAATGTTTCAATATTTGAGCTCAATATTACACTAAATCTATATTATTATTATAGCCCATCTAAATTATTACAATAATAGCTGTGGAGCAGCTGTTGGTCTTCTGCCTGGACTTGGAGCAATGCCTTTAAGTGCTGCTATTGCTCAATCTGCAGCTCCAGGAGTGCTTTGTGCTGTATCGGATGCTGTCCAGGATCTTGACGTTTTTGCCATATCTCTCCTCTTTCCTGGGTTTCAGCACTAGTGTAGCATGTTTGGACAGTTTAGGAAAGTGTTTACTGAAGGCAGGCCTGGGATACTCAAATGTGCTTTATTTTTTTCATTTCTTTTCACCGTTTTCCTCTACACATACATGCAAACTCACACACAGCTCTGTGTGCTTAGCTCTCTCCTCAGCTTTCATCTCTGCCTTTTTTATCCCTGCCACAGTTTACTGCAACAGGGAACAGTCATAATTTAGCACAGTCATAATTCAACTTTATAATCATAGCTTCAACCTTTGTCTGACTGTGAATCTGAAAACCCTTCAGCTCGTTATGCTGAAACATATTCATTATGAAACATATTCTTCAAAAGGAAAACATGTATTGTGCATGTTTTTCCCTAAAGCTAGAAGCTAGACCTTGATGCAAACCTGTAGGGTAATTAACTTAAGCTTGTGGGGCCCTCTGACATTTCCGAACCTCCAATGGGTAAGATCTGCAACAAAGGAAGACATAGTCTTGAGTCCCCACTCCCCATTAAAGATAATATGCAAAGATGAACCCAACCAGGAATATGGTTTTTAAGCTTATGCTATGGTTGAGTGAAATACTTTTATTGTTACTAAAACACCAGTTCTAGCTTGATTTCTATAATAAATGTAAAAAATATTCTGAGTATATTCAGGTTGAAATGAGAGTGATAAGGCAGAATAAAAAAGTGTTTAAAGTGATACAAAAACCTGACCTTAATTCCTCATGTAATTTACACAACAAATATTCTTTTACACCTATTCTCATATATAGCTTATATACAGTGGGGCAAAAAAGTATTTAGTCAGCCACCAATTGTTCAAGTTCTCCCACTTAAAAAGATGAGAGAGGCCTGTAATTTTCATCATAGGTAAACTTCAACTATGAGAGACAGAATGAGAGAGAAAAAATCCAGAAAATCACATTGTCTGATTTTTAAAGAATTTATTTGTAAGTAATGGTGGAAAATAAGTATTTGGTCAATAACAAAAGTTCATCTCAATACTTTGTTATATACCCTTTGTTGGCAATGACAGAGGTCAAACGTTTTCTGTAAGTCGCCACAAGGTTTTTACACACTGTTGCTGGTAGTTTGGCCCATTCCTCCATGCAGATCTCCTCTAGAGCAGTGATGTTTTGGGGCTGTCACTGGGCAACACGGATTTTCAACTCCCTCCAAAGTTTTTCTATGGGGTTGAGATCTGGAGACTGGCTAGGTCACTCCAGGACCTTGAAATGCTTCTTACGAAGCCACTCCTTTGTTGCCCGGGCGGTGTGTTTGGGATCATTGTCATGCTGAAAGACCCAGCCATGTTTCATCTTCAATGCCCTTGTTGATGGAAGGAGGTTTTTACTCAAAATCTCACGATACATGGCCCCATTCATTCTTTCCTTTACACGGATCAGTCGTCCTGGTCCCTTTGCAGAAAAACAGCCCCAAAGCATGATGTTTCCACCCCCATGCTTCAGAGTAGGTATGGTGTTCTTTGGATGCAACTCAGCATTCTTTCTCCTCCAAACACGACAAGTTGAGTTTTTACCAAAAAGTTCTATTTTGGTTTCATCTGACCATATGACATTCTCCCAATCCTCTTCTGGATCATCCAAATGCTCTCTAGCAAACTTCAGACGGGCCCGGACATGTACTGGCTTAAGCAGGGGGACACGTCTGGCACTGCAGGATTTGAGTCCCTGGCGGCGTAGTGTGTTACTGATGGTAGCCTTTGTTACTTTGGTCCCAGCTCTCTGCAGGTCATTCACTAGGTCCCCCCGTGTGGTTCTGGGATTTTTGATCACCGTTCTTGTGATCATTTTGACCCCACGGGGTGAGATCTTGCGTGGAGCCCCAGATCGAGGGAGATTATCAGTGGTCTTGTATGTCTTCCATTTTCTAATAATTGCTCCCACAGTTGATTTCTTCACACCAAGCTGCTTACCTATTGCAGATTCAGTCTTCCCAGCCTGGTGCAGGTCTACAATTTTGTTTCTGGTGTCCTTTGACAGCTCTTTGGTCTTGGCCATAGTGGAGTTTGGAGTCTGACTGTTTGAGGTTGTGGACAGGTGTCTTTTATACTGATAACGAGTTCAAACAGGTGCCATTTAATACAGGTAACGAGTGGAGGACAGAGGAGCCTCTTAAAGAAGAAGTTACAGGTCTGTGAGAGCCAGAAATCTTGCTTTTTTGTAGGTGACCAAATACTTATTTTCCACCATAATTTGCAAATAAATTCTTTAAAAATCAGACAATGTGATTTTCTGGATTTTTTTTTCTCATTCTGTCTCTCATAGTTGAAGTGTACCTATGATGAAAATTACAGGCCTCTCTCATCTTTTTAAGTGGGAGAACTTGCACAATTGGTGGCTGACTAAATACTTTTTTGCCCCACTGTAGATACCTATACCAGTCTGCACAAAGGCTTCAGCTGAATGACACCCATGGAGGGAGAAAGAAGGGTGCATGGCTAGCAGAAAGAGCCTCCACATACACCTTTAGGTTATCAGGAACTAGCACCATTGAGAGTCACTCCTAGAGAAACTCCAGCACTACTGATCAGGCGGAGGCATTTGGCTGAGACATTTATCCAGAGCAACTTAAATTTTTATATCATTTGTTTTTATACAAATGACCAATTTAGGGCCTTTGCTCAGGGTCCTAGCAGTGACAGCTTAGTGGGATTTCAAACTCACAACCTACCAAGCAGCACACCAACACTTCCAACACTCCAACAACAACTAAGTTACCACATCCTCATTGGCCAGCTCCAGTGGCATTGGACTGAATTCAGGTTGCGCTGTTTGCACCATGATAGGAAGAGCATTGCATACAGTTTCCTGGTGAAGGTAGCCCTAGAACTCAATACATTCTCCACAACTTTGGTCGGAAGACCAGAATCTCTGAGCTGGTTCCCCTTAAGATTTAAAATTTCTGGCAAGTGGTAATCTTCCTAGGAGTACTGTCAATGAGGGAAATAAAGTTGTGCCAAAACCTCAGCCATGTCTGTACCCTGGTGTACAGCCCTAGAAGACTTGGAGGTGTGAGGCTGTACCGGATGGGATAGTGGGTTGGCTCTTCGGAGGCAAACAAGAACACTTTCACACAGTCAAATGGAGATATATTTTAAATATATTGTGAATACGAAAATTCTAACATATGGACATCTTGATGCCTTGCTGTCAGCTCTCTTGACTTTAGTTTAAATGAGCCAGTTGTAGCTGTAATTTAGTAAATGGCTTTTGTACATGGGTTTGTTTTTAGCCTAGCATGGACACCCCCCCGCTTTCCGTGCTTCCACTTCCTTAAGCACCGCTTCTGACTTTCCCCCTCTCCCAGGCCCCTGGCATCAGGCAACACCAAAGACTGAAGGCCTGGTCTTCACAGCAAGCCGAGGTTTCAAAGTTTTCCAATTACATCATCATGCAGGTTGGTAATTGCATAATTTCTGAACTGTAATAGCATCTGGCAGTCGTATACATGAACACCACTGTCTTTGGTGTCCATGCACTTTGAGATTGGGGCTAAAACACATGAATAGCACTATTTTGGATCCCGAGTGGCATCTTGGAAACCACTCTTAGTATACAGAGCTAGTCTGAAGAAAAACTCGATTTTGGTAGACTTTGCCGTCAGAAGCAAACCGGGGGAACTTGCTGTGTTCTGTACAAATCTTGATGTGAGAGTATGAGTTCTTTATATATAATGTGATCAATCGCAGACCGGACTCATTTGTACAATGTGTTTGAACGTCAGCATCTTGAACCTGTACGCGGATCAAATAATTGGACATGGCCCCATACTTTCTTGGTTACTAAAATTAGTGGCTGTAAAAACCTGATTTTGTCATATATAGAGAAGAACATGTTCTATGGCCCCTATGTCCAAACAAGAGAGAGAAATTCCTGTTACAGGAATAGGCCAGGAGGCAAATTGGACTCTGTAACCTTTCTTTATGGTGTCTAGAATCCATTAAGATACATTTGGCAGAAATTGCCATGCTGCTAAGTGATCTGAGAGGGGTGCAATTTTGGCAGTCTCAACCTGTTTAGAGCTCTGAAACAGCGTGCAGGCAGGGAAGCACTGAACCATCTGAGAGGCATGTCGCTGGGGCTTGAGCCCAGGGCAGACAAGCTTTCAAGCACACCTGCTCCCTAAAACACCTAAAGTGGAAGGGTTGGCAGGGGATCCCCTGAGAGCATTGGGGCAAGTCGAGGACACGATGAAATGAAGAGCTCAGACCTGCCCAGAGTCTGAGACTGCTTTGAGAGGTCCGAGCCATCGGGCGTCAGGTCTTTTCTTAACAGCCTTTGAGGAGGGTCCTCTAATTGTCCTTTCATAAATGTGTCTGCTCCTGAGTATACTGCCTACTGCCTAGGGTATGGTTCATAAGAAGCCACACCTGCCTTTTGCCCTGAGGCTAGGCTCTGGCTGGAAACTAGTAGAGTCCCCCCGGCTCCTGGAGATTGTGAAGGATTAGCTCCTATTAGGTATATACCTTTAAAGGCAGAATTAGCACTACAGAAGCTTAGTATGGAGGGCAGACAAGCTTTCAAGCACACCTGCTCCCTAAAACACCTAAAGTGGAAGGGTTTGCAGGGGATTCCCTGAGAGCATTGGGGCAAGTCGAGGACACAATGAAATGAAGAGCTCAGACCTGCCCTGAGTCTGAGACTGCTTTGAGAGGCCCGAGCCATCGGGCGTCAGGTCTTTTCTTAACAGCCTTTGAGGAGGGTCCTCTAATTGTCCTTTCATAAATGTGTCTGCTCCTGAGTATACTGCCTACTGCCTAGGGTATGGTTCATAAGAAGCCACACCTGCCTTTTGCCCTGAGGCTTGGCTCTGGCTGGAAACTAGTAGAGTCCCCCGGCTCCTGGAGATTGTGAAGGATTAGTTCCTATTAGGTATATGCCTTTAAAGGCAGAATTAGCACTACAGAAGCTTAGTATGGGTTTCCCTGAGACATAAACATCTTAGTGTGGAAGTTTCGGAAGAATAGGAGATTGCGTCATCATTACGGCAGACAACTGTTTCTTAGTCAAACAGTGAGACTGTTTGAGAAGACTCAGGAGCCGCAATCCACAAATCAGTGATCACTGTTGCTGCAGACAACTTTAGGTTGCCTTTTGGATCACAAGAAATCATGCAGTGAGCTTGTGTTCAAAACGAGTTATTCAGAGTCGAAGGAAAGGATTAGAGAAAGGGGAATCCCATTCCACACTCCACTTCTGCCAACTCCTTGAGCTCTACGATCAATGGGGAGGCCCGAGCCACAGGCAGCAGGTGCTTGGCATTTTTTTTTTAAAAATAAGGCCAGACAGGAGCCTCTGAATTGAAAAAAATTGTAATGCATGCAGCCGGCTCCCTTGAGAAGTGACTGCATGTACTCCTCTCCCAAAAAAATAGTGCAAGGAGTGCACGAGTCATCTTCTGTTAAAAAGCAGGACACACTTTTTAAGTCATTTGCTTGCTATATCACTAAGAGATGCAACAAAATAGACAAAAGATGATACAAAGATACAATCTGTCCTTGTGAAGCCACTTCACAAGCACAGATAAACAGCTTCCTGAAGACAAAAAATCTGGGGATAAGTGATGTATATGCCCTTTTATGGTCTTGCTGATGCATGATACTATGCCAACTCTGACACCATCAGCTAATTAAATTAGCATGTGTTCACACATGCTTCAGACATCAGTTCTGTGAGGGTGTTCCCACAACATTAAGCCATGACACAGTGTTGAGCTCACTCAAAAGGGAACTGTGTGTTAGGAATGTATGCTAAGCACTTTGGTAGTGTGTGCATAAAACAAGGCACATTGGTCATAATTATGCCATAAGTAATGTGCACATGTAAGAATGTGAAGAAACACTATGTAAAAATGTATTTTGCAATATGCAATGTAGTAGTATCTTTATTGGCTCCAATGTCAGCATAGTTTCCCAATGCTCGTTGTTGATTCATTGTAGAGTTGGATATCAGTGGGAAAAAGTGACCTCCTGTACCTTTCTCTTTTACAGTGTATCTGCTGTAGTCTACTAAAGATTCATCTCTGCTATTTGGCCAGAGGGGTTGTTTGCTATTGTCCATGAAACCTCTCAATTTATCCATCACATGTCTTTCCACCATAACAGCCTTGAATGGAGCCACATTTTCTGGTCAGCTGGTCATACAGAGTGACAGGGTGCATTATTCTGCAGAAAGAGGCCACTTCCAGTTCAGACCAGTTCAGCACCACTGCTGTGGACCAACAGTGCACATGTGGCTGCAAGGTGGGGTGCAGAAGAAAAGCTGCAAAGGCAGCTAATCAGAGCAGCAGAAGAAACTCTCCACTCTTACTGAGTGTCACAATACGCTGAGCTTACGGAGCACGCTGGTTGTGCCGGTGTAGATGAATCAGACCCAACGCGGAGATAGATGGCAGACAGGGGTTTATTAAACAAAAGAACATAGATCCACACAGACAGTACATAAAGACGAGGACTAGCAACTAATGCAGACAGACGGCCACTATAAATAAGGAACATAATCATTGATACATTAGGAACAGGTGAACAAAGGTGGGAACACATTAGGGATAGGCGTGGCTAAAACAAACACATGACTGAATAAACACAACCCCTGCTGAAGGCCCACTAGTGGTCCATCGGGGGATCTTGCCCACTGTAACACTGAGAAGCAGGAAGAGCACTATAGGGTGCAGTTTTCACAGGGAGGTATATATCTCTTTACTTTAGAGAAAGAAGACAGTGAAAACAATGATTCGTGAACATGCTGCGCCTAAGTTAAGCATCCTGGGTTTCACCTCACCTCTAAAATGCTAAGTGAGCATACAGAAGAAATATCTAAATCAGCTGAATATTTTGTGTGACTACCATTTGGCTTTAAACTGTCATCTTGCACACTTTGTACACTAGCACAAAAGAATTTTTAAGGTGTACAAGTCAGGTGTATGTTTAACCAGTTAATCAATTATACCAAGCAAGTGCTAATTATCATCAATCTCATATGTAGGTTGAAACACAGTCATTAACTGAAACAGAAACACATGTGTAGGAGGCTTAAAACTGGGTGAGGAACAGCCATACTCTGCTATTAAGGTGAGGTTGTGGAAGACAGTTTCATGTCACAGGCAAGACTGAGCACAGCAACACAACACAAGGTAGTGTACTGCAGCAGCAAAGTCTTTCCCAGGCAAAGATTTCAAAGCAGACTGGGGTCTCAAGCTGTGCTGTTCAAGTTATTTTAAAGAAGCACAAAGAAACGGCCAATGCTGAGGACCGTAGACCAGTAGTTGGCCAATAAAACTTAATGCAGCAGACTGGAACAGGAAGGGGCCATCCCCAAACTGTTCCCACAAAGTTGGGAGCATGAAATTGTCCAAAATGTCTTGTTATGATGAAGCATTAAGTGTTTCTTTCACTGGAACTAATGGGCCAAACCCAACCCCGGAAAAACAACCCCACACCATAATCCTCCCTCCACCAAACTTTACACTTGGCACAATGCAGTCAGGCAAGTACCGTTCTCCTGGCAATCACCAAACCCAGACTCCTCTATTGGATTGCCAGACAGAGAAGCGTAATTTGTCACTCCAGAGAACACATATCCACTGCTCTAGAGTTCAGTCGAGGCATGCTTTACACCGCTGCATCTGATGCTTTCCATTGCACTTGGTGATGTAAGGCTTGGATACAGCTGCTTGGCCATGAAATCCCATTCCATGAAGCTCTCTACACAATGTTCTTAAGCTAATCTGAAAGCCATCTGAAGTTTGGAGGTCTGTAGCTATTGACTCTTTTAGGTGGCCTACCACTTTGTGGCTGAGTTGCTGTTGTTCCCAATTGCTTCCACTTTGTTATAATACCGCTAGAAGTTGATTGTGGAATATTTAGTAGTGAGGAAATTTCATGAATGGACTTATTGCACAGGTGGCAACCTATCACGTAACCACACTTGAATTTACAGAGCTCCTAAGAGCGACCCAATCTTTTACAAATGTTTGTAGAAGCAGTCTGCATGCCTAGGTGCTTGATTGTATACACCTGTGGCCATAGAAGTGATCGGAAAACCTGAATTCAATAATTTGGAGGGGTATCCCAAACCTTTTGACAATGAAATGTATGTGCAAGTAGAAGAATTGATGCTCTTTTGCTCACAAAGGGTGGTCACACATGTTAGGAACAGCTGGACAGGTCCCTGCCAGGCCAAGAGAGGGCACTGGCAGTGAATCTCGGAAACCTGCTTGTGTGTATTTTGTGCCACACTCTTCCTATTGTTCTCTTTCCTGTTGTTACCTGCTTCCTATTTGTCCGTAATGAGTAGCCCTATAAATAGGGGTCCTTGTGTACCTGTCTTCGTCAGTCATTGTTTAGTGTTCTTTGTTTAAGTCATGTCTATGTTTTGTGCCATGTTTTATACTTCGGTTTTTGGTTTTGTTTTAATTTCAGTTTAATGACATATCTTCGTCTTTAGGTTAGTCTTTCCCCCGTCTTGTGTTTATATAAATAAAAGCAGAGCTTCACTGAGTCTTGCGTCTGGGTCTCTTTCCACGGCATACAGGTGCATGCATGCAGCTACCATGGATTTTCCACGGGGTTCAAACCCCGCACAGGATATATCAAATCAAATCAAAATCAAATATTGATTTGATTTCTCTTCTGTCCAGTTTGTTATCTGTTAAAAGTTGCTTTCAGCTGCTCCCTGTTGCCACAGCGGACCAACTGGTCCAAACAACAACTTGGCACAGGTTTTACGCCGGATGCCCTTCCTGCCGCAACCCTCCCATTTTTCCGGGCTGGGGACCAGCACTGCAACCAGTGGCTGGGGTTGAGGCATTGGCTGGGAATCGAACCCAGGCCTTCCACATGATAGGCAAACAACCTACCACTGAGCCACCAATGCCTCTTGTTGTCTGTTAAAAATGAACTATTAATACTTCTACTTTTGAATGCATTCTTAGTATTTTTTCACACCTGCATAAAACTATTGCACAGTACTGTCTATTATATAGAGAACTTTGTAAATACTGTATATTACTCTTCCTTAAGCATTTTTCTTTCACAAATATGCTTGCTGTAGAAAAAGTAGATGAGCCCTTTGGAAATAGCTGTTTTTTCCCCTTCAATTGGTCATAAAATGTCATCTCATCTTCAAGCTACAAGTACAGACAAACATAATGGGTTTAAGCCAGCAACTCATGGGCAATTATAACCTTTCATGTCTTTTTTAAACACATTTCAATGTACATTAATAGTGCTGTGGAAAAAGTGAGAAATTACTAGCTAGTTGATTCTTCTTTAACTTCAACCAAGCATATCCTGTAACTGCAGAACAGCTTGAACAGCTCTCTTGAGGTCATACCACAGCAGGTTTTAGGGGTCTGGGCTGGGCACTCCTCTCTCATACTCGTACACTCCAAAAGGCAGATTTTCTTTTTTTGAGCCATTCTGAAGTGGAATTACTTCTACATTTCCAATTTCTACTAAGCTTCACCTGCTGCATAGTCACCCTTTAGGATATCTTTACAAACTTGGGAATTAGTATTTATTTTGATAATGCAAAGTGGTTCAGACCCTGAAGCAGCAAAGCAGCCCCAGATCATGATCCTTCCACATACTTAACCATTGGGATGATGTTTTCATTTTGCTGCCATTGACACCATGCCTTTATTCCGAAGAGTAGACATATGAACAGAGATGTTAATAATTTCCAATGATTTCTTTAATTATCTTGCTCTCATTCTATGGTTTTTAAAAATTGTGCAGCCATTGAATCATCCTGGCTGGATGGCCACTGAGGGGAGAGTAGCCACAGTATTAAATCATCTCTATTCATAGACAATTTGCCTAAAGGTGGACAGATGAAAATTTAAGCTCTTAGAGACTTTGTGACTCTTTTCAGTATTCTTTTCAGTATATTTTCAGGATTTATTGGATTTTGTTGAAGTGATTAGCCAATGATTTTACATATTTTTTCCAACCAAAATTATGAATATTTAAATAATATATTCAATATGTACAGGGAAAATACAATAATTTGTGTGTTATTAGTTAAAACAGATTGTGTTTGTCAATTACTGTAATTTTGATCATTTTAAGACAAATTTATACATACATGCAGGTGATTCCAAAGTGTTTCACATACTTTTTCTTGCAATTGTATGAAAAGAAATTGAATATGATATAATTGGTACTGGCTAGACTGTGAAGGTTCTATCATTTAACACCAATCATTAATAGGCAAATTGTAGGCTTTTCCACTCTAGTAGGTAAGTATCATGACGCATTATCTTATTAATTTAGATGTAAACCTATGCTAAGACTTCTGTTTTTTGCCTGGTGGACCAACCTGTGTGCTAAACTGACTAAATGTCAAATATTTGCTGACATATTTAAACATTTTTTTATCTCGTACTCCATAAATAAGAGGACTGAGTAGTCTTGGAATTACATTTGAAAATAGATAGGCAGTAAACAAAACTGTACTTCTATATTTGGGGAACAATTCTAAGAAATAATGTGTTATAAATGGTGTGACAAAAGAAAGCATGCAGAGAAGTAATTGTATGCCATGGATAAGAATAGTGTTCCGGGCTTTTTTGGCCATAGCTTGAGCAGTAGTTGCAGCATTAGCTGCCTGAAAAACCTTGATATATGTAAAAACCAATGTCATCCACACACTTGATAAATACAGTGCCTGAATAAATATTGCTTTGATAAGGTGCCCAAAGGACCCAAAAAGGTTCTTGCTGTAGCACATAGTTGATGTCAAGAAAAAACTAATTGGTTGCTGCACTAAAATAATGATGATGTCTGTCAGAGCAGGCACAATAGTAAGAAGCCATATGACACCAATGCAAATGTAGGCCCTTATCACTGTGCAGAGTTGAGGGTGATGAAGCGGTTTGCAGATGGCAATGTAACGTTCCAAGGCCATTCCAGCCAGATTCAGTGTAGTATTGATTGAGGTTGTTGAGACCAAAAGAAGCAGAAAACAGCAGATTGTGACATTGACAAGCGGTACAGTGTAAGTCAAAACATGCAGAGTAACTGATATGAAAAGCATCATTATGTCATTGATGACAAGGTGAATATATAAAATATATCTAGGATCATTGTATAAAATTGGAGTTCTGAAAAATACAAACACAAACATGCCATTGATGTAGGTTATTATGACACCTAATCCAACCGATATTAAATTCTTTATAAAGGCATCTTCAAATGCATCCCGGCTCATGTTCATTCTCACTGAAATTTTGTAGAAAACTGTCACATTGAGCAGTATTTATGCTACAAGCAAATGCTGAGTATTTAGTTTTTAAACATTCCAAATTATATACCAGAGCAGTGTTTATGATGTTAACTTATAACATCCACATTATATTTGCTAAGTAATATCAAATTTTGAGTTGTAAGTAAGCAGGGCACATCATGTAAAGACAATCAGATGCAGAACTGGCACTTTTATACTCTTGTGTTCTACCTGCACCAGTGTGGTAATAACAAAAACAGCCAAAATTAGATTAACGTCACCTCCCACCTTCAACAGCTCAGGAGACACGTGTTTCTACTAGTTTAATAAGCTGATCTTGGTTTTCTAATAACTAATAGGTTTGGCTACTGATTAGCTGAAATGAAAACCTGCAACCACACTCTTTACACATATTGCTTTGGCTCTAAACTCCAGAACCGGATGTTTAAGGGGATTCAAGATTCAAGAGTTTTTTTGTCATATGTGCTAGTACAATGAAATTCTTAATTTGTTTACTCCTCTCTAGAATGACAGGGTAGAGGGGGGGAACAAGCATAATTTACAAGGACAATACAAAACATGTTAAAAAAATATAGAATATACAGTAAAGTGTAATAAAAAAATATAAGTAATTGTAACTTTAAAAAAAGAAAGTAATGAAAGAAAAAGAAAATCAGCTACTTCACAGTATAAATATGCAGTGCAAGTAGCAAAAGTGACAAGTTCTCCCACACCACCCCACTGCTGTGTTCCCTCCACTGGCTTCCGGTAGCTGCACGCATCAGATTCAAAACACTAATGCTTGCCTACAAAGCCAAGAATGGACCAGCGCCATCTTACCTCAAAGCTCTCGTCACTTCTCGCACTGCACCTCGCTTACTCAGATCCACTAGCACTGCTCGACTGGTCCCACCATCTCTCAGGGAAAAAGGTAGGTATACATCTAGACTCTTCTCTGTTCTGGCACCGAGGTGGTGGAACGAACTTCCCCTAGGTATCCGTACGGCTGAGTCTCTGACTGTCTTCAAACGGCAACTGAAGACTTACCTCTTCCTGAAGTACTTAAACTAGCTCTTATTTTTCCAGTTAACGTAATATGTTGCAACACAAAAAAAAAAAAAAAAAAAAAAAAACCCAACTCAGTGTTAGGCTAATGGTATCCCAAGTTGTGTCTTATTAAACCAGTGTTAATGTATTCAGTGAGTGAGAACTAAAGCACTTTTGTACGTCGCTCTGGATAAGAGCGTCTGCCAAATGCCAGAAATGTAAATGTAAATGTAAATTTTAAAGTGACAAGTGGTGATAAAGTATCAGTGTAAAGTCCAGTGTTTTAATTGTTCCTAACTATCTGTTTTGAGTGTATGATGTTTCAGTAGTAAAAGTGCAGAGTGCCATTGAACGGATGGAATTTACGCTGATGATACAGGTGGAAGTGGCAGTGGGTTTTGACTATTTATCAGTCTAATGGCCTGGGTATATAGACTGTTCTGGAGTCTGAATGTTCTGGCCGACGTGCTCTGGTACCGCTTGCCAGACTTCATTAAGGTGAAGAAAATGTGGCTGGGATGGGATCCTTGATACTGTTGCAAGCCCATTTGCAGATCCTTTTATTGTAGATGTCCTGCAGTGAGGAGATATCTGTTCCTGTAATTTTCTGGGCCAGCTTGATCACCCTCTGTAATGCCTTTCTGTCGTGTGTTGTGCTGTTGCCAGACCACACAGCAATGCAGCAAGTTAGCACACTCTCCAAAATGCCTCTGTAGAAGTTATGGAGTATTTGTGGTGCCATTCCAAACTTCCTTAGTCTCCTCAGGAAGTACATTCTTTTATTGGCCTTACTTACAAGTTTCACTGTGTTTTCTGTCCAATTGAGGTCCTCACAGATGTGTACACCAAGAAACTTATAGCTGCCCACTATCTCAACCTCAGCATCTCTGATCATTTGAGGCTGATAGGCACGCTTACTTCTCCTCATGTCCACAACCATCTCCTTGGTCTTGCCAATGTTCAGTGTGAGATTGTTAGCCTCACGCCATGTGACCAGTTCATACACTTCTTTCCGGTATGTCGTCTCATCGTTGTTTGTAATAAGACCAATAACTGTGGTGCCATCTGCAAATTTTACGATGAAGTTGTTGGGATGGGTAGCAACACAGTTATGCATGAAAAGAGTGTACAGCATCGGGCTGAGTACACAGCCCTGAGGAGTGCCTGTGTTCAATATGATGGTGCTGGAAGAGTGTTTTTGGAGGCATACATGTTGAGGTCTACTGGTGAGGAAGCTCAGTATCCAGTTACACAGTGAAGAAGGCACGCCCAGTTTATGCAGCTTATTTATGAATTTGGAGGGGATGATAGTGTTGAATGCTGAGCTGTAATCAATGAAGAGCAGTCTGGCATAGCTGTCTTTACTTTCCAGGTGAGTTAGAATTTTGTGAAAGGCAAAAGAAAAAGCATCCTCTGTAGATCTATTAGCCCACACATTAAATGCGTCCAGGGTGGCTGGTACAATGCTTTGAATGTGTTTCTTGATGAGACTCTCAAAACACTCATGAGAACCGGCGTGAGGGCCACTGATCTGTATTCATTCAACTGTGGCTTTTTTTGGGACAGGGATAATAGTGGTAGACTTGAAACAGACAGGGACTGTAGCCATTGTGAGGGAAAGATTGAAGATGTCCGTGGTTACATTTGTCAGCTCTGAAGCACAAAGCATAAGTACACGTCCTGGGATGTTATCCAGACCTGCTGCCTTGCGTGTATTCACTTTACTCAGTGACTTATAAACCTGTGTGGGGGTTAGCGTCAATGCCCCTACACCCTCATCAGGAGTCGCTTCCAATGTTGTCCAGGGCTCTGTGTTCAAAACAAGCATAAAAGAGGTTGAGTTCATCGGGCAGAGATGCAGAGCTGTTTACAGATGTCCGGCTTTTGTAGTCTGTTATGTGTGCTTTCCACATTTTCCATGTGCAGCATAGTAGGTTTTCAGTCTCTGACTGTAGGCTGCTTTGACTGATTTAATGCTTTTGCGAACATCACGTCTTGACTTTTTGTAGGCTTCTGAGCCTTGCTCGAACCTTTAGCTAGCATGCAGCTCTCCTTGTTTGTCTCTCCTCCGCTTCTGTCTCTCTTCCTGTTGGTTAGGCTTACCAGTCGAGATCGGTGTTGATAGGGTAGCTCCTCTTGAGGCTGGTTGTATAATGCAGTCTAAGTCCGGGAGACTAAAAAACAGTTGTTGGGTTCTCATTCCAATCTTCAATAAAGTCTCTCTGTCGTATGTTCTGTGTCCGATGGTTTTCTTAAGTAAAAGTACTAAAATAATAAATAAAATTGTAATAAAAAGGGAACGTTCTTGAGAGGTGCAAACAAAGATGTCTGCCACAGAGGGCGCCATCTTGTTAACTCCCTTGTTAAACATCTTGCTTAAATAGTCACTTGTGTCTAAATTTAGTTTTTAAAATTATCTCTATGTCTGCAACATCACACTTTGGCCTCAGAGGACTATAACAACATTAGTGAATGCCTTGGAGCATCATAAGAAAAAGTGTAACAGGGTCAAATGTCATACTGTTCATCCACTTACTAAGCATAAACATGTGCATGTCATAAACATCGGCTCCATCAGCTCCATTTTCCCAGTTGACTAAACAAATAGGTTTCCAGCCTAGATTTAAAGAGACTTGAGACCCAAACACTAATTGGCAGGTGGCTACATATCTGCAGTGCTCTCCCCCCTGTTGTAGCCTTCACTTGAGATACCAACAAACAGCTGGCGCCCTTTGATCAAAGTAGATGTGGTGTATCATTTAAAAAGCAAATGTTCACGCATGTCATGATTCCTGCTCCGCTGCCTCACCCGGATCCTGCTACTCCAGTTCCTGGTTTTCACCTGCACTCTCTCTCCCCCTCCCTCTCCTGTGCTGCTCACTCTACTGTACTAATTACCTGATGACTTTCACCTGTGCAGCTCTCTCTGTCTCCAATATAAGCAGCTACTCTGGGCCTGTTTCTCTGCTAGATTATGCTTTGTGCCAGAGAGCTTCAGACTGGAAATATTCTGTACTAACTCTGAATGTTAGAATAATATCAAGAGTGTGACCAGCAGTATGAGTGGATCCTCTTACGTTCTCGTTAACCCCTACTGAATCTAGGATGGACACAACTGCTGTTCTCAGGGGGGTTTGAATCATGGGGTATAATATTAAATCAGCAACAATTAATGCTTTGTCTAAAGAAATACCAAGACCCACAAATTTAAAGAAAAATTCAGAGTATAGCCCTGGGTGTCTGTAAAAGATAATTAGCTGAATCAACTCGTTAAACAAATCACATATTCTACATATTATGTTAACATAATAGATTGGATTTAAGTGTAAGTTTAATTGTGAAACCTAGATTATCATCAAAAATAACTGTGTTCACCATTCCGAGAGGGATTATGTCCGGCCCTACAGGCAGAGATGGCCTGCTGCAGCATGAACGTCACTCTATCCAAGTACATCACCATGGCCATCCGCCTGGATAACCTCCTCCACCAGCAACGTCCCCAGTCTCACCTCCACTATGAACGTCGGTCTCGGGAGGAGTACTACAGACCACAGGAGTAGGGGCTGGAGTGTCCAGAGTGTCTCCAGAGGAATGTCAGCATTGGGTCCACCGGAATCTATGCTTTTACTGTGGGGGCGTGGGCCAGTGAGTTATGAACTGCCCTGAGAAACCAAGGTGAGAGACCTCCAAGGTGAGAGACAATTTCTGGCTTTCCTGTCTGACTCTGAAGGTGATTTTGCATCATACTCAGGGGTCTGTTGTGGTTCCAGCATTAGTGGATGGCTGTCAATCTAATCGACCAACAGAGGATCTTCACCTCCCCACGCAGCTATGCGAAACTCCCCTGTGAGTGACGGCCGTCCTACAAGAGGTGTTCAGAAAAGAGAAAGCCAAGCACCCCCTCACCGCCCATGGGACTGTCCGATTGAGCTGCAACTCAACGCCATGCCACCCAAGAGTAAAGTTTACCCCCTCAATCCCTGAAACCAAGGCTATGGAGGAATATGTTGAGGAAGCCCTAGCCATGGGCTATATCCAGCCTTCTACTTCTCTAGTGGCAGCAGGCTTCTTCTTTGTGGAGAAAAAGGATGGGGGCAGGCGACCATGCATCGATTACAGGGGATTGAATTCACTGACAGTCCAGTACCCTTAACCACTTCCAATGGTACCAGCAGCATTAGAGCAACTCAGGGAGGCTCGGATATTCACCAAGCTCGACCGACGCAGCACATACAACTTAGAAAGGGGATGAATGGAAGATGGCTTTCCACACCACCAGGGGCCACTACGAGTATCTTGTTATGTCTTATGGGCTAATCAATGCTCCAGCAGTATTTCAAGCATTCATAAATGAGATTTTCAGAGATATTCTCAACTGGTAATTCATTGCATATATCGACAAAATTCTCATCTATTCATCCACTTATGAGGAGCATGTCCACCACATCAGAGCAGTACTCACCGGAGCTGGCCCGATCTGCCTTCAAAAAGCTAAAGACCAGCTTCACCACAGCACCCGGACCCCAGAGGGCCCTTCATTGTCTAGGTGGACGCCTCCAGCTGTGGGATTGGGGCTGTATTGTCTCAGCTCCATGGAAACCCCTGGAAAGTATACCCTTGTGCTTACTTTTCACGCAAGCTAACTCCAGCCGAAGCCAACTATGATGTCAATAATCGTGAACTCCTTTCTATCAAGGAAGCACTGGTTGGAGGGGGTGTGTCATCCGATCTTACTAACTTGACTTACTAAGTAAGCATTAGCTAATTAATTAGCATTAATCAGACCATAACACCATCTTAATAACAACTTAGTATTTTCTTGCAGTTCAACGGCAGTCTCTCTCTACAAGAACTGTAAGGATTTGGACTAAAGGGGCCAGTGTGGCCTTAAAACATTTATCCTTACAGATGTCATGGGTGTGTATAATATGCCAGAATGGGTTGTAGCTATGATATCATAACAAATATGATAACAGTATGTTGTTCCATGTGCCAAATAGTAGATATGTTGTGATGACAAAACATGTATTTAATTATAAATTGTGTGCTTGCAGGGTGTCAGGTGATTACAAATTGACAAAGACAATTCATCAATTGTGTGAACTCAAAAAAACATGCATTCTTAAAGGCCACTTCTGGATGTTTGCTGTCTGTAACCAGCAGATTTTATACTGTATGCTGCCTATGTACCAGATGTTAGTGTCTCTGACAGCTAACATGCCCAAATACAATGGGCTTCATCACCCCTAACAGAACTGATATTGCTGGCCCATGTGTGATTGAGGATCCATCAGCTCTTTGGAAACTTCTCTGTGCCCATATTGGCCCAGCGCTGCTAAATTAGAGTGCAGGGTGGAGCGGGAGAAAGTGCGGGAGTGAAGCCAGATCACTGTGGGAACGCCGAAGCCCTGCCTTGCTCCTGGACCAATGCCGCCCGCCTGCTGCTGCCTCCAGCCCCAGCGAGGACCACGGCCGCCGCCTTCTAGACGGTCCTTCAGGGAAGACCAGCATTAATTAACTACCTTTTCCTTTTTTTCTTTTTCCCTGCCTTAATTTTTGCTTCCTGTTAACTTTGGAAAGGCAGTTGGTCCTGACGACATCCCAGTGGAGGTCTGGAAGTGTCTAGGAGAGGCAGCAGTGGAATTTTTAACTAGTTTGTTCAACAGGGTTTTAGAGAGTGAGAGGATGCCTGAGGAATGGAGAAGTGTGTTAGTGCCGATCTTTAAGAATAAGGGTGACATGCAGAGTTGCAGCAACTATAGGGGGATAAAGTTGATGAGCCATACAATGAAGCTGTGGGAAAGAGTAGTGGAAGCGAGGTTAAGGAAGGTAGTGGAAATTTGTGAGCAGCAGTATGGCTTCATGCCCAGAAAGAGCACAACAGATGCAATTTTTGCTCTGAGAATTTTGATAGAGAAGTATAGGGATGGTCAGAGGGAGTTGCACTGTGTGTTTGTCGACTTGGAGAAAGCCTATGACAGGGTGCCAAGAGAAGAGCTGTGGTACTGTATGAGGAAGTCAGGAGTAGCAGAGAAGTATGTCAGAGTGGTGCAGGACATGTATGAGAGGAGCAGGACAGTGGTGAGGTGTGATGTAGGTCAGACAGAGGAGTTCAAAGTGGAGGTGGGACTGCATCAGGGATCGGCTCTGAGCCCCTTCCTGTTTGCTATAGTGATGGACCAGTTGTCAGAGGAGGTCAGACAGGAGTCTCCTTGGACAATGATGTTTGCAGGTGATATTGTGATCTGTAGTGAGAGCAGGGAGCAGGTGGAGGAAAACCTGGAGAGGTGGAGGTTTGCTCTGGAGGGAAGAGGAATGAAAGTCAGTCGTAGTAAGACTGAGTACATGTGTGTGAATGAAAGGGAGGAAAGTGGAACAGTAAGGTTACAGGGTGAAGAGGTGAAGAATGTACAGCAGTTTAAGATACAGAAGTTTACTTGGTTTCAACAGTCCAGAGTAATGGAGAGTGTGGGAAAGAGGTAAAGAAGTGAGTGAAGGCATGTTGGAATGGGTGGAGAAAGGTGTTGGGAGTTCTGTGTGATAGGAAAATATCAGCAAGAATCAAGGGGAAGGTGTACAGGACAGTGGTGAGACCGGCTATGCTGTATGGTTTAGAGACAGTGTCACTGAGGAAGAGACAGGAGTCAGAGCTAGAGGTTAGCAGAGCTGAAGATGTTGAGGTTCTCTTTGGGAGTGACAAGATTGGACAGGATTAGGAACGAGTACATCAGAGGGACAGCTCATGTTGGATGTTTGGGAGGCCCTACAATGTTAGAGGAGGCCAGATTAAGATGGTTTGGACATGTTCAGAGGAGGGAGAGTGAGTATATTGGTAAGAAAATGTTGGACATAGAGCTGCCAGGCAGGAGGCAAAGAGGAAGGCCAAAGAGGAGGTATATGGATGGAATTAATGAGGATATGAAGCTAGTAGGTGCAAGTGTTGAGGATGCAGAAGATAGGGATAGGTGGAGAGAGATGATTTGCTGTGGCGACCCCTGAAGGGAAAAGCCGAAAGAAGAAGAAGAAAGCTTCCTGTTAACTTGTTCCCTGGCTCTGTGTGTTGTTCTGTGTCCCCTACACAGCACACTACACTGGTGGAGCATGTGGGCAGAGGATGTAGAACAGACCCCTGGAGCATATCCTGAAACACCTGCTGGAGACAAGCATCCACCAGCAGGCAGTTACCCAGGAATTAACCCAGAGCCTGATGATGGCTACCAAAGTGCTGAAAGGAGGACCGTAGAAGTCCCCAGGCCATGGCAGTCCCTCTCCCGGAGCCAGGTTGTGCCGCCCAAAGGCTTCTCACTAAGATGACGGTGGATGACGATGTGGAGGTATTCCTCAAGACGTTTGAGTGAATGGTGGAGCACGAGGGCTGGCCACAGTGGGACTGGAGGGGGCTTACTATGCCCTGGAGGTTGAGGAGGTGCGTGACCATGAATAAGTGAAAGCAGAGATCCTCACCTGAGGAGTGGGTGGGCGAGTGGGTCATCATTGCAGGAGTAATCCAGAACCTCCCAGTCTCCTGCTGCTCAGATGTGACTGGTCGGGGTGCGATGAAGGCCCCCACCCAGATGAGGCGGCCTCAGAAACCAAGAGCCTGGACAAAGCCGGCAGCATGGCCCGCAAAGCCCCAGGCGCCGAGCCCTCCTACCCAGGTGAGTCTGAGAAAGAGGCTAATCCCCTGTCAGCAAGTCACCAGGGAGGGGAGTTTCAAACAGGAACAGAAAGACGATGACCATCTGAAACACTGCTGGGGCCAGGTTCTGCAGGTAGAGTGGGTGAACACCCATCCAGGGAACTAGCTCCCCTGTGGTATACTTCCTCGTCAAGGGGGGTTTGCTGTACTACTGCACCAAATGCCGTGGAGAGGCCTGTGATCCGATAGTAGTCCCCCACACCTGGACTGCCCTCCTCCTGCACCTGGCTCACATGTACCCATTGGGAGGCCACCTGGGTCCACGAAACACTCTAGTACATCTAAAGGACTGTTTCACATCTTGATTTAGGGAATCCCTATTCTGCCCATCTTTTCTCCCTGGCCACATCTAATTAATCAACAATTGAGGGGCTTTAAAACTATGGGCATGCAGCCTTGCCTAAGGTTCAAAAGATGCTTGCGAGCAATCTCTCCACTACATCACCCACATGGAGGAAGCCTTTTTCTGAGCCTGCCCCTGGTGTCAACAGACAGCCTCCCAGAAGCCAGCACCGGCTCCTCTCATTTCACTCCCCATCATTGGCATTCTCTTTGATTCTCTTTCCCCAAGGCCCTTGATACCTCTTCATGGAGGTCCAGGAAAAACAGCAGTTGCATGTGGGCCTGAAGTCAGGAAGCGGTCATCAAGTGAACAGCACTAACTTCCTCTTCAGGTCAGTTTAAATTCAATTTAGTGACAGCACATTACAACCTCAAAAAGCTCCTCGAACGCCACTGATTGTGGTGGCAGATAGAGAAAGAAATGCTGCCCCTCGCCTACATCAAGCTCCTTAGTGCCTGACGCAGACAAGAACATATCCTCTTCTGGATTGGGAGAAATCGCCGAGTGAGCTCCCAAATCCAAATCAGAATTAGAACTGTACAGCTTCCACCAACTCAACCTGCGAACCCTATGATTGAAGCCGTCGTTCCACATGACGTGTTTGAAATGTTAACACTCAAGTTCCTCACATCCCAAATCAAGTCAGAGTACTGGCTTTTCATGTTAGATTCTTGGTTGCATGCTTCCATATCAGGATTCTGCAAAAGTAGGGAAGTCTCTCAGGATGGGTATGAGGCAAAGCTCACCATAAGTGAATTCTTTCTATCGGTCTAGCTCTATTACCATGTTCCTTCTCAAAGTGCCTGGATGCTATTCTGGCTACCTAGTGTCTCCACCCACTCTAATGGGTGGAGACACATGGGAGCCCCTTGTGTCTCTATAGCAGGACCTATCACTAGCATTTTGAGCCTTTCATTCCTGGGAAAGTTAAGCTATTATTTTCCCCTAGACCGGGTTATATGACCATCACTCTGAGCTGTGGTGTAAGACTTTGCGTGCTTTGGGGGCCACAGTTAAAAAGATGCAGTCACCAAGCAAAGCTTTTGCCCACTGCAAACTAGAAGTCATCACAATTTTATGGGGTGCGTGGCATGTCTTCGCCCCTAGGTTTCAGGATGCTCTCCACCAGGAGTGAGGTATTTCCCAGCTGGCAGGGATGTTCAGTTTACTTCCAGCAGCTGCCTGTATTAATTCACACAGCCTTGTGGGATAGGCATTTTTCCTTGTATGGTAGCATTAGTATTGGCATTCCCATAATGTCAAGCCATGACACAGCATTGAGTTCCCTCAAAAGGGAACATCTCAGGTTACATATGTAAACCTGTTCCCTGAAGCTGATTTTCAGTGTCCTTTGTGACATCTGGTCATTCCCTGTATCACAGTCATTGTCATACATCAAGTGATCTAGATCTAGATGTTATGGAGGAAACACTGAGGTGTTCTGTGACAAGGCAGATGTTTCTTCTGTTTCAATTGTATATTGTCCCCTTTGCTAGATCTATGAAGAAACACCTAAAGAGTTGGTCAGTGCAGCTGCCAAGTGACCAATTGCTGGCTGGGTCATAAGAACTCTTATTGTTTGGTCTTGAATGATGGCTGATATGTGATGCATTACTGCTGTCTTAGGCTGTTTTCTTGTGGTCACATCTCTCACTACTTAACTGGGATTAATCCCAAATTAGCAGCAGATTTTGGAAATGTTCCCAGTCTGTCTTCAGTTTCTTGAACCTGCAGAACTTCCTACATCATCATCATAATCATTGTCTTCTGCTTATCCGGAGCCAGGTCATGGGGGCAGCAGTCTAAGCAGGGATCATCATTGTCTTCCGCTTATCCGAGAACTGGCACCAAAACCTGAAAAAGAAAAAAGATGTGCAAAATTGTTAAGACTCTGGTCGGCATACAGTTGCGGATCTACACATACAGCAGGAGCAGTGCTTCTAGGCAGGCTGGCAGCTGCTCTGGAGCCAACTTTGACAAAAGGGTACTCCAGTGGCAGCTCTGGTGGCCATGTCCCACATTGCACTCAGCAACATGGGTCCAAACAATGATGTTAAAATGTTCATGGTGCTGTTCAAGCATGCTGCTAAAGTGTGGGACTAGCCATAACCACACCGGGTGGTCTGCCTGCTGCTGCTACTCTCTGGGGAAGACCAACGTTTGGCCCAACAGGTTTCCTGTCAACAGCATGCTGAAGTACCCATAACTAATGAGGGTGATTTTGTAGATGGTTGGCCACACCCCTAAACAGCACTATGGGTTTTTCCCCTCACTTATGCATTTGCCTGTTTGCTTTTGCCAGCAGCTCTGAGACACTGGCTGCTGGCAGATGAGTGTGGCACAGATGATGTAGTAAATCTCATGCTGCTGAAGCAGTTCATTGCTCAACTACCAAAGGGGATGGGAGAGGTGGTTCAGTTGGCTGAGATGTATCTGAGATGAAGGTGAGGTGTGTGCATGGGGATGTGAATGAATACACCTTAGTGGCCATTGTTGGAAAACTTTTATGCTTTGTTTTAAAATAGCAGTGACTTTTATGCATTGTTTTAAAATAGCAATACTTTGCCTAAAAGTAGTTTTTATCTATCAAAATTATTTAACTGATGATTAGTAGCAGGTTTTGCCTAATGCAAAAGTATGATAATCATGCATAACTATTAATATTAATGTTCTAGAGTAATAACCAGATGGAGATTGGAAGAAGGAAAGAGAGATTTATTGAAAAACGTTAGGAGTTACAGCTCAGTTAGCCTATCCAGTGGGATCAGTGGGACCTTTCCTTATTTAAGTTTTTGATGGTTTATTGAGTTCATTGTGTAAGGTCATGGAAAGCTAAGGGAAAATAGACACAAACTAAACTTCCACCCGGTGATATGTCCACTTGGATGGGGCTCTGAGTTCCGCCACCATCACAATTCAATTCAGTGGATAAAAGCGTACAATTTGAAGTAGCAGTTTATCCATTCCTTCCTTATCCATTCACTGATTCTGGAGTTGAATTGGCCAGCATTTCAGCTGTTGCATGAATGGAATTTGTGTGGATGGGTCCTGCAATAAGGTTGCATAGTGTGTGATGTGAGCATTGGTTGAGTGTTGTGTTGTTGAGGCCATAATTGTAAGCTTGGCGATGACAACCCCCTCCATGGAGTTCCTCTTGGGAATTTCCTACTGGAGCAGACAAGAAACAAAACTCTCCGGCATGGCTTCAATCAAGTGAAAGTAATTGATGGTCAGCAATTACAGTCAAACACTGCACTCCTTTCCATATTTTTTCATTATTAAAGACAGATTATATTGAGTGATGCAGTCACTCAAACCAAAGAAGAGACGAGATCCATTTGTGCCAAAAAGCCACCGAGAATTGTTATTCCTGGCAACTCATCATAATCCAATAGCTGGGCACTCACATTCACAGTGCACATTCACAGCATTCACAGTGATGTTCACAGTTGGTTCATGTTCATGTTCTGTTTAAAATTAAACTGCAAGTAAACTATTAAAAATTATGTGTAGAATTTACAGTATATAATTGAGCTTTCAGTTTATATTTACAGTAATTATTTTAACAGCATATATTTGCCTGTGCATATGATCTACAAGATGTGATGTGCAGGTGTAATAACAGGGACTTCGCTGTAGGTGAAACTGTGGAATTTTTATTAAACAAAGGAATAATAACAAACTCAAGTTAAACAAAGGCAGAGATGAAGGCAGGCAAGTATCAATGACTAAAAAACAGAAGCCAATCCCAAAAAATTGTCATGTAGTGTGGTTAATGCTCAATGTTGTAACACAGTTGTGTACTAGCTTGAACAAGAAAAGATCCACAAAATTATAGTGGTGACATAACCATGAATTACAATAACATATTTAAATAAGGATGGAAACCTTTTGACATGTGCTGAAAGGTGATATTTGTGACAGTATGAATGTTATATCATGTACAAATAGTTGCTTTGTACAGTTTCTGGACAGCTGCACAGTCTTGCTGACTAGTCATTTAGACTCATTCAGAAGATGCATAGGGTTGAGATGCAAAGCAAACCCAACTGGTTCTGTACCAACTTGTTTTACTGACTAACAGGCTTTTAGCTGGATAAATAGCCTATTTATGTAAGAATAAGAAGTTTTTTGATGGAGACCACAAAACACTTGTGGAAATAGCTCTGGAAAAGAGCACACTGGTAAATAATGATGAACATAAATGTAAAGGTTGTGCAGTTTACTAAATCACTGCAAAGTTATATTAATGATAATTTGCAACCATTCAGTGATGGGTCTTGTGACACTGTGTACTTTCATGATTGAGGTGCTCATTGTAGAGTCAACAAACTGAAAGGATGAAGATCAGCAACGATGTTCAGGCATATATGCCAAGGAGCATGAATGTGAACCTGACAGAGTGCAGGGAAAGTGCACTGAAAAGCTTAGCACTCAGCTAAAATTTCTCCTGTTTCCTGAGGTTTCTTTCATATCTTCAGACACTGAGGTTCTATAGTATTAAACAGCAAATGATAATATTAAACATTATATTAAAATTTTAAACAATACAGTGCCCTTCACCAATGTTGAAACTAATATTGGAAATTTTTCACACCTTTGCTCATATTTAAGTTGCCTATATTAGTGGAGAGCAAGGTATAAAAAATGCATTTACTTGCAATTCAGTTACACAATTACAATAATATTGTATAATGTATGCCATTTGTATAAAGGACCAGATACTTCAGGTTGCTGTAAACAAGAACTATTCTAGTAATTTCGGTAGATATTTTTGCCTAAAAGCAATACATTTAATAAATGCATTCTTGCCAATTTTATTAATAGTTTTCGGTTACCCTACAAAAATATAAATATAAAGATGATACATTTCTGAAAAACCTTAACAGTATTGTTTTGTGTATGCCCATGTTTAGTATGTACACAATCATTTGAATATTTGTATTTCTTTTCAAAACACTAAACAAAAAAGTGTAGCATTTACACAAATATTTTCACAGTCTAATTCTGATAATGTAATATCATGTAAAGAAAAGATTTGCCTTAATTCTAGTTATTCTCCATGTTTTACATAATTTCTATCAAAAAATAAAAGAACAAACAAGACATTACTTTTTGATTGTTTTTTTGTCTGTCTGTACTTTTACAATGAATACTTTGCATGAGAAATTTCTATTTAGGTGTTTTAGAAATGTCTGATCTCGAATACCATAAATTAGTGGGCTGAGCAGGCGTGGTACAATGTTTGTTATCAAGTAAGCATAAAAACTGATTTTTCTCCATTGTGTAGGCATAATACGAACAAAAACAAAGTCTAGAACAGGAGTGGTAAAGGACAACATGCAAAGCAATTGCTGTACTCCATGCAATAGGATTGTGCTCTTGGCTTTTTTAGTAGATTCTTTGTCACTTGACATCTTTCTGGCTGCAGTCAGCACCCTACAATAAGTGTACACAAGAACTATCCACACAAAGGATGTGTAAATTGCATGTGTAGCTTGCTTCCTTTGATCATGGTAAACAGTCTTGTACAGAAATGATGAAGAGCAGACTGTTACAGTGTTAAAAATGAACAAAGGAAAAAGGATAGCAGAAATAACCAGGTCTGTCAGTGGAGGAATAAGTCCAACTCCCCAAATGAAAACAATAAGAATGAATGTTCTCTGCACTGTACAGATCTGAGAATGATGCAAAGGTTTACAGATGGCAATGTAACGCTCAATTGCCATAGCTGCCAAGTTTAATGGTGTGTTCTTCTGAGTGGATGACGCTATGATTACTAAGACACAACAAGAAGAAATGCTTACATTCCTCCATGTATATGCCATTACAAGGAGAGCCACAGAGACACCAACCATAATCATGTCATTGATAACCAAATGTATATATAAAATGTATCTTGGATTGTTATAAAAAACTGAGCTTTTCAAGAAGGTGAAAACAAATGATCCATTGATAAAAATGATGATGAACCCAAGAAACAGACTTACAAATATTTTGCTGAAAACTTCCTCAAAGCTTTCCTGACTACTTTCTCCATTCATGGAGGTGTTCATTTCCTGGAAAATCCTCAGGAACTTTTTAGCAGTTAATAAAAAAATTACCTTTGTCAAGAGAGGCAATAACTAAACAAGCAAAAAATAAAAATGCGTTGGTTTAAAAGATTATTACTTTGCCTGTGCAATTTGTAGTTAATTTACCTGGTTCTAAAGATTCACTGAGGAACATGAGTTTAATATAGTTTGAGTGGTATGTTTGTGAAGATGGGAGGTGTGTAGACTTGTGTGTAAAAATCCCAGGAGAGTAGCAGCATGGTAAATATATTTTATCATAATTGGGATTTTATACACACACACACACACACACACACACACACACACACACACACACACACACACATACACATATATATATATATATATATATATATATATATATATATATATATATATATATATATATATATATATATATATATATATATATCCTCCTGAGACCCAGCCTTTTCATTTGTGTCCTCTGTGATGGACATTTGTTTTTGATCTATATCTTTTGACTCATTTGAGCTACCCTACTAAGGCCTGACGTGCTCAATACAGGACATCCTGGCCTTTCCAATGCTATCTTATATGTTTGGGCGGGATGAGGGGAACTTTGGTTTTGTTACAGACACGCCAGGCTCTGCACATACACAGTCACAGCGCACACCCTCCCCTGAGTTCTAATTAGTCTCACCTGAATGTCATGATCACCTTCACCACCACACACTATATATAGCACCACAACTCACTCTATCCCTGTCCGGTATCGTTAGCACATACCTGAGTGTTATGTTTCACGCTACGGACTTTGCTGCTAAACTCAACTCTCGTCTTCTAGAGATTTCTGCCCCTGCCTGTTCCCGCAGCTCGCGGTTTCACCTCCGGGTTTTATCTGCCCGCTTGATCTACAGATCTCCTCGCGTCAGCTTCCACGCCTTCCGTTTCTGCCTGCCTTTCTCTCTGCTCCCAAGACTCAATAAACAACTCAAGTGCATCCTCGTCTCAGTCCCTGTTCTGTTCATAACAGAATACCGGACCGCACCATCTGAGCAGCGGAGCATGAGCGCGCCGGATCCCCTCCACGAGCTGGTCGAGGCGCTCCGCCGTGCGCTCGCCAGCATGCCCGGCTCCACAGCTCCGACGAACTCTTCCGCTTCTGCTGCGGCTTCTCCTTCGCCGCCGGTGATCGCGAGTCCCGTGGCCGCTCCGGCGCTCTACTCTGGCGCGGCGGAGGACTGCAACGGGTTCCTGCTGCAGTGTTCGTTGGCCCTGGAGATGCAGCCGCACTCGTACCCTGACGAGCGTGCCAAAGTCGCGTTCATTGTCTCTCACCTCGGCGGGAAGGCTCTTCGTTGGGCCGAACCGCTCTGGACTCAGAACCACCCCATCATGTCCTCGCTGCCCCGTTTCATTGAACACTTTAAGGAGGTGTTCGGGCAACCAGAGCGGGACTCGTCGTTAGGTGAGAGACTATGCCGGCTAAAGCAAGGTTCCATGTCTGTCTCCGAATATGCCCTTCAGTTCAGGACTCTCGCCGCAGCCAGTGGATGGAACGAACAGGCGCTAATTACCACGTATCGTCAGGGTCTCGATCCTCGCGTGCGGTTGCATCTCGCTGCATACGAGGATTCCATCGGGCTGGAGAAATTCATCCAGCTATCCATCCGATTCGCTACACGCATGCAGCTGTGCTTGGAGGAGCACCAGGGCCAGACCGCTACCGTCACCCTCGCCCGCCCGCCGGAGACGGTCAGCGACCCAGAACCAGACAGTGAGGCCATGCACCTGGGGCACTCGGGCGTGTCGGCTGCGGAACGCCAGCAGGAGCGGCAGAGACGGCTGACCCAGAACCGGTGTTTCTACTGCGGTGGCTCGGGGCATTTCGTGGGGGAATGCCCCATTCGCCCGGCCAGGCCGATGGTAAGTGCGCTTCTACCTGATTTGAAGGTCATGAAACCCCTTTCAATTTGGGTCAGTCTTGCTACCTCTGGTTTTTGTGTTGCAGCCACTGCACTCCTCGACTCTGGGTCAGCGGGGAACTTCATCTCCGGGAGTCTCTGCCGTCAGCTCCACCTCCGCACCACCGCCACGCCGAAGGTCTACCAAATTCATGCGGTGACCGGGAGGTCCCTTCGGCAGGTGTGTCGGCTAGCCGGGCCCCTCCACCTCCAGATCGGGGCCCTGCATATAGAAGAGATCCACCTGATGGTTCTGGAGGACTCCAAGGCAGACGTGGTGCTCGGCCGCCCATGGCTGGAACAGCATGACCCCATCCTTTCGTGGAAGACAGGAGAGGTCCTGAGGTGGGGGGAGCAGTGTTTCGAGGGATGTTTTCCGGAACGACCAAGCCCAAGGTTCTCTCGAGTCCAAAAGATTCAAATACACGCCACGTCAGTGGAAAGCCCTTTCAAGAACCGTTCGGTTGATATCCCCGCATGCTACTCTCACTTCAGAGACGTCTTCTGTCCCAGGAAGGCCTCCAAGCTGCCTCCACATCGGCCATGGGATTGTGCTATTGACCTCGTCCCAGGTGAGCCAGTGCCCAGAGGGAGAATATACTCCCTCTCCCTCCCAGAAGAGAAGGCCATGGAGGAATACATCGCGGAAGCCTTAGCCCAGGGTTACATTCGCCCCTCCACGTCCCCTGCTGCCTCGAGTTTTTTTTTTGTAGCCAAGAAGGACGGCGGCCTGCGGCCCTGTATAGACTACCGAGCCCTGAATAAGATCACTGTAAAATTCAGGTACCCCCTTCCTCTCGTCCCTGCGGCGCTGGAGCGCCTCCGCGGCGCCACTGTGTTCTCGAAGTTGGACCTCCGTAGCGCCTACAACCTCATCCGGATACGGGAGGGGGATGAATGGAAGACCGCGTTTGTGACCCCTACCGGCCACTATGAGTATTTAGTGATGCCTTATGGATTAGCCAATGCCCCCTCCGTATTCCAAGATTTCATGCATGAGGTACTCCGGGACTTTCTGCACAGGTTCGTCTTAGTTTACATAGATGATATTCTGATCTACTCCCGGAGTATGGCTGACCATCAACGCCACGTTACGGAGGTCCTTCGCAGACTCCGGTCTCACCATCTCTTCCTCAAGGCGGAAAAATGCCTCTTCCACCAACCCTCGGTGCAGTTCCTGGGGTATGTCATTGATCGCAGTGGCGTCCGCATGGATGAGATGAAGGTAGCCGCCGTCCGCGACTGGCCCAGACCCACATCTGTAAAAGAGCTCCAGCGATTCTTAGGCTTTGCAAATTTTTATCGTAGATTCATCCGAGGCTACAGTTCCGTCACCAGTCCGCTCACAAATCTCCTACGAAATAAACCCAAATCACTCACCTGGAATCCAACTGCCTTGCAAGCCTTCGACACTCTCAAGCAAGCCTTCACTACCGCTCCCCTCCTCGTTCACCCCGACCCTGAGCGCCCCTTTGTCGTCGAGGTCGACGCCTCAACCACCGGAGTGGGGGCGGTCTTGTCGCAGCAGCAGGGGACGCCACCGAGACTCCATCCATGTGCCTTCTTTTCACGCAAGCTCAACCCGGCAGAAGTGAATTATGACATCGGCAACCGAGAGCTGCTCGCAGTCAAGCTTGCCCTGGAGGAGTGGAGACATTGGCTCGAGGGAGCTAAACACCCCTTTACTGTCCTCACCGACCACAAGAACCTCGAATACCTCCGGGCCGCTAAGAGATTAAACCCCCGTCAAGCCCGCTGGGCCCTATTCTTCACCCGATTCAACTTCACCTTATCGTACCGCCCCGGGTCAAAGAATATCAAGGCCGATGCCCTGTCTCGTCTTCACAGTCCAGACATCCCCACCGACGATCCTGAGCCCATTCTCCCTGAAAGGCTCTTCGCAAACCCCATCTTGTGGTCGGAAGAGACACTCCCCGAGCCGAACACCTCCACCGAGGGCCCACCCGGGTGCCCACCAGGACTACAGTTTGTCCCACAGTCCCGCCGCACCAACCTCATTCACTCCACTCACACGTCCCTGGGCACTGGCCATCCCGGAATCACTGGGACCCTCTCGCTTCTGCGACAACGTTTCTGGTGGCCCCACATGGCGACGGAGGTCAAAAGGTACGTCCAGGGGTGTAGGGAATGCGCCATGGCCAAGACCCCACGTCATCTCCCGTCTGGAAAGCTCCTGCCCCTACCAGTTCCAAACCGCCCATGGTCACACCTAGGGGTGGACTTTATCACCGATCTCCCAGCCTCTGGGGGTTATACGTGTATCCTCGTCATCGTAGACCGGTTCTCCAAGTCATGCCGGCTAATTCCCCTGCCTAGACCACCCACAGCCCTGGAAACGGCCGCGTACCTTTTTAATCATGTCTTCAGGTACTACGGGCTCCCTGAAGACATAGTGTCAGACAGGGGACCACAGTTTACTTCCAGAGTCTGGAGAGCGTTCTGCAAACGTCTAGGTGTGACCGTCAGTCTCTCCTCGGGCTATCATCCGCAGACCAATGGACAGACCGAGAGAAAGATCCAGGAGGTAGGCCGCTTCCTACGTACCTTTTGCCACAGCCACCAGGAATCCTGGAATCAGTTCCTGGGTTGGGCTGAGTACGCCCAGAACTCCCTACGGCAGTCCACCACAGGCCTCACCCCGTTTCAGTGCGTGCTCGGCTACCAGCCCCCACTGTTCCCCTGGGATGGGGAACCATCTGACGTCCCAGCGGTGGACTACTGGTTCCGGGAGAGCGAGAGGGTCTGGGGCGAGGCGCATCGACAACTGCAACGGGCCGTGCGGAGACGCAGGACGACAGCGGACCTTCGACGATCCCAAGCTCCAGATTATCAGCCGGGGCAGAAGGTCTGGCTGTCCACTCGAGACATCAAACTGCGTCTCCCCTGTAGAAAGCTAAGTCCCAGATTTATTGGTCCCTTCACCATAGTCCGTAAGATCAACCCTGTAACCTATCGCCTACAGCTTCCCCCCGAGTACCGAATACATCCAGCTTTCCATGTGTCGCTACTAAAACCTCACCACCCTTCTGTTTCTCCTTCCACAGGGCCTGGCGCAGTAGAGGAACCCCCCCTTCCACTGCTCATAGACGACGGACCTGCGTATCTGGTGAAGGAAGTGTTGGACTCCCGGCGCCGTGGTGGTCGCCTGGAGTACCTGGTCGACTGGGAGGGATATGGTCCCGAGGAACGGTCTTGGGTCCCCAGAGACGACATCCTTGATCCCAGCCTCCTCGGGGATTTCCATGCCAGCCACCCCGACCGGCCGGCTCCTCGGGGCAGAGGTCGACCACCACGACGTCGGGGTCCACGGTCCTCGGGAGCGGACCGTGGAGGGGGGGGTAATGTTACAGACACGCCAGGCTCTGCACATACACAGTCACAGCGCACACCCTCCCCTGAGTTCTAATTAGTCTCACCTGAATGTCATGATCACCTTCACCACCACACACTATATATAGCACCACAACTCACTCTATCCCTGTCCGGTATCGTTAGCACATACCTGAGTGTTATGTTTCACGCTACGGACTTTGCTGCTAAACTCAACTCTCGTCTTCTAGAGATTTCTGCCCCTGCCTGTTCCCGCAGCTCGCGGTTTCACCTCCGGGTTTTATCTGCCCGCTTGATCTACAGATCTCCTCGCGTCAGCTTCCACGCCTTCCGTTTCTGCCTGCCTTTCTCTCTGCTCCCAAGACTCAATAAACAACTCAAGTGCATCCTCGTCTCAGTCCCTGTTCTGTTCATAACAGGTTTCATGCTGAGACAAAATGGAGACTGCAGCTAAACATGCCTGTCAGGAAAAAAGAAAAGGTAAGTCACATATTGTTAAGATATAATTTTATACTTATTATAATCGTATATTTTCTTGTTTATGAACATGTCAGGAATTATAATTTGGGGTCAGAGTTCAGTTAATCTTTTTGTCAGGAAAAATATTAGCCCTTTTATGAATGTCAACTGTAATGGACATGAGAACAATTTAATGGGGTTAGCTAATAGCTAACTAGCTTGCCAGTTCTCTGTTTACATTCAGTTTTCTGCCCAAAAACATGTTTCTTTGTGGGGGTAATAAACATGTTGTATGCATTTTCTATGTAAAGTAATTAATGTAAGAAATAAATAGTTGTTTATAACTATGTTTCATTCAAACTCTTAAATTTAACACTATTGTAGAAGGCAGAACTAAGGCAGAGAGAATTTTGTACCGAATGGTTGAGGGAGATTCAGATCTGGAATTGTCAGACGAGGAAAATGCTGAGGATGAGGTTGCTCCTGCTGAAGAAGAGAGAGAAAGCTCAGAAGATGAGGCAGGAGGCTCATCAGATGAGCTGACAAGCACAGATGAACAGGAAAACCGTCGTCCTTTGTGGGCCAAGACCAGCATGTATGATAGACAGACAGACAGACAGACAGACAGACAGACAGACAGACAGATAGACTGATAGATAGATGAGATACTGTGTTGATTACCTCAATGATTGTTGTGTTTTCCCCCATCATAGATTCAAACCTGTGCTGCCCAGGCCTCCTGACTGTCAAGAGGACCCCACCATTCATAGAAATTGGAGTCCTATTCAGTACTTTTCACAGTACATTGGCAACAAAGTCTTTGAAGACTTGGCAGCATTCACAAATCAGAGAGAGCTACAGACAAAGGGTCTCTCCCTCAACACCACTGCTGAAGAATTGAGGATCTTCTTTGGCATGTCAATCCACATGGCCTGCCTTGGCTTTCCCAGAATCAAAATGTTTTGGGCCAGCAAAACCAAAGTGCCAATAATAAGCCAGAAAATGACAAGGAACAGGTTCTTCAAGTTAAGAAACTCACTGAAAAATGTCAATGACCTGGATGTAACAGAGGAAACAAAGAAGAAAGACATTCTTTGGAGAGTCATACCACTTCTGGTCAGAGTAAGGCAAGGCTGCCGTGGCCTCCCAAAACCAGGAAGAGTCTGCATCGATGAGCAAATGATACTCTTTATGGGCCGCTGTCCCATCAGGCAGTTTGTTCCAGGCAAGCCATACCCTACTGGTTTAAAGGTTTTTGTACTTGCTTCTCCAGATGGTCTGATGCTAGACTTTGAAATATATCAAGGGAAGGATACATTTGCTGATCAAAGGATGGGAATTGGGGCAGCAGCAGTCCTACGCATGGTTGAAACTGTTCCCCCAGGAAGTCACCTGTACTTCGACCGCTACTTCACATCAGTTAACCTCATGGATGAATTGCTGGCCAAGGGCCTTCTAGAAACTGGAACCATAACAAAAAACCATCTCCCGAAGATGTGTCGGTTGCCTGATGACAAACAACTGAAAAGAGAAGGGAGGGGAGCATCAGTGATGGTAGTCAGGAGAAGCCCTGAGTTGGCCATCACAAAATGGTATGACAACAAGCCTGTGTTGATGGCTTCTACTGCACATGGAAAAGACCCTGAAGATGTCTGCATCAGATGGTCGAACAAAGACAAAATACAGATCCAGGTGAGAAGACCCGCAGTCATTAGAGAGTACAATGTCAACATGAATGGTGTGGACCTCTGTGACCACATACTGAGCTTCTATCGCATGGCAAGCAGAACCAAGAAATGGACTATGCATGTGATTGCTCATTTCTTTGATGTTGCCATCACAAATTCCTGGATCCAGTACAAGTCTGACAGCATAGTGCTTAACCGATCAGCAAAAAACACTGAACAGTACTTGGACTTCAAACTGCATCTGGCAAATGAGCTGATGCACTACCTAGAACCTGAGGACACTGACAAGAGAATAGACGATAGTGAGGAGAGCAAAGAAGGGTACGGGTCACCCTTTAAAAAAAGAATTCCACAACCAGAAGCATCGTTAAGGAAATGTGGGGCCAGACACATGCCAGAGATGGTAGACTGCAACCATGCAGAGTGGTGCCGAAACCAAGGTTGCAAGAGCAAAACATATATGAGATGCATCAGTTGCAAGATGTTCCTCTGCATAACAAAGAAGAGAAACTGCTTCCTGGAGTACCATCGTTAAGAATTTAATTAAAGAAGAAAAGAAGGAGGAAATGTAGGAGGAAAACAATGAAGAGGAGGAGGAGCTAACAGATTCAAACTTGAACTACCCAGGCCCTCCTGACTGTTTAGAGTTTAATTTATGTTCATGTTCAGTTTAATTTAGAAAGTTTCATTAGAAAATGGATTGATATTCTTCTTTTCTTGTCAGCCTATTTTGATTCCGAAGTGTCGCTGTTATTTTTACAGTAAAATTGTTTTGTTGTCCACTACAGTGGACTTGCTGTAAAATCAGAAATAAAAATATTTTTATAAAATTCTAAATTGTGAGTTGTTGTTTTAGCTCCAAAGAGGCAGTAAATCCCAAAAAAAGTTAAATTGAAAGATACTTTTTTCCCTTGGCTCTCAGGAGGATATATATATATATACAGTGGGGCAAAAAAGTATTTAGTCAGCCACCAATTGTGCAAGTTCTCCCACTTAAAAAGATGAGAGAGGCCTGTAATTTTCATCATAGGTACACTTCAACTATGAGAGACAGAATGAGAAAAAAAAATCCAGAAAATCACATTGTCTGATTTTTAAAAAATTTATTTGCAAATTATGGTGGAAAATAAGTATTTGGTCACCTACAAAAAAGCAAGATTTCTGGCTCTCACAGACCTGTAACTTCTTCTTTAAGAGGCTCCTCTGTCCTCCACTCGTTACCTGTATTAATGGCACCTGTTTGAACTCGTTATCAGTATAAAAGACACCTGTCCACAACCTCAAATAGTCAGACTCCAAACTCCACTATGGCCAAGACCAAAGAGCTGTCAAAGGACACCAGAAACAAAATGGTAGACCTGCACCAGGCTGGGAAGACTGAATCTGCAATAGGTAAGCAGTTTGGTGTGAAGAAATCAACTGTGGGAGCAATTATTAGAAAATGGAACACATACAAGACCACTGATAATCTCCCTCGATCTGGGGCTCCACGCAAGATCTCACCCCGTGGGGTCAAAATGATCACAAGAACGGTGAGCAAAAATCCCAGAACCACACGGGGGGACCTAGTGAATGACCTGCAGAGAGCTGGGACCAAAGTAACAAAGGCTACCATCAGTAACACACTACGCCACCAGGGACTCAAATCCTGCAGTGCCAGACGTGTCCCCCTGCTTAAGCCAGTACATGTCTGGGCCCATCTGAAGTTTGCTAGAGAGCATTTGGAAGATCCAGAAGAGGATTGGGAGAATGTCATATGGTCAGATGAAACCAAAATAGAACTTTTTGGTAAAAACTCAACTTGTCGTGTTTGGAGGAGAAAGAATGCTGAGTTGCATCCAAAGAACACCATACCTACTGTGAAGCATGGGGGTGGAAACATCATGCTTTGGGGCTGTTTTTCTGCAAAGGGACCAGGACGACTGATCCGTGTAAAGGAAAGAATGAATGGGGCCATGTATCGTGAGATTTTGAGTAAAAACCTCCTTCCATCAGCAAGGGCATTGAAGATGAAACGTGGCTGGGTCTTTCAGTATGACAATGATCCCAAACACACTGCCCGGGCAACAAAGGAGTGGCTTCGTAAGAAGCATCTCAAGGTCCTGGAGTGGCCTAGCCAGTCTCCAGATCTCAACCCCATAGAAAATCTTTGGAGGGAGTTGAAAATCCGTGTTGCCCAGCGACAGCCCCAAAACATCAGGAGATCTGCATGGAGGAATGGGCCAAACTACCAGCAACAGTGTGTAAAAACCTTGTGGCGACTTACAGAAAACGTTTGACCTCTGTCATTGCCAACAAAGGGTATATAACAAAGTATTGAGATGAACTTTTGTTATTGACCAAATACTTATTTTCCACCATAACTTGCAAATAAATTCTTTAAAAATCAGACAATGTGATTTTCTGGATTTTTTTTTCTCATTCTGTCTCTCATAGTTGAAGTGTACCTATGATGAAAATTACAGGCCTCTCTCATCTTTTTAAGTGGGAGAACTTGCACAATTGGTGGCTGACTAAATACTTTTTTGCCCCACTGTATATGAAGATCGTATCACATTTCATGAACAATTTACAGAGAATACCAGGAAACTGAAAATGGTTCACACACACACACTGGTTTTCTCTGTAAATTGTTCATGAAATGTGATATTATCTTCATCAAAGTCACAAATATCAACAAACACAATATTTCTAAGCTGATAAAACAAAAACAGTCATGATCTTTTATGTCTTTATAGAACACACTAATTAAACATACAAAGTGATGGTACAAGTAAGCACTTACTGTAGCTGCGAATTAGACCTGCACCACGTCCAGGAGTAATTTTGGACATATTCTTAGGACATCTGGTGTGAATGGCTCTCTTGAGGTCATTCCATAGCATCTCTATTGGGTTGAGGTCTGGGATTTGTCTGGGCCACTCCAAAAGGTGGATTTTATGTCTCTGAAGCCATTCTGTGGTAGATTTACTTTTGTGTTTAGGGTCATTTCTGCTGCATCACCCAGCTTCTTTTGAGCTTCAGCTTGCAGACAGCCACCTTGAGATTATCCTTTAGGATATCCTGATAAACTTGGGAATTCATTTTCCCCTCCACAATAGCAAGCGGTCCAGGCCCCGAGGCAGGAAAGCAGCTCCAAACCATGATGCTCCCTCCACCATACTTCAATGTTGGAATGGTGTTTTCATGTTGGTACTCTGTTTTCTTTTTACTTCCATACATAGCGATGCATGTTCTTTCCAAACAATTTTTTGTTTTATCTGTCCACAATACATTTTTGTGGAGTGTCCAGGTGGTCTTTGCAAACTTTATCCGTGCTGCAATGTATTTTTTTGGAGAATTTTTCCTTTGTGGTGTCCTTCCATGGATACCATTCCTGTTCAATGTTTTGCGTATGGTTGACTCATGAACGGAAATATTAGCCAGCTTTAATGAAACCTTTAACTCTTTAGCTGTTACTCTGAGGTTCTTTTTCACTTCAATGAGCATTCTGCATTGAGCCTTTGGAATGATCTTGGCTGGGTGTCCACTTCTATGGAGAGTAGCCACAGGACCATATCAGTTCCATTGTCTAACTGTGGACTGATGAATATGTAAAGTCTTTGAGATTACTCTGTAACCCTTTCTAGCTACATGCATATCAACAAGTCTTGATAGTAGGCCTTCTGAGATCTCTTTTTTGCGAGGCATGGCTCACATTAGTTTATGATGCTTGTGAATAGCACACTGACACTGTTTGGGTGTTTATATAAGTCAATTTAGCTCTAAACCACACCTTTATTCTTGTTTCATTGATTGGACTCTAGGTTTGCTAACATCTGACTCCAAGTGCCATTTAGTGATACCAGAAGCCTAGTGTTTCATTTACTTTTTCCACCATCAATTTGTATGTTTAATGACTGTGCTCAATAAAGACATGAAAGACCATAACTGTTTGCGTTTTATCAGCTTAGAGATATTGTGTTTGTTGATTATTTTGACTTTGGTGAAAATCAAATCAAATTTCAATTCTCATGTTAAATAGAAGTTAGACAAGTGCTGTTATCAATTAAAATTACAAATTAAGCCCAAATAAAGTACAGCTCTTAATATAGAAACATAAGGATGGCCAGAGGAAAAGTGGGCCCTACATCAATTTTTGATACTGTCAAGGTGAGCTTAGCTCCCCACAGAGCAACTGCTGCTATGTGTGCAGCTGGGGAATGAAACTATGAGGAAGGTAGTGCTGCAAGTTTGGCTGGATCCAGTAGGAACACTATCAGAGCTTCAGGGTCCTGAAACTTACAGGCTGCACATTCATCTTCGAACAGAAGCTCTAGGACTCATGTAGGCAGTGTATGCTGGCTGATAAATGAGACTCTGAAGGACTCCTTAAGCTGGTCATGCTAGTGCAGTTCATCTTGCAACTTTTGGGAGAAATACCAGAGTGAGTCCAGTGCCCCATACCAACATCCCTGGATGAAACCATCCATCTAATTTGTATACCTCACATATCCTATATCTGAGGGCTGTCTTAAAAGAGAAGTTTACTTCCAGAACAAAAAATTACAAATAATTTACTCACCCTCTTGTCATCCAAGATGTTCATGTCTTTCTTTCTTCAGGAAAACATTTCAGGATTTTTAGTGTTCGGAATTCAGACCCAGTCTCAATGTTTAAGTCTAGGCTGAAGACACATTTGTTTAGTCAAGCTTTCAGTGTATAGTTTTTCTTAGGTAAAGGATCAGATCTGGAAGGTTCATGGGCATAGAGTGATTGGTGTACTGGGATGTTTGGATGCTGTCACCTTACCACCTTCACAAGTTGCTCAGGTTTGATGACTGTGAAGTGGTTGGACGCTTTATGTCACAGGAAGCCTTCATGGCTCTCCCTTTTAGTTATGCTGTCCTAGCTAGTTTTGCCAGAGTCCCTACCTGCCCTTTACACATAACCTACATTATCTTTAAACATCAGATGATCACAAGCATACTTAATATCTTTCTCACTCTCTCTCCGTCTTTCTCTGTCGAGTTATACGTTCCACTCCTGAGCTCCCAGTGTTCTGAGTTCCAGTGTGACCACTGGCTCTACCCCTGGTCAGACTCTCATCGCTTGGTGCTCACTGATGCTGTGGAGGGATCTGTGTGGACAGTCTGTGACCAGGAGACAGCCATGGACAGAGCCACTTGGGGACTATAACACCGTCACGGATCTGCCATTACATCTGTTAGCTTCTGACAGCAAGGAATTAGTGCCTATAATGAACTCAGAAACTACATTGACATAGTTCCTCATGGGCCCTTGGTTGCTGTTGTAGATAGGACATTATTTACATTTACATTATTTATTGTCCAGTGTCATCCAAATGAGGATGGGTTCCCTTTGGAGCCTGGTTCCTCTCAAGGTTTCTTCCTCATATCATCACATGGAGTTTTTCCTTGCAACCGTCGCCACAGGCTTGCTCATTAGGGATAAAATAGGAATAAAACTGTTTAACAATTTAATTTAAAACATCTTTTTTTCTCCTTCCTCTGTCTCTCTACTTTTGTAAAGCTGCTTTGAGACAATGTCCATTGTAAAAGGCACTATACAAATAAATTGAATTGAATTGAATTTTTCACCATATCGTGGACTTCTATGGTGCCCGCGAGTTTGAACTTCCAAAATGTTTATATTTTAAAAGTTTAAATGCAGCTTTAAAGGACTTTAAATGATCCCAGCTGAGGAAGAAGGGTCTTATATAGTGAAGTTGTAGTACATAGCGTCGCGGATGTGCATCCCAAAGCTCGTGCAAGGTGAGCTTTTGTGGTTACAACGTGCATGTCCAGAAAGCTATGTACTACATGAACACATCAAAAGGTCACACATGACTTAGGCAGAACTACAGACCCAGTGTTTACTAATGTGGAGGAGGAGGACCGCTCTGAAGTTGTTACATGTGGAATGTAACAACTTGTACCTTTTTGTTAGTAAAGAGCGTTTGACTTTGCACTTCCTTGTTCTTTATATTTGCACTTCCTTGGTCTTTGCACATTTGCTTTGTAAACACTGGGTATTGTGGACGCCCATCCCAGAGCTAGTGCTAGACAAACTTTTGTGGTTAAAAAGTATACTTTTTTTTCTAAGAAAATGACTGATCATTTCCCTAGATAAGACCCTTCTTCCTTGGCTGGGATCGTTTAGAGTCCTTTGAAGCTGCATTTAAACTGGAATTTAAACTGGAACTGCATTTAAACATTTTGGAAGAGGCACCATAGAAGTCCACTTTATGGAGAGAAATCCTGAAATGTCTTCCTCATAAAACATAATTTCTTTATGACTGAATAAAGAAAGACATGAACATCTTGGATGACAAGGGGGTGAGTAAATTATTTGTAGATTTTTATTCTGGAAGTGAACTTCTCTTTTAACATTGATGTGACTGACAGCAAGCCCAGAAAAGTGTGGTAGACCCAAGACCAAAACAGGTGAGGTTAGCTATTATCATAGCCTTGTACCTATTTATTCAGATTTCACAGATTTAGAATCAATTTTATTGCCAAGTACTGTGGGTTTTACATGTACAAGGAATTTGCCTTGATGTATTG
This sequence comes from Hemibagrus guttatus, assembly GCA_033459395.1. Classification (NCBI taxonomy): domain Eukaryota; kingdom Metazoa; phylum Chordata; class Actinopteri; order Siluriformes; family Bagridae; genus Hemibagrus; species Hemibagrus guttatus. Next base: position 25,048,618 of record JAUCMX010000001.1, read on the forward strand.
GTGCATAGTAATACGAAACAAAGGAGCATAAATAATATAGAAGCTTAGAAACATAATAATACAGCTAAAAATTTTAATTTAAACAAAAAGAAACATTAACTGTATAATATACCTGTATAGTGTATAAAAGTGAACCAGTGTAAATGCTAAATTGCAAATGCTACATGTAGTGCACATAAAACATTAACTGTACATCAACTGACCTCACTAATCTAAATCTAGAAGTGCTAGATACGGTCCACTGGACAAGGCCGTTACTCTGTTGGAAGATGCACTAATGGCAGTTATTACATTCTCCTGACATCTCTATCCTGATTGTCTTACAGATTGATGCATCAGACAGATGGCTGGGGGCCATGTTGTTCCAGGTGCTAGAGTGGGAGGAGCATATAATACTGTACAACAGCTGTATCTTGGTGATTCCAGGCAGAGTACTGTAATCTGACAGTGTCTTTCTGAGTTTGTGTGTGTCTCCACATTGAATCCAAAACCTTAAAATTATAAAGTTACTGCGTTACTTCATAAAGGGAATTTCTGTTAATTTGAATTAATTTTTGATTTTTTGCACATATTCTATGAACCTTTGGGTGAGAACCCTGCTTTTCAATGTTGTTCTCTTCAGATAAGTTTTTATAAATCTTAATTATAGATAAGTCCTTGCACTTGAAGACCAGTGTTTTGTGAAGGAAAAATCACAAATTAAGTTTTTAAGTTCAACCACTTATTGCACATGTAATTTATTGTTATAGATTTATTTTTACTAAATTTTCTTGAATGGTGGCAATAATTCTGGAGTATATATATATATATATATATATATATATATATATATATATATATATATATATATATATATATATATATATATATATATATACTATAAACCTCAAAAGGGAAGTACATAAAGTATATATTAAATTGATGTTTTATATTAGCTTAGCATCCTCCAAAAAAGGGAGAAAAACATACAAAACAACAAAACAAAAAAGGAATAAAAATAGTTTATCAATCACAGGCTGTTTTAAATGAACAAGCCTAACCATTAATGCATCATGTAAGCTAATACATTTTTTAACAAGGAAACTTAGTGTACAGTAAAGTGCTACCAAAGTGTTAAGGTCTGCAACCTATTTAAACTTTACAGCAGTGGTCTACAACCTTTTTTTCTCTGAGAGCTACTCTGACAAAATTTAGGTGGCCAAGAGCTGCTTATAATATTAGTAAATTTTATTGACATAGCTTATTGCCATACACCAAACCAGCTGAATAAGCTATTTATGTGTGAGCTGAGTTAATTGATTTAACACAACTGGTTTGCTTACAAGATTTCACATGGATTTTGTTATTTATTAAATTGTTACATAAAAGTCCATGGCACATACCCTGGCACATAGTAATAATAATAATTAAAAAATAAATAAATAAATAAATAAATAAATAAATAAATAAATAATAATAATAATGAAAAATAATAATAATAATAATAATAATAATAATAATACATCCTCACAGCATGACATAATATGTTAATATGTTTAATCATGCTCCTCCTGGCTGTCTACTCCTGTGTTCAATTTGCACTGAACAAATATAAAATACCTCTTCAGGTACTTGCAGAACTTTTGATCTCGCACGCCATATATAATTGGACCTAGAAAACGTGGAAGTATGTAGACAATGAGGTAGTTGGTATAGCGGATCTCCAGGACATATCCAGGGAAGATAATGTTTAGAAAGACCTCAACACTGGGAGAAATATAAGAGAGCATACACATCAGAAGTTGAGCTCCATGAAGCAAAATAGTGTTTCTTGCCTTCTGGGCTGATGTTTTCTCTGTAGAGATGGCCCGAGCAGCAAAAAGAACCTTCAAGTATGTATAAACTAGTGTGAGGAAGACTAAAGAGAAGTAGATTATATCAAAAGCTTGCCTTTTGTACAGAAGCACTGGATCTTTAAATACATTGTGGCGCAGACACATCACAGAACTATGGAAGAAGCTAATGGGTTCTGTAGCCAAAGTTATAAAGAGGTCAGTGATATCAGGTACTACACAAATGAACCAGATAAAGCCAATGAGGAGATAAGTGCGCTGTACAGTGCAGATCTGGGTATGTCGTAGTGGTTCACAAATGGCAATGTAGCGCTCAATAGCCATTCCAGCCAGGTTTACAGGTGTGTTGCGTGTGGTGAAGACAGCCACAAGAATAAAAAAACAGCAGACAGATACGTTGATGGAATAGTAAATATAACTCACTATGAAAAGAGCTACTGTGACAGTCATCTGCACTGCATCGTTTATGACCATGTGTATGAAAAGAATATAGCGTGGGTCCTCATAAAATATCTGGTTACTGAAGAAGGTTGCCACCACACTACCATTAATGTAGCTCAAGCTAAGCCACACTCCCACCAAAATGAAATTCTTTGCAATTGCATTGCTGAATGTGTCTCGTAGCAGAGTTCCTGTTGAGTTCATAGCTTAGGGCTTATGTCCTAGAATGAAACAACATTAAATTGGTTAAGGCAGTTTTCATCTTGAAAAGTTATGTCAGTGCAAAATACTGATTCTATATCCTGTACACTTTTTTCACAATGCTCTAGTCTAATTCTGAATTAGCTTTCATAAAACAGAATTAGCTTTTATTATTATATCATACAAGATAGGAGAAATTAGCTAATCAAATCGTTGCAGGGAACTGCTTAACAATATAAAATGTTTTTAAATACATGTTTATCAGTTACAAATCACCTATGCATGTGATTTAAATTTATATATGGATTTGTATCTAAGCAAGCCATTATATGGTGACAGTTGATAAAAAATATTTACAAAGAAATTTATTTCTATAAATATATATATACATTCACATCACAGTCTGCATTTATGAGTCTGTTTAGGCTGTAACTGTAGTGTTTTCTAAATAAGTTTGCATTCTGAATTAATTTCAATAGTTACTATAAATTATTCTGCAAGTACAATGTTGTTCCTGTTAGCCCCCTCAGAGTTGCAATACTTACCTGCTACCTTCTGGCTAGTAATTGTGTTTATAGATGTGATTAGAGACTTTTATAAATGTCATCTGCCAACCAAATTAGATTTAGTGACATCACAGGCTACTGAAAAAAATAATACAGGAACTCTTGTTTTGAAATCCCAGAGTTTGACATATTGTTATACAACCTTTTTCAATAATTGACACGTCGTTAAACAATTTTCCCATTTGAAATTTTAATGTACTGTAATAACAGTTTACTGCAATAAACAATATGTAGTAGTCTTATGTTTTCCTTTGGATTAAACTGGAGAAAATAGTATAATTGCAAGTAAAAGTTTTAGCATTAGCATTTTAGCATTTAGCATAATAGGTTTTAGCATTACAGCTAATTTGCATTTCTTGACATCCAAACATGACTGAGAAAATTTCAAAGACTTTTGTATTCACACCCACTACAGAATATAATTCACCAACAGCAGCTTGTCACCATAGATTTTAGTGGAGAATGATAAATAATAATATAGCCTCAAATATCAGAAACAACAAAGATCTACAATCTAGTCTATAAGTCAAATCAGAATTGACTTATGATGTAGGCTACTAAACTATTGGATTTTTGAGTAATCCCATAATAGGCAAACTATAAGTTGACGACATACAGTCATCCTGCATAAGTGTCTAGCATTTAGCATGACTGTCTAGCATCCAGTCTAAAAGGTCATTTTGAACAGTTTTAGACTTCTATTATATGGGTAAAAGTACAATTACTGCACATTTTATTTCAAACACTAGATTAACACATGATAGGGCCTTTTTATGCTATTAAAACATCCTCAATCCTCATGGCATGGTTTCTGCAGGAATGTTGAGATTCTGATCTTTTTTGACATGGACACACAATTCCTGCAGACTTTTCAGATGCACTTTCATGTTGCACCTCTCCTGTATCACATACCATATGTATAGCACATACCAAAGGTGCTATGCTGGCAAGGCTACTGAAGAACATTGAACATTTATGAATTTTCATGTTCCTGAAACCAGTTTGAGATGAATTTTACTTTGTGACATGGTGGATTATCATGCTGAATGTAGCCATAAGAAGATGGGTAAATTGTAGCCATGAAGAGATGCACACATTTAGCACAATATACAAATAGGGTAAGGCATTCAAGCAACGATTGATTAGTATTAACAGGCTACAAGTGTGCCAAGAAAACATTCCCCACACCATCTTCACCATTATGTATTGTTGACAAGTCCATGGATTATGCTGTTGGCACCAAATTGTGACCATCTGTATGCCTCGGCAGAAATCAAGATTCATCATAACAGGCCATGTTATTTCCAGATTCAGCTTCCATTTCTTGGCTGACAGAAGTGGAATGTGACATGGTCTTTTGCTGTTGTAGCCCATCTGCTTCAAGGTTTGACATTAGACAGTTTGATATGCTGTTCTGCTCACCACAGTTGTAAATTGTGGTGGTTGTCTGAGTTACTGTTGGCTTTCTGTCAGTACAAACCAGTCTGGCCACTCTCCAATGACCTGTCTTATAAAGCAAGGCATTTCTTTCCATAGCACTGAAGCTCGCTCAATGTTTTTTTTTTTTTATTGCACCATTTATTGTAAACTCTGTAGACCGCTGTGCATGAAAATCTCAGGAGATCAACAGTCACTGAGATCACGTTGTTTTCCAACAATTTAATGGTTGATGAGAAAATTTCTTGGAGCTGCTGGACCATATCTACATTATTTTGTGCATTGCACTGTTGCACTGTTCCAATCCACATGATTGGCTTTTTTAGATAATTCCATGAATGTGTAGTCATACAATTGTTCCTAATAAAGTGCTCAGTGAGTGTATTTAGATACTTGACCATGACCCCCATATAAGAGCCTTCCCCAAATCTTTGACATGAAGTTGGTGGTTCATGATTATCTAGAATGTATTTGTAATCTGTATAATTAAGATTTCCATTTACTGGAACAGAAGTGCCTACCCCAGTCTTGTCAACATGAAGACAATCCCCATGAGCACAAACACATGGTTTTCTAAGGCTGATATGGAAGCATTCAAGCAGCCCCAACAAAGCCCTTATCTTAGCCCTACTGAACACCACTGGGATTAATTGAAACAGCTACTGTATGTAGGAGCATATTTAGTGATTTTGGGTTCCAAGGCATAAGCATTTTTCATTTTTCCCTTTTTAAAATTCAAAACATTACACTCAATATCCACTCTCTGTACTACAACCTATGCATACCTGCATCGCTTTAAATGATAGTCATTTTAAAATTTACACATATTTTTAAGGGTAGGTTGTTTAACATAAAACATACTCTATATCAAATTTTTATATTCGTGAGGCCATCAGCTTATAGGGGCGCTAGGTGTTTGTCTATCTTTCCCAAGTGCTTAGACCAGCCCTGACTGCACCAGGCCTCTTTGCCCGACATCAGTGAATCTTACAGTAATTCCAGCTCAGCCACTGCAGTGTGTCAACTACAGAGTGCATACTTACTTTAAGCAAGTGTGCATGTTTGGCTTATTTTATTTACTTATAAATATATTGGTAATAAATAGGCATTGGTGGCTCAGTGGTAGGTTTCTTGCCTATCATGCGAAAGGCCCAGGTTCGATTCCAGCCAATGCCTCAACCCCAGCCACTGGATGCCGTGCCGGTCCCAAGCCCGGGAAAAAAATGGGAGGGTTGCGGCAGGAAGGGCATCTGGTGTAAAAAACCTGTGCTAAGTTGTTGTGTGGACCAGTCGGTCCGCTGTGGCGACCCCGAACAGGGAGCAGCCGAATGCAACTTCTATAAATATATTTTAAACCAGTTTGTATCCAACAAAAAAACTGCACTAGTTATAGTGTTATAGTATAATATAATGCCTCAAAGAATGCACAGTTAGAAAGCAAAGACATTTAACATCCAGGAAACATTCCATGTATCTGTTTCATTTAACATTCTTGTCTTTATTATGTCATAAAAGCAAAACAGATTTATACTGTGTATATATAACATTCATTCATTGTCTGCCACTTATCCGAACTACACTCGGGTCACAGGGAGCCTGTGCCTATCTCAGGCGTCATAGGGCATCAAGGCAGGATACACCCTGGACAGAATGTCAACCCATCGCAGGTCACACACACACACACACACACACACACACTCCAGACAATTTAGAGATGCCAATCAACCTACCATGCATGTCTTTGGACTGGGGGAGGAAACCGGAGCACCCGGAGGAAACCCCCGAGGCGAACATGCAAACTCCACACACATGGCGGAGGCGGGAATCAAACCCCCAACCCTGGAGGTGTGAGGCAAACGTGCTAACCACTAAGCCACTGTGCCCCCCTTGTATATATAACATTGCCTGGAAAAACTTTATATGCAAAAATTGTATAATTTCCTACCATATTTGCATGTATCTCACCTGGTTACCCAAACTTGGTGTAATTCTTGAGTGCTGATTACACATAAAACCAAAAGATTTATGATGCCTTGTCAATACCTTACAACCTGAAAAAAGAAAAAAAGAAAAAAAGAAAAAAAAAAAAAAGAAAAAAAAACAGAGCATCAGAGAACTGACCTCTTGAATAAAAAATGCCTTCAGCACACTATCTATTATTTTACTGATCATATTCTTCAGTAGAATAATAATTTAAAAAAGGAAAAAAATACATGTGCAGGTTTTCCCCAACGCTTTAACCCAGAACCTAATGCAAGCCTGTATGGTTAATTAAGACCATAAATAAGTATGACCAGTGGGAACCTCTGACATTTGCCAGCCTCTCCTGGGGCTCTCATTAAGAAGTAAAGGAAAAGGTCAACCCAACCAAAGGACATGTTGAAAAACACACAATCTGTTCCTGGGACTAATTAGAATTAATCCACAGAGACAATCAGAAAATAGTTTATTTGCACCATTTAATCCCTATTAGATTAGATGTTGCCTAATGTTGCATCAGCTGCATATTGCATGTGGAAACAGACACACTGCAACTGAGGCCCTGATGATGCTTGTAATAGCTAAAGAAGCTTATAATATTATACATTTTCTTCCTCTTATTTGCCTTAGACTATTTGGGGGCATTGATGGCTCAGTGGTAGGTTTCTCGCCTATCATGCAGAAGGCTCGGGTTTGATTCCCAGCCACTGGATGCAGTGCTGGTCCCAAGCCTGGAAAAATGGGAGGGTTGCGTCAGGAAGGGCATCCGGCATAAAACATTTGCCAAGTTGCTGTGTGGACCAGTTGGTCCGCTGTGGCGACCCCGAACAGAGAGCAGCCGAAAGCAACTTCATTTGCCTTAGACTATTTAAGGCTATTTGCAAAGGAACATTGTAAACAGTGGAATAATGATGAAGTGGTACAAATACCTTGCATGCATAGTTGGAATTCTTTAATAAACTTTACCAGATTTGGTAAAAACATTAAATGTGACATATACAGATCCAGTTTGGGCCACTTTCTTATGTGGTAGTGAAATCCAAATACTGAAATACTTATATCTGATACATGGCATTGTGACCGCTGTTTGAACAGACAGATTAGAATTTATGGGATGTGTACATCAATCCAACTTGTCCTTCATCATAATGTTATGCTACAGGGAAGGACATACATAGGATAATGAACTTTATAAACATGGGATGATGATGTACAGGCAAAATTAGAAGGCACATATTATTGCCTTGGTGAGGTCAGGCACTGATATCAGGGCTTGGAGTACATGCTGCGTTCCATTTAATCCCTAAGGTGTTCAGTGGGGATGAGACCAGGTGTCTATGCAGGCCACTCATGTTTTCCACTACAACCTACAACCACACCGTGTCATGCTGGAACGTAGGCGCCTTAGTTCCTGTGAATGGATGTTATAATGCTACAGCTTACAAAGACATTCTATACAAATGTGTGCTTCCAAATTTGTGTCGATAACTGGGGAAGGCTCACGAACATTTGGCCATTTAAGATAAATTAGATGAAATCAGATTGAGGCTACCATGATAATGAGGATACCATGAGAAATGTTACAGTTATGTCACTATAATATGTTTACCAAAAGGCTAGCACACATAAACTCCAAAATTTTACACATTAATGATGTCATTCACCAGACGCTGGAATGAAATACATTTCAAGGCTGTGTTTCACTTTTTCATAGATGTACAATTTGTTAAAAAAAAATTTTACACAATTGTGTCTAAAGAGCAACTTTCTAAATTCATATTTACGATTCTTAATATTTTCAGTATCAACAAACATCAAAATATAATTATTATTTCATTTTGTCAATAAGAACAAGAAATTCTCATTTAAAAATTGTTTATTAGAAAGTATATAAAGAACAGGGATCAAATTTCAAATTCAGGGGTTATAAAATTTAATTGGATAATTTGCACTAAAGCTATTTTACACAGATAAGTTCAAATAATAAATGATAATCTTGAAAAGCATATTTAGTCCAGAATTTAAAAAAAAAAAACCATTTTCAGTATCTTCAATTCACATGCTGACCACTATAAAATGATTATCACAATGGACAAAAAGCATGAAAAAGTAAAGAGCTCTTACTGAAACTGATCAATGATCCTGTCGGTATGTGCAACGTTTTGTCAACTATAGCTGAATTAGGTTATTTCAAACCAGAATTATTTAAAAGACATTAGTATACTTGATTATATAGGTAACTACAGAAATAACGCAATTCAGTAAGTAGTTTATTATCTAAACAGGTGCATGACAAATCAATTATTTTTCCAGCAGATTAATTTTATCCTGTTTCTTTTCCTAATGGAAGCAATATCATCACAGATGACAGTGTCGCCATCTACAGGGCATGAGGGCTAGCTGATTAGTTTCATGAATATGAAAATGATCTAAATCATATTCCATGGCCTTCACAGCAGGTCTTAGCTCTAGGGAACACTTATGGCCAATTTTAGACTGTGTTAGCCAACAATCTTTACTAAGATCAAAACAGTAATTGATCAAATACAGTATCTCTGGAATGAATAGAGTGCTATCCCTCTAGTAATGTTCCAAAAACTTACAGAATCTATGTGAAGACATATTGATGCTGTACTGGCAGTTTGTAGTGACACATTTCCATAACACATTCTGTTGTTTTTTTCTTTAATCTGTCATCTGTCTTTATATAAGTACTTTCTATTTAAATGTATGTAATTCCAAAAAAAATCAATAAAAAACATTTTGTTGAATGTATAAACTGTACACCATACAGCAGTGCTCATATGAAAAATCTATCATAAATATTTTTAATAATATCTTTAAAAAAAGGACAACTATAAACAGGGTACAATGAAAACTGCATCTATTATGGACTCTAGCGCATGTATTGTCATGCACCGTTAATCTTAATGTAAATGCAGTTTATATGTTCAATACCCACAGACCATTGGTTATTTAAAACAAATTTTATATAACAATCTCATCCCCTGAAACCTCTAGTTTGCAGATGGTGTAATAATCTCATTTTCTTTTGAGCAGCTGCTTCTCCAGATACTCCAATCGTGTAGTCATTGCTGACAGTGAGACAATTAAGGACCAGGTATAGTGAAAAAATGTCACATACTGATGGAGATTTTTCACTGAATGAAAATAAAATTAATTGAATTGAACTGAACTGAACTGAACTGAACTGAACTGAACTGAATTGAATTGAACTGAATTTGATTTGAACTGAATTGAGTAAAATGCATATCAAGCATAGCAAGGTATGCTGAGTTGGGAGTTGGGAGGGTATACAGGTATACACTGGTCCTGTATACATACTGCTAAATTAGTGGTTTGAACAGTATTCATTAAAATACTCCTTCTGTCCCTTAAAATGATAACATAATAAATAAATTGTTTGTCATTGACAGATAGTTGATTCAATTCACAAAACAAGGCCTTTTTTGAACCATACCATAAACCATAAACAACTGCAATCCTCTTGGTATGGGTACTGCACAATTGAAGCACTTTTGGGCTAGCATTTTTCCATAGGACAGTGTAATTGAGCATGGATTGACAAATCCATGATCCTCCTTCTGTCCTAAATAAGGATATGTGGGTTTGAAACAAATCAGACCATTATGTGATTGAATATAATCACGGGTCACAAATCTAACTAGCTATGATCACTTTTTCTATTATAAGTTATTATACTGCCATCCTCAGTAGTATTGTCTGACAAGATTCTGACTGTGTTTACTGTAAAACATGATGACAGAGAAAAGAAGAATCTGAAACCCTGTTAATCCAAGATAACTCCTACTTACACTATGCAGTGGGAAATGTACATATATACTTTACCAGGGTATAATATTATATTAGTAATACTATATTAATCTTTTATATTTTAATACTATAATAGCATTTTTATTGTAAGGACTTTAGTTACTTAGACACAGAACTAAAAAGGATATGTTTCTGGTTGAGCTGGTTGAGGGTGAGAGTTGTAGCCTGCTGGAACTCCACCAGATTGTCACAAGCACAAGGGTCCTTCACCTCTATTTCACCCTGACTCTCCTCTGCAAACACAGAAAGAAAGAAAGAAAGAAAGAAAGAAAGAAAGAAAGAAAGAAAGAAAGAAAGAAAGAAAGAAAGAAAGAAAGAAATGAGATTTCAATCCAAATTTGATTATTAAACTTATCCAATATATATACAGTGCATACAGTACACATTGCAACAAACACAATATCCTCCAGATGGTGCAAGAGAAAGATTTATAGTAGATAATCTCATTCATATACTTTGCTTGGTTTCAACAGTGTATTCTTTTTCCCCCACTTTTTACATATACCTGGACAGACATTAAGTTTAAGGTTCTCTGCAATCTGGTTGATAGCGGTGAAGTCTGAGGTGTAGAAGAAATGTTTCTCCACTGGCTCAGATGCAATCTCTCTCAGCTCATCCTCTACAGCTTTGCCCACACCAACAGCATACATTGTAATTCCTGTAAAACAGAATAAATGTAGCTCTTCATGATTCATATCCTACAACAATAGTGAAAAATAAACATGTAGGAACTATGCAGTTTTATGAAGATATGTGTAATAGTGTAAAGTCACGTTGACTGAACTCATATTTATCTTGATGTGTTGCAACAACATTTGTACTTTATGAGCCCTTCAAACAGGGCAGACACATCCACATTGGCAACTGCCAAGAGTGGCAATTTGGCAGTGGTGGCCAACTGTACCAAAGAATATATCACATCTGACTTTGAATTTGTCATCTTGCATAGATCTCTGTGAGCAAGCTATTATTTGTGCATTGTGAGTCACATAGATCACTATTTCTATAGCATAATTACTGAGTGTTATGGGAAAGTACAAACATATTAAACCTACATCTGTTTATTGTGATCACTGCTGAGTTCACACTGAGTTCTGTGTTTTGCCATTATATGCAGCTTACCTGCTTCCTTGGCCTTCTTGGCCCATTCTGTTATGTCATCTTGAGAACGTCCATCAGTAAATACCAGCCCAACACGAGGTATGTTTCTCGAAGCAGCCCGGGCACCCTCAGCTTCAGAGAAGCTCTGCTGCACCATGTGCTTTAGTGCTAGCCCTGTCATGGTTCCTTTTTCCATGTAGGCTACTTTCATCACAGCTGCTTTGATCTCCTCCTTGCTCTTGTACGTACTTAATGGAAACTCAGTCCTCACTCGGCTGGAGTACTGAACAAGACCCACACGTGTCCCATGAGCAGAGATATCTAATTGGTCCACAACCTGGTTGACAAACTGCTTGATAAGCTCAAAGTTTTGTGGCCGTACACTCTTAGAGCCATCAATCAGGAGAACCAGGTCAATGTTGGCTGATCTGCAGCCTAAAATTGAGGGAATGTACATTAATGATAATAAGGCAAAAAGATTAAAAACAACAACATAAAAACCTGTTTAAAGCTCATCTAGAGCAATTCTGTATAATGTCAAACCAGGAGGGAGAGTAAAATATTTAGCTTGAAAGTTTATTTTTTGTATGCATACTTCCACAGCTCTTTTGGTCATCTTGTAGAAGATGACCCTCAGGGCAGATACAGTGGTATGATCCTGCTGTACTCACACACTGGTGCTCACAGCCATGCTCTACTACATTACACAGGTTGACCGCTAGAAAAATACAAACAAAGCAAACAAACAAGTGATTAGAAGAAATTTTGAGGAAATTGTTGTACCACTAGATACAATGGCAAAAGTATGTGTGCATTTAAAAAAAAAAGCTATTATGAAAATACTTAACAAGTAAAATATTTTCAAATTATGGCCTATATTTCTAGAATATAGTATATGTAGTATATATTGTATTCTGAACCCTTTACTTCTTGCACACTTTGTTAACTTTGTGTAATGAATTTGATTTTGATTCATTAAAAATTAAAAACTGAAATCACTTAATCACAAAAGGGTTCAGACCCTTTTCTGTTGCCCTCCAAACTGTGCCACATTTGCTTGACAAATCTGTTTTGCTTGCATAGCAAAGCATCACTACTGTTCTTTCGTATACTTATTATTAACTTGTTCCACAATACTAGGGACATGAAGGATTGCTCAAATGGCTTAGTGAGGAAAGGTGTGCTATGACATTCATAAATAATGATGGAATGTTCACAACCTGGCTCAGAATGTTTATGTAACAGAGACTCTCACTTTCTTTATCTCTCTTTCAATGTAACACTTTTTTCATCCGTGTCTCTCTCAGTCTACCAGTAGCACATGCACACTCACTCTCCATATATCTTTCTATCAATTTACCTGTATAACTCTTACTCCTTTTGTCTGTCTACTAATCACACTCTTTATTCATCTATCTACTTGTGTCTTACTCTCATACTGTCTGTCATCTATCTTTATGACTTTTTGTCTTTCATTCTGTCACCCTTTCTTTCCTTCTGCATTTTAACAATAAATTCATTTAACACATGTAACAAATAAAAGTTACTTTTATGACTCAAAAGCCAATATTGATTTATTGATAAAATGAGAAAATGTTATATTGGTCATAACAAATATTTTATAATATTTTAAAATAATATATTTTTAATATAGTAAATTAAATGCTTTAAGTCAAAAGAGAAAAAGTTACTGTCCCTGTTACTCACTAACTGTTATTCAGCAGCAAAAGGAAGTCTGGAAAAGCCATATCATGACCTAAAGGCTCTGGTAAAATAATACATAGTACATAGTTGTTTTGGAGTCATTCCAGTATTCAAGACAACACTTGGGAGAAATTCAAAACTAGATAAATTTATGTTTGTGATGATTCTAAAATTGTATATGAGTTTAACATCTACAGGTGCATCTCAATAAATTAGAATGTCGTGGAAAAGTTTATTTATTTCAGTAATTCAACTCAAATTGTGAAACTCGTGTATTAAATAAATTCAATGCACACAGACTGAAGTAGTTTAAGTCTTTGGTTCTTTTAATTGTGATGATTTTGGCTCACATTTAACAAAAACCCACCAATTCACTATCTCAACAAATTAGAATACTTCATAAGACCAAAAAAAAAAAAACATTTTTTGTGAATTGTTGGCCTTCTGGAAAGTATGTTCATTTACTGTACATGTACTCAATACTTGGTAGGGGCTCTTTTTGCTTTAATTATTGCCTCAATGCGGCATGGCATGGAGGTGATCAGTTTGTGGCACTGCTGAGGTGGTATAGAAGCCCAGGTTTCTTTAACAGTGGCCTTAAGCTCATCTGCATTTTTTGGTCTCTTGTTTTTCATTTTCCTCTTGACAATACCACATAGATTCTCTATGGGGTTCATATCTGGTGAGTTTGCTGGCCAGTCAAGCACACGAACACCATGGTCATTTAACCAACTTTTGGCAGTGTGTGCAAGTGCCAAATCCTGCTGGAAATTAGCATCTTCAAAAAGCTGGTCGGCAGAAGGAAACATGAAGTGCTCCAAAATTTCTTGGTAAACGGGTGCAGTGACTTTGGTTTTCAAAAAACACAATGGACCAACACCAGCAGATGACATTGCACCCCAAATCATCACAGACTGTGGAAACTTAACACTGGACTTCAAGCAACTTGGGCTATGAGCTTCCTCCAGACTCTAGGTCCTTGGTTTCCAAATGAAATACAAAACTTGCTCTCATCTGAAAAGAGGACTTTGGACCACTGGGCAACAGTCCAGTTCTTCTCCTTCGCCCAGGTAAGACACCTCTGACGTTGTATGTGGTTCAGAAGTGGCTTAACATGAGGAATACGACAACTGTAGCCAAATTCCTTCCTTCCACGTCTGTGTGTGGTGGCTCTTGATGCCTTGACCCTAGCCTCAGTCCATTCCTTGTGAAGTTCACTCAAATTCTTGAATTGATTTTGCTTGACAATCCTCATAAGGCTGCGGTTCTCTCGGTTGGTTGTGCATCTTTTTCTTCCACACTTTCTCCTTCCACTCAACTTTCTGTTAACATGCTTGGATACAGCACTCTGTGAACAGCCAGGTTCTTTGGCAATGAATGTTTGTGGCTTACCCTCCTTGTGAAGGGTGTCAATGATTGTCTTCTGGACAACTGTCAGATCAGCAGTCTTCCCCATGATTGTGTATCCTAGTGAACCAAACTGAGAGACCATTTTGAAGGCTCAGGAAACCTTTGAAGGTGTTTTGAGTTGATTAGCTGATTGTCATGTAACCATATTCTAATTTGTTGAGATAGTGAATTTGTTGGGTTTTTGCTAAATGTGAGCCAAAATCATCACAATTAAAAGAACCAAAAACTTAAACTACTTCAGTCTGTGTGCATTGAATTTATTTAATACACGAGTTTCACAATTTGAGTTGAATTACTGAAATAAATGAACTTTTCCACAACATTCTAATTTATTGAGATGCACCTGTATATTTTGTCATAAGAATTAACAAAATATGCTATAATATTCATTCATAATTTCAAAAACACTTCAAATTATGTACTTCAAAATATGTACTTTCATTGGTCCATACATACCCTGACAGGTCTTTCCATCCCCTTGAAGTGTGTATCCCTCATTACAGTGGCAGTGGAATCCATTTAATAAACTCACACATTCATGATCACAGCTGTGATTCCCAAATGAACAATAGTCAATCACTGGAAGGACAAAGATAGAAGCTTCAGCAAACATTGATTATGGAAATTAATAGTTGTACATTAATTTCAAAAGAGGTGTACAAGGGGTGGTACCCTCAAATGTACACCTTTAGAGTGCAAAAGTGATTAGTTTGTCTCATGAGGTTATTATGCTTTGCAGTTTAGTTAATATATTTTTTATCTATCCATGTATAGTTGGATATGGATATGTGTGGTGAAAATAGTTAAGCCATGGACTTGAGGATAAGCACTACTGCCCCAGGAAAATATTTCATACTCCTTTTTGTTAGCTGGAGATATAAAAAAATACACATCTGTTGCATTAATCCATTGGCTGCAAAGTAAATCAGCTCCAACTTCTGATCTATTTGTAAAGGCCCTTACGCCTACGTCCAAGGCATCCACCTTTACCACAAAGGGGAGTTTGGGATCTTGGATCTGCAGGAAAGAGGCCATGGACAGCTGGTGCTTGAGCTCCTTAACGTCTACTGATCAGCTAAGTTTCACTGAAACTGCCATGTGGACTTCTTTGTAAAGATGGTTAGTGGCCATGGTGCTACATTTCTTAATTATAAACTGTAAATAAAAACAGGAAATGTCCAGAGAGTATATTAATACAGCCAAGAAAGCATTGCACTAAGCAGAAAAATGTTGGACTTGGCCCATCCATTACTGCCTTGATATTAGCTGAGTTCATATGGTGAGGAAGCCTTGGAATAAGCGTTGGGAGCCGTCACACAGGTATCCTGACACTGGTGTCACCAGACTGCTACCAACCATATCAACAGGTCTATGAGGGGGTTGTTGGACTGCAGAAAGGTACTAGTAAGGAAGAACATGTTATATCAGTCCACCAAAATTTTAGGGCAAAAGTATAGGAATATAAAAATATAAATAACACTTAATATTTGTTTGCATATCCCTTGTTTGCAATGTCTAATTGATATAACCCAATTGTTATATTATTTATTTTTTGTGCTTTATGGCTTTCCAGCTTTCTTCAGAAGGCAAAATTAATGCTCAGTTGTGTTACACTCTACTAATTTACTTGGCCAGTCTAAAACCTTCCACTTTCACCCCCTTTATTTAGTTGACAGTGTGTTCTGTATCATTGTCTTTCTCAATAGTGGAGTTCTTCTCAATTGATTTGGATGCATTTCTTTGTAAACTGGCAGACACAATGTTTCTACAAACTGTTTAATGTTTTGGATCATGAGCAAAGCCTTTCTTCCTCTAATCTTTATGTTGGCTTATCCTTTCAAACACCAAATTTAGCATTCACAGGTGAAACTGAAAACTAAAACTAAGAGTCAATCACATGTTCCAATATTCACCGAACAAGTGGGCAGTCATATACAATGGATATACAATTTGCTCAAACCCAGGACACTGCAGGTATGAGGCGAACGTGCTAACCACTAAGCCACCGTGCTGCCTATAATCTAATCTAATCTAATCTAATCTAATGTGACATAACATAACATAACATAACATAACATAACATAACATAACATAACATAACATAACATAACATAACATAACATAACATAACATAACATAACATAACATAACATATATAATATGATTGCATGAGGGGCACGGTGGCTTAGTGGTTAGCACGTTTGTCTCACACCTCCATGGTTGGGGGTTCGATTCCTGCTTCCGCCGTGTGTGTGGAGTTTGCATGTTCTCCCCATGCCTTGGGGGTTTCCTCTGGGTACTCCGGTTTCCTCCCCCGGTCCAAAGACATGCATTGTAGGTTGATTGGCATCTCTAAATTGTCCGTAGTGTGTGATTGCGTGATTGCGTGAGTGAATGAGAGTGTGTGTATGCCCTGCGATGGGTTGGCACTCCGTCCAGGGTGTATCCTGCCTTGATGCCCAATGACGCCTGAGATAGGCACAGGCTCCCCGTGACCCGAGTACAGATCGGATAAGCGGTAGACAATGAATGAATGAATGAATAATATAGGGGGGCTTGGTGGCTTGGAGGTTAGCACGTTCGCCTCACACCTGCAGCATCCTGGGTTTGAGTCTTGCTCCTGCTCACTGTGTGTGTGGAGTTTGCATGTTCTCCCCGTGCCTTGGGGGTTTTCTCCGGGTACTCCGGTTTCCTCCCCATGCATTGTAGGTTGATTGGCATCTCTAAATTGTCCGTAGTGTGTGATTGCGTGAGTGAATGAGAGTGTGTGTGTACTCTGCGATGGGTTGGCACTCTGTCCAGGGTGTATCCTGCCTTGATGCCCGATAACGCCTGAGATAGGCACAGGCTCCCCGTGACCCAAGAATAGATTGTATAAGCGGTAGACAATGAATGAATGAATAATATAATATATAATGCAAGCTTGCAGCTCTGAGGCAATCCTCCTTCTACTTTCATGGAGATAAAATGGTAACACCCCAGAAGTTGGGGAAGGCAATGCTTCCTCCCATGTTTTTTCCAAGCACTAATGGTTGTTTGCGCACAAATGACATAGCAACCCACAGTATTACCACCAGCCTTCTTTCATGTGGGCATCCTGCTCCCAGTAAGTTAGGCAGGTATGCCCCAATTGCATGGGCTCTATCTGAGGGAGCTAGATGAGGTAGAAAGGCATCAGGAACCAGCCTGAAGCTGTTGGCTCCTGCAATGCTACCAATGATGGTTTTCTCATTTGACTGACAGTTTGGTTAGGCCCCCTGAAGAATGAAGATGGGTTATGATGGGTAAATTGTCATTGAGTTCTTCACTTAGAACACATTTTATATTTTTACTGTGGTTGCTATGCTAGATCCATGGTTCTTAGTGTGTAATGTGAATACTCACCCTGCACTGAAATTGAACCCAGACTGAGTGAGCATCAAGCAGTACTTAACAGAACATACCCACAAAAAATCTAAAATTTACAAATTAAAGAAGTCATATTTAAACTCACACTCTGTGTTTGAAGGTGAGCACATTAGTAGTCTGTGAAAAAGAGCTCTAGTTGCAAAATACCTGAAATACTGGCCAATACTTTTGCCAGGACTGAGTGCAACCGACAGACGCAAAACCATGAATCGAAGGTGAGAATCAACAGGCGAGAGTCAAACAGAGTAATCCAATAACAAAAGACAATGGCACAGCTCAGTATTGTGGCAAACACAATATTCGTGTATTGGCATGGTGAGCATGCTGCTTAAATGTCTGTGAAACCCAGAAGCATTCCTTCATTGGTGGCATCAGAACTCGGGAGAGAGCTCTCTCTGGTGGCCAGATGTTATATCAGGGTGAGGTGAGCCTACCCACTCCCTGTAATTCATACTGGGAAATGAACTATGATGTCTGTGAGGGCCTGACTTTTTATACCCTAGCGTGACTCTGACACTTTTACTACAACGATTCTACTGCACCATGGTCATTAAAAGTAAGCAAGAGGAACCATGGATTGAACCCAAATTGTAGCAATTGGAAATTGTTATGTTAAAGCAGCATAACACTAAGATAAAAATCAAATACAGATCTACAAAAACACAACAATACTACAAAACAAAACATAATAAAGATTCATATAACTTTCAAAAAGAGTAATAATAGTAAATATGAGAAAAAAAAGAAGCAATAAATCAGGTGTGCAAAAAAGTTCTTGTAACTTCTAAAATCCACCACCAAGAAAACCATCTTGGTTTTGTTTATATTAAGGTGCAGATGTTTCCTACAACATCACTCCACAAAGTTATCCACCAGTTTCCTGCATTCCAACTGCTGCCCAATTCTAATACACCCTGCAACTGCAGTGTCATCAGAAAACTTCTGCAGATGGCATGATTCAGAGTTATATTGAACAGGACAGTCCACTGTGGCCTTCCTGTGTTGTTATTCACCACATCAGGCAGGGTGCTCCCCAGCTGAACAGACTGGGCAGTGTTTGACAGATAATCAGTGATCCAGGAGACACTAGACACACTGACACCCATCCAAAGCAGCTTCTCACTCAGTAGAAGTGGTGGGATGCTATTAAAGGCACTGAAAAAATAAAAAAGTGATTTTCCATGATACCATAGCATTGGTATCCTTTTAAGGATTAAAGTTAACCTTAAAGGTTAACCTTAAAGGTTAAGATAAAAGGTATATTATAGGACACCAGACAGTTGGGTAGCACAGGACTATTGGACCCTGAGACTGATACGGTCAAGGCCTGTAGCCTTGCCTTAGTGAAACTTCCTAATTTAACCTCCTAACATGGCTGATCATCACAGTCATGCAGGGAAGAAAATTTAGTGTGATGTAGTCGAGCCATTTTATAGGTTATCTATGAAATGTCATGAAATGAAAACTTCATTATTGGTATTCATCAAGGAAACAAGCACATTAATATTTAACATTTTTTTTATTACCAATTTTTTTTATTACCAATTCACCTGACTAGCATTAATGAAGTCAAGAATTAACTAATGCAATTTTTTTTCATGTGATTTTTTTCAAATCTTGTTAAAAAACAAAAAGGTGAGTTCTATTAAATGTAAAATTCTTCAAGACTTTAAAGGAAAGAAGCATTAAATGTAACAAAATCATGCATTGCTACAAAGTTCTACATGTGTGCTTGGTCATTTCTTACTTTTACAGGTCTTCTTGTCATCATTGAGTTTGTATCCATCATTACAGAGGCAATAAAAGCTGTTGAGAATGCTAACACACTTGTGCTCACAGCTATCATTTCCAAACAAACAGTAGTCGATCACTGGAACAAAGCCACAAAGATAACATATTTATTTTTTACACATAAAGTAACTGTTTAATTACAAAGTAATTAGTTTTATAGTTTTTAAATCTTTGTCAGGTGTTCAGATTGTGAAGTGATTTCAGAAAGTGTTCAGGCCATTACATTGTTTCTCTGTTTTTCATTATATAGCCATATGCTTTGTACATCCTTTGCTATCACACTATGATTGGTAAATTCATTTGATTGGATAAAATTTGGAAAGGCACACCATAGTCTAAATAAGGCCTCTCAATTAATATTGCATGTCAGAGTAAAAAAGTGTTTTAAAAAAGCAACAAAGTAATCTATACTATATTTAGGTACACTAGGGTTACCTGTGTACACTGGTAGAGTGAAATATATTAATCAATTGACCTTGCCGCACTGTGTAGAAATAAGAATTATTGGTAAAATGTGCATAAAGAAACAAACAAATAAATACATTTAATAAATAAAGTTAACATTAGTTTTCTTCAATATTATGAAATTCTGTAAATAAATCTTCATCACAAATTCTTCATTACTAGCTTAGCCAAACAAAACACAATTATTTTGTAATTTAATTACTGTTTACTTGTAATATTATGCTAGATTAACTTTTTAAAACTTTTACTACTCTAAACACTAGTTACCTAGCTACCCAATATTACATGAGGGGATCTCTTGCCCAGTTCACTATCCTCTGTCTTTAGTGGCTTATATAAAATGACTATTTCAGCACGGTATTGTTGGTATAAAACCCAACCACTACTGACTGGTCCAATCAAGAAGTTTTGATGTGTCTCATCCCAAATGCATGAGAGTTGGCAACCCTGAGGTACAGGTATTGAATATGGATGTTCTTCTTGCCCCAGCATCATGTGAGACAAATCAAAACATATGAGTAGCACTAGAGGGAATGCAGACCTTCGGTCTGTCAAAAACTCTTTACAGAATTATTCTGATAATGTCTCAGATTGGTTGGAATCACAATCCAACCAGTGGCTGGAATCACAATCTTCTGAAGTAGTGTAGTGCCTGCCAGTTTCTAAATGCACTGCAGGTTTCTGTGGGTGGAGGATTACTAAGCTTATACATTAACGTGTAAAGGTTTTTTATTATGTATCAATCATTACATTGACAATAAAATTAAAGACAATGTGTTCGTTCTTATTTTAGATTATTTGTGCTGAACAAGCTAATAAAATATGATTAAAAATTGGCTATGCAAAAAAGCTGTACATTTACAGCAGAGTTTAGCACATGTTCAAAGAGAATGTCTGTGTTGGTAGAAGGCTGAGATTGGACTTCACTAACTTGTGCAGGTCCTTTCATCCGTATTTAGTTTGTATCCTTCATTACACTGGCAGTAAAAGCCGTTAAGGACACCCACACAATTGTGCTCACAGCTATCATTTCCGAATGAACAGTAGTTGATCACTGAAACAGGGAGAGAACAGTAAATTACAGTAATTGTATTTAATTTAGAGGAGAAAGAAGAGCAAAAAAAACTATTAATAAGCAGCAACCACTAATTGTTAATTTTGTAAACCATTAGTTATTACTGTGCACAATTACTATGTGTGTGTGCAATGTGAGACTTTGTTGCCCTCACTGACTTGCACAAGTTGTTTCATCCTCATTGAGAGCATATCCTTCATTGCAGCGGCAATAAAAGCTTTGAAGCACACTCACGCACTCGTGCTCACAGCTATCATTCCGAAATGAGCAGTAGTCGATCACTGATGAGTAAGCAAACAGTTATTCATTCATATTTTTTTCATCAACTTCATATACAGAACATGCTCATGACTGTACCATGACTAAGGCTTCAGTTATTGTAAACTAACACATCTGAGTATACTTGTCATAAGCTAGATTTTCGTGTGTTAATTTGACAGAATTGCACCGAAGTTCATTTATAGAGATTTTAACAAATAGCAAATCAGTGTTCAAGAAGACTAATACATGCCAGTAAATCTCACAATATTCAACAGTATTCAGTAGTAGGCAATAAGATTTTTTACAAACTGAACAATCATTTAACTAACAATCATTTAAGTTCAAAAGACTGAACACTGAAAAAAGTTTCAAACAAGTATACCCAGGCTTAGAAGTAATACATTCATGCATGTATAATATGTGAACATCATCAAAAACTACACAGAATGCATACCACTTTACATGAGTCAGTAATCAAGAAAGGGCAGTTTAACAAATAAACAGAAACACCAGATGATATTTATCAGAGACACTACAAAGGTATGCAGTGTATAAACATTTTGTTACAGTAAATGTCTCTAATTCTTTAAAACAAATTTTCTGGAGACCTGGGTGACAGATTTCTTTACCGCCATTATTCACAGTCCATAATTCACAATTTAAATTCTTAGAATGAAAACCTGAGCAGCTGAGGAGCTGCTCGGTGTGCAACTAAACACATATTACAGAAAACATAAATCATCATATCTTAAATTACAAGATAGTACATTGTAATTATGTTGATATTTTCGAAAACTAAATGTATTTCAGTTCTCAGCTTTCTTCAGAAAATACTAATATAGCAGGAAAGCAAAGTAGGTTTTTAGCACCACTAACTTGTGCAGGTCCTTTTGTCATCATTCAGTGTATATCCTTCCTTGCAGTGACAGTTGAAGCCATTAAGGATGCTGGAACACCCATGCTCACAGCTATGATTTCCAAATGAACAGTAGTCTATCACTGGAACAAGTAAAGAAAAATAAATAATACTATAGGAAAATTAGCAGAAAGTACTAAACAATATATTTGTAGAAAAGTATTTGAAAATAATACTCTAGAAAAGCTCAAGAAAATATTATGTCAGTCAGTGAGGGAACAGCAGCTATTCTGTAATTAATGGATAAGGGAAAATTTTACATTAGGAAAGAGATATATACTAGAATCTTATCTACAAAAGGGACAATGTTGCTGCAGGGTTCATTCCAAACAAGCCAGAGTTATCTTGGTCTCAGATCTTGGTCTTGGTATCAGCTACACTATATTACCAAAAGTTTTTGGACACCCTTCCAAATCATTGAATTCAGGTGTTGTTTTTCAGGAGTTGGGTTTGGCCCCTTAGTTCCAGTGGAAGGAACTCTTAATGCTTCAGCGTACCAAGACATTTTAGACAATTTCATGCTCCCAACTTTGTCGGAACAGTTTCCTTCCTTTTCCAACACAACTGCGCACCAGTGTACAATGTAAGGTCCATAAAGACATGGATGAACAAGTTTGGTGTGTAGGAACTTGACTGACTTGCACAGAGTCCTGACCTAAACCTGATAGAACACTTTTGGGATGAATTAGAGCGGAGATTCTGAGCCAGACCTTCTCATCCAACATCAGTGCCTGACCTCACAAATGCGCTTCTAGAGGAATGGTCAAAAATTCCCATAAACACACTCCTAAACCTTGTGGAAAGCCTTCCCAGAAGAGTTGAAGCTGTTATAGCTACAAAAGGCGGGCCAATTCCATATTAAATTCATGTGCATGTAAAGGCAGACGTCCCAATTTTGGTTCACAGTCTCCATTCTAATTCATCCCAATGGTGTTCTATCAGGTTTAAGTCAGGACCGTGCAGGCCAGTCAAGTTCCTCCACACCAAAAAAGGAATGGGCCATCCCCAATCTGTTCCCACAAAGATGGGAGCATTAAATTGTCTTTGTATGCTGAAGCATTAAAAGTTCCTTTCACCTGAACTAAGGGTCCAAGCTCAACCCCTGAAAAACAACAAAAGTCTCAAAAGTTTTGGCAATATAGTACATCAAGTGTCCCTCCTACTGCTCTGAAATAAAAAACCTTAGCTTAGCTCTGCAGTATAATTAACATTATCTGAACCTACTCCGATTAGTTCACACTGCAATAACTGGCCTTTTACAGTTGCTGAAATTATCCATGAACTGAAAGTTCAACACATTAAATTTTTATTTGTATAGTGCTTTTAACAGTGGACATAAAGCTTTACAAAAATATATAAAATCAGGATACATATTTAAATTTTTACATTTATCAACTTGTCTCACAAGAATTATTCAGAGAGCTAGTTGGGTAATTATACTATTTTATAGACTAATTTTTACAGCTGGCAATCACAATAATTATAGTGTCATGTCTGTAACTGATTTAGGAGTAGGTATTTAGTCACATCAGTATTTCAAATATTTAGGCACATCTGTTTCTGCTGCTTAAAACACTGCTCTTCAAGTGAACACACATTTCTGTACATGTATGCATATTGTCACTAACTTGTGCAGGTCCTCTTATCTTCACTGAGTGCATAGCCTGTAATGCAGTCACAGTTGAAAGACCCAAGAGAACTGATACAGATTTGCTCACAGTTATGCTTTTCCTCCGCACACAAATCAATAGCTGAAATCAAAGTTGAGCATATTAAAGCAAGCACAAAATTATTCTCATAACAATAAAAATTCTGTTTAAATTAACTACATTTAGTATTTATAGT
Organism: Hemibagrus guttatus; assembly: GCA_033459395.1. Taxonomy (NCBI): domain Eukaryota; kingdom Metazoa; phylum Chordata; class Actinopteri; order Siluriformes; family Bagridae; genus Hemibagrus; species Hemibagrus guttatus. The sequence continues at coordinate 25,072,906 of JAUCMX010000001.1, forward strand.
GGCCTTTTGCCAGGGTTCGGGGCTGGTCTTCGTCTTTATGTTCCATGTTCATGTGGCGTCGTTCATGTTGTCTATGTCTGCTTATGATTTGAAATAAACCCCTGTCTGCTGTCTATCCCCGTGCTGGGTCTGATTCATCATGCTCTGGATACCGGAATCGTGACAGAAAGACCAGCCAAAACCGTACAGACCCAGCGGGATAGCTCATGCGAGGATTTTATGTTGTTTTTTTGCCCTGGTCATATTTTTTTGCCGGGTTTTGATTTTTGTTCCGGCCCTCGCTCCGCTCATGTTCCCGTGGGGGACGTCGCTCCACCGTCTGGTTTTCCATGGGGGACGTCGCCTCACCTCTCGCTAACGGAGGAGATTTCTGGCCTGGATTTCTGGATTTTGGTTTTTTGGTTCCGGCCCTCGCTTCGCTCATGTTCCCGTGGGGGGACGTCGCTCCACCATCTGGTTTTCTGTGGGGGACGTCGCCTCACTTTTTGTTAACGGAGGAGGTTTCCGGCCTGGATTTCTGCTTTTTGGTTGTGGTTCTGGTCCGCGCTCCGCTCCAGCTTCCGTGAGGGACGCCGCTCCACCTTTGTTTCGCCGTGGGGGACACTGCCTCACTCCTGGTTGGCGGAGGAGGTCATCGGAGGTAGCTATCTCCTGCCCTCCCACCCCTTGGGGGGGTTTCTGGCCCCAGCGGGACTAAGGTCGTCACTCGGCACTACCGTTCGTTGGTGGATGTCGCTCAGCGTGAGTGCTCGGCAGGGGACGTATCTCGGCGCTGCGGCTCGGCGGTGGACGTCGCTCGGCCCTGCGGCTCGGCGGTGGACGTCGCTCGGCTCTGCTGCTCGGCTGTGGACATCGCGTGGGACCCTTTGGCCTTGCCGTCGGGTCCTGTGCTCCCCCCACTTGTCTCGCTTCTGCTTCTCGCTCCCCCCACTTGCCTTGCCTTGATCCTCGCTCCCCCCACTTGCCTCGCCTTTGTTCCTCGCTTCCCCCCACTTGCCTCGCCTTTGCTCCTCGTTCCCCCCCACTTGCCTCGCCATGCTTCTCGCTCCCCCCCACCTGCCTCTCTATGTTCCTCGCTCCTGTTCGGGACCCACAGTTCGTCCAGACTTTCGGGGAGGGTTATGGTTTGGCGCGTCGGGAGCCGCGCCGTTGAGAGGGGGGAGATGTTACGGGTGGCAGGTCCTATGTTGGACCACTAGGGGGCGTTTCCAACAGGGGTTATGTTGTGTTGTTTATGTTTGTCATGTGCTTGTTTTAGCCCCGCCTTATCCCTAATGTGTCTTGATTGATGTTCACCTGTTCCAAACTGTTGTTTGTAATTATGTTTAGTATTTATAGTGGCCTTTTGCCAGGGTTCGGGGCTGGTCTTCGTCTTTATGTTCCGTGTTCATGTGGCATCATTCATGTTGTCTATGTCTGCTTATGATTTGAAATAAACCCCTGTCTGCTGTCTATCCCCGCGCTGGGTCTGATTCATCATGCTCTGCATACTGGAATCGTGACAAGGCACAATCCATAGCATATGTGCTCTGAAGTACACACCTTTGCAGGTCTTTCCGTCATCTTGGAGTGTGTAATCTGGCAGACAGAGACACTGATAGGAGCCAGGAGAGCTCTCACAGATATGATCACATCCGTGGTCTGACTCAACACATAGATCAATTTCTAAAAAAACAAAATCACATTTTAGAACTTAGACAGAACCATTCAAATTAAATTATAAATCAGTTTAATATAATTTGTCTCAGTTTAGCCTATGGGATAAGCATATGTTTATATAATACCTCAGCTTCTAATGTCAATCTGAGCAATTAAATAAATGAGTTAAGACTGTAATATGTAATATAATATATATAATACTTGTCTATGTCTGACTTATGAGAAAAGCAAAGGTTTTCTAGTTAAACCTGCTAGAGCCCAGGTGACAAACTCAAGGCCTGTGGGTCAAGTTGCCTTGCCTTTTGAAACAAGGCTCCTACAATGTTACTCTGGGATTCACACCAGACCCATACCATACTTTTTCTGTACTGGTTAATGTCAACTCCTATCTGCTTAGTCTGATGCAAGAAAAGACTGAGAAATTCATTGGGTGTAGGGCTTTACTGTGATTCAGTGCTCCCAACACATAGTATAATCAGTGTACTGGCATACAAAAGTGTTGGAAAAAAAGATAAGAAAGATGGTATGGTAAAGACATGTACATATGTGCTTAGCACAGATAAGCCCAAGTTCTTTTTAAATGTCTTTTTAATGATATATTTTATATTACGAAAACAGATATGTTTTTTTTAAATATCACTTTAATGAATACTGTCACATAGCCCTACTAATGTATACAGTGAAACAGTTTCAGAAACATACTCTAATTCCAGAGTATAAGGTATTGTTATTGAAAAAGATATTATTTTACAGAATAGTAAATGCTGATGTGGCCGTGGCAGAACTTGTGTTTGACACTCCTGTGCTAAAGGAAACTAGGTTCCTGAACTAGATTCAGTATGTGTTTACTGTAGCAGAAGTATGGAAAAAAATTATTTACTGCAAAGCTTGTCTTGGAACTGGAGCCCAAACTGGTGAATGAGATCAAATGACTCCACTAGGAAGACATGGTCTTCAAAAGGTGGTGATGCCATGGCTCTCAGGGATGTCATGTCAGCTCTGGCTACGCCCACAGCAAAAATCTCGATCCCAGACTCTCGAGCAGCTGCAGCTACCTCAGCAACACGGTCCTGAGGCCGCCCATCAGTAACAATCACCGCAACATGAGGCACATTGGCCCGAGCCCCCTCCCCAGCAGAGAATGCCACATTCATAGCATAACGGATAGCCAGGCCTGTCATGGTACCCTGCGCCAGTGGAATGATTTCTTTGATGGCCTTGACCATATCTCCATGGGTGATGTACTGTTTCAGGGAAAATACATTCTGCACTTGACTGGAGTACTGAACAACACCGACACGGGCAGCATTGGGGCTGATGTCCAACTCACTGATAATGTCAATCATAAACTTGCGCATAGTCTCAAACTCATGTGATCGAACACTGCGTGAGCCGTCAATTATGAAGACAAGGTCAACCGGGCCAGACTTACACTTTTCATTTCCAGCTGTGAAACCAGAAAAGTGTGGTTACAGAGGTATATAAAGAAAAAAAGAGAGATAATCACAACATATTTAGACAGACTGCTTGGTGAGACAGACATAAACAGTAAATAATGGAAGTAGAAAACAATATTAACTTGACAAAACATGAACAAAGTAACAACCAGGTAAAACTTTATACTTAGCTCTTGAGTAACATCCATTAGACAAAACTAGACAGATTATTGGATAGTTTCTAAAGCTAATCTATTTATAAGCAAAAAAGATACAGTATGTGTAGATAGCCCAACAGCTAGTCAAGTTTGATCCAGATTTCTGTTAAGGTGATTGCCAGTTTCACAATTTCTATTGTACAAACATTCAATACATTTGAAATAAATTTGAGCTGTGTGTTTTGGTATTTGAATTTAGAATAACCTGCTTTGGGCCTCGCTTCCATGATGTTCGCTAAAGCCAGCAGTGCACCAACACACACAAATAAATGTCTCATTCTGGATGCTTGATGCTCAGGATTGCTGTGTAATCAATCTGCCCTGATGTCTGTAAGAGGTCAAGAGAAAGAGAGAGTTCTATGTCAGATCACAAGGCACATATTTTAAAAACAGCTGCTCAATCCAATCGGGTCCTGCCATAAAATTACAATGACAAACAGATTGCCTCTAGCAGCACATAGAAGTTCCAACCAGATGTTGGTAACACAGAAAAAATTATTAAGAAAATTACACAGAAAAACTTGGGGAAGCTAAAAAATAGTGATGTATTAGGATTTGGCATTCAATTACGAATATCATATAGGAGGCCATTCCTGGTAAACATAAAAAGGTTAAAGCAAACTAAAAACTCAAACTAGATGTAGAAAGTAAGTAAGAAACATGTGAAGCCTAATCATGTGAAGCTATCTACATAATTCATTTGCAGTCCTTGGTACCTTCTGCTGTTCTCTTCCTTCTGCTTTATATTTACAGTGTGCTGAGGTAAAAGGTTGTGTAACTGTTTGCTTTTGCACTCCCTTTGGGACTCCACTGAACCACAGTAGTTTTTTCAGCATCACCAGACCTTTTTCCATTATGTCTGACTGATACAAAGAGCCTGTGTATGTGTGTGTGTGTGTGTGTGTGTGTGTGTGTGTGTGTGTGTGTGTGTGTGTGTGTGTGTGTGTGTGCATGCTTCATGTCAAGATAACATCCCTGAGTAGTTAGGTTAAGAGTTACTAAGGCATGGACATAGACATTCTATTCATAAAACGTTGTATTGTAAAAACAGTTGATTTTTATAAATTTATAAATTTTATTATTAACATTGAATGATCACTAATGTACAATCAGATTGCTGTTTGAATATCATGTAACCAGTTTTTTATTTATTGTTGAAAATTGCTTTCAGCTTATATGCATGTCACGACATAGATAGATCTAAAATGAACATTCCCTTGGATGTTTATAGATTCCAGTTTGTTCTGTTTTGTTTATTCAATTTTGATATTAGAAAAAGAGTAATACTTCACTTAAGCACTTTATGATCACTCATAATTTGTAGCTTTACCTTCTTTAACACCAATCATATAACCACTTCCTGGTTCATCCTTTTAAGGTCCTGCTAGAATCTTCTAAACAGTGTCACAATCTTTATACATATTTAGTCCCAATTTTTAGATACATTTCTTGCACCGTCAATAGTTTTTTGAGTGTTAGAATTGGAAGTGAAAGTTTTATTTAAATTGGCTTTAAACCCTACAACAGTGTTCAAGTAAACATTCTTTAGGAACCTATAAACCTTTAACTATCCATATAATTCTTGAGAGAAGTGCAGTTTTATGAGCTACTGCCCTCGTCGGGCTGAGTAAACGGAATAACAACATATTTGTGAATGTACTTACATGTGCTCTTACATAAACAGAATTCCCATTTGAGAATCTTAGAAGACGCAGGTTAAGAAACTTAAAACATACATTTGTTAAAAACTTGCTGAAGCCAGTCCAGTCTCCTCCTTTCGGAATAACAATGATTAAATAATTTATATACAATTTTCACCTCATAGTAATGTTAAATTTAAGTTGTACATACATTCACTATAAGAAAGCTGTACAATCATTATGATATGGAAATATCTGCGATACTTAATTTTTCATTCCATTCTTCTTGGAAACTTATGTCTAAGTATTAAAATCTAAAATATACATGTAAAGAAACTCATAGCAAAATTAATTCTTTGTTCAGGTGATGTACATGTTTATATTCTGTGAAGTCCTTCTATTTACTTGTTTCAGCTACTGTTTGTAAAGCAAACTGGGGGCATGAGAACTACGCACCTGGGTGCAGGTTATTATCTCTCAAAACAAATGTACACAGGGGTTGGAACACACTGCCCAGAGTTCAACACCGATGCTACAACAGCAGGAAATGAAGACGCTTACAGTAGATGTCTGATGAATGTACCATCTACTCACTGCAGATAGGTCAGACAAATGGGTGTAATGAAGTGCAGAACTGTATACAGTAGCATATAAAGCAGGGCAAAAGAGCACTGCAAGATACATGAAGAAAACTGCTACTGGGAGTCATGCAGGAACAAAATGAAGCTCAAAGAGAAGCTGGTGAGTGACAGTGTTGCATGGCTTGGCTGCTATCTATCACAGAAAATTCACACTTTATATAGACACTTTCCAAAAGATTTTTTTTTTAAAGTACATTTTGAAAAATTTTAAATATAATTTTGTGTTTTGGGATTAAATAACTATTAAACTGAATGAGTAAACTCATATTAAAAGTTATAAATGGTTAAGGTTAAGGTGAGGGACAGAGTTAGCAGTCTCATGTTTTCTTATGACTTACTAAGAAATACAACAGAATTGCTATTACTTGATGCAGTACCACATATTTTATTTCAGATCAGTCTGTTTTATTTTAACTTACTTTTTTATTTTTCATTTTTTTTTTTTTGTATTATATTTTTGTAAACGTTACCTAGTATTTTAAAGTTGTCATACCTGCACCTTTTTTTCAAAGAAAAAGTATGAAAGAACCCCTAATACTTATCCTGAAAACCAGGATTTAAGTTCCTATCTGTTGGTTAGTAAACAATGCCACACACAACTTTCAGGACTAATAAACAAACTTAATTTTAGATTTCATACAAAATTAAGTTGTAAGGAAAGCTGTGACCACTTAGCCCAGTTCAGAAATTTTGAATAAATTCTTCTGTATTTGCAATTGTGAGACCAAGCTGAAGGGGCTTTTCATTGTTAATATATAGAATTATATCTCTAAAAGATATGATATTTTTTTTAAGTGAAGGATATTTAAATTAATTACTTGTAACTCAAAGGACTACAGAGAAGTAAGTGAAAGCACTCTTTCTCCATGTATGACCATGTGTACATCAAGGCCAGTGGAATAACCACAGGAGAAACACTCACATTACACACATTATGCTCCACTAAAACTGGGGCACCGGCAAAAGAAAAGAGGGTCTCACCACAGAAGAGGGTTTCACCAGAGAATTTGAGAGCTGTGTTTCTATTACTTAGGGATGATGGACAGGTTCATAGTAGCTCTAGGTTAAGAAACAGCAACTTCTTGTTAGAGGGTAATTGGAAGCAGATGTGGGACTCTGCTACTGTTTGCAATTTATACTGTGGCTTTGTCTCCAGCAAGCCATTGCACACCTAATACAGCTGAGAACATCAAAGACAATATGGGTCTGGCTTCTTCAGTCAAATGTTATCAGTAGTACTATGGAGAACCATGAAGACAAATGAGTGCCACAGATTATATAGATACCATATTACAAAGATAGAGTTTGAAAGACCTCGAGTAGATACCACATGGATATCTTCAATAGTTTAATGTGTACATATTCTGTCAGCACATTTTGATACTCAGTAACAGAAGAATGACATTTTTTACCATCTAGTGGAAAGCAACTCAGCAAGAGAGTATATTTGTGTGTTTTAAAATATTTAAGCTTCGCCATTTGAAAAGATTCAAAATACTAGCTTCTTCATTGCAAAACATATTCAAAGCATATTCAAGTCCAGCCACTGACTTACTATTGCTAGATAATTAAATAACGTAGTGAATGACGTTTTTCAAATATCCTTACATGGTTCATCCATGGATCTCCAGATATTATATAGTGCAGCATAGAGATAATTTCCGATTCCGTAATTGTTAGACTATATTGTCTTAAACAGACTCTAATCTAATAAGAAACGGTCCTGTTTTCTTTGTGTGACTTTCACTAGGTTTTTAAATAGGGAATTCCTCTCAGCCTCTCATCCTTAGAACGAAAAATAATTTAATATGAGTTTCACTCGACTAGGGGATTATTTTAGGTTCTATAAAATATAAAATTCAAAATGAAATGATTCTGAAAACATTAATAAAACGTGTTCAACCAAATCATTCATAAATACACATATTTTTTAAACAGCTGCCAGCGTGCATTCAAGCTAAGGAAAGAGCAGAATCCGCAGGCGTTTTTCGGACGACTTGATACAGGCAAAATTCATTCAAAAAACATTTTACAGTTAAATTACAGTAGAACTTTGTTGTTCAAATATTAGTCACCATTACAAACAAGCCAAACGATGAATCCTCTCCTAACCAGTACTTGTTTATTATAATGTATATAACTATATACCTTATGTAAAATAAAATAAAAGTGTTTCTTTTCAGGCCTACAAAATGAGGATTCTGTTGTCTCCGCGCACGTGTACAGAGCTGAAGCATCAGCCCTCACTCACCTTGGCGAAGTGCAGGGAAGAAATGAGACGCAGCCAGCGAGATGGGACAGGTAGACTAATCAGAAACACTCTCGCGCTCTCTCTCTCTCTCTCTCTCTCTCTCTCTCTCTCTCTCAGTTATACACTACTTCGTTTCACTCGGTCTGGAGAGTCCTGACGCGATTGGATAGTGTCCCCTCTTTTTCAAATTGAGCCAAAAATGACGGAAAACGAAGAAAAAGACTTCTCAGAAAGCTATACTGATACAGTCCATTCGTGATCTATAGCAAAGACATAGAATGAATTTGCAGGACACCGGTTTGGAATTAAATGCGTGGTGCAGGTTATTTGGATCCACCCCCTCTGAAACCTTACTTCTTCTTCTTCTTCTTCTTCTTTCTCCACAAAAGCTGGTCCTTACCAACATTTCCTTCACAGCAACGATTAATAACATTCTCACTATAGCAGCCTCAAAATGATTAAATTATTATAAATTGTAAGAGAAAATTTCTATAGTTAAGATTAAAATTATTATTAGAAATAATGAAACAATGCGTGAATATTTAAAGTGCAAGGACAGCAATTTTCCTTTTTTGTGTGTGTGTGTGTGTGTGTGTGTGTGTGTGTGTGTGAAAGGTGTGTGTCTAATAATGTGTGTGTAAAAATTTTAATTAAATGTAAACTTATAAATTTAATGTAGAACCCGGAAATTTTTGTTTTGTATAAATTTAATCTGTTTATATATATATATATATATATATATATATATATATATATATATATATATATATATATATATATATATATATATATATGTATATATATATATATAAAGATGATTGTTTTATTTATTGGCATGTTTTTAAAAATGCTTTCAGTAAATATCTAGCAAAGAATGCTAGATAAGTTCATGATAATGACTGGGTGAAAGTCACTGAATGTCAAATGCCACTGAAGTCAAGTTGTCCATGATTTTAAGTAAGCTAAGAACATAAGAACATAACTAGGTACTCTAGGTTGCTAGGTCTCTCTCTCTCTCTCTCTCTCTCTCTCTCACACACACACACACACACACACACACACACAAACTCTCCTGCTCAAAAACAGATTGCACAGATACAGTGTGTGCCTGTTGTACTGTTTAATTATGACTTTATGGCTTTTATAGCTAGGCTGTTCAGCTACATCTTCTCTCACTCTGCTTCTCACGGTAATTTATACATTCCCCCTTTCATTTTATTCACTCTCTGTGGATTCTGCAGGAAGGAGTCTCTGAAATGTTTTTGTTGAATACTTGAGGGGACAAAGTGTATCTCAGTTTCCACTTCTTATAACAAGCGGTGTGTACAGATCCTGTTCTCTCTGGCATGTCATTTGATTTGGTGTGTATCACTGTTTCAGTGGCCACATTATAATCATTAATTTTATATGTTGTAAGGGCTTGCTTTCTTTGTTGTATTTATTTTTATGCTACTCTGCTATTGTATGTTCATGACCAAATGTTTCATAACATTAAATTTTATTAGGTGTAGGTTTGTTCATTTGTGAGTTTTGTATTATTATTGTTCTCAGTTGTTTTTTTTCAGTGAATAGAATTGGATCATTCTAGATGGAAAATTGTCTAGATGGAAGAATCCTCTGCAATATAACAAGATTGGTTGCATACCTGGAAGTTGAGTCATGTCAACTGGACTTCTTTCTTGTATCCTTCTTCCTTACAATAAGGAAGAAGTCCAATTGACTCAACTTCTAGATAACTTCACCTGGATAACTGAGAATCTTCACAGTCATATTGGTTGGATACATAATTTGAATAGTTTTAATGAGGCTGAAATAAGGGAGGTGCATTTAGTGGTTTTCCTGATGGTATAATAAGCTCTGCATGCTTGGTAGTCAGCATTGATATTACTGATATAAAGATACAAGTTTATATTTTACGCTAAATACAGTGTATGTACCTGGTGATGTGGGGTATTATGGCATCTCCTGATGTCCTCCAATTATTATTGCAAGTTTCTAGTATGAGCTTGAAGGTTTAGATGGTCTGTTGTCCTGTGTTTCTGTAAAAGCCAATTTGAGTTTTATTTATTTATAATTTTTTTTGTTTTCTATTTTGTGTGAGCATTTATACTCATCAGTTAATTATATTATAGACTGTCTGCTAGCACAGATTACTTCTTAATATGATCATATCAAGGCCATTCAAGGAGCTTTATTTCAAGTCTGTCCAAGGAGCATTTAACTTGCTTTGTTTGGTCTTTTGTTTTTGCAAGTGTAATCAGAACTGGGGTTTTCTGCCTATATCATACTAACTGATAATGGTAGCTAATTGTGATTTTCTCACACAGTAAATTTCAGAATTTGCTCAGATTGCTAATTAGATACATGCCATAACAAAACAGACATATGCATAATAAATTCAGTTTCAATTCAAATTTCTTAAATTAAATTAATAAATAGTTTTTAACAAATCTCTATGGTAGTGTCGTTCAGTGTATATTAAATGAAATCTTTCTTTAGTTTATCTTTAGAGTATCTTATCTTTAGATGCAATGTTTTTCCCTGTTTACATTTGGTAGTAACCAGCTTTACAAATTATATCTTCCATCTACTTCTGATTGAGATTCATGCATATATTTCAGTTTTCAGAATGTCAGATTGCAGAAATTTTTAAAATTTCACAGTTTTCCCACGCCATGCAAGTTGCAGGTTGCTATTTGTGTAGAAGGAATCTGCTGCCTTAGCTTGCTGGTTGTTAAAATGCATGAATGCAAATGATTTGCATCCAGGTATTAAACATAATCTTTATATTTATAATTATGTTATTTTTGTTAAACCCTTGAATTTCAGTCACATCTTGAAAATTGTGTCACTGTCCAAATAATTATGGATATATGTATATACATATATTTTGGGCTGGTTTAAGGCATAAAAATTAGCAACCACAGGGACTATACTATTCTTTTATGTCACTTTATTAATACTGTATTATTCAAATGTTTTTTGACAAGATAAAACTAGGATAAATTATTGAAATTACAAATAGTACACAAAATATCTAAAAAAAACTGGCACAAAACTGTGAGCTAGCAAATAAAAATTATTCCAAAAAAGGGTAGCCCAGTAACACTACAGAAAGCAACCATTTTAAATTGCAATTCATCTGTATATCTAATGATTAAATGAGTAGTGATCCCTTTTTATGACAACAACTCAAAGCTAATGACCAGTCAGTAATGTACTGATCAATATAAAGTGAGTGTGTGTGTGTGGTATTAGTGGTGGAAGAAGCATTCAGTTCCTTTATTTAACTTAAAGTAGTCATATCACACAATCAAAATACTCCATTACAAATTAAAATGATTTATTACTTATTATTTATTACTTAAATAAAGTAGGTGTTTAAGGTTGAGCTCATTTTTACTATTTTATATACTTTTGGGTAGTTACAGCAATGCATTATGTTCTTTATCATATATTTGTATGGTCTCTGTCCTGTGAGAGCCACACATCTCTAAGAAGTCATCATATCAACTATTTATGAGCTCAGAAAAAGAGCCCTGTTTTAAGTTTTGTGACAATACATTTTCCAGCTAATCCAATGATAGGTAAAAAGTTTATTTAGATTAAGAATTTAGATCAGACCAATTTTTCAGTTTATATAGATTAGGGCAATTTTCTCAACCCATAAAGGAACACAATCCTTTAGTTTATTAGAAATATTAAAGAGCACCAAAATAATTAAAAAATTGTAATCTGAAAAGTAACTAGTAACTAAAGCTATCAGACAAATGTAGTTGAGTATAAAGTACAATATTTACCTCTGTGATATAGTGGAGCAGAAGTATAAAGCTGCAGTAAATGTACATGTACATTCCGTCACTGTGATCATACACTCAGAGATACCTGGGTGCAATCATTGACTTGCAGATGGCCAAGATGCATGGTATATTCCACCTTTAACTGTTTTGATTTGCTTTAATAATTTTCCACATTTATTAATGTGGAGCATAATATTAATGTATGCAACATTATTATAAAAGTATAATGAGATTTAAACAAAAATAAAATGTGCATTGTTTTGTTTTGTTTGTTAGATCTTTTGTTAAATATTGTCTGCAGCTCATTCCACATTTTATAAATAATATTATTAATATTCTTAGACTAAAACAATTTAATGTATAATTTTCTGCATCCATAGGGTGGATCAAAGTTTTGCTTTAATGCCAAGAATAAGCAGAGACTCTGTGACACAATACCTTCAGTACAGACCTGACCAATCAGTTCTCATTCTCCATGCCAGAGTCGCTCAGAAGTCCTATGGTAATGAGAAACGGTAAGAATGCCTTATATAAAACAAAGAAGAATAATAGATCCTTCATTGAATTCTCCTAATTCTGTGTATTATTTTAACTGTGGACATAGAAAGCTAAATTTAGCTTAGATTTTATGTCACTAAATTATTTTTTAGTGGAATTTGTTTTAAACCCAGTAGTTATGTGATAGTATCAGAGGTATCAGAAAAAATTATTCATACTTTGAATATTTGAATGTGAAATCCCACTCAAATTTTACAAGTAAGGATCCATGCATGAACTCATCACCAGATTGTGTGTAAACGTGTATAGGATTGGGTTTTATTGTGCAGTACAAAATTAAAGGAAAGTAATAAACAATAAACATTCATGTTACATATGTTTGTTAAATGTTAACCCTGTCGGTTTAGGTCAAATGCAAGAAATCATTTTGGTATTTAGCAATTTGATTGTACAACAGATTTTTCTGTCCTCCTCCTTGTGTTTACCTGTGTGGAGCTGGATGGAATCTCAGACAAGAACATCTCAAAGGTTTGTGACCCAGACATTTCTTCAGCTTAATCCTGATTACAATATAATAACTGAAATACGTTTAACTGAGCAAGACTATATTATAAACCCAAAATGGAATGATTACATAATTATTACCTCTTTCACAAGCATCAGGTCTTGGTGAGTCTAGTTGTCATGTGTGGGGATATATGGGTCTGGATGGCTCCCCTGGGACACAAGCAGACAACTTCAAGCTGAGCTTTGAAGAACAAACAGAAAGAAGGGTACAACAATACTTTAGACCCAAGCTTAAAAATATGGATTGAACAACTGGAGCTAGGAAAATATTTGTATTGAAGGAACTAGTTAAAACAACCTTTTAAACTATTTTCTTTTACTTTTTGCTGTGTATGGATTTGACTGATGTTGCTTTGTGTTAATAATTGAAATATGGCAATGTTTAACAGCTCCAAAAAGCACATTACTTATTTTTGTTGAATTACATGATGCCCTCTGAAATCTAGCTATGGGGGTCACAGTCCAGTGATTCCTGTGCTGGTCCCAAGCCCGGTTAGAGAGGGTTGCGTCAGGAAGGGCATCTGGCGTAAAACATTGCCAAATTTAACCATGTGAATCTTCAGTTGCCAAGAGAGGAGCTGTGGTACTGTAAGAGGAAGTCAGGAGTAGCAGAGAAGTATGTCAGAGTGGTGCAGGACATGTATGAGAGGAGCAGGACAGTGGTGACGTGTGCTGTAGGTCAGACAGAGGAGTTCAAAGTGGAGGTGGGACTGCATCAGGGACCGGCTCTGAGCCCCTTCCTGTTTGCTATGGTGATGGACCAGTTGTCAGAGGAGGTCATACAGAAGTCTCCTTGGACAATGATGTTTGCAGGTGATATTGTGATCTGTAGTGAGAGCAGGGAGCAGGTGGAGGAAAACCTGGAGAGGTGGAGGTTTGCTCTGGAGGGAAGAGGAATGAAAGTCAGTCGTAGTAAGACTGAGTACATGTGTGTGAATGAAAGGGAGGAAAGTGGAACAGTAAGGTTACAGGGTGAAGAGGTGAAGAAGGTACAGGAGTTTAAGTACTTGGGGTTAACAGTCCAGAGTAATGGAGAGTGTGGGAAAGAGGTAAAGAAGCAAGTGCAGGCAGGTTGGAATGGGTGGAGAAAGGTGTCGGGAGTTCTGTGTGATATCAGAAAAATATCAGCAAGAATCAAGGGGAAGGTGTACAGGACAATGGTGAGACCGGCCATGCTGTATGGTTTCGAGACAGTGTCACTGAGGAAGAGACAGGAGTCAGAGCTAGAGGTAGCAGAGCTGAAGATGTTGAGGTTCTCTTTGGGAGTGACAAGGTTGGACATCATTAGGAACGAGTACATCAGAGGGACAGCTCGTGTTGGATGTTTGGGGGACAATGTTAGGGAAGCCAGATTAAGATGGTTTGGAAATGTTCAGAGGAGGGAGAGTGAGTATATTGTTAGGAGAATGTTGGACATGGAGCTGCCAGGCAGGAGGCAAAGAGGAAGGCCAAAGAGGAGGTATATGGATGTAATAAATAAGGATATGAAGCTAGTGGGTGCAAGTGTTGAGGATGCAGAAGATAGGGATATATAGAGAGAGATGATTCTCTGTGGCGACCCCTGAAGGGAAAAGCCGAAAGAAGAAGAAGAAGTCCCTCTGACAATACATTAACTTATATCCGTTCCGTTTTGGTCTGATAATTTTAGGCACCTTGTTTTCGTTCATATCTGATCATATCTGGCCATACTAATGTTTAACTTGTGTTTTCTCAAACAAATTTGAGTGCCATTTGGCAGGGTCTCTAACTCTGGTCTGTCCTTGTTCCTCTCCACTTTCAAAATGGCCCCTTATTTAGGTTAATAATATGGTGCATTGATTTATAATTCAATTGAAAATATAAATGAATTATTTTAGTAAATATTCAGTTCTATCTATATACACTATCTCAGGACTACCCTAATAGGCATGTTATATTTTAAATGAATAAGAAAATATACTTTTGAGAAATGTATATTGCTTTACTGATGCTTGACTTAATTAGATTTTCTTTTTTTTTTACTTGAATCATAATTTTAGATGTTTGCCTGCGCCAAAACCCTGTATATCTCGGATACAGATAAACGGAAACACTTCCGTTTGCTGCTTCGTCTGTTTCAAAGTGGAGGGCAGGAGATCGGATCTTTTCAAAGTGGACTTATTAAAGTCATCTCCAAACCATCACAGAAAAGACAATCCATGAAGAATGCAGATTGTGAGTTTTTGATTTCTAGATTGTATCATGTGGTGAAAAGAAGTAGGCTCTGGCCATACCTACAAAAAGTGAGAACAATTCAAAACTAACAAGGTTTCAAATACAGTGATTCAAATAATTAATTGGAAAGTGCTATTCTTCCTGATAGAAAACTACATTTTAATGGATGAATTGTTTTATTCATTGATGTACTTTTATTTTAATCTTATATTTATTCAAAACTATATTCATTTTAGAATTTTCAGCTTCTCTGCAGGTCATTGAATGAGTGCTTGGTTTCTCGACTACTATAATAACATGCTTGACCTGCGTAGAAATACTGTATTTTCACCCATTTCATTTTGATCCATTTCAGTTTCATCTCTTATCATTTTGATAATAAAAGTGAGTGAGTGAGTGAGTGAGTGAGTGAGTGATTGGTGTTTTGCCTACACCTTGTTTAATTATTACTACTCATGAATGCTTTTCTTTTCTTTTTTTCTTTTCCTATTTACATGACGCTTACTTGTGTATATACTATGTGAATATTAAAGTCCTAGGATCTTGTTCTATAAAGGGCAATTGTAGAACCCTATCCAGCACCCAAAGAAGTTAAGCATTTGACCTTTGGTCATTTGATCCTAAAACGTATGGTTAAGGTCAATTTCTATTGACATTGGCAGTCTCGTCCTGCAAGAAGATCTCAGGAAAACAAAGAAGTGCTGTAAATGTCTCACTGGTGGCAAAGTGATGTTGAATTCCTCACCCTCTGGTGGGAAAGAGACACAATGAGATAAATTTGTGACCAACTATGTTTAACTTTGCTTACGTCTCTATATGTGTTTTCAGTGTGTATCCCATCTGGTTCAAGAGTGTCATTGTTTAATCGCTTGAGGTCTCAGACAGTCAGTACACGTTACCTTGCAGTGGAGGGTGGAGCTTTTGTGGCTAGTGCCAGACAATGGACTGCTTTTACTGTCATTCTAGGTCTGATTTTCTCACTTTCTCTCTTTCAATACACTTACTGGTGATGTTGGGATGCACTCACTGGCTGTATTATATAGTTATAGATATATATTATGAAGTGGTAGACAAATTTCAGCACAGCATGCACACAATAATTCATATTATTGACACAGACAGTGGAAGAAACAACTTTTCGTTCCATTAATAATATTATATGCTATTAACCCATTGCAGGTGACCTAAGAGATTTCAATGCAAAATGTACCCACGTCTCATAAGGGATAAAAAATTATAATAAAACTGTCATTACACATTAACAAGGCTATAATAAAAAAGTTTCACAAAATGTAAATCCTAGTGTGATTAAGTTTTAAAATCATGTTAGATGCCAAGTTTTAGAATCATGTTAAATTCCATAATAACAAGATGTTTGCTAGGACTGCATGAAAGAAACCCATCCTGCAGAAAAGATATGTTTAGGAAAATAGAAATTGACCGATGTTGTTTAATTTATATATGTTTTTGCTAGCATGTACATATGATTCTAATATGTAAAATATATGCAAAATTTTGCATTGGTTTATAGGCCAATATTGATCATCCCTCATTCTGTTTCTGTTTCTCTGTTTATGAAGTGGAGGATCAGCAGACTGAACGCAGTGATTACTCTGTGTGTGAAAGTTATATCTGTTATGGCACTGCGGTTCAGCTGGTATGCACCATTTCAGGAGTTGCACTGCCACCCATGGTATACACTTTAGTTCTCACTTTTAAATATTTTTTAAATATTTCTGAATTGCTTTATTGTTTGTTTCTTAAACCTAAATTACAGGACAATAAAGTATGTGAACTACCTATAAACTGAACCCATGTGAAAAATGACATAAAAAATGTCTTCCTTAAACTAAATGCTCATTATACTTATAAGACATCTTAATGTCCATTTCTGCAATCATCAGTGAAGATGCACAAGCATCAAACCAAACAAACCAGCTCATTACTGTGTTGTTAGAGCACGTTTTTTAGTAGTCAGGCTTAGTTTTGGGCACAGTTTTTCATTGAAGAATGATTTATGTTAAATTAGCTAACCAAACAAACAGACCTAAGCATTATATGGGTAAAAACTAGCTCGTTTGGTCCAAAGCCACAGAAAGACTACAAATTGCTGAAAAAGTGAATGCTGACTCTGATAGGAAGGTGTGTTTGGAGCAGCATAGCTGCAGACCTGTCAGAGGGCTTATGGTCCTATCAACCTCTGAAAGCACCTGTAATGGGCATGTAAGCATCAAGACTGAACAAAGGAGAAATGGAAGAAGTTAGCCGGGTATAATACTGTATGTCATGTTTTCTTTTATCATGTGGATAGCCAGGTGCATGTGCATCATTTAGCTAGGGGAACAATGGCACCAGGATACATTATGGGAAGAAGGAACAATGTTTTGCTGAGAAACCAGTTCTGCCTGCATTAATGTGAATTTTATTTTGGCATGTACCACCTACCTAAAATACTGTTGCAGACCAAGTTTTTGCCTTCATGGCAACAATATTCCCCAATGGCATTGGTCTCGTTTAGCAAAATAATTCACCCGCCACACTGCAATAATTGTTCAGGAGCATGACAAAGAGTTGAAGGCCTACAAAATTCTCTGATCTCAATCCATTCATGTATCTGTGGGATGTGATGCACAAACAAGTTCAATCCATGGAGGCCCAATTTCACAGCTTACAGGATTTAAATGATCTGCTGCTAATGTATTGGCACCAGATACTACAGCATTCCTTGGTCTTGTGGGGTGCATGCCTCGATGAGTCAGGGCTGTTTAGGCAGTACCGGGGGAACCTACACAATATTAGACATATGTTTTTGATGTTATGGCCGATCACTGTATGTATATTTACACACAACAACAGTGAACCATATATGTTTTGTTAGAGAGTTCATATTAGTTGGCTAACTTGCTATTGGCTGCTTGCTATTTAACAGTCATATATACTACTGGACAAGCATACATGGATAGAGAACTGAGGAATGAAAGCAACAGTAATACAGTAATTATTAGTAATTAGTAATAACCACCCTAGTAATTAGTAAGAACTCTAATTTAGTAATAAAATAACACAAAAGGCATGAGGGTTTGCTGATGATTAATATAGTATGTTGTACAGGTTAAAATAGCAAAAAGTGGCAAACTGCCTAGCAAACATTATTAAACTATTGAAAACCTGCTACTCAGACCAAAATCCACACACCCACACTCTTTTGATGGATTTGTTATTATAAGGTGGTTGGGAAATTGTGATTTACTATGCTTTAAATTACAAACAGGAATCTGAGGCTTTCATGGGCAGAGACTGGATAGATGAAGACTGAAACAGTACCTGATGATTTTTTTTTCTTATTGCCCACTGTCCAGTTTCTGTGAGCATGTGTTCACTGTAGCCTCAGATTCCTGTCCTTGGCTGAGAGGAGAGGAACCCATTTTGGCCTTCTGCTGTCGTAGCATATCCACCTCTAGGTGCTGAACCGACAGGGAGGATGAAGGTGGGCTAACATGACTGCTAGAGAAGTGGATCAGTGCAGAGCTGTCCTGCATCTTGGCCTAAGTGTCAAGCTCCTTCTGCTGCTAGTATTCTAGCTAAGAGAATATGTCACCTAAAGTAGATTAGTCACAGGCCCAACAATCAAGAGCCTGCAGTTCTGTGGAGCTGAGGGAAAATGCAGAGGGAGGCCTATCTTGGAAATCCAAACCCAACCCGTATATTTAAGTGTTATGTGTCCACTAATTTTACAAGTTCAGTGGTATGAACAATAAATGGCAAGGGAGAGCAACTAGACCATACAAGTAGCAGGTATTAGATGAATAAGGGATGGCAAGGGACAGCAACTAGACCATGCAAGTAGCAAGTATCAGGTGGCTGCAGTTCATCTGACAAGGTGACCCAAAGAAAAACTCGCTGAAGGAAACCAGGATAAACTGAGATGAGTACTGCACAAAGCTGTTATGCAGATCTGTTATGCAGATAGATGTGCAGGTGTAAGCATAAACAAGAAGGTTTCCAGCTGTTAAAGAGCACAGTTTGGAGGAATGAAATTGAATCAATGAATTGATCTGCCAGCAGCTTCCAATAACATATTTTATCGGAGGGTTTAAAATAGCACATAGCACATAACTACACAATCATGTCACTCTAAACAGGGAAATTTATCAAACCTTGTGGAATCACTTACTATGTGTGGTCTGGGATTTTGATTCAGTTTTTTTAAGCGATCTATACTGCTTGGTCAGATTTATGTGGGCACCTGCCCATAACATTCATTTGCGCTTTTTGAACATACCACTCCAGAATTATAGAATTATCTTCCCTCTTTGTCATTATAGTAACCGCTACTGTTTTATGGGTTTGTCCATGTAGCCACAAAGCATTAGCGACGTCAGTCACTGATGTTAAAGAAGGAGGCCTTGGACACAGTTGAAAATCAAAATGTAGGTTTTCAGTAAATTTGATGTCAGGGTTTTGTGCAATCCACTCCAGCCTTGACTATCTCTTCATAGACATAGCTTTGTGCACAATGGCATAGTCTGGCTGGAACATGTTTGTGCTAGCAGCCTTAGTTCTAATGAAGGAAACTGTAATACTACAGCTTACTAAGACATCCTATACAATTCTATGCTTCTAGCTTTGTTGCAACAGTTTGGGTAAGGCCCACATATGGCCTTTATGGGCAAGTGTCCACAAATATTTGGCCAAATAGTGTATGAAACTCTATAAATATAAATTATTGAAGCTGAAACTTTTAGATGTGAGTAAAATTAATTATTTTTTCTCTTTATAAGGTGATACGTAAGGTGAATAAGCAGCATGCATGCCTGGACATAGATGAGCCAGTGTCCCAGCTTCATAAATGTGCATTTCAACTAAGAAACTGCAAGCACATGTACCTGTGCCTCTCCAATGAAAAGATCTTACAGTACCAGGTGAAAAGACACTCAGAATGCACAACAGTTAAGGAACACTTAAATAGAAGATGCACGTGCAATTATTTTTTTTTTTTTTTTGATGAACTAGAAACACTAGTAACTGTAATGAACCACAGATAAAGGTCAGGGATAATGAGAATCACCTAGATACCTACACAGAACTTTAGCAGAAAAATAAAATATCAAATTATATTTAACTTAAATGTATTTATTATCATAAAATATCATAAAACATATCATTATCAGCTTGATAGAGGCATGGCTGTAGATATAGCATCCTTTTCTCCTCCAAGAGGTGTGTGACTAGACACTGGAAGGGGTCTGTTGAATGAAATTAGAATTAGAGTTAAGTGGTGTTTAAGATGAAGAAAGGAAAAACTAAACAAAGTTTATTGATAATGTACGAAAAGCAAAAACGTATAAGCTTAGCAATGGTATTGACAAAAGGCCAATATAAAGGTTCCACATAAAGTCTTATATTATGAAAAAAGGGCACCAGACATTAATATAAATTACATTCATTAAAGCAGAAGAGATTAGAGGATGTGTATGACGCCAAGCAAAGAAAAGAAAAGTTGGATCATACATCAATTCATGATATTACAGATATCATGATGTGTATGTCCACAAGGTGATTCTCACCACTACTAGCAGTTAGAAAGAGTGATATAGAACTACTAAACTAAAATATAAAAATATATAATAATTTGAAACTAAGCTTTACCTTAAGATTTAAACCTTTACAGCTTTTACATATTTCTTAATGTTTTACTATGGCACAAGTTAGCATCTGCTGCATGCGTTGTCTGTCAATCATACAACATCATGTAACCTATAGAATAACAACTTCTTAATTAGAGTGCATCTCAGTTAAGTTTCTAATAATATTTTAAATTATAGTTCACCATAAATTTTAAATTAATTTATAATATATTTAAATATTTTAAATTATAGCACAGGGGGCATGGTGGCTTAGTGGTTAGCATGTTCGCCTCACACCTCCAAGGTTGGGGGTTCGATTCCCGCCTCCACGGTGTGTGTGGAGTTTGCATGTTCTCCCCGTGCCTCGGGGGTTTCCTCCCCCAGTCCAGAGACATGCATGGTAGGTTGATTGGCATCTCTAAATTGTCCGTAGTGAGTGAATGAGAGTGTGTGTGCCCTGCGATGGGTTGGCACTCTGTCCAGGGTGTATCCTGCCTTGATGCCCAATGACTCCTGAGATAGGCACAGGCTCCCTGTGACCCGAGTATAGTTTGGATAAGCGGTAGACAATGAATGAATGAAATTATAGTACACCAAAAATTTGCAAGTTCCTCTTGTACATATTGTATATGTAGGCTTTTCTGTATAAAGTACATACGGTAGGTAATGCAGTGATTCTTTTATTGCCATTCTTCTTCAGGCTTCTCCATGTCCAAAGGAGAGCAGTCGAGAGTTGTTGAATGATGGTTCATGTTGGACCATCACTGGTACAGAGGTTGTTGAGTACACCTTCAGTGAGAGCCTGACCATTAGACCAACTCTCATCAGCCCCATCCCTATCATTAATGGACTGGAGGTCAGACATATAAAATAACTTTCTATTACCCTTGATAAAAATGAAGAAACCATTAATTGACCATTTTATAGCATTTGTCTGTTTTCTTGGTAAAATTATTTGGGGTTAATATATCATATATACTATAAAGACAAAGGTTCAGTGCAATTAATTACTTAATTTTAATGAAAATATGTATTAAAATGGATTTAAAAAAACTATTACAAACAAATTATTAAACAGCTAAATTGTACATATAAATAACTTAAATACAGTAGAAGTTGCTTTCGGCTGCTCCCTGTTCGGGGTCACCACAGCGGACCAACTGGTCCGCACAACAACTTGGCAAATGTTTTACGCCGGATGCCCTTCCTGACACAACCCTCCCATTTTTCCGGGCTTGGGACCGGCACTGCATCCAGTGGCTGGGGTTGAGGCATTGGCTGTAATCGAACCCAGGCCTTCCGCATGATAGGCGAGTAACCTACCACTGAGCCACCAATGCCCCAAATAACTTAAATACAGTAATACCAAATAAATACACCAACAAATTACAACGCACTGTAACACTAGTTAACTAGTGGACTAATAATATTTAGTAAAGTTGAATTTGCCTCTTAATTCAAAGCTGCAAATACATACAGTGCATCTGGAAAGTATTCACAGCGCTTCACTTTTTCCACAATTTGTTATGTTACAGCCTTATTCTAAAATGGATTAAATTCATTATTTTCCTCAAATTCCTCAAATATTTACCCGATAATGACAATGTCAAAGAAGTTTGCTTGAAATCATTGCATATATATAAACCCTTGGTTTCTGTTAGTTGGCGTGTGACCATATGTCTTTGAGAGGTAATTTGGCATAGAATTACTTATTGAAAGGCTTTATCTCTAAAGAGTATCGAGAAAAATATTTACTGGTGTGGTACACTGAGGCTCAGCTTCTCACCATTTATTATAAAAGAACTTTGAGCCCGACTCGGTGAGGGTATTGTTCGAGCCACCAAAGTCTTGCTTGTGTCAAGTGGGGGTCTTCCCCTCGCCCTGTGGTATCTGTGTGCATCTGTGTGTGTCAGAAAATCCAGTCCGTCACCAAACCTCCCTGGTTTGCGCCCTGCTTCAGATAGTTTTCTAAGGTTGTGTTCCTTTTCGACCTAATTCTGCCCGTTATTCCGCCTGACAACCTGATTAACCCCTTTTATCTTCCTCCATCTATCTGGATAACGGGCCAGGCTCAGTACTCCCCACTTCTCTAGTACCGAGTCCTTCTATCCCCGTAACAGTATGTCCACACCAGAACGTGAATCAGCCGGTCTGGAGCAGATAGGGCAGATTGTTATTGTTATTATTTTGCAATTCTCTCTGGAATTGAGATGCAGCCCCCCAGTTTTTGTCAGAGAGGTCGAACATAGCTTATATGATTGTCCTCCTGACTGGTAAAGCTCGGGCTTCGGCAACCGCAGTTTGGCAACACCGCCTACCTGACCCCCCTTTAGTTGACGCCTTTATTGCAGCCTTTATTGCAGCCCTGCTGTGGCAGCTAGTTCTGTTTGGAACGTGCTAGCCCTCCAGGTAGCTTATATATAGGGACTTTCAGAGGAGTTTAAAACAAGCTAGCAGCTCAGGACCCTCCTAATAATCTGGAAGCCCTGTACGAGCTTGCTATCCTCTTGGGCAATCATCTTCAGGAGAGACAATTAGAGCACCAGGCAAGCGAGGAAGCTCAACTTAGGCGTACCTATAGGCGAGGACATCTAGCCTTTTCTGGGGCTCTTGAACTGTCAGAGTCCCCTTCAGAACCCATGCAGTTGGGGGTCACCAGCTTACCATGACAGGAGAGATCTGCTACCTGAAATCCACTCCTGCCTCTAGCTGAGCCCTGAGCCTGGCCACCCACACAACTCGCTAAGAGGCAAGAGGTCCACCCAGAGAGAGGGGTCTGGGTTGGTCCTAAACGTAACCACTCACATGTCAGGCCTATTTCTGCTAGCCACCCTTCTTTGGAGAAAGGGCAGACAAGCTGACCTCCAGGTCTTTATTGACTCAGGGTCTGTGGGTAATTTTGTTGACAAAGGCGTGGTCCGCCACCTGGGCTTACCACTAGAGGGCCTGTCGCATCCATTACCGGTCTCCACCCTGGATGGGCAACCCCTGGCCTCTGGGCCAGTAATTTCCCAGACAGCCTCTCTCACTCTGTGTATAGGGCATCACACTGAGCTTATTTCCCTATACATTACTAAGGCTCCTGAGCTCAGCCTCATCCTAGGTTTGCCCTGGTTGCAATTACATAATCCCCATGTAGATAGGTCCACTTTCCTCTGGGGGGCCTCAGTGCCCTCAGAGATGTCTCAGGGGCTTCCAAACCCCACCACCCTCCACAAAGGAATCAGTGGACCTGGCTAGAGTTTGGGCCATCAAAGACTGGCCCCAACCTACCTGTCTCTGTGCAGTCCAGCAGTCCCTAGCCTTTACTAACTGTTTCCATCACTTTGTGAAGAATTTTAGTACCCTGGCTAGCCCACTGCGCACCCTGACCAAAAGGCCCCTGGGTAGGTTTGTGTGGACAGGTGAGGCATCCCTATGTGCATCCCAACGTGTTTCTAGCCACCTTTGTATGCTTTTCTCTGTATACATCACACGGGTCGATAGTCCAGAAAAACAACCATCTCTGCAGCACTCCACCAATCAGGCCTGTATGGTAGACTGGCCAGACTGAAGCAACTCCTCAGTTAAAGGCACATGACAGGCACCTGGTGTCTGCCAAAAGGCACCAGAAGGACTCTCAGACCATGAGAAACAAAATTCTCTGGTTTGATGCAAGAAAGATTGAACTCTTTGGCCTGAATGGCAAGCGTCAGGTCTGGAGGAAGCCAGGCACTGCTCATCCCCTGGCCAATACCATCCCTACAGTGAAGCATGGTGGTGACAGCATCATGCCGTGAGGATGTTTTTCAGCGGCAGAAACTGGGAGACTAGTCAGGATCAAGAGAAAGATGAATGCAGCAATGTATAGAGACAACCTGGATGAAAACCTTCTTCAGAGTGCTCTGGACCTCAGACTGGGGCAATGGTTTGTCTTCCAATGGGACAAAACCCTAAGCACACAGCCAAGATAACAAAGAAGTGGATATGGGACAACTCTGTGAATGTCCTTGAGTGGCCCAGCCAGAGCCCAGACTTGAACCAGAAGAACATCTCAGAAGAGATCTGAAAATGGCTGTGCAGCAATGCTCCCCATAAGACCTGATGGAGCTTGAGAGGTCCTGCAAAGAAGAATTGGAGAAACTGCCCAAAAATAGGTGTGTCAAGCTTACAGCATCATACTCAAAAAGACTCGAGTCTGTAATTGGTGCCAAAGGTGCTTCAACAAAGTACTGAGCAAAGGATGTGAATACTTATGCACATGTGATTTTTTATGGGGTATTGTTTGTAGAATTATAAGGAAAATAATTAATTTAATCGATTTTGGAATAAGGCTGTTATATAACAAAATGTGGAAAAAGTGAAGCTCTCCTTATAGTTGTTTACTTATAGCAATTAAACATAATTGAAATTGATTACTAACTACCCCAGCACACCTGGTTGAAATCACATTCTCCTATTAAATACCTGGCCTTTTTTATGCAATCATGCAAACAAGTCTCACTCCTAGCATTACACTTGCAGTGATTTTATGGTGTTATTCCCTAATTACTAGTTGGTATGAACTGTGTTAATTTTTGTATACTTTTGTTTCTAATTTTGCGTAAAATAGATTATATAAATTATATATAGATTATATAGATTATAGATTGCAAAAATAGATTATATAAAATGCCTAAAAATAAAATATTGAAATATTTTAAAAATATATCTAAGTGAAATGCTGTTAGTGCAAACAATAATAAAACCAGAAATGGACTTTCACTATCAACACTCCCGCTCCACATTTAGGATCCTCTTCCAGTAGCCTTTCATGCATGTCTTTTCAAAATGTCACCAAGCACCAACTAAGTGTCACTGTAAGTTGCTTTCGGCTGCTCCCTGTTTAGGGTCGCCACAGCGGACCAACTGGTCTGCACAACAACTTGGCACAGGTTTTATGTCAGATTCCCTTCCTGACACAACCTTCCCATTTTTCCAGGCTTAGGACGGGCACTGCATCCAATGGCTGGGGTTTGAACCCAAGCTTTCCGCAGGATAGGCGAGAAACCTACCACTAAGCTAACAATGCTCTAACTAAAGGTCAATGTCAGCGTGAAAAATACAACTAGCAAAATAAGCTAAAAATGAAGAGAATTCAGAGCAGCATATCAGCTCATTTTCAAAACATCCCCGCCTCTGGTTTTTCCACATATTGCACCCTGTATATATATATATATATATATACAGTGGGGCAAAAAAGTATTTAGTCAGCCACCAATTGTGCAAGTTCTCCCACTTAAAAAGATGAGAGAGGCCTGTAATTGTCATCATAGGTACACTTCAACTATGAGAGACAGAATGAAGAAAAAAATCCAGAAAATCACATTGTCTGATTTTTAAAGAATTTATTTGCAGGTTATGGTGGAAAATAAGTATTTTGTCAATGACAAAAGTTCATCTCAATACGTTGTTATATACCCTTTGTTGGCAATGACAGAGGTCAAACTTTTCTGTAAGTCGCCACAAGGTTTTTACACACTGTTGCTGGTAGTTTGGCCCATTCCTCCATGCAGATCTCCTCTAGAGCAGTGATGTTTTGGGGCTGTCACTGGGAAACACGGATTTTCAACTCCCTCCAAAGATTTTCTATGGGGTTGAGATCTGGAGACTGGCTAGGCCACTCCAGGACCTTGAAATGCTTCTTACGAAGCCACTCCTTCGTTGCCCGGGCGGTGTGTTTGGGATCATTGTCATGCTGAAAGACCCAGCCACGTTTCATCTTCAATGCCCTTGCTGATGGAAGGAGGTTTTTATTAAAAATCTCATGATACATGGCCCCATTCATTCTTTCCTTTACACGGATCAGTCGTCCTGGTCCCTTTGCAGAAAAACAGCTCCAAAGCATGATGTTTCCACCCCCATGCTTCACAGTAGGTATGGTGTTCTTTGGATGCAACTCAGCATTCTTTCTCCTCCAAACACGACAAGTTGAGTTTTTACCAAAAAGTTCTATTTTGGTTTCATCTGACCATATGACATTCTCCCAATCCTCTTCTGGATCATCCAAATGCTCTCTAGCAAACTTCAGACGGGCCCGGACATGTACTGGCTTAAGCAGGGGGACACGTCTGGCACTGCAGGATTTGAGTCCCTGGCGGCGTAGTGTGTTACTGATGGTAGCCTTTGTTACTTTGGTCCCAGCTCTCTGCAGGTCATTCACTAGGTCCCCCCGTGTGGTTCTGGGATTTTGCGATTTTTGGGGTGAGATCTTGCGTGGAGCCCCAGATCGAGGGAGATTATCAGTGGTCTTGTATGTCTTCCATTTTCTAATAATTGCTCCCACAGTTGATTTCTTCACACCAAGCTGCTTACCTATTGCAGATTCAGTCTTCCCAGCCTGGTGCAGGTCTACAATTTTGTTTCTGGTGTCCTTTGACAGCTCTTTGGTCTTGGCCATAGTGGAGTTTTGAGTCTGACTGTTTGAGGTTGTGGACAGGTGTCTTTTATACTGATAACAAGTTCAAACAGGTGCCATTAATACAGGTAACAAGTGGAGGACAGAGGAGCTTCTTAAAGAAGAAGTTACAGGTCTGTGAGAGCCAGAAATCTTGCTTTTTTTGTAGGTGACCAAATACTTATTTTCCACCATAATTTGCAAATAAATTCTTTAAAAATCAGACAATGTGATTTTCTGGATTTTTTTTGCTCATTCTGTCTCTCATAGTTGAAGTGTACCTATGATGAAAATTACAGGCCTCTCTCATCTTTTTAAGTGGGAGAACTTGCACAATTGGTGGCTGACTAAATACTTTTTTGCCCCACTGTATACATATATACTGTATAATATATATGTATATTGTTTTGTAATAAAATGTTTTATTACATTTAATGTGTTGTAGCTAAATGGAGGAGGCCATGTGGCCATGTTAGAGCTCCATGGAGAAAATTTCAGTCCTTACCTAAAGGTCTGGTTTGGAAACATGGAGGCTGAAACTATGTTCAGGTAAAGACCTATAGTGGTTACAGTGAAAGTTCTGTTAAGTTCTTTGCCAAAATTTGAACATGAAGGATTTATTACGTCAAACTGTCCTTATTTGCGAAAAATATTTTACCAAGCAACATTGAACAAATAGTATTCTACTTTTAGTTGAATCTGTTATTCTTTTAGTGTGTCTGCTTTCCAACAGAAATATATGATAAAAAGTTTTGCCATTTGTGTCAAACATGTAAGATTGTTTATGTAATTAGAACCTGCATCCTTAAATTATACTCAATACGACATATCATCAAAGGTAAACCAGGACTGCATTCTTTAGTACACAAGAGAAGGTGCATATTTGCCTCAGAACTAATTAGAGAGAAAGAGCAAGTCATAATATAGTAGGTATGTCACATAATCTGAGATGTGTTCAAAGTAAACCACATATGTATGTCTATAATTACATAGCATCACTATTCTTCTCTCTTATTGCCAGGAGTCCGAGGTCTTTGCTGTGCGTCGTGCCTGATATTTCAGTGTTCGGTGGAGAGTGGCGTTGGTACAGGCAGCCCATCACAGTCCCTTTGTCTCTAATACGATTGGATGGGATGATCTACAGAAGCTCGTTTACATTCACATACACACCAGAGCATGGCTCTGCCTTTCAGCCATGTGCTACCACTGAGAGAACTGCCAACTCTGACACACTTATTGACACCATACACCAGGAGTTCACTAGAACCAATTTTCACCTGTTTATGCAGATCTGAAAGAGCTTGACAGTAAAAGGGATTAAAAATAATCCTGACTTCAAAACATTTTGGTTTTGTCAATTCAAAACTAACATACATAAAATGAAAAAAAATAAAATACATAGTTTTGTGCCAATATTCTGGACTTGTGTGTGAACATAAAAAAAGAAAACACACCAATAACATCTGCAAACAGCATCTTAGCAAATGGAAATACTTTGAATATAGTCAAATTTAGTTATTTCCAAATGCAAATATTGAGGCCTTGGACTACAACAACTACATGCCACATTCAATATCATTCTCACTGTCACCCAATTTCTGATTGCTCTAGGATAATAATCCACTAATCTTTTGCCTGCCTTTTGATCTTGACCTTTGCATCATGATTTGAATTGGTTGTTGCCAATTCTTTTAATAAAAAGCACTCTCTGCAACTGTTGCTGTCTTTCCCACCTACTATTATTAAGCCTATTTTTATTTTTACACCCTTCCTATTTAGAAAGATCTTGTTCTACTGGCAAAAAACTTTTCTAATTTGTAACTTATATTAATGGAAATAAGCAATAGTATCTTCCAATAAGAAATGTTAAAGATTGACATGATTTAAAAAAATGTCTTGAAATGTCTAGAGATTTAGGTTTAATAGCCTGATACCTGTCTTAGTGTAATCTTATAATAAAAGCAATAAAACTTCCTAATGCCTATTAAATTCTGAAAATCTCAGATATCTTAATGTCTATTAATCTTCAAGAATCTATGACTTCATAATGTCTATTGATCTCCAAAATTATGTCAGTTGCTGATTCCTACTGAACTCTTTTTCTTCAGTGGTAGAGTAGATTATTTGCAATTGTAACTTGTCAATCTAGAAGCTACTTATTATTTAGAATAGCTAACTTACAGCCAAACTACTCTTTTCATAAAGTAGCTAGCTATTTGTGAGAGAAAGCAACTGTGATATTATCATTTCAGCAAATATATTGTGCAAAAGATATCCATTGATTTATATAATTATTCAATTTCGGGAACAAAAATATAACTCATGCACTAATTCTGGAGATAGAATGGCCAGTGTATCACGTATTAGCAAAAATGCTTAAGATAAAAATTAGAAAAAGAAATGTTTGTGGAGAAATCCATGTCACAGACACTTCATAAACTGTACAAGTTATTATAATTAAATCAATTCATACTAGTATTTTCCATGCACAGACAGATGGGCTGGTTGAAAGATTTAATTATACTCTTCATAAGTCGTAAGTTAATTCATGATGCTGCACGGAATTGGGATGGCTCGAGCCCATGTTATTTGCAGTAAGAGAGGTCCCACAAGTCTCCAAATGGTGTTTTCCATTCAAATTACTATACAGGCACAAACCTTGCAGTGTCCTCATCATCATTCGAGGAGAAAATTGGGAGGAGGGATGGTCTAACAGCAAAAATGATTAATTTGCTTCAGGCATAAGAACATCATTTCTAACTGTATAACAGTATAACCAAGAGATAAAGTATTCATTTAACTACCCACATCAAACTCTATATTACTCACAAAGTGGCAAGGACCCTTTGAGATCAAATAGCAAGTAGGAGAAGTCAGCCATGCAGTCAGGCAAACAGACATTAGTGACATCAAGTACACCACCTTATTTTCTTGGACCCATGGGGAAAAGTGGTTCCTGTGGCTCTGGCAACATTGGTTCCCAAGACTAGAGGTGAGTCCAATAAGTGTGGACTCACCTCATCAGAAAAACAATTTTTTGATGAGTTTTTGTTAAATGTGTCAGTATTGGCTGAGGAGGTGGTGCTGGGGCCATTTATGTCAGCAGGGGGACACAGAGAATGCCCTGCTCTTCCCCTCTTAGCACGGATTTCCCTTTGGGATCTCTCCTTAGAGCAGGTACATGATGAGACCCTGAGGCACACTTTTGACAAGGCTAAAAAACACAAAAAAGGGAGCATCATATCCACTAAAGTGGTCAGAGCAATGTCAACAGACATTTACACAAGTAAAAGCTGCACTCTGTGGCAGACCACTTTTACATAATACTGATTTCCCTCTCGGGGGCACGGTGGCTTAGTGGTTAGCACATTTGCCTCACACCTCCAGGGTTGGGAGTTCGATTCCTGCCTCTGCCGTGCGTGTGGAGTTTGCATGTTCTCCCTGTGCCCCGGGGGTTTCCTCCCCCAGTCCAAAGACATGCATGGTAGGTTGATTGGCATCTCTAAATTGTCCGTTGTGTGTGTGATTGCGTGAGTGAATGAGAGTGTGTGTGTGTGTGCCCTGTGATGGGTTGGCACTCTGTCCAGGGTGTATCCTGCCTTGATGCCCAATGACGCCTGAGATTCTTTGACACTGGGAGCACAGGCTCCCTGTGACCCGAGTGTAGATCGGATAAGCGGTAGACAATGAATGAATGAATGATTTCCCTCTCCCCTTTGATTTGCTGAGTGACCCGTCAGACAGAGGGCTGAGAGCCATGCTGTCAAAGATGGTGGAGGGTAAGGAGTGCCCCATGCTGTAAATCAGCTGCAAGCTCTCTGTGTGAGAGAGTAAGTACAGCACAATAGAGAAGGACTAACTGGCCATCAAGTACGTGGTCGTCACTGTCTGGTAATATCTGTTCATGCTCTGTTTTGACTAGACCTCACTCCACTGGCTCCAGCACATGAAAGATGACAAGGTGGAGTTCACTCAGTGGTATCTGGCCCTTCAGCCATTTAAGTTTCAAGTGGCCCAGAGGCCAGAGGCACAGATGGCTGTGGCAGATTTCCTTTCTCTGCAACAGGGGGATTTAGTCGGCGGCAGTCTGGACGGCTCCCCAGCCTGAGTCGGGTAGTGGGGGATTGTGGATATGGAAGCGTGGTTGAGAGTCAGTTTGTGGGAGGTGGAGCTGGGGGAAATTAGCAGTAATGATCTAATGATCTGCACCTGTATGGGGTTACTGTAACTGTGTTGAGAGCCAGATAGCACAAAGTGTGTGTGTGTGTGTGTGTGTGTGTGTGTGTGTGTGTGTGTGTGTGTGTGTGATCAATTAAAAGGCACCTTAAAAGCTTTCAAATCTCTCCCCAAAGATTTGAGCATCACTCTTATGGACTTCAAAATGCTCAGTAAATAAAATAAGTAAATTAGATAAGCCATGCAAGCACTTTCAGCTTTATTTAGAAATTGCCTTTGAAATCATAGAATAGAAATCATTTGCCTATATGTTTGGACTTGCTGTCTCATTCAAGCATCCATCTTCTCCCCACATTTAAACAATTTTTTTGTTTATCAAAATGTATCAGTAAGAATACATTCTCCTCAAATGTACCCCAGTACATTGCTCTATTTGTGTTTCCTTCAATAATGTGTAATGTAATGAAAGCATTAGCTAAATTCACTGCTCCATCCCATTAATTTAGCATAAAATGCTTAACACCTAGAGTTATCACTCTCGTTTACCCTTGTAACCTAAACAGTTAAATAATCAACAACACCAAAAACAGATAATGAGCTTCCCACCTGGATGTGAATCCTTGATACCTAAAGTTTTGAATCTTGAAAGTTTCATTTGCACCCTGTTTGCATAGGTTAAAAACAAAACTTTATCCATGGCCATGTGAATCTTTCATATATATTGATAAATATGTTATACTCCAGACAGTTCCAGGCTGAGTCAAGTGCAAATGTGCACATTCCTATCCTGGTTCTAGATAAGTCTTCCCACTAGCAAGCCACCCCTTCCACCCTGAAAGCACAGCCAATTTCACCGACTACCATAGCCACAGATCGTAGTGGCATGTCTGGGATTCAAACTTACAATTCCTGAAAGGCAAATGTTTGGGTGTTTTTTCAGCCACTCCACTCAGGAGCTTGACTTCACAAAGAGAACTCTAAACTCCTAGAATGTACAGTATCTATAGAAAATCATCATACCCCTTTGAAATAGTTACTTTACTTGTCATACAGCCTGAAATCAAACCCCATTCCAAATATCTTTTCCAGCTTTATTTACAATTTTGGTCTTAGAAACATCAAAACAATGAAAGAAAAAACACAAGACTGGAAAAGTCATCAGTCCCTTGATTTAATACTCCGTAGAGCCATCTTTTGCTTTAATTACAGCCATCAGTCTTTTTGGATATGTCCAAGATGGCGGCCTGGCAGTAACATGCAGCAGCCACTCCAGATCCAAAATGGTGCTATTGTCCCCATATAGCCCGACTACCACAGCATATGGACACCAGATAAAACGGTGTTCATGTGTACGACCACCAGACACCAATTGAGTTTGGAAATCATGCACCAGCCAACGTGCATGATGAACTATGGAAAAGCCTTCGCGATCTCAGCTTGCTGTGGAGACCAGGCCCTGAGTCCTCGGCGTTGCCCAATGCCGGTGGCTGGGAGAGGAGTCAACAAAAGTGGTGCGCGAGGAAGCGGAAATGCAGCAAGAGGGCGGGTGTCCGTGCTAGGCTAAAAACAACCCTAGCCAGCCGGCACTCCGCTCCATTCTTTTTTCCAATGTCTGCTCCCTGGATAATAAACTGGACTACATCCGACTCCAGCGAACTACACGGCGTGAGTACAGAGACTGCTGCATCTTTGTTTTTACAGAGACGTGGCTCAGCAACAGATATCTGGACGCCGCCATTCAGCTAAATGGGCTAACCGTGTTTCGTGCTGACAGAAATGCAGCTCTGTACTGTAAGATCTTGTTTATACAAACATTCCCGGCGCGTATCGTGCGGAACCCCGCCCCCACCTCGGTTAGTCAGACCACATCTCTGTTATGTTGATTCCAGCATACAGACCACTCGTCAGATGCTCTAAACCGGTTCTGAAACTGGTTAAAACCTGGTCAGAAGGAGCCATCTCTGCTCTTCAGGACTGTTTTGAGTGCACTGACTGGGACATGTTCAGGGAGGCTGCAACCACGGCGATACCACAGATTTGGAGGAATATACGTCATCAGTGACCAGCTACATCAGCAAGTGCATTGATGATGTGACCATCTCCAAATCCATCACCACATGCTCCAACCAGAAGCCATGGATGACCATGACAATGATGCCTCCCTTCCAGATGTGCTGAACAGCTTCTACGCTTGGTTTGAGGCACAGAATGATGTGACAGCAAAGAAGACCATCCCTCTTCCAGAGGACCAGGTGCTTTGTCTCACCATGGCCAACGTGAGGAAAATTCTATGCAGAGTTAACCCATGGAAAGCTGCTGGACCAGACAACATTCCTGGCAGAGTTCTCAGGGAATGTGCAGAACAGCTAGCAGATGTCTTCACTGACATCTTCAACATCTCCCTGAGCAGCGCCGTCATCCCAACGTGCCTAAAGACCACCACCATCATCCCCGTGCCGAAGAAGTCTCCAGTGTCCTGTCTCAATGACTACCATCCCGTTGCACTCACACTCATCATCATGAAGTGCTTCGAGAGGCTCGTCATGAGGCAAATCAAGGACCTGCTGCCACCATCACTAGACCCCATGCAGTTTGTGTATCGTCCAAATCGCTCCACGGACAATGCCATCAGTAGGATGAGGAAGGCTCATCTTCCACCTCTCATCCTAAGCACCTTCTACAGAGGGACCATCGAGAGCATACTGAGCAGCTGCATCACTGCCTGGTTCGGGAATTGCACCGTCTCGGATCGCAAGACCCTGCAGCGGATAGTGAGGACAACTGAGAAGATCATCGGAGTCTCTATTCCCTCTATTATGGACATTTACTCCACACACTGCATCCGCAAAGCCAACAGCATTATGGATGACCCCACACACCCCTCACACACATTCTTCACCCTCCTGCCATCTGGAAAGAGGTACCGTAGCATTCGGGCCCACACATCCAAACTGTGTAACAGTTTCTTCCCTCAGGCAATCAGGTGTCTCAACAGAGAACTGAACTAAACTGAGGAACATAGACACATACACACATACACACACACACTCTGAACTGAGAACTGAACTGAACAGAACTCACACACACATACACACACATGTCACTTTTAATATTTGTACTATAACTTTAAATATTATAACCATAACTATCACTGCTGCTATTCTTGCACTCACTGTACATCACCGTTCTTTGCACTCTCTGTACAGTACTGTTCTTTTTTTTGCACACAGTCGGCGTTATGTGTCTTGTTTGTCTGCACTGTCTTGTCATTCCGTGCACTTATGTTGTATGTTTAGTTTAAAATTCTGCACCTCAGTTTAGCTTCATGTTTGTCCACGTCACCCTGTATTTTGTTTTTGTTATGTGTAGCACCTCTGGTCCAGGAGGAACGTTGTTTCATTTCACCATGTACTGCATCAGCTATATATGGTTGAAGTGACAATAAAGCTTCTTTGACTTTGACTTTGACTTTGACTACTAGCTTTACACCTTGATTGGGGAATATTTGCATTCTTCCTTGTGGAATTGCTCAGGTTCAGTCAAATTCTGTGGTGAGCGCCAATGGACTGTTATCTTCAAATCCATCCACAGATTTTCGATTGGATTTAAGTCAGGCCTCTGACTTGGCCACTCAAGTACATTCACTTTCCTAACCTTAAGCCATTTTGTTGTTATTTTGGCTGTATGTTTAGGGTCATTGTCATGTTGGAAGGTGAATGACCTGCCCATCTTCAGCGGTATAGCAGTGGGATGCAGATTTTCCTCAAGAATTTGGATGTACTTGGCAGCATGCATTTTTCCTTCAATCCTGACCAATTGCCCAGTTCCAGCTGAAGAGAAACACCCCCACAACATAATGCTGCCACCACTATGCTTCACACTAGGTATGGTGTGTTTTGGGTGGTGTGCTGTGTGCCAAACATAGCGCTTGAAGTTCAGTCCAAAAAGGTCAATTTTGATCTCATCAGACAATAGCACCTTTTGCCAGAAGGTATCAGAATCTTCCAAATATGTGAGTGTGACACTTTTTTAGGAAAGGCTTCTTTCTTGCCACCCTCTCATACAGGCCAGCTTTGTTTAAAGCTTTGGAGATAGTTGTCACATGCACAGACTGACCAGGCTCAGCCATAAAGCCTTGTAAGTCCTTCAAAGTTGCCTTTGGCCTCCTGGTAGCTTCTCTTATCAATGTCCACAACCTGGCTCTGTTATCCACTTTGGACGGGCGGCCTGATCTGGGCAATGTGCTGGTGGTGCCATACGCTTTTCACTTCTTAATGATGCTCTGAACAGTACTACGAGGGATAGCTAAAGCCACTGAAATGTTTTTGTAGCCTCCTCCTAACTTTTCTTTTCTTACACAGCCATTCTACAGCTTTATCCTGGAGGTCTTTTGAAAGCACTTTCCCAACCCTGGTGAATTCTTTGCCATACCATACACTACTAACAGTGGAATCTTCAAAAAACAGCTTTGTTTTATTCTGAAGTAATCAACACCCCTACTATTGATGTCAGGTGGGGCAATTAGCCTGGTGTTTAATCTGAAAGTTGATTGCTTGCACCTGAGCAAGTTTATAATGGTATACTCTAAGGGGCTGCCCACTTTATCAAACCAGAGGTTTCACTGATTAATTTTTAATAATCCTCCAGAATTTTTTTTTTTAAATGATGTTTTTACTTTAATGATGAGGGTTATAATGTGTACATGCACTTAATTTGTTTTACTTTCCAGGGTGTAATGTGAAAAAAGGTAAAGTTTTTCACAGGGCATGATGATTTTCTATAGGGACTGTATATATAGATTGATATATCTGTAATGAATTCAAATGTCTGACTTCACAGTGTCTATTGAAGTAGTGGAATTTTTGACCTATGGTGCATATTGAGCTTATAGTATATATAGTATACAGTGGTGTGAAAAAGTGTTGGCCACCTTCCTGATTTCTTATTTTTTTTGCATGTTTGTCACACTTTAATGTTTCAGATAATCAAACACATTTAAATATTAGTCAGAGATAACACAAGTGAACACATCATGCTGTTTTTAAATGAAGGTTTTTATTATTAAGGGAAAACAAAATCCAAAACTACATGGCCCTGTGTGAAAATGTGTTTGCCCCTAAGCCTAATAACTGGTTGGGCCACCCTTAGCAGCAACAACTGCAATCAAGCGTTTTCGATAACTTGCAATGAGTCTGTTACAGCGCTGTGGAGGAATTTTGGCCCACTCATCTTTGCTCAGATCTTTTCTCATCAAACAGATGGCCGGACATTCCACTTCAGGATTTTTTGGTAGACAACAGAATTCATGGTTCCATTTATCACAGCAATCTTCTAGGTCCTGAAGCAGCAAAACAGCCCCAGACCATCACACTACCACCACCATATTTTACTGTTGGTATGATGTTCTTTTTCTGAAATGCAGTGTTACTTTTACGCCAGACGTAATGGGACACAGACCTTACAAAAGTTACATTTTTGTCTCGTCAGTCAGTCACTATTTTCCCAAAAGTCTTGGGTATCATCAAGATGTTTTCTGGCAAAACTGAGACGAGCCTTTATGATCTTTTTGCTCAGCAGCGGTTTCCGTCTTGGAACTCCATGCAAACCATTTTTGCCATGCAAACCATTTTTGCCCAGTCTCTTTCTTATGGTGGAGTCATGAACACTCACCTTAACTGAGGCAAGTGAAGCCTGCAGTTCTTTGAATGTTGTTGTGGGGTCTTTTGTGACCTCCTGGATGAGTTGTTGCTGTGCTCTTGGGGTAATTTTGGTCGGCCGGCCACTCCTGGGAAGGTTCTCCACTCAAATACTTTTTCACACAGGGCCATGTAGTTTTGGATTTTGTTTTCTCTTAATAATAAAAACCTTCATTTAAAAAGTGCATGATGTGTTTACTTGTGTTATCTTTGACTAATATTTAAATGTGTTTGATTATCTGAAACATTAAAGTGTGACAAACTGTGACGGGGCTCTGCCAGAGGCGGAAGTGTCCGGATCCATATGCCGAGCCGGCAGTAGGGAAAACACAGTATCGGAAATCGGGGACAGGCAATAAATCGGCAACAGGTAATCCAAAGTCCAAGCAATAAAGTCCGACAAGGGTAATCCAAAGGGGGAAACACGAAAACAGTCCAAAGTCCGAAAACCAAACAAACCAATATCAAAGAAAGAGCAAAAGAGTATCCAATAAACAATCCAAGTCAAAGCCAGAAATCTGTCAGGGTAAGCGCTCGGTATAGTCAGAAAGAACATTACTTCGCGTCATGCAGGTGGTGCACACTGTATTTAAGTCCCCAGGTAATCCGGAAGTGAACTCAAAATACGGGCGAGGGCTCCCTCTCGCAGTCACCTCTAGTGCGAGTCGTGACACAAACATGCAAAAATATAAGAAAAAAAATAAGAAATCAGGAAGGTGGCCAACACTTTTTCACACCACTGTATATAGTGATTGCAACTTAGGCTGGGCATTGGTGGCTCAGTGATAGGTTTCTCACCTACCATGTGGCAGACCCTGGTTCAATTCCCAACCACTGGATGCAGTGCTGGTCCCAAGCCTGGAAAAAAAACGGAGGGTTGCATCAGAAAGGGCATCCGGCATAAAACCTGTGCCAAGTTGTTGTGTGGCCAATTGGTCTGCTGTGGCAGCCTAAAGCAACTTCTAGTGATTTTAAATCAGTCAACTTACCAAAAAATTATAAAATATATGCCTTGACATCCTAGATATGAAATTATGTGTGCATGGAGTAATACAATGGACTGACATGTCTTCCAGGGTCTATTCCTATTTCATTGACAGTGTTCATGTGATTGGCTGCCTGCCAAGGACAAAGCAGTTTCTGAAGATTAGCTGAATTAATTAAATATTTTTGGGGTGTCAACCTATAACCAAATCTGAATCTACTGGCATAAGTGGCCAGGTTCATTCATTGTCTACCACTTATCTGATCTATTCTCAGGTCACAGGGAGCCTGTGCCTATCTCAGGCATCATTGGGCATCAAGCACATACACACACACACGCACGCACGCACAATCAACCGACCATGCATGTCTTTGGATTGGGGGAGGAAACCCCCAAGGCACAGGGAGAACATGCAAACTCCACACACATGGCGGAGGCGGGAACCCCCAACCCTGGAGGTGTGAGGCAAACGTACTAACCACTAAGCCACCGTGCCCCCCCTAAGCGGCCAGGTTTCAAAACCACATTCAATATGGAACAATAGTACCCAGTGTGGATTCAGTAATTTGGACAACAGAAGTGGACAACAGAAGACACACACACACACACACACAAAATAAGACAGTATGTTGGTTCTTCTCCTGCAACGTTCTTCAATTTTCCATAGATAAATAAAACCTTTTAAGTACATACCCATCTATAAGTAAAAGTAGAAATAAATAGAAGTATACCCATTAATATTGCTATCAAAGGATGAAAGTTTGACATACTCTTTATATATTATTACTGTGTTTTTGTTGATAACAAAGAAATTTGATAAAGCTAAAGGTGTCTGAGAGTAGTGGGCTGGCACAGAATCAATAAAATTTTTTTATAATATTACCTTCTGTCTGTGTCACTTCAAAATACATATTCTCTGCAGCTGATTTTACATAGACAAAGGGAAGCATGAAAGGCATATGGTTAAGCTCTTCACCTTTTATTTAACCAACAATAGAGTATACCCAAAACTTTTTAAAAAATATATCTTCCTGCAGTCATTCTGCTGCTGTCTAGCAAAAAATGTAAATTATTTAGTCTGAGCAGTGTTGGAGGGACATGAACCTGGAATGTCTATGATTTCTTTCCCTTAGATCTCAGAGCTTCTATCCTTTGCACATAAAAGGCTTTTGTTCATGTTATCTCTATGTTCTGCTTATACATCACCACTCTCCTAAACCACCAAGCAAACAGTGAATTAAGCTCATGATTGACATGGATTCCAAGGCTCAGGTGATTAGGAAAAATTCTAGTCTAATTTCTGACTCTGAAAGATGTCTGGGATCACATTCTTCACTAGAGCGTGTCAAAGAATTATCAATGAGTCAATTTTATTTTTTAAAAAAGTTCACTGGCATGTGACAGTGAACATATATACCTAGCTGACTGAACAATCACAGGTGGACAATTGCAAATGTTTGCTTTCATTCTAAGAATTTGATAGGCTTCAAAAACAGATAACGGTAAAAATGGCTTAGAGAAGGTTACAGGTATCATAGTGAAACAGCAAAGCTGAAAAATACAAACATGTTTAAATAAATAAATATTTCACCAGAAAGGATAATGCTGTTGTGATTTGCTGTGTAATTGCACATTAAATTAGTAAATTGAAATCAATCTAAATCTGTATTTAAGTATACAGTCATGACAATAAATCTTGTTGAAGTGAGATCAGGATAGGGATCATAGAAGCAGAGAAACACTGGGGGGATGAAAATTGTCTCTGGCATTCAGTGTGCTTACAGGGTACACTAACAAGGTATAATTAGATTGCCTGTTACGTGAGCCATTTTGATGAAAGGCATGGCAGCCATGATTATACAGAACTGTATCTGATGTCTGACAGAGATAATAAAATTGACAAATTATTAATGCTGTATCTCAGACTGTGTGTGTCAGGCATGTCACAGAGGTATTAGTGAAAACAGACTATACTACCAGACTATATTGCCTTGGTGTTTTTCTTCATGGCCCAAAAGAGGTACAAATTTGCAAACATTGTTCAGCAAGGACTCAGATGCACACTTTTTGTCTCTCAGAGCTGATCTACTGGCCATTCACAATCATCCAGCAGCAAGCATGTGTCTGTCTAAAAGACAAAGTGGTTGAGCTGATTTGGAATTCCCATGGCAGAAAGTGGGTAATTGACTGTTATGACAGGACAGAGACAAAGACTCTGGGCCAGAATGCTTTTGAACATGACAGCCTACCGTCACTATTATGGATGACACTACAGCAAATCCAACACATGCAGTTGGTATTATTGAAACTTCCATACTGCCTGAACAGACCACGGTTCTGCCTGCCATTTCATACTACCCACTGGACCTGCTATGTCCTGCTTATTGTGGATCAGCAGGAAAATTATGGGTCTTGCTAGTAGTGAACCCAGCATCCTGGCATGTTTGCAAAACACACTATTATAAGCACTGTGCATATGCACTGATCAGTGCATATGCACTGATTGTATGCAAACAAGTGAAAGGTTTTCTTACTCTTGAAGGGACATTAAATCAATAAAGGGGCATTACAGTCTAAGGACAGTTTAGCCCACTGTATATAAGAAGTAATTGCTCAGGCATACTTGAAATCATGCCAAGATGAGCCTTCTACCCTTAAATGCTATTACAAAACCGATTCCAAAAAAGTTGGGACACTGTACAAATTGTGACTAAAAAAAGGAATGCAATAATTTACAAATCTCATAAACTTATATTTTATTCACAATAGAATATAGATAACATATCAAATGTTGAAAGTGAGACATTTTGAAATGTCATGCCAAATATTGGCTCATTTTGGATTTCATGAGAGCTACACAATCCAAAAAAGTTGGGACAGGTAGCAATAAGAGGCCAGAAAAGTTAAATATACATATAAGGAACAGCTGGAGGACCAATTTGCAACTTATTAGGTCAATTGGCAACATGATTGGGTATAAAAAGAGCCTCTCAGAGTGGCAGTGTCTCTCAGAAGTCAAGATGGGCAGAGGATCACCAATTCCCCCAATGCTGCGGCAAAAAATAGTGGA
This sequence comes from Hemibagrus guttatus, assembly GCA_033459395.1. Lineage (NCBI taxonomy): Eukaryota > Metazoa > Chordata > Actinopteri > Siluriformes > Bagridae > Hemibagrus > Hemibagrus guttatus. The sequence continues at coordinate 25,113,778 of JAUCMX010000001.1, forward strand.
GCAATATCAGAAAGGAGTTTCTCAGAGAAAAATTGCAAAGAGTTTGAAGTTATCATCATCTACAGTGCATAATATCATCCAAAGATTCAGAGAATCTGGAACAATCTCTGTGCATAAGGGTCAAGGCCGGAAAACCATACTGGATGCCCGTGATCTTCGGGCCCTTAGACGGCACTGCATCACATACAGGAATGCTACTTTAATGGAAATCACAACATGGGCTCAGGAATACTTCCAGAAAACATTGTCGGTGAACACAATCCACCATGCCATTTGCCGTTGCCGGCTAAAACTCTATAGGTCAAAAAAGAAGCCATATCTAAACATGATCCAGAAGTGCAGGCGTTTTCTCTGGGCCAAGGCTCATTTAAAATGGACTGTGGCAAAGTGGAAAACTGTTCTGTGGTCAGACGAATCAAAATTTGAAGTTCTTTTTGGAAAACTGGGACGCCATGTCATCCGGACTAAAGAGGACAAGGACAACCCAAGTTGTTATCAGCGCTCAGTTCAGAAGCCTGCATCTCTGTTGGTATGGGGTTGCATGAGAGCATGTGGCATGGGCAGCTTACACATCTGGAAAGGCACCATCAATGCTGAAAGGTATATCCAAGTTCTAGAACAACATATGCTCCCATCCAGACATCGTCTCTTTCAGGGAAGACCTTGCATTTTCCAACATGACAATGCCAGAACACATATTGCATCAATTACAACATCATGGCTGCGTAGAAGAAGGATCCGGGTACAGAAATGGCCAGCCTGCAGTCCAGATCTTTCACCCATAGAAAACATTTGGCGCATCATAAAGAGTAAGATGCGACAAAGAAGACCTAAAACAGTTGAGCAACTAGAAGCCTGTATTAGACAAGAATGGGACAACATTCCTATTCCTAAACTTGGGCAACTTGTCTCCTCAGTCCCCAGACATTTGCAGACTGTTATAAAAAGAAGAGGGGATGCCACACAGTGGTAAACATGGCCTTGTCCCAACTTTTTTGAGATGTGTTGATTCCATGAAATTTAAAATCAACTTATTTTTCCCTTAAAATGATACATTTTCTCAGTTTAAACATTTGATATGTCATCTATGTTGTATTCTAAATAAAATATTGAAATTTGAAACTTCCACATCATTGCATTCTGTTTTTATTCACAATTGGTACAATGTCCCAACTTTTTTGGAATCGGGTTTGTAAATGCTATCTACTGGGTGTCATGAGTATCACTGAAGACATTTGTGGCAACACAAATTATGGAGTTCACCATTTACCTTCATATTTAGTACAAACACATCTACCTACATTAACCTTCACAGACAGTTCAAACTAAATAATCCTAAATATTAAAAAAAATTAAATGTGTCAACTTGCCCCATGTGTTCTGTGGATTTGGATGACTCTCACCGTGAATCAGGAACAGTATCTGACCCTGAGTTATTCTTATCCTCAGTAGAAAATAGGATCAGTGCTTTTGAAAGATTCTCATCCTCAACAAACATTACTATTGGCCAATTAGGGATTATCTCCTTGAAAAGAAGGCAGTAGCAGTACCTTGAGTGATTCACTCAATAGGGAACACTATTAACAGATTCTTATGCTCATTAACATACAGAACTAACAGATTGAGTGATTCTTATCAACAGAAAGCAATATCATTTTTTGAGTGATTCTTATACTTAAAAGGCACAGTATCAGTTCTCAGTCGATTGTATTCAAAAACTGACTTCACAATTTTGATTCAATTCTAAAATTATTTTGAACAACATTTGGATGAAGACAAGTTCTGACTCAAAATATTCCTTCTTTAATTTTGAATCATATATCAGTTCAAAACAATGTGCATTTTTTGTCTCTAAAAATAAAATAAAAAAATCTATCAACAAAATGAGGAAGAAACCTTGAAAACCTCTGTAAAAGGCTAAAGGGTGAAATAAGGAAACAAATCAAACATTGAATACAGATCTTTTTCTCAGTGTACATAATAGAGAGCAGGAACAATGAAGAAAACATTGGGCTGTCAGTTGGCAGAGATGGTGAGAGTTGTAGGAAATGTTTTTATTAAAATAACTGATCAGATCCACAACAGTAGACAATACATTTAGTCTGGTGATAATCAAACAGAATATCATAGGCAGAATCAAAAACCTGAGAAACAATCCAAAAGACCTGGAAAATAACAAAGTCTTGGTACATCAGTTGTATTCACTGAGCTGAATGAATACTTTGCATGTGTGACATGAATATGTCGCAGTGAGTATGGTGTGCAGATGACCAAAGAGTCATGGGCAAAATGAAATCAACAGAGTAAAACACAATAAAGTACATTTGTAATTTGTTTTTATTGCTAACAAAATACTACGATGGCTTTTTCAACTTCTTCCATGCAGTACAACAAGAACAATTTGGACTAAAACATAAATATGCTTTTATAGCATATTTAAAATACAATATATATATATAAAATACATTTATACACAAACTTTACCACTTCTGAAAAAAAAAAAAAAAAGATTGGTGTTCAAGACCAAATTAATACTAGTCAGGGTATCAAATGGATAGCAGTTTTCAAAGTAACAAATATTAGATTGAACTACAATCAAAAATTTTAACATAGTTATAGAGGCAAAGAGAAAAGCACAAGAATAATGTGTTTTGGGACACAGTTCCAACTGTGTGCAGTAATATCATGTAAACATCATCAGAAAATATGTATTCTGAATCAGACCAAGCTTCAATGAGCAATAATTTCATGTCTTCTATAAATATATTAAGTTAAAGGCTGACACGAAAAAACTGCAGATAAAGGCAGATAATTTGTTACTGCATGAAACAACGTTGCATTCCATGGTGACATGCTTACCTGAATCTCATTCAAGATATCTAGAAATATTTCCTTCCACCTTAACACCATTTTGTTCTAGATACTTTTTGGTTGAAAAAGCATCCTTGTTAAAAAAAAAAAAAAGGGGGGAGTTTTTTTTGTTACTTTGTTTTTTGGTGGTTTTGGATGTGAAATGGACTGTGTCATGGCATATATGAATTTGGGAGGGAATAAGGTTTGTTTGTAATTATTTAAAAAATGATAATTATGAGCACTGTCAATATGTACTAAAGAACAACCCATATTAAATTAAATTGTCTAGTAAGAACATCTACTGTGAAAGTGGCCAGAAGAAAGAGTGAAGTGTATATGGAACCAGGTTGTGTTTGCTGGATAGAGAAAAGCAAGGCAAGGGTATGTTTGAATCCTGAATGGAGCCTCCAGCTTTCCCCTCTTCTCTCATATTACTTCTCAGAAGCTCTTTTTCTTTATTCCTATGGGAACCCCCTTCCTTCCTCAAAGTCAATAAGCTTCACTGCTGACTCCCCCAAGCTGCACACTTGTGGTCATTTACAGGCCCACATGCACATGTATACACACACACACACTCAGAGATCTTCCAGTTCCAGAGAAGCTGCAAGGACTCCTAGGAGGTACATGTGTGAAAGGTACAGAAAAATGACTAGATTATTATAAGTTCTGTATATAGAAAATATATATTAAATTAAATTTTATTTAAAGGGAGAAATAGAAAGAGAGAATAATGTAGAGATATAGAGAGTCATCAAAGTAATCAAAAGTAACCAAAACTCTTACCCACTCTGAATTTCCCATGATTAAAGACATATTTTTTATAAAATCCTGTCCTGGTCAATAGAAAATTAAATAAGTAAAAATATTATGCAAGTATTGGATAAATACTCAAATATTTTATTATTTATTTAGTTAAGACACAGGCACAGCAGTTAAGCCTATACATAAAAGTATTATTCACTCATCTTCACTAACAGCTTCATCCTGGTCAAGGATGCAGTTAATTAGGAGTCACTGACAAACTGGGGATACACCCTGGATGAGAAACAAACTCATCACATGGCACCATGTACTTGTACATGCAAATTCAAATACTCATTCACACCTAGAGGCAATGTTAAGTAGCCGGTCGACCTACCAGAATTATATTGTAATATGGGAGGAAACCATAGGTCCTGAAAAAAAAACACAACAATAGGAAAGTGAACTTTACACAGGCAGTTAACCAAGCTCAGCAAACCAGGAACCCTAGAGGTGTGAGGCAGCAACAACTACCTGCTGCACCACCAAATTGATCATCGTATATAAAATTAATTGCTTGTTAAACTAAAATATTAAAATGAATGGTGTTCAAAAACATGTAATCAGCAATATATTTAAAGCATGTGACAGTCTTTGAAAACATATGACGTTTAAAAAAAAAAAGATTATTGAGTCAAATGTCAAAACGTAATGTATAATTGATCAGCTGTGATCTGCTCTGACAATCCTGTTATAGTAGTTTACATTCAAAGTGACAGCAGAACATAATATTCCCCATAAAGACCCTGTTTTCACAAAAACAGTCCACAGATCCAACATCCATGAAAGAGTTGCAATTGGTAAACCATTAATCACTAACCCCAATTGCAAAAATGCAAAAAAATTATGGTGTCATGATCATAAAACCTGGACAGCTGAAGACTGGAAACGAGTGATATGGTCTGATGAATCATCATCTATTATTTCTAAGCAGCAGGTTGAGTTTATGCATGGAGAACCCCTACGGAAGCCTACAACTTAGACTGTCTGGTTCCAACTGTCAGACATGGGGTTGGATCTGTGAAGATTTGAGTGGCCATATCTTGGTATTCTGCTGGCTCCATCATTAGCCTACATGGTCATGTAAGTTCATTTGCAAGATGATAATGCACACAGCCAAAACAGTTCAGTCTTGGTTTGGGGAGCACCAGTATGATCTTTAACATCTGCCCTGGCCAGCTCAATCACCTGGCTTGAACATAATTGAACCAGTGAAGGAAATTTTGGAGAGAAGAGTGAAAAGCAGATTCCCTGCTCCAACCTCTCTGAAGCAACTAGAACATATTCTACTAAACGAATAGTGCACAATTCCACTAGAAGACATTCAGAAGTTGTATCAATCTATTCTAAGAGTAGCACAACAGAAAAACATTCACCCTGTTGTCCAGAGATCGTATGTTCAGCTCCCAATAATGCCACAGACATGTGTGAATAGAAGTAGCAAAAATATGCCATCATTTCTGAGAAGGAAGGTTGGGATACTCAATTCTCCCTCTCAATCACAGTGGCACAAGCCAATCATGCTGCTTGTTGAGCAGCAGTGCAAATAGATTGTCAGCTGGTTCATGTGGAGCTGGCTTCTCCTTCACTTTGAGAAAGTGTGTGATTGCCTTTGGCTTTCCTGGTTTGAAGTCATACGAGAAGGGAGACCTAACTAGCTTGACAATAGGCTATATGTATATATATATATATATATATATATATATATACAGAGAGAGAGAGAAAGAGAGAGAGAGAGAGAGAGAGCATTGGTCAAGTCTGATCAGAGCAAAGCAAAAGCTGAACAAAATGCATCAAACAACTGCGTACCAGTAGTTTACTTTACTTTAAAGACCACCCAGTCATGAATTTCACAAGTACCCTCTGTTGCTGTATGGTACCCACTGTGAATTTACCACAGGCCATCATCTCTCCCTCTATGCCTCTACAACCTCCCACTAAGAATGGAGAATTCCAGACAAGATGGTCACAGATTTGCTGCCAAACCAAAATGTCAACGCAAATGGAAAATCAATGACTTGCTATTTTTGTTGAGTGAAACAGAGAAACATTTCATTACTATATGGAGAGTTGAATATGCTGATGGAGTGAGGACAAGGAAATATAGATGGAATGTGAATAAGAACAAAATACTTCAGGAACTGGCAATAACACCATCAAAATTGGTATAACTGTTCTCTGTTTACACAAAAAAGCAAGTTTCATTTGGTCTCAAAGAGGGATTGCAGATGCTGTATGAACTACATTATTATAATCTTCAGAAATATATCTAAGAAATATTTATTTTTCCTGCTACCTCCCAGGAGACTTTGCTGTGAGCAAGAAATCTAGGCCAGGACAAATCTCTGCTACCTTGGTTTATACACATTGTTTGGTGCAATCCGTGCTACATTATGTGTGAAATTCCATCCTGGTAAAACAAATTTTGTGTGCCAAGATCACCAAAAGAATCCCTATATAAGCAGCAGGGCCTTAAAGCAGGAGGATAGACCCTCAGACATGCTGGTAAGCACAATTTGAGAGCATAATTTTCTCTGCTTACTGTGCATCATGACAATCAAAACAACACTATCCAATTGTGGCCATCTTTGAGGGCATGTATGTGGAAGAGAGAATACAGCTGTTCAACTGCCAGGAGCAGACCATCCAGAACACATCCAACCACCTCTCCTAAATTTTATCACTCACACTCACAATAAACCCAGAGGAGATGTTTACACGGTTCATCATTGGGAAGGTAGATTCACTGTGAATGCTAGCCAGATTAATCAAAGCTGTTGTGTACAGTATCAGCATCTGTTACAGAAGCTTCGGTGGTGCAACTAGACCTGCATACATTCCAGGATTGGGTTGTCAGCTTGCAAGTTGACTGAAAATGCATCAGACATAATCATGTCATGACTTCATGGCAATGCAAGGTGTTCCTAATTGATGGAGTGTGGAGAGTTTTCTATGGCAGAAGGATAACCGCCATAGACTCCTCCCTCACAATCTGAGTGGAGTGGTGTAAGTATACCTTTGTAGCCTTCAGGTATGAGCCTCCAGAGTATTGTTTGCTGTGGTATGTAGAATGCACATGGTATGCACATGGTGTGCCCTGTGGTGTTATCTGAACTATTTGGTGGACATTCAGTTCTCAGACTAACTGTTTATTTGCTGTGAGGCTATATATGGTGAGCTACCTTGTCTGATCAGAGGTTAACCCACTATGTGATGGGCATAATCACCTATAGAATGTAGATGTGCTTAATATGTACTTTCATGATGATTAATATATCAAGCAATTAAGATCAATTTTTTTGTTTTCTTCACAGAGTTGAGGATATTCATTTGCTGATATAAAATAAATAAATGTTTTGAAAAATCACATGCTTTGAAAAATATCCCACCCTTAGTAATTTTTGCATCTTAATCATCACAACCCAGCTTTATTTAATAAACTGCCACATCATATCATCTAATCATTTAAAATTAAGTCACTTAAACCAGTAGTCCTGTGTGTCCATGCACATCATTATTTTTAATGCAACATACTTACTGGGCATAGAACTGAGGTCCAGTAAAGATTACATTTAAGTTATACACTTAGTTCATATTGGTACTTAGGTCAGGGTGTAATAAATTAGATCATAAAAACATTATGTGGCTGATTTTAAATAAACATGCATTAACTTAATATTTCTAAGCATGCTCAGTTGGTTTACACTGACTATTTGGTTTACAATTGAACATGCAAAGATCTGTTTTAAGACCTCAACATTTGTATTTCCATGTTAACAAGCAAACAAGAATGTGAAAAACATAATTCTCTAAATGCTTAGCATTTTGAATGTCAGTAAAAGTTGAAATTGCTTGTGGGTATCTTTAGCCAGCAGGTCTGAACAATGTTCAACATTCATTCATTCATTCATTGTCTACCGCTTATCTGATCTACTCTCGGGTCACGGGGGTCATCTCAGGCGTCATTGGGCATCAAGGCAGGATACATGCTGGACGGAGTGCCAACCTATCGCAGAGCACACACACACACTCTCATTCACTCATGCAATCACACACTACGGACAATTTAGAGATGCCAATCAACCTACGATGCATGTCTTTGGACCGGGGAGGAAACCGGAGTACCCGGAGGAAACCCCAGAGGCACGGGGAGAAATGTTCAACATTATATTAATAATTTTTTCATAATGAGCAGTAGCCATTTATTGTACATTTTCACTCTATATAGATCCTCTATACAGTTCATAGTATGATGATTTATAATATACAGCTACACTAAAACATTAATTAGACTTTAGAATTTATCAACACAAGATTCAATGTGGTCATCTGCTTCATTCACTTCTTTAAAGGTTTTGTGTAGTTAAAATCTATGTAGTCTATGCATGTAATTAAAGACTAAATGCTTTAAAGAAATGATTATGAAGATTATTACATAATGTGAGAAAATAAACTCTCACAACTCTCAAACTCCCTCCATCAAATGGTGTCCTTTGCTATGGAAGTATTAGTTATTAGCATTTTCCTTTATAGTTGTTTAATTTATCAATATGGTAATATATTATAATACTTTAAACATTTTAAGTTAGGTAACCAATATACAGTATATAATGTGAGATAAAATGATCTGTGAATGATCTGTAATGTCTGTGTATATAATGTGTAAGGTACATAGTATGGGAATTGTGTGATGAGATTATATTGGCTTTGATTTAAAGTAAAATTTGATAACAATCATGTGATAGAGCAACCCACCATCATATATGGACTTAAAAGTATATCAATAAAATGAAATCTATTTAAATACAATATAATCTTAGAAATAATACTAACGTTTTTTTTTGTCTGTTTTTTTTTGTTTGTTTTTTTAATTCATGTATTTTATGTTATTTTATTTATTTATTTTTTCAGTTAATTGTTTTGGCTGCAGTTTAATTACAACAATTAGCCTGGGCCTGGGGGACCGCTGGGGGGTTAAGGGGGTTCAGAGGGTCGACTCTTTGTTTTTGTTCATTGTGAGGAATCTTTTGGACAATTGTATGTCATCTGTTAAAAAGCAATAACAAATCTACCCCCCCCCCAAAAAAAAAATAATGCTAACATTAAACATATGATAGCTTATATTTGATTGTTTTAATTCTTTATTCTCTAATTATCAAGATTAATTCTGAAAAATTAGCAAAAATCACCTCATATGTGAAATTATTATAAATGAGAAATATTTGAAGCTTTATTGCCATTATTGTTTGACCATAGTAAGATCTCACAGACCTATAATATGTTCACTCATAAATGTGTCTTACCTTAAATCTCATAGATCTATAAATCTCATAGGTATATCATTTAAAGCAAGATATTTATGTTCCCTGTCAAATTTCTATAAGCAAATTGAAATGTGATAGTTTTAGTTGAAGCTATATAAATTGCCCATTATTTAGTCCCCAGTAGGAGCTAAGAAAAGAATATCAGTGTACCTATGAATATTCAACTATTTAGTTTACACAGTACTATAGTACTTCTTCTATAACATACTCTAAATCAAAAGATGGTGGATCTGAAAAGGTTATGCTTGTTACTCTTTAGATAACACATGATGTAAAGGAACTTTAGGGACCTAAAAATGTTGTTAAGCATAGTGAATGGTTGGACTATTACACAACAGCCATCAATAAATACTTAAAAAACAGATGTTACTACCATCTACATTCCAGAAAAGCAGTGTTTGCAGAATGCTCTTTTAAGCTTTGGTGATGAGGTTTCTCTTGCACAAAAACATTAGGACTTTTCTTGTCTACTAATGTGAACAAGAAAGAAATTTAATAACTTTAGGAATGTCGGTGGGAGGTTGAGAGTATAATACCTGATTATTGTTGAGGAACAGAAAATCTTTTCACACATGGAACTTCTGACATACCCTCTTTTTAGGGCTTGTTGACTTAACTTAGGTTCACTGGCACCACTTTGCTGGTGGGTTCTTTATACCCAGCAGCATTTAAAGAAAAAAAGTCCTACTAAAACTTTCAGATTGGATCTGTTAAAAAGGATAATGGAAATGGAAATTGACACAATTTTGCCTCTGTTCTCTACAAAAATAAATTTGAAATGAAACAATCAAGATGTCATTGAGTGTAAACTTTAGGCTTTAATTAAATGGCATTAACCGTTTAAGAATTACAGATATTTTTTTCATAGTCCCTTTATTTTCACAGATTCAAATGTAATTGGAAAAGCAGTTTCATGGCCAGCTTATTATTTCATAACAGGTTAAGTAGAAAAAAGGACTAGAGTTGATTTCAAGTGTTGAATCTGCATTCATCATGAGCGGAACATGATTGTTAGACACTCTTGGGCTAATGGTACAAAGATGGATTTTTGTTGTATGCATTGCTCATGGTTACCAAGCAGATGAAGTGATGGCTGTCTAGAGGCCTTGAATTTCTGTTTTAAAAAAGACAAAATGCAGTTCTTAGTGAATTTAAATTTTAGGGTACAAACCAGTCCAGTTCAAAATCCAAAAAATCCACTTTGCAAATTGTATACAAATCATGAGAAACAAACAACAGTGAAATTGCTGTGTATGTTCAAAAAAACAAAAATCAGAAAAATCTTAATTTTTCAAAGAAACAGGTCAAAGACAGGATATCAATGAAGAAAATTCATGGCTCAAAACTTGCAATAATGACTAGCACACTGCAAGGCTTTGCATTCACTCTAAGGTCCCTGGGGTTTATATAGCATGTACGCTATATAAGCGTGTGAATAGCCAAAGATGTGGTCTATGTTGGAAATGGCTAGGCTGGATGTTGCCGTATTACATAGCATAAAATTGCTAGTTTACCTAGCAAACAACTTTACCCTAAATATTGAAAAAGAGAATTTACCTCAATATCCCTCTCCAGGTGAGATGTTGAATCTTCTGAAAAGGATTGCAGTTTGGTTGCTAGCACAGCTTGCATTTGTTATGGCTGGCTCAAGCACAAGTCTTAGACTTTAAAAATAAACTTTATTGAAATATTAAAGGATGGCGAGAAAAAGGTTTGATTGAATGTACAATATCGCTGTGTGAAACTTTCAGCACTCTCCCTTTGCTTCCTCTAATCACAAAGCCTATAAATCAGTTTCTAAGAGTCAGCATTGTGGTGCCAAACGTGTACAGTGTGAAACAATACAGTGTTAGCATCTTATGGCTAGATGCTTAGGAACAGACATCCAATCAGAAATTTCCACATTGTTGTGTAAACAGGGGGACACAGGGGGCTTGGTGGCTAGCACATTTGCCTCACACCTCCAGGGTTGGGGGTTCGATTCCCGCCTCCGCCGTGTGTGTGGAGTTTGCATGTTCTCCCCGTGCCTTGGGGGTTTCCTCCCCCGGTCCAAAGACATGCATTGTAGGTTGATTGGCATCTCTAAATTGTCTGTAGTGAGTGAATGAGAGTGAATTTTGTGTGTGTGTGTGCCCTGCGATGGGTTGGCACTCTGTCCAGGGTGTATCCTGCCCTGATGCCCAATGACGCCTGAGATAGGTACAGGCTCCCCATGACCTGAGAGTAGATCGGATAAGCGGTAGACAATGAATGAATGAATGTTGTGTAAACAGTAGTTTGATAAAAATCTTAAAATAATGATGGAAAACACGTCAACTGGAGCAAACAGCAGACAATAAAAAAAGTTTTATTTTTATACAGTTATGATCAGAAAACTCTGTTCAGGATGAACTGTATGACACAGTGAGAAATAATACTAAGAGTATTGAAGAAACTGGCTGAATGCAATGTACAGAAAGTTGAAACAGATGCAGGTGCAGTAAAGGCTTTTTGTTTTGTTTAAGGGCAGGCAAGTCTGTGTTAGGTAAACAAGTAAAATTGCTTGTTTACCTAGCAAACAACTTTAGCTTAAACACTGAAAAAGATAATTTACCTCAAGATTAGGTGAGGTAGATGTTAGATGTTGAATCTTCTGAAGAGGATTGCAGTTTGGTTGCTGGCACAGTTTGCATTTGTTATGGACAGACACCGAGAGCCAGAAACCAGAACAAAATCAAAACCAGGACGTACCAAGACTGAGCAAAAACAGCTTAATGGCATCAGGTAGCCAAACATTATGGAATTGCATGCCATGGTAAATGGAGAAATACTTGACAATACATTACAAATATATGGAAAAAATATCAGAAGTTACATATCACCATATTCCTGCTCACCTATGCAACAAACTTAAAAAGGCCAAAAAACATTACAAAGCTTTAAAAGATAAAAGTGAAAGATAAAAATAGCAAATGACTTAAAATGTATATTGTTTGGAACAGTAACACAAAACTGTATAATGTACTACTAATTCCAAAAGTGCTACTGACTTTCCTATACAACATTTCATTTAGCTTGGTAAATATCACATTCATATGAGGAAATGGGCTAAAGCTAAGCCAAACTGTGAAAACAATTCAATTCAATTCAATTTATTTGTATAGCCCTTTTAACAATGGCCATTGTCTCAAAGCAGCTTTACAGAAGTATAGAAACAGAGAAGAGAAAAAAATATAAAGTTTAAAGTTAAGTAACTATTTTATTCCTATTTTATCCCTAATGAGCAAGCCTGAGGCGATGGCAGCAAGGAAAAACTCCCTGAGATGAAATGAGAAAGAAACCTTTAGAGGAACCAGGCTCAGAAGGGAACCCATCCTCATTTGGGTGACACTGAACAGTAAATAATGTCCTTTCTACAACTGCTTTGCTGTCACAAACTGACAGATGTAACGGCAGTTCTGTGACAGCGTGATAGTCTCCAAGTGGCTCTGTCCTCAGCTGTCTCCTGGTCATAAGTTATATAAATTGTTCACAATTAATATATAAGTATATAACATTCATTCATTCATTGTCTACCTCTTATCCGATCTATTCTCGGGTAGCCTGTGCCTATCTCAGGCGTCATTGGGCATCAAGGCAGGATACATGCTGGACAGAGTGCCAACCCATCTCAGGGCATACACACACTCTCATTCACTCACGCAACCACACACTACGGACAATTTAGAGATGCCAGTCAACCTCCAATGCATGTCTTTGGACCGGGGGTGGAAACCCCCGAGGCACGGGGAGAACATGCAAACTCCACACACACGGCGGAGGCAGGAATCGAACCCCCAACCCTGGAGGTGTGAGGCAAACGTGCTAGCCACCATGCCCCCTAAATATATAACAATATAGCTCTAATTTAGATATTACAATATTGAAAAACAAAAACGCAAAAAAAGCCTTATGAGGCACTGTTTCAATTCAATTTGTTTACTTAATATAATGTAAATAATGTAATGATGTAAAATAATGTTCTTTACCCCAGCACAAATTGTTTAATCATGAAAAGTGTGTGCATCCATGTTGATCTGACGTCACTCCGTAAACATGATAGAAACTGGTAATTGAGATTACCCCATTTGTGGCTTTTACTAGTTGAAGTTGGGAATTTCCAAGCTGCAACCTCTGCTTCTACGTAGAAGGAATTTTCCAGCTCATCATAAGAACATATCGCCTCCTGGTGGAGGTTGCTCAGTGTGTTACCGAAAGACCGAAATGGCGATGACGTCCTTTCGGTGTGACGAATCTGCGTGCGTAGTACGTCAGAACTATGTGCGCTCTTGCAGAGTCACTCCGTATAGTTCGAGTGTAAACAAGAGGTTAGAACAGTCTAGAACTGGTACGAATTATAGTTGTGCGAAGTTTAGCTAAAATTATTTTACGGAGAAACGTGTTTATTATATACATAGTGTCTATTCTGCTACCATTGACCTATCCAATGTATCCAATCAGTTTAGATACAGTAATCTTTGAGACTATGATCTAGTTAGCTAGCTAACATTAGCTGCTAAAGGTCTTTTCTATTATTTCAGCATAGCTTACGCCATTGGCTGCGGTGGAATGACCAGGCTTTGAAAAACCTCAAGCCTGGAGTCCTTTAAATGTGAGTAATATGTGTTTCAGCTGCTTCTTTGTTTGTTTCATATAAATGCTAACAAAGCTGAATAATTTGTGTTACCTGACAGGTGTTAGCATTGATGAGCTAGCTAGGTTATCATTTATTCTCTAGCAGATTTTATTTCTAGAAACCAACAGTTAGACACACCGATGGCTGATATGAGGTATAAAAGATGGTACTTAAAGCAAAATCTCAAAGAAAAGCATGCTATAAACATGCTATATTGTAACCAAACATACTGCAAATAAAGCCTGGATATTTAGGTAAGTAGCTAGCAAACTGAAGTATGTGTAACACAGTAAGCACAGTTAAACTACACTCTAAAAACACTCAAACAGTTAAACTACACTCAAACTACATAGGAAGCTACATTTCACTGCCTGTATTTTACACTTGATTTGCCGAGATATTTAGAAATAAATAGTAGTCTTGCTTCAACTTAACTGGTTGCTAGCTGGTTGTGCTGTTACCAACACCACAAGTGGAGGAAATGTTTGGAGTCTTTAAACTCTTCATATGTCTGAGCTATGGTGTGGGGTAGGTAGCTAGATGGAAGCTGCATCTCAAATTAAAAAATAAAAACACTACCAAGTTTAAATTGTACAATTCCATACAGTTGTAGAGAGGTCATTGTTTAAAGTCCTTTTTAAGTCTGGTTCCTCTCTTGGTTGCTTCATTTTGTCACACTTTGTCATTTGTTTGTTATTCTGAATTTTAATATTTTGGTAAAGTTAAAGATAGTTTCTGTTGTTAAAAGCACTATATAAATAATTGATTTCCTCCCAAATATGCTAGATCTGGCGCATTTTTAAAAGGAAGAGTGAAATAAAATTGGCAATTGATACTGTTATGTTGGTAGGCTGTTATCTCAAAACACTAAGTGCTCTGATACAAGCAAAATAACAAAGTGTTAGGGGTGTGCACATTTATGTAAACGGGTTATTGAAGTTTTTCTTTTTCCTCCATTAACGTTTCTCTATTTCCATTTAACTTTAATTATGTTGGTTGCTGTATCATATTAAAGGTAGATATAGTTTTGACATGATATAGCTGCAATTTTAGGGGTGTGTCCTAAGTTTGGCTTGTTATCAAAATCTTGCTGCTGTTTACGAAGAAAACACATAGTGCACATCATGTTTAATTGTTGTATGTCAGAGAGAGACAGCAATGTTTTGTTTTAGGTTTTGATTTTATTTATTTTTTTTTACACATTTAACAATGCTTTTATGAAACACTGCATGCATGTGCACTGTATTCACCTCATATAAAGGGCTGGGCTTGTGCATCACACTGCATCGTAAAATTTAGAGATTTAGTTGAAAGCATGCATTTCAACTCAGCTGCAATGTACAGCATACAACTTGATGAATACTTTGATTTGATGCACACAAGAACATTCTGTGCTTTCTAATGCGTTTAGTTTAGTAAATATGGAAAATAAATGACTGTAAATATTATAGACAGCACTGTTTATATAAACTTGTAGTTTGTTAATCCTGTGAGATTTTTGCTAATACACTTTGTGGGTGTTTGAATTTTAACTAGTGCCACACTATGCACTGCTGCAGGTTACAAGCTAAATTTCACGCATGTGCTGTTTAGATTATTAGATTATTGTTTTATTATATTTTGTAGTGTTTCTAGTTAGAATCTATACCATGCCATGCAAACTGTGCTCACTCCTGCTGCTCTGTCTTTTGCTTCCATTGTTCTGTGTATAGGCCACTTTAATTAACATTACAGCATGATGGACACACTATAAAAAAGTTTAATGTGACCTGCTAATTGATTATAGCTGAATGAAATTTTAATGATTTGAATGTTTTTGTTTCATGTTTTAATTATGGTCATTAAATATTCCAGAAATTTATAATGGTTATACTAATTAGTGTACTAATTACTAAAAAAACTCAAAGAAAAACCCTGAATTGTTGTTGCTGTGTAGTTCAGGATTTGAGCTTTAGAATCTTGGAGTACATTGATCATGTAATAACTATTTTAACCAGTCATTACATTGGAAAACATTTTCTGCTTCAATGTTTCCCAGTATACATTTCAGAGTCAACTAAGGTTTCTGCAGAAGTAGGTACATTGAGATTATTTCTAGGATTTGAGCTATAGCGTTTTAGCAGCTGGTCAGTTATAATTTTGTTGCTTTGACTGTTACAGGTCTGAGGCCCTGTAAGCCACCACCATGGACACTGTGAAGACTGGAGAGAAAGACTGTGAAGAAGAAACACTACAGACAGCCTTTAAAAAATTACGTGTGGATGCTGAAAGGTATCTTATTAATGTTGCTTTGTTTAAAATGTGTTATATGCAATATCACATTAAAACACATAAAAACATCATGTATGTTCCTTCTTTAGATTACAAATTCCAGTAATCTTTGTGTAAAACTGTGTATGTAAACGTAGGGTTTTTGTATAGTGTCTAGAATAAAACACTACATGAAGAAGAAGTTGCTTTCGGCTGCTCCCTGTTCGGGGTCGCCACAGCGGACCAACTGGTCCACACAACAAGTTGGCAAATGTTTTACCCCGGATGCCCTTTCTGACGCAACCCTCCCATTTTTCCGGGCTTGGGACCGGCACTGCATCCAGTGGCTGGGGCTGGGGGTCATCATAAATGGTGCATGATGCATGACATACATTGAATGTCTAAGTAGTCATTTAACTGAATAAGCATAGACTATGCATTTTATGGGGAATATAAATTATGCTTTTTTTCCCAAACTCATCTTAACCAGAATGGGAGATTCAGTCCTGGTAAAGTTGAACAGAAGTTGTGCCAGAACCAGCAATCCAAACATAACTGTTGGCAAGAAAATCCAGGAGTATTTTCTAAGAAGTAATAATAATAGACTAAGGAAACAATCTCTCACTTGGAAAAATGTTGAGGCTTAACTGTTTGTTTTTGAGAACTGTGTTGTTGTTTTGAGAACTGACTTGTAGAAAAAGATTTGTTCCTGTATATATGTTATGCTCATTGAGCATCTGTGTCTTGCTAGCTCTGTGGCTGCAGTGCGTGTGAGCGAGGCTTTGGCATCCAGAGCCGGATCCCGCATCAGCACAGATGGAACGAAACCCAAAATTACTTCCCCTAAAGAGAACTGGCATGGGTAAGAGACCTGCTATGTGTAATTTTCTTGGCTCTCACATAAGGCTCTGTTTATCTGTCTCTCTAACTACATGCATACTTTGTAATTCTAACTAACTGAAAATAGTCAGGTGGAACTCAGTGTCGTTTGGCTATTCTTGATCGTTTCCCCCTATATTATATTGGCTTAATTTGAAAAAGTTTTTTACTCCCTCTCTCATCATAATGTTTTTCTGAACTGAATTTGTGTGTAAATTATAAATAAAATAGTAAATAGGTGATCCATTCTATTGTGCTTTGCAAAAAAAAAAGGGAAATTAATAATAATGTGGGATACCATTAAGTATCACAAACATTAGAAAAGTTGAATCAGAGTAGCTGATTAAAGCACAATGTTTGGTGAACATTTAGGTAGAAGGATTTATCTTCCTTTAGTCAATGACTAGCACATATGATTTAATCATATCATTTTTATTGTGCTCCTCCCTTTCATACAGATGCAGCCGAAAATCCTCCAGGGGCTTAACAAGAAATCAGAGACGGAGAAGGTCCAAGTCTCCCATCCTGCACCCACCGAAATTTACCTACTGTAGCTCTAAAATGCAGTTCAAACACAAAAGCTCCACAGAGCTGCAGGATACCAGCACCTCCTTGCTTGTTCCTGCTAAGAAGGAGCTTTTGTCCTCTGTTGCCCATTCACCCATCTTTGGTTCCATGGGTTATGACTCCAGTATCCCTTTGGAAAGCAAGATTTCCCCTCTGAACAGAGTGGCACCCTTTGGCAATGAGAGCAGATCAGACGTAAAGGACGAAAAGACCAACACTTTAGAGGAGGCTCAATCTCCAGCAGCTGACTTTAAATCTCTGTGCCAGCTCCAGGAGAGTGGTGTGTGCCAGTGCACCAACTGGCAAGGCATGGAGGTCTACTCATTCACTGGCCTACGTGATGTCATTTCTGAATGTGAAAGGAAGCTGCCCAGCTCTCCAGATACAGCTCAGAACACCAGAACAGTAAATGCATCCTCCGCGTCCAGCTCACCACGCTCCTGCTCCGAACAGGCACGTGTGTATGTGGATGACATTACTATAGAAGATCTCTCGGGCTACTTGGAGTATTACCTCTACATCCCTAAAAAGATGTCACACATGGCTGAAATGATGTACACCTAAGCAAATGAAAATCATTTTGAGGTACACAGAATTGGTTTAACAAAAAAACTGCATAGTACACAGAAAGATTAAAGATAAGCAGTGCAGAATAAATATCATAATAAGTGGGATTGTTTATGGAAAATGGGGAGGCATGGAATTATTAGGCATGATGTTTAAATTGTGGTAATCCAGGTCTTTTCTCCTCTATTTTTCAGTTTTCCATTGTTCGATAGACTAACACTCAGACTGAGATTTGTCTACTGTAGGTTTTTTTTTTTTGTTTTTGTTGTGGTTTTCTTTTTTCCTGGATTTTTTTTTTCAGGTTCATATGCCATGTTGCCAAAGCTCTGTTGCAGGAATTGCAGGGTTTCATGTTATTGGTATATGCAAAAAATGCCACATAATCATCATGATCACCTTATTTTCTTTAAACTGAAATAAATCCCTTCTGTTGTTGAAATATGTGGTTGGTTATAGACATTTGTCTATGTTGATGACTGATTTACATTTTCAGGGGTCTTGTTCCAGGAAGAGTGCTTGAAAAGTTCCCTGCTCAAGAATCAATCCCCGGCTGTGGCAATGAGGGCAAAGGATCCTGCCACTGGACCACCAGGGGTCAATGAAGGGAGAACACAACCCTCCAAAATAGATCAAAATCTAAAGATAAATAATTGAAATAAGCTGTGCTATAAGCTGGAAAACCATCACACTGTGTCAGTGGGTTGCTGGTTTTATGCAGTTATTGCAAACGAGGCATGCAACCAAATATTATGTGTTGTGTTACAACTGCACTTTATATCTCAATAGCTCATCAGCAAAGAGCACTATGAAATAAACTGGGTCAGATAAGAGAGATATAAAATGAGGCAGTGAGTCCCCAAGACTGAAATCTTCAACACAATATGGTGTGTGCTTTAAATTTTTATGAGATGCAAGGGTTCATTAAACATTTGTACTGAAAATATATTTTTCCTAACATGTACACAATCATCGTTTTTATAAGGATGTGTCCCAAGACCATGAAAATAACACTTTTCAGTTGAGAAACTACTAGATTTGCATAGTTTCCATTTGAAGAACATGGTCCATCCTTCTTATAGATTTATCTGATGAACATTGTCTAGACAAATGTGAATTTAAAGAACTACGTGTGTAGCCCTTCTGATGGATACAATGGTATATTTTGTCCTTAGGAAACCTGTTATCCCAAGGAGTAGATGGTGAGTTGGCCATCTGGTGAAAACTGGATTTTCACCAGATGGAAACTTTGACTAGAGTTAGAGCTCAAGGATATTACAGCACACTTCCTCCAATTAGGAAAACTATACTAGCAAATGTGAAATTTCTCTTTCCTAACACTCACTATTAAGTTTTAGTATTAAGTATTAAGAACTTAAGTATTAAGTTCCCCTACGACTACAAGTGCTTATAATGATCAGAGAGACAAACAGGAAAATATCATTAACCCCATTATTCATTAAAAAAAAAGGCAAGTACTAAAATAAAGTAGTTACCTGTAAACTCAGTTTTTGTTCAAAGCCATAGGATTAATTTGAAATAATTTGTTCAACCCAAAAACAAAACAATGAGTCTGAGTATTCATAAATTAATCACTCTAAGCAATCAACTGTTAAACAGGTTGATGGGGCCCATAAACATTGGTGCACATGAAGAACTAACTTGTAGAAATGTCACTATGAGAGTGCAGGAAGAGTTGCCAGACTCAACACTGGGGCTACTTTTGGAGAAACCTTGGTATTAATGAACATGTGAGTGAACTTCAAAGGCACGTCTTCCCGAAACTAGATGATTAGAAAGAGCAAGGTGACGAAAGTCTGTGCAGTTCAATTTCAGTTGAGTCATGAGCCATCTTTAAACAAAACTGGATGGCTTTTATTCCAGAGCATCTCCACTAATGACGTAATAATTACATAAAACCTGGACATTGGTTTATGACAGTAAGTACGACACATTCAGTTAGCCATTCCTTGCCAGATATATAGAAACAAACAATATTAATATCTATTATTACTCTTTTTTTCTCTTATATTTGGACTGCATTTTGTCCTGGTAGTCAGAAAATGTTTTGCAATTCAGAGAAATCCTTCACATTTTCACATCATTCAAGTAATCAAAGATATAATATTCATATTATCTCAACAGATAATTCAAGGAAAAAATTATAATATCTTTACAGTATATCCAAGCAGCAGGTCAGTCAGAAAATTCCACTTATTTCCCTACCAGAGGTTTTTGGAAAACAAATAAAATAAAATTGAGACCTTATGTTATAAAAAGAGAGGTACACAAAATCATACACTGATCAAAGAATGCATAGTGCACCTAATTAATTCCAATTACAAACAACAGCAATTAAAGCTAAATTCTCAGCTGTATAAATAACAAATGAATATGACAAACAAAAGCATATTATTTACAGAATCAATAGTTCTGTAATTAATTAAATTAAAGTGAATTAAAGATAAAAAATGAGCATGGCAATAAAAACATCACAATATCAAGTATGCTGATGGACTTCAGATATGTCTGTGGAGGTTTCTGAAAGTTCCAAAAGACTTCAAACTTTTTAAAAATGAACAATCAAAACAAACTCCAATCTAGAAACATGTTTCCTGCAAATAGCACTGGCCAAATCTAACAGTGGCGTTTTTAAATAAGGTACTGAAAATATCAAAGTAAATAAATGAACATTCAATTACTTATTGAAAATGGTAAATATTTGTGTTGAAATTCTGTATGAAATTATTTTCTTTGCACATTCTAGCTTGTTATAAAGTTAGTCATGATACAGCCCCCCTGAAGCAGAGGTTATGGGCCTTGTTCCAGTACTGATGTGTATATATAACTACCAATATTGTGATTTGTACACTTTAACAGATGAGCCACCACTGCCCTTTATATTTAGAGGGATAGGGCCATAAACACATACTGAAGAGGCTTTGTTACAGCATGTTGTGAAATCATCCTGTTCATTCATTCACATAAAAAATACATTGAATAAACTTTTGTGTGACACTTTTTATTTTAATAAGGCTTTATTGTATGTGAGGTAGTGTCAAGAACATTTGTGGTCATGGATGTCTTTCATACCTGGGCAGATAATGACTCTAATGGGTCTGTCAGTATGGAATGTAACTGTGGAAATGAAAAGAAAGAATTTGAGGAGACTCAGAAATAATGATTGTGTTTGTCATTTATTTACAACATAGTGCTGTAAGAAAATAAAACAATGAGGGTGTGAAATCTTAGTGAAGAAGAAGTCTATTGCAGTGTAGCATTGACAAAATACATGAAGTACTTTGGGTTTATAGGAGTTAAGAAAAACGCAGGACAAATCCTTAAACATTTTATACTGTTTTTTCTGTTTGCAATTTAAATGGCGTACACAGAAAGAATTGCAAATTGTGTGAAATTGGTGATACTATTGTATAGCTGGATGTCTGTAAATGGTGACGAACACCTTAGTCTGGTATTATTACAGTTGTAATCACCAAATGGTCAGGTTTAAATGGTATTTACAGTATCAGTAATCATGTATACCCTTTGGTCAGAGATGGTCCTTGATGTCTTGCTGCTGCTCCCATGCTAAAATTGATTGAAGTTTTTATTCATTCATTCATTCATTGTCTATCGCTTATCCGATCTATACTCGGGTCACGGGGAGCCTGTGCCTATCTCAGGCATCATTGGGCATCAAGGCAGGATACACCCTGGACGGAGTGCCAACCCATTGCAGGGTACACACACTCTCTCATTCACTCACACAATCACACACTACGGACAATTTAGAGATGCCAATCAACCTACAATGCATGTCTTTGGACCAGGGGAGGAAAGCAGAGTACCCGGAGGAATGCCCCAAGGCACGGGGAGAACATGCAAACTCCACACACACGGCGAAGGTGTGAGGCAAATGTGCTAACCACTAAGCCACCATGCCCCCCTTTTTTTTATTGATTGATTGATTGATTGATTGATTGATTGACTGATTGATTGAAGTTTATTCTTCTAAACATATTCCTCTATTATTCAAGCCTATTTGGGAATGAGTTTTTTTGACATACATCTTGGAGTGCAATATGGGTTGAGTCAGTCTGTAATTTCTTACAGTGCACAATAAATAAAAGAATATATAAATAAGGGGCAAATGCATATTTTTGAGCACAAATTTGAATACAGACGCACAACTTTGTGACATTTAGCTAGGGTTCTCAATCTGAAGCAACTTAATTTTGCCCAGTACTGCAACTCCAGCTTCATATGCCTCAAACTAAGAGGCATTTCTTCCAGCATTGCAGGAACAAGGATATTTCTAAATGCTCCACAACACAGCCTAAGCACTTTTGCTTGCACATATAATTTTCCAATTCTTATTTTAGCAACTGAAGAATAAACTAAAAATCCATAATCAATCACATATCTTAACATTGTTGGATATAGTACACTCATGGTTTTCCTCTCTGCCTCCCAGTCACATCCAGCCAGGCTCCTCATTACATTCAACACTTTTTCACATTTTTCAGCTGATTTTGCTCAGTGGACTGCACACGTAAGACTTTCGCACACGTAATACTTTCACTATTTCGAGAGGAGATCCATGCATACACAATTTAATATTAGATCATTTCCATTTGAAACTATAAGTCATAAACATATATTTTGAGGCTGAGATTTTAAAGCCCTTGCCCATTCCTCTGTAGAAACAGAGAAACCTTTGAACTTGTTTTATAGTAAAGGCTATATAGCATAATATTGAATAACACCGGGTTAATAACGCTGCCTTGTGGAGTTCCATTTTCTATTTCTAAAATTTTTTTTTTACAACTTCCTGTACCTGTATCACCCATCTCCCTCTGCATATAAATGGAAAGATAGTTGAGACTGCAAACAACATCAGGTTCCTTGGAGTCTACCAGTAGTATCTCAAGTATCTTAAATGGTCCATCAACACCTCTCACCTGATAAACAGTTACAACATTTTGAATAGTAAATAGTTTCAACAGCACAGCACATCATGGGCACTGAGCTACAGAACCTGGACACTGTGTATGCTAGCTGACTGAAAACAAAGGCCAGCAACATCATCAAAGACTCTACTCAGAATGTTTGTTTCCTTACTATCCCAAAAGATGTACAGCACCATTAAGTCCAACACAAAAACAAACTAAAGAGCAGTTTATTTCCCAAAGCTGTAGCTGCCTTTGCCAACACAAACACACACCGCCACCCCCACTGCAACACAATCACCCATCCCACTACAACTGATAAGGACTAAGGACAATTTACACTATCCTGCCCATTTGCTGCTACTTGCACTACGGTGCATTTTTTCACTTTATAAAATGTGCAGTATATCTCTTTTATATTATATACAATATATACATCTTAATATATAGTCAAATAATCAAGGAATTTTACCTTTGTTTATTATCTTGTATTTTTACAATGTACTTTGTTTGATTGTTTGTTTATTTGTTAGCATCCTTCTCATTTAAATACCTTCATAGTTTTATGCTTAAATCCCATTGTTGCTGTCTTGGAGTTGCCAAACTAAATTTAGAATAGACTTCTGGCAATTCATTGAAGAATATAAAAACATGAATATATTAATCACCAATATCATCTTTCACGTACAACTCATCCATACTATCAGAGCCTATCAACTATCAATTGAATATGTGTTGTTTTTCTGTCATGTTCTGATATAAATCCTTAGGTAAAAAACGCTTCATGCCAAGAAAATATTTCAGCAGTTCCAAACACTTGTTAGACTTTATAATGTCTAACCTCCTAGTTGTTGTTTTTGCGTCTACAATGAAAAATACATTTACAATGAAATCTAGAATTGATTCCCTACTCAGTATCATCATGTCAGGGGAAACAGCTGAATCATAACTTTGTTCACCCTTTCATTTCAAATCACTTGACTTTTTTATGGCTTCTGCATATGATATTTTAATGTTGAGCTCTCACAGGCTTAGTAACTTGGCTAACTTCCTTAGCCTTGGCAAAATGGTCACATCCACAGAAAAATAAGCCACTCAAAAGTTTTAAGAAACCAACACTGATGACACAAAAACTCCCGCCAAACACCGTTGCTCACATCCGCTGCTCCGACCTCCCACTTCTCTCCACACACATTTGGCTGCCATGCTATTGGCTAATGATTCGAGTGGCGTGGATTTGGGGAGTGCCTTTTGGCTGTGACAGTTCCATAGATGGGACCAATGTGATCCAGAGAAATCCGTAAATAAAATTCTCAGCCATATAATGCACGAGAGCACACGAAGAGACAATTTGATCGTGGTTTCCAGCACTTTTTTCTTATTTTTTTAATATATACTGAAAATGGCAGGAATAAAGGAAGAATGTGAAGTGCTGGATATACTGCCAAATGACACCGGCGCTAGTGTTGTTCCTGTAGAGTCTTCATCTGAAGAGGAGGGCATCCTCCAGCCCGAATTGGACACAGACAGTAGTAACCCGGAATACATTATACCACCTGTAAGGTATGTGAACACTCGTTTGTTACAAATTTCTTTTTGATTTGGTGCACGATTACCAGTTAGTAAATGTGTGTGGATTGACAAATTCAAAATTGGTTCAACTGGTTTGTTTGTTTGTTGCATTCCCCAGTACATTGTAAGTTTATCCAAACTTTTGGATGTTTGGACAGGGTGAGCTAGTTAAAGAATACAATTTTACAGTAAGTTATATATATATGTATATATATATTATATATATATATATATATATATATATATATATATATTTTTATATATATATATATATATATATATATATATATCAGAAAAAGACTCCCCTCCTCCAAAGTCCAATAGAAAAAGGAAAAGGGCACATAAGTCTGCAACATCTAAGTGTGGTCAAGGACTGTCTTCCAGTTCAACCCCAGAGGAAGAGATGAGATGGCACAACAAAGAGGAAAAAGATGTCAGACCAAAACCATTCCGATTCAGACCTACCAGAGCTCCTGGGCCCACACTGGACACAAAGGTAGACTGGACACCTCTGACTTTGTTCCAGCTGTTTTTAGTAGTTCCACAATCAGGACTATCATTGATAATACCAATGCCAATGCAGCAAAAAGATTACAGGCTAGAAAAAAAAATTTCTGGAAACCCCTGACAGAGTGATTTTTATATCTTTAGGGCCATTGTAATTTTCTCTGGGCTTGTGCATGTGCGATTAAGGCTGATATGGAGATTTCTATTTCTATTGGAGAAAAAAGTGGCCATATAATTTCTCCTTCCCTGGTGACAAAATGACCAGGGACCGTTTTGAAGCTATCTTATGGTCACTTCGTCTGAGTAATCCAGACGATGATGAGCAAAATAACAAAAAAAGGGGAGCTAAGGAATATGACAGGCTTTTCAAAATAAAACCACTTTATACAGAGATTGTGACTGCCTGTAAGGCCAATTTTCAGCCATACCAGAACATTTCCATTGATGAAAGGATGGTGGCATCAAAGGCTAGGATCAGCATGAAATAGTACATGATATTTTTTGTTCTTGCTGACTCCATGACGGGATACACCTGGTGTACACTGCAAGGGGTGAGTTCAGCACAGGCCAGGGTCAAATTTACTCTTCTGTAATGGACCTTATGAGATTCCCTTTGCTTGGTGGTTTCTACACATTGTTCGTAGACAATTTTTACACCAGCCCTGCCCTCTTTCAGGATTTGTACTGGAATAAAATAGGGTGCTGTGGGACCATACAGAAAAAACGCATTGGTTTTCTACAAAATCTATCAAATGACTTACTCAAAAACACTGCAAGGGGAGCGTTCATCAGAAAAGACAATTTACTTTTTCTTAAATGGATGGATACACACGAGGTTACATTGTGCTCAACAATGCATGAAGATTTCAGTGAAAAGACAGTAAAGTGAAACGTAAAACAGGCAGGTGTCTGGCAGACAAAGGATATGACAGTTCCTGATGCTGTGGTGGATTACAACAAATACATATGTTGTGTGGATTTATCAGATGCGCTCAGTGGATATTATAGTGTCCACCACAAGACAATGAAGTGGTATAAGACTTTTTTTTTTTACCATTTCATAGATGTTGCAGTTGTGAACAGTTTCTTTCTCCACAAGTTGGAAATGAGCCAAACATGACCACGCCATACACTCAGAAGATATTTATAGAGCAACTTGCAGCAGAAATGATGAAGTTTGCTAATAGTTTAGCACCACCATCATGACCACCATCCCCATCACAATCACCACTCACCTGCTTGCCTCTTTACTATGGGGGAAATGCCTCACAGTTAAGAAGATACTGTAAGAAGTGCCAGGAGGATGGCCACCCAAAGGTGAAGACACCTATTTACTGCAGAACATGCCTGGTTTCTCTTTGCCTCACTTCAAGAAGAAACTGCTTCCAGATGTGGCATGATGCACACTAGTGTAACCACTGTAGTTGTTTTGTGAAGTAATAAAAAAAAAATATTTCTAAATATGTATATATATTTATTTTTATATCTGTATCCTTTTTAGTTTTATTACTCAATGCACCTGGTTTTATTCACAACTGTTTTAGTTTATTTGAAATAAATCTGCTCCAGTTGGAGTCAAACATTATCTCCTTTGTGTGTTTTTTTTTGAAAGGTTGGGAATTAGATACAAATATGGCAAAACAGTTATAATGAATACCTATATTGATATATGTAAATCAAATAAATTAAGTTTTATAGTTTGGTACTTGAGAACCCTCAAATCACATAGGTGTTACAATATGGTCCATTTGAAAGTCTGCCTAAACAGTCCTCTACAAAAACCTCTTTAAAACCTGGTACACAGTAGAAAATCCAATTTGGTACAGTTAATGGTGAGATGTTATACAATAGATTTCTTGAGGTTTTTACACTTTCACTGCATGAATCCAAAGAGATATACACTCCAAAAATGTCATATATCTACAAATCTATAGTTTTATATAGAAAAATCTATTGTTTTCCATCTTCTCCTACTCTAACCTACTCTAACCTGGTAATATTTATACTTATTCTAAGTAATCTCACATTGGTGGCTCAGTGGTAGGTTTCTCACCTATCATGCAGAAGGCCCAGGTTCGATTCCCATCCAATGCCTCATCCCCAGCCACTGGATGCAGTGCTGGTCCCAAGCCCGGAAAAATGGGAGGGTTGCGTCAGGAAGAGCATCCGGTGTAAAACATTTGCCAGATTGTTGTGCGGATCAGTTGGTCCGCTGTGGCAACCCCGAACAGGGAGCAGCCGAAAGCAACTTCTTCATTCTAAGTAATCTCACGTGTTACCTTTAAATTTGGACATGTCTTTTTCAAGCAAGAGTCTCAGTTTGAAGGGGATTTAAACAACATAAATTTAAATAAATGATGCCATTGTTGGGGGTGCTAATGTTATAGCAGAACTAATCAGCTGAAGCAAAACTGTACGTATCCTTTGTTTCATGCTCATTACAGAGAATATTTGTTTTGGATTTGAATTGGCTGAATTATAAGTAATCAGCAGGTGTCAGTGTGTCAAAGGTTCACACTGTGAGGTGTCACATGGCAGCAGCACACAATTTATTTTTGATGTCTACTTTTATAAATACAATATATTAAGAAAGTAATTATACCCCTTTGTTTTCATTCGTTTTCAAATAGGAAAAAAATTTCACTTCATCATTATAGGGGATTAAGTGTAGATTCTTGGGGAAAATGGAGTTTGAATGTTTGAAAGTATTCACATTACTACAGTTTTTTTTGTTTTGTTTTTTTTGTTTTTTTTTAAATCAGATTGCAAATTTGCACCACCTATATACATTCCATCATTTCCATGTTGGGTTTGGTTTCCTATGCAGGGAACCTAAATGAGGATGGCACCACCACTGCGCCTGTACCAGTTTGGGGGGCAATGTGAGATCAAAACCTTGTCACACAACCGTACTAACCCTGTGGTGGCGCAATCAAGTTTTAGGTTGCCCCAATTTGGAGTCTTACCCCTAAGGAAGTGAAGAGGTGGAAAGTGGGTGCAGGATAGAAAAATTTAGATGATTGTGTTATATGTTTGCATCTACAAAATGAAGTCTTGAAGGTATGGACATGTTGGGAGCACATGGACATGGGGAGAATAGCACAGCACCTTCTGCACTGTGTTACCTGGTGGTAAAATACATGAAATTATCTGGAGGTAAACTAAAACTGTTTTTATTATTATTATTATTATTATTATTATTATTATTATTATTATTATTATTATTATTATTATTATTATTATGTTCCTGAAGTCACCACAAGGTTGCAGTACTTATTCATTGTTTGCTGTATTTACTTTTCTATTAGCAACTATGTATGGCATTTTTCAACCTAAATAATGTAAGTATACCATTTTCATTCAAATGTACTTGATATGTACCACATGCTGGTGAACATGAGATCATACAATAAAGAAAATAGTGAAACTACCAATTTATTAACCTTTATATCATGAAGTAAAATAAAACTATTTAGGAGATTCACTTGTACAGACAGAAAATATGTATTATTAAAAATGCTATCAAGCTTCTCCTTGCTGTAAATCTGGTCTTTTCATTCAATAGATTTCACAGTTTAAATTTCATATTATATTAAATGATACTTGATTGATCTTATAACATTTACTTCCTTACTTACATTATTACATTTTTTTATTTATAAATTAACTGAGTCAACTTACAAGTACAGAATAATAAGATCTAAGCAAATAGCTGTTACAGGAGCTTATGATGAAAAAAATCAAAAGTTATTGATACTGAGTACTTAATATAACATTATTAGTATGAAGAAGTATGATCTACAAACACTAGTCATCACAGCACTCTGTGTTCCAGTTTCAACCATAGTTCTGTTTGTTGCAGTAATTTGACCTTGATGCTAGTATAAATGCTCCCAGTGTTATTTTCAACAAGATTATTGACCTTGGTGTGAACAACATATTTACAGTGCTTTACAACTCTCTTTATATTGCTTGATTAATCTTATAATCTTATATATTGCTTGATTTGCATTAGAGAGATTGGAGTAAGACAACCAATCTACTTGTAATCTACTTGTACTTAATCTAATTAATCTACTTGTCTTGGCTAAAATACATTCTAATTTTTGTACTATAAGCCACATTTTCCTTGATATGTAAATCTGCTCTACATGCTGAACTTGATTGGCTGTTTTGTTTTGTTTTTTTTAAATATATACTGCTAACAGTCAAAAAAAGGAACAGAGAAGCAAAGCTCTGAGGAACAAATGACACATGATTAGTTTCCATGTGATCATATTTCCATTAGGGATCTGACAATATATGTACACATTTAATGGTATATTTTGATAATGAAATCTGAAATAGTTAAATATTATACAATAACTAAATAATACATAACTATTAAATACGATGATTTTATGCTCCACATAAATGATAATGACATGACGTGTAAAATTAAACACTTCATTTTTAATAAATCTAGCTAAAAGAAAACATTTTAAAACCCACTCTACTGGGTTCCAGTGTCACCCTTGACAGAACCCATTCACCAAAGAAGCATACTAGCTGACATGCTGGCTGCTTAGAAGGGGGCAGTATAATTTAATCAGCCACATTGAGGCTTTTCACGTAGTTCAGCAGCCTAGTTCAGCCTCTCCACTGTTGTGGGTGTGACTCTTAAGGTTGTATGGGCTCTTGAAAAAGGGAACCAAGCATCAAAGCATACCATACAAATCTATGGAAACACACAAAAGAATAGGGTTAAATGTTGCCAGTCAACAAGAGCTGCTTGGCTGAGCAATTTGCCTAAAAATCAGATCTTTTGTTGTGAGAGGGTTGGTGGAATCTTGGCAGGAAGTAGTTATATATGTATTAAAGCTAAATCATTTTAGATCCTTTGTACAAAGGTGATAGGATCAAGTTGTTTAAAATATAGATTTTCTGCTACCATAGTACCAAGTCATTTCGGGCAATCTTTCTGAAATTCTAAATATGTTTAAGTGAGATCAAAGTGTGTAAAAAATGAAACATAGCTAGGAATGCAACCAAATGCATACCGTATGCATCCAAATGTTGCCTAAAGGGAAAAACCTATAGTGTGCTAAAGGGATAGGGGCATGTTGTTGTTCATGAAAAGTAGACTAACTGGTTATTGTAATGTATTCATGCTCGCTATCTCACCTGCAGCAAATGCCTCCCTTCTTTTGTGTGCAGGAACTCTAGAACTTTGCATAGCTCAAAGCTCCAAGGCCTTTTCATTGTATTATAAATCATTTGGTACCTAAGGACTCTTTGATTTTATGTGTTATAGTGTTTGGGGCGTTTATTTACATTCAAGGTGCTCCACTCAAGGTTCGCCTCATCTGAAGCACTGTTACAGATGGCTGTGGTCTATTGATACTTATTCAGCTTTGCTGAACTTTGACCCTTTGTTGCTAGGATCAAGGCTCTCAATGGGTGGTGCTTCGTTGAGGAGAAACAGGGAAGGGCACATTGGCATGGTCATAAATGCTTTCATATGACCTTGCTAACTTGGAAAAGCTCAGATCCCCAACAAAACAGTCTCATATAAATAATTGATGGATTTGGAAATTTATATGAATTTATTTATATATTATTATAAATTAATTGAGCATTTGGTAGTACATGCACTCCCAGTTTTGAAAATAGAACAGGTTTTAAATGCTTGAATAGTTTATGAACATAGTTATTGGTCCATATCATTCATTTATGAGCTAGTAACTTTAAGGAAACTACAAAGCAGAGAGAGCAAAATAATGACAAATAATTTAAAAAAATAAAGTGTAAATAATACAAAAATTAAGAATACATATGTTGATACAACATAAATATTCTTCATAAACACTATATAGTTATAGTCATATGTCAAAACTATCAGAAAAATGAATGCAGCTAACCATTGAGTGAAAACAGGAAACAGTGAAAAGAAGTTATTACTGAAAACCACTGCTGCCAACACCCGGAAATTCAGGATATCCAGAGGAATTTGGATTTATTGCTGTTGATTACATAGACTGATATACTATGAGAATGACTCATCCAGAATAACACATACTTTTCACAAACAGGAAATTCCAGTCGTTCCACACTAATGTCCCAGTCATGGAGTAGAAAATCTCTAGTTGCTGCTTGGAGTTTCCTGCCACTCCACCCCCACACTGACTCACACACAAATGAACATGGTTCCCTCCTGTGAAGTTCCAGTGAAATCTATTCAGCACTTCAGAGGAGATTGTGACTTTTCCCCTAATTTAGGCTGTGTTGTAAACACCAGCCATTTAAATAAATACCGCCAAACAGTATAACACATAAAATTCATTTCCACAAGGTTTCTTGATAGTTTTTGAGTGTAGTGTAGTCTCACGGGGTGACTCATTAATATCTAATTAACTGTATATAATATATTTGTAACATACTATACATGATTATACAATTGATATAATTATGCACAAAAGGCTTTTTTTAATTACATGTGCAAATAACCTGGAAAATATGCAGAACATTATAGATAAAAAAGATAAGTCATGGCCTCAGTATAAGTGAGTTATGTGGCTGCAAAAACTGTTTGGAAAACTGCCTTTCAGACTGGAAGTGTTTGGGTGAGCCTCCCATCAGCCATTTTGTAGACAAACGCAAAAGCCCCTTCACTCTGCCCCCACCTTGTTTTGGAGATGGAAAAAAACAAGCCAGAAGCCTGTAAGCACCTACAGAAGCCAGATACATTTATGTGAACAAAAAAGCATGCTGTTCTCTGGGGTCAAAAACAACTTTACAAGAACTAATGCAATAACACCATGATAACTGCCAGTGCTTTTCCTAGATGGAGTATTTTATTACTGGTGAAGGGCATGAGGCTAAACACAGAATTAGCTATGTTCCTCCTAGACAGGTCTGTAAATACGATCTGTATAAAGGTTTAAACTGCATGAATAGTCTTCTGTACAAAATTTAATAGATACATTTTTTTATCACTTAGAGAGAACCAGGTAAAAAAAGGCTTGAAATATATGTAATGTTGGATAATATCTGTGTAGGTATGTTAACAATGCTGACAGCATAGGTTCATCTGAAAATCACTCAAACTAATTACAAAAAAGAGGGCAGCATAGGCATTCTTGGCCATACCCAAAAATCAGGATTAGTTAGTTTTTCATATGTTTCTGGTACTAATTCTTGGCTTTCAGGCATTGTCAAATGGTTTGTCAAATGCTAATAGCAGCACAGTGGTGACATGGGGCTTTTATGCTCACCATTGTAGCAAGTAAAGAATGTCTGTAGCATGATTAAACAATAAGTTGCTCAGGATAGCCAAATTAATACAAATTAATAAATAATTCAGCATGAGACTTTTTTTGTGTGTGTTTCTAGTGCTATAGTTTAAATTTAAAAAAAAATTAAAGGTGAGTGGGCAAAAACATAATGCTAATATTCAGGGGGGGAAAACAACTTGCCAATGCAGCAGGCAAAGTGTTTGTATAACACAATTAGACAATAGGTCCCTCAGGATAAGTGACATATAATGGTTATTTATCAAAGAGCTAGAGCACAGAGGAGAGGACACAGCAGATGTGTTTTGAGATTGAGGTTTTGAGTGGCTAGTTAGTTGTAAGAAGCTTTACTTCTTTATAAGACTTATGTAAAGCATAGTTAATTAAATTCACTTAATGTATGTAGAAATAGCTCAATATATCAGTTCCTTATTATTCTGCAATTATTCTGCATTTTGTTGTGTATTATTATTCTTGTTACTTTGCTGTTCATGATTATGTTTTTCCCTATTATTCCCTTATTTCCACATGATTATAACCTGTTTTAAGTCTATCATTCAAAAATTCATATTGATTAAATTATAGTCGAACTTAGAAACTCTAGCCAAACCTTATAGGCAACTGTACAGCTATTGGGACAGGAGCTTTGTGAACATGGGCAAGGATGGGAATCATACCACCTTAGGAAAAGTGAAAGTGCTGTGTGTTGGAGGTGGAGGCAAGCATTCTTTCAGAAAATAGTGTGGCTATTGAGTCAAGACAAAAAACACACACTATGCATACCTTTTTCCAGTTTATATTTAACTTTCATGGATTTTCTTTCACTTACCAGTTTTGTGACAAGAAAGTCACAAAATCAAGTAACTTTTTGAGGACAAATTGTAGCGCAACCTTTGTTTGATGAGTATCACAAATGTGAAGGCATGTGGAACGTGGCACACAAAGCACAATTGCTAGTAACTAATTTCATTATTAGTACTATTTCATTATTTCTAAATTTAGTGTAGAGCTTTTGGGCAAACTAGCCCAAGCATAAGGAGAAACATGTAAAGTTTTTTTAAACTGCATTTGGAATCAGAGCCAAAATGTTCCAAATGTAGGTAGTGCTCAGGTAGTATTTAAATTTTGTGGCCCTGCTATAAAGCACATGGTCTTATCAAGGCTGAGTAGTGCTTGTGTTATGGCAGCAAGATTCGGATGATTTCATTGCCTTCATCCCACGGTGATATGTGGGCCAGACAAAGTGATAAGTGTTGGCCAGCATTGTGCCATGACTCATTTGTTATCAGGATAGCACATTAGCTGGGGACAGGGAACATATGGCATATCTCAGGTGATATTTAAATTAGGTCTTCTTAAACCTGACCTCAGTTTACAGTTTAAAATAGTTTACCTTGAAATACAGAAATGCTTGTTTATACACAATGCCTGTATTCACTTTAGTTATATATGTAGGGACAGAGAGAGTGAGAGAAAGAGAATGTGTTTTAATGTGTTAACTCTCGTTTTAGACTACTCCAGTCCCCACATATCTTTTCACATCTTAAACTTAATTAGATTTTTTACTGTTTAAAACTGACAATAATATAATTTAGTTAGGAATTAATCATATGAAATTCCACATTGGACATTGGATATCCTTGGCCACTTGCTTTGATAATTAGGTCAGAACTGAGTAACTGACTACAGCATTAAGCCTTCTCATGGGGTGATCCCAATAGTTTATGAAGCCAATCATTACACCTGAATAAAGCCTTTTATTTTATTTAGTACAGACAGGTCCCCAGTATTGATTTGTGTTTCAGCTGATATATGGCCCAATGTAGGTCTTTTCATCAACCACTTTGTGAGGAGGCATACAGGCCTGATATATATTAATTCTTTTGTTGGAATCTCTACAGATTTTGTGTGAGGTTGGCCAACTCTGTCAAACTGGCCAACAAAGTCAACTGTGAACTAGAATACCTCAAAACCATAGATTAATACAGTATATACATACTAAGAGTAATCCTAAGGGAATACATGTACAGGCAAGTATGCTTAAACATTAATATATATGTAAAAATGGTTACATTTGTAGCTCCTGCATATCTTCTTCTTCTTCTTCTTCTTCTTCTTTCGGCTTTTCCCTTCAGGGGTCGCCACAGCGAATCATCTCTCTCCACCTATCCCTATCTTCTGCATCCTCAACACTTGCACCCACTAGCTTCATATCCTCATTAATTCCATCCATATACCTCCTCTTTGGCCTTCCTCTTTGCCTCCTGCCTGGCAGCTCCATGTCCAACATTCTCCTACCAATATACTCACTCTCCCTCCTCTGAACATGTCCAAACCATCTTAATCTGGCCTCCCTAACTTTGTCCCCCAAATGTCCAACATGAGCTGTCCCTCTGATGTACTCATTCCTAATCCTGTCCAATCTTGTCACTCCCAAAGAGAACCTCAACATCTTCAGCTCTGCTACCTCGAGCTCTGACTCCTGTCTCTTCCTCAGCGACACTGTCTCTAAACCATACAGCATGGCCGGTCTCACCACTGTCCTGTACACCTTCCCCTTGATTCTCGCTGATATTTTCCTATCACACAGAACTCCCGACACCTTTCTCCACCCATTCCAACCTGCCTGCACTTGCTTCTTTACCTCTTTCCCACACTCTCCATTACTCTGGACTGTTGACCCCAAGTACTTAAACTCCTGTACCTTCTTCACCTCTTCACCCTGTAACCTTACTGTTCCACTTCCCTCCCTTTCATTCACACACATGTACTCAGTCTTACTACGACTGACTTTCATTCCTCTTCTCTCCAGCGCAAACCTCCACCTCTCCAGGTTTTCCTCCACCTGCTCCCTGCTCTCACTACAGATCACAATGTCATCTGCAAACATCATTGTCCAAGGAGACTCCTGTCTGACCTCCTCTGACAACTGGTCCATCACTATAGCAAACAGGAAGGGGCTCAGAGCCGATCCCTGATGCAGTCCCACTTCCACATTGAACTCCTCTGTCTGACCTACAGCACACCTCACCACTGTCCTGCTCCTCTCATACATGTCCTGCACCACTCTGACATACTTCTCTGCTACTCCTGACTTCCTCATACAGTACCACAGCTCTTCTCTTGGCACCCTGTCATACGCTTTCTCCAAGTCTACAAACACACAGTGCAACTCCCTCTGACCATCCCTATACTTCTCCATCAAAATTCTCAGAGCAAAAATTGCATCTGTTGTGCTCTTTCTGGGCATGAAGCCATACTGCTGCTCACAAATTTCCACTACCTTCCTTAACCTAGCTTCCACTACTCTTTCCCATACCTTCATTGTATGGCTCATCAACTTTATCCCCCTATAGTTACTGCAACTCTGCACGTCACCCTTATTCTTAAAGATCGGCACTAACACACTTCTTCTCCATTCCTCAGGCATCCTCTCACTCTCTAAAACCCTGTTGAACAAACTAGCTAAAAATTCCACTGCTGCCTCTCCCAGACACTTCCAGACCTCCACCGGGATGTCGTCAGGACCAACTGCCTTCCCACTTTTCATCCTCTTCAAAGCCTTCCTGACTTCATCCTTTCCAATCTTATCTACTTTCTGTTCCACAGAGTTCACCCCTTCTACTCTTTTTTCCCTCTCATTTTCCTCATTCATCAGCTTCTCAAAGTATTCCTTCCATCTCCTCTGTACACTCTCCTCACTTGTGAGCACCCTTCCATCTCTATCCTTAATAACTCTAACTTGCTGCACATCCTTCCCATCTCGATCCCTCTGCCTAGCTAACCTGTACAAGTCCTTCTCTCCTTCTCTAGTGTCTAACCTAGTGTACAACTCGTCATATGCCTTCTGCTTGGCCTTAGACACCTCCCTCTTCACTCTGCGCTGTAACTCCTTGTATTCCTGTATATTCTCTTCAGTCCTGTCCATGTCCCACTTCTTCTTGGCTAACCTCTTCCTCTGGATACTATCCTGAACTTCCTCATTCCACCACCAAGTCTCCTTATCTTCTTTCCTCCTTCCAGATGACACACCCAGCACCTTTCTCCCTGTCTCCCTGATCACTTCTGCTGTAGTTTCCCAGTCATCTGGCAGCAATACCTGACCACCCAGAGCCTGCCTCAACTTCTGTCTAAATTCCTCACAACATTCCTCCTTTTTCAGCTTCCACCACTTGGTTTTCTTCTCTATCTCTATCTTTGACCTCTTCTTCTTACAGACCATCAGAGTCATCCTACACACCACCATCCTATGCTGTCTGGCTACACTCTCTCCCACTACCACTTTACAGTCACTAATCTCTTTCAGATTGCCTCTTCTACATAGGATGTAGTCTACCTGTGTGCTCCTACCACCACTCTTGTAAGTCACTCTATGCTCCTCCCTCTTCTGAAAATAAGTGTTAACCACACCCATGTCCATCCTCTTAGCAAAGTCCACTACCATCTGCCCTTCAAGGTTCCTTTCCTTAACTCCAAACTTGCCCATCACCTCCTCATCACCTGTGTTCCCCTCACCAACATGTCCATTAAAATCCGCTCCTATCACCACTCTCTCACCCGTGGGAATACTCTCCATCACCTCATCTAATTCACTCCAGAATCTCTCTTTCTCCTCTAACTCACAACCTACCTGTGGGGCATAACCACTAACAACATTCAACATCACCCCTTAAATCTCTAACTTCAGACTCATCACCCTGTTTGACACTCTCTTCACCTCCAGAACATTCCTCACAAACTCCTCCTTCAGGACCACACCTACCCCATTTCTCTTACTATCCACACCATAATAAAACAGCTTGAATCCTGCTCCTATACTACGAGCCTTGCTACCCTTCCACCTGGTCTCCTGTACACACAGTATATCCACCTTCCTTCTCTCCATCATATCAGCCAGCTCTCTACCTTTCCCTGTCATAGTACCAACATTCAGAGTTCCTATTCTCAGTCCTACACTCTTACCTTTCCTCTTCTCTCTCTGTCTGCGCACTCTCCTCCCTCCTCTACTTCTTCGACCAACAGTAGCCCAATTTCCACCGACGCCCTGTAGGTCAACGGCGCCGATGGCGGTCGTTGTTAACCCGGGCCTCGACCGATCCGGTATGAAATTCGTACTGACGATTCACATGGTTAAATTTGGCAATGTTTTACGCCGGATGCCCTTCCTGACGCAACCCTCTCTGTTTATCCGGGCTTGGGACCGGCACAGAAGTCACTGGACTGTGACCCCCATGGCTATATAAGAAGTCTAAATGTGGCATTACAGCTAGGCTCCATACAGTTTTGAATTGTTGAAATATATTTCCTTGCAAATCCATTTTTATATAGAAAATAAATCCTTATCCATAGTTGCAAGTAAATATGGTATTTTTTTGTGTATTTCTTTTCTGATAACAGGACACCTGGCAACATGGCAACACCCAGTTTGGCATAATCTTAACCCATCCAAAACATGGGCAATGTGTGATGCCTTGTATTATAGGAACACAACAGGAATGTGCTTCCCAGGAAAGCATGAAGGACCTTGAATAAGTTGCTTTCGGCTGCTCCCTGTTCGGGGTCGCCACAGCGGACCAACTGGTCCGCACAACAACTTGGCAAATGTTTTACGCCGGATGCCCTTCCTGACGCAACCCTCCCATTTTTCCGGGCTTATGAAGGACCTTGAATGTAGTTTACTAATACCAATTGTCATTTTGTTGTGGAATTTGTCTTAAATAAGACAGTTGCATCAGCCCACATAGCAGTCAGATCAAAAATGGAATTATCTTATTGCTTTGTATGGTGATTTAATAAGTAAAACATGACAGTGAGATTCTGTTCCTACATTTTTACTTCATAACACATTCTTTTTCTATTGTAAAAAATGAAATATGCAAATATAGACAGAGAGAGAGGCAACAACACTGCATATACTGTGGCTTGAAACATTAAACTTAATAAATGTGAAATAGCAGAAAACAGTAGGACAAAATAATTATATTCTAGGCTAGTTCAATAGTGTAATAAAAGGAAATGAAAACACATGCTAAGATGCACACAAAGGTGTTCACTGTTGTAAAGGAGGTGGAATGTCTGTTATACTGTGTAAGAGCCTGGGTGGAATTGGCTTTGTTGTGCATGGAAACAAAAGATTCTAGCTGAGAGAAAGTCAAGGCAGAGATGAGGAAAAGGGCAGTGTAGGTCTCTCTGTTGAAGGTATATGTGCATGTGATTGCTTTTGGACTAGATTATGCTGATCTGATCTGAACAGCTTCATACAAACTTTAACCCAATGGAAGTATTGTTATGGCAATTTTAACCAATAATTACAGTTACACTTATAGACACACAGAATCATCACATAACCCACAGTATAATTTGCATTATTCTAATTGCATATGCTCTTATGATGATATTAAATGTGTATATTAGCACACACCAAAGTGACATGATGTTGAAATGTACAATTTATGTGAAGGTGGGGTTTATCTAATCAACTTAGTGTACATTATTATCTAAAGTCTTTATCAAAATTGGGATTAACAATTTAAATATAAAGATTTCCCACTAAATATAAAATGCATTTGCTGATAGTTATGATGATAAACTGAATCAAAATTGACCACAAATAAATATTTAAAAAAGGAATTTTGAGCTTGATCTTGGTTCACTAGTCCATGCAGAATATTTCAAACTGCTTTAAATATTTTGTGTTTGTAGACATAGATTGATCTCTTTAAGTATTTCAATTAAAATAAATGCAAACAATTTTGTATCCCCCAAAACATTTCTGTTTTTATGTCTTTATCTTGTGGAGGTTAGCACTATACATGATAAGTCTTCACCATTGCAAAATAGGGCCACTTTCACCATGTTCTTTGTGGGTATGCAGGCTTTTTCTTATTTGTAGTCCCCATTTTCTATATAGATGCCCATTCTGTGTATAGCTAAAAAGTACAATACTGATGTCGTTTGACCACAAAACACCATGCCAGTAGTAATTTCAGTTACACTTAGTGAAGTTTAGGATAATTGGCTGATGTGATTGTAACCTGTTACAGTTCCATTTTCCCCTCTTCTATGTTACATTAACACATACATGATGAAGAAAATAAAGACCATTTATTTTCAGTGACAGCTGGTGACTTCTGGTCACATGAACGACAGCAACTATTGGCCCCTAGATATGGATGTGTCCAGCAACATGACAAAGTTGAATAAAGTTTAACTTTATGCAAATATGGAGCGACTTGGTGCGCCAACTTCCAATGAGGATGAAGACATTAGAGCGAATGTGATCCATGGCAAAAGGCACGACTTTCCCTTCATTTCTTATGATTACTATGATGACACATATACACTGGTGAATTTTATTCATATATATTCATATATGAATTTTATATACAAACATTTCTCTCTCCAGAATGTTATATTTTAGCAGTACAAGAGGTTTTGTTGTCAAGTTGTATGCTAGTTGTGCCACCCACTGATAAACATAAATCCTAAGGCAACCAGTACATTTACATTTCTGGCATTTGGCAGACACCCTTATCCAGAGCGACATACATTTTATCTCTTTTTTTTTCATACAACTGAGCAATTGAGGATTAAGGGCCTTTCTCAGGGGCCCAGCAGTGGCTGCTTCGTGGACCTGGGATTCAAACTCACAAGTCACAGTAGGAACTGTACATCATAGAAAAGTTACCAGTAGTAGGATCTGTACTACAGAATACAACAACTGGCAACTTGCAGCAATAAAGTCTGTGTGTTAACATGGCGTGATGCATTACAGAATATAGTAGTGTTATCTAGTTAGTGTCAGTTCCTTCTGCTTTGCCATGTCTGAGTTTTCCATAATGACGACTGTACTGTAATTGCTGGCTGGGGCTTGGGGTAAAAGTCAATCGACAGGTAAAAAAAAATACCACAAGGAATTGCAGCCATATATTCACTGATGTAGAGCTGATGGAAACCCCCAAAAAGGGAAGTGGAAAACTGAACAGGCAAAAAAAAAAAGGGGGGGGGGGGGGGTGATGTAACGCGTTTCCTCGTACTTGGACGGCATGTTGATGACGCATTTACAAAATGACGTAGGTTCCAAGAGCACGTACCTACTCGATGTTTCCCCCTCACTAGCACTGTTCTCACTGTGTATTCAAGCTACTGATTTAATAAATTCTATTTCACTATAGATATATGTATTTATAATCTATTTTAGCTAAAAAATTAAACGGTAAATAAAGTAACTAATACACTATGTACACATTATTAAATACTGTAAAAATTGTTTTATGTTTTAAGGTTATTGGCTTCCTGTATGAAGGTGTTTTTCTGCCTTTTCGTTTTTCGCTTTTCTTTTTTCTTTCGCCTTTCTTTTTTCCCTTATTCCTGTAAACAGTGCGGAGGGGAAATTTGTTCTCGTATTTCCTGTTTGGGGCGGAGTCTACTCTTATAGAACCTGAGCTCGTGCGACTGTGGGGCATTGAAAGAAAGCGACGTTGTTGGTTAATAGGTAGAATTATAACTCTGGAGCTACATTTCAAGACTTTCAAACAACCTACTAGGAATACGTTTTGTTGTGTTTGTTTTTAAACTGTTAGATTTCAAGATGCTGAAAGTGTCCCTCATGTTGGTTTTACTGGCTGCTACTGCTTTCGCCGAGTCGGTAAGTGACTTCGAGCTGACGTTAAGCCTTATAGCTAACACTCCTGGCTAACTAACCAGCAAAGTTATTACAGTCAATTAGCTATTTAGCTGTCTAACCTGCTTTTTTCAATGGGGTTACTTGAACATAGTACTTTTACATCAGCTTTATTTATAGTAAGTAAGAATGGACTAGCAAGGTATTTCTGCCTCGAACTAATAATTGACCTGTGTTTTTTTTTACACAACACTTTGTGAAGTTTCAGTTAGCAAGTGCGCTAACAATGGCATAGTTTTAGTCTTAGGTAGTCGATTGTGCTCTTGCTAGCTAATTTAGCTATGTTAGAAAGCGACACTGTCTCTTAAACGTTAGTAGGGAATTTGTACATTTGTTTACAATTATTTTTAAGTAATAAGTACTGGGTTTAACTAACATAAGGAATTGCCTGCAATTAAAAGCATAATGGGATTAATCCATTTTAAGGTTATACAAATGTGCAAAATGCTGATTTTGTTACATTTCTGAGTTGGTCTGCTCAGAAATCATTTTAAAAATATGTTGAACACTTAATATCAAGACAGTCATGTACTGTTCTTCTGTGTTACTCAGCTCTTCATACAAATTAATCTCTTCCGAATTATTTACGTCCTTAATCTGTTTTGATCACACAGGGATAAAGAATTGTCATGTTCAGATGTCTGCCATAGAAAATAGATATAGAAAGGAATTGTTATATTATAACTTTAAGGCAGATCCCACGGTCAGTCAGCCACACTAACACAAACATGCATAGGCAAATGTCCTGAGTGATGAGCTTTCCATTTGCACTCTTGGGATATTGTGTAGTTTTTAAAATGTTTTAAAAACAGACCAAGTTGTGAGGTCCTTTAGAGCTTTTAGCTGTAACATTCTTCCAGCATTCTTAACAGACAGCTTGCCCAAATTGTCTAATTGTTGATCATTAGTTATATCATGTGATATCATCTTTAAATTCTTTACACTCACAGTTCTTTTCAAGACCAGTATAGGTAATTGTCATTCCATGAAAAATCGAAAATGCAGTTTATTGGCATATAACTAAACCAAAATTAACTGTGCTTTTTTGTTAACTCCTTTGGTTGTTTGTGGTTAATGTGAAAGCACATGTTTAAATGTCCACCTGAGGAAATCACAACAACCTCAGTAGCATGCAGAAGCATCACATATTCCCATTCATTCACGCCCCCACCATCCCCCCCTCCACTTATAGCGTTTTCTGTGGAATTTGACCCCTGGTGGCCTAGGCCAGTCTTCTTTTGGGAATTCACACACTTGGGTGGACTTAAATGGTTCAGCTCCTTTGTTGTTCACTCTTCCTCCAGTTGCTGGATAAGAGAAGGGCTTAAACTCACTCATGTTCTTCATTTTAGTAAAGATCATATTTGTCTCTCTTTTAGATATATACAAATGTATCCTCAGGGTGAGGAGATAAATGTGAATATTATGTTTTGTTTGTTTGCTTGTTTCATGTTAGCAAAAGAGAACCAAAGAAGATTTTTCTTCTTCTTTTTTTGTAAAAAAGCAGATGTGATGTCATACAGTTGATTTCAACAACAATTTGGTTTCAGCGTAAATGACTAATGCACTAAGAGTAATACAGGGAGTAACACACCTCCCTTTCAGTAACATTAATGTATTGACTGATAAATAATGCCCAGATCTCAATATGAATATTGTTCGCTGTAATAGCACAACATTTATGCAAAGTTAAATCCCTGTGTCAGAAATTCAACTTGGAATAGAGCTACACTCATAGCCTTGGCAGCCTCATTCCACTTTTGGGAAAAGATATGACAATAATCAATCAGCCTGTTTATACACATACCATGTGATTCATTGAACCTGTTTGATCTTTGTCATCACAGGGTGCTTCACCACAGTCACATTTTGAATCATTTATTTTGAAATCATTAGTAACATTTAACTAGAATGTAATCTCCAGCAAATATCAGAGCAGTGAACTTGATAAATATTTTTTACCAAGATGTAATAACGCTTTCTGCATTGCCCACTGGCCTATAAAATCCCTTTGCTGAATGGAATGTTGACATGCAGAGAGTGGGTTTTCTTCCAGCTAGTCAGGAAGAAACTTAAAGATAAAATAGATAAATCATTTATGTATATTCTTGCTTCTTTTGTGCATGTGTAAAGCCTTTGAGTTGCTTATATAATATGTTAAGATTAGCACATTTATAGAGCTGTATGCATGCTTGGAAACATTGCTGAAAAGCATAATTGATGACGATTGTAACAGGGGACAAAAAGGTTACACGCGTCTGAAAGAAAAAAAGTAATTATCAAACATTGACTTTTTTCAAGGAAGTGTACTAAAGTTAATGTTTACTGTCTGGATTTTTTAAACAATCACTTTGCTGGTTGCCTTCCAGCATGGATAAATTATTACCCGTATGTACCCAAAACCTCAAAAGTCACATTTCCAGTACTTC
This sequence comes from Hemibagrus guttatus, assembly GCA_033459395.1. Lineage (NCBI taxonomy): Eukaryota > Metazoa > Chordata > Actinopteri > Siluriformes > Bagridae > Hemibagrus > Hemibagrus guttatus. The sequence goes on from JAUCMX010000001.1 coordinate 25,157,081, forward strand.
TCTGTTTTTCCAGTAACTCTGCATTGCTTATTCACATTTTTAAATGTTTACAATCGGAACAATAGTAAACTTGTTATAAAATAATTGTTCATTGTCAATTGTTCCATTTTATATTTGGTTATGTATTGCTCCTTATGTATGAAAGTATGAAAGAATTTATGATGTACACTTTTGTGTACATGAATTTGTTGGAATGAGGGAGATAAAAGATCAGCTTTGAATGGCACAAAGCACTGACATTCACATATTAGTAAAACCATAGATTCAATATATAGAGACAATTCATTTAGAGAGTCCAAAATATAACAATTGATCAGTTTTCTGTACAGTAGAACTGAAACACCAGGCAGATAATGCATAGTAAACAAAATGTGAGAAAGTTAAAATGGAAAATAGAAAACAGAATGAACCTAAACTACATTGTACTGCACTATAGTCAGTTTAATATTAAAACCTAAAACACAACAATTCAGTATTTTAGTTCAGTGTGACATGTTTGTACTTAAAAGGTACATAAACAAGCCATATTCACCATTAACTGGATACAGTTTGTCTCTTCAGAAATATCATCAACCTGTATGCTTACAAACATTCTGATTTGGACTATAGTGTGGGCCATTCTTTTGCTTTTTGCATTGAAAACCAGAAATTGTGCCGAGGAATAAAATATACAAGCAGTGCAGTATTTTTGCTCTTCTAAGAACTAGATAGTTGAGTGAATATTGGGAGTATTTAAAAATGTAATTAAAAATATCTATGTTAACTAGAATACCTCAGTTGTGGGTTAGACCATTGGACTGCTCTCATTTCCTGGTTTCCAATACATGCCAGCTAAGTTAGCTAGCAAAGCTGGAAACATTCAATCATATCACTTTACCCACCTTCATCTCTCAGTTGAAAAACATGGTGGTCGAGAAAGTTATGTGAAAAGCACTTTATTGTACTCTGCATAATGGGAGTGTTTTCATCTTTGCATTGTACAGTTTCTGTCTAACATGCATAGAAGAAGACTATAAATAGCTGCTTTGAAGGTGTAGCACTTCTATAGCGTATGAGACATGGTCATAGGTGTATATAGGCTTAAATATAATATCAGTCTTTTCCAAGCATTAGGATCAGGTTTTGTCCCCAGGGGCATTGAGTGTGCAGAATTATAGCAGTATAGCTATATAGATCACATATTTAGATTTTTTATTTTTATTTATTTATTTATTTTCTCTCTCTATAATAGTATTAAAACACTTGAGGTCTGTCATGAATTCAATAAGGAATTTTTTTTTTTATTTAATCCTAGCGTTTGTCCCACACATTGGCAGGGTCCGCTGTTTTTAGCGGATCATTTGATCCACGTGATTTTGTCACAGGTTTTACACCATATGCTCTTCCTGTCACAACCCTCTCTTTTTTTTATCCGGGCTTGGGACAGGCATTGAGAGAGAACTCTTCAGTGGCTGGGTCGGCGCCCTGCCCAGGAATCGAACCTGGGCAGCGGCAATGAGGGCACAGGATCCTGGCGCTGGACCACCAGGAGGCCGTATAAGGAATAATAATATAGCATAAAAAGCCTGCTTGAATTTTTAGAAGGTCTAGAAGGCACCTTCAGATGTGTCGGGGGGTTTTGCTTTGTTTTGCTGTAAAGATTAAATGTGTACTTTCCTCAGCAGCATATTCAGTGTAATTTGGTTGGGACTTTTTACCTTTCACAAAAAGTTGCCGGTCTCTTCTTAGACATTGGTTCTTGTGGGTTGTCTTCAGGCTGGTTCTTAGAACTTTCACCCAAGCAAGTTATTCAGTATTTTCTCTTTCTGCTCAAGAGCCATTGTGGTTTTCTCCCCATATAATTTCTTAAAGGCGGGGAAGTTTTTACGTTGGCTTTCATAAGTGCTTTCTGTCTGCTCAGTGTATGCCTTCCTCTTATGTTTCATTACAAATGAGGGTGCAGAGCTGAGTTCAGTTTCATGTGGTATTTGCATGATCCTGGTTTCCTGGAATAGGCCTGGCCTTTTGTATCAGCTGCTGCTGTAACTTCCCTTGTAAAAACCCCATCTGTAGCTTATGAAATCATTTAGTACCTTGAATATGTTATTGGATTTATTAAATGCACATCATTCCTTTGTTACACTGACTGAGAAACATGTACAGGGTCCTGGAAATGGTTTGGCTTAGATGAATTAGAGTTTATATAACTTCAGTGACACTTAGCTCACTATTTTGTACTTTTTTGGTTACTAACAGGTTTTCAGTACACAAGTTTGAGGAGATTTAAAAACTCTAACTTTTGTCTAGAACTGCAGGTAAACTGATACCCCAACCAGTATATTGGAGCCATAAACAGGTGTGTAAGAAAGCAGAACTGTTGAGTAGTACGAAAAGTGCATCAAAGCAGCCTGTGAGAATGTAGTTACTTGAAGCTAGTTACCCTTATACACCAGATCATATAACACAGTGTCTTCTGATTCAGTGGATATTACCATATGGTCTTGTTATTATTTAACATAGGTGTGGTGGTGCTGGTTTACACAAGGTTCTTATTAGCAAATATGTAACAGTGAACAGACAAAGAAAAACGGAGTCTGTGTCATGGGACTCAGTAGAAGAATGACGCATCGTGCTTGACTTGGCTATGAGTTAGCTTTTTGGGTTTTGTTGAATGTGTGGCACCCAATCCCACACACTACTTTGTGTCTCTTTAGCAGCCCATAATCACTAAAGCTTTTACAGCCATGGCAACATGAGAAATAAATAGGTTGCCTGTCTAAGACTGGACCTGTAACATTCCAAAGATTCCTTTCTTTTTGCTATTTGTAAGCATCAAACTCCTGGCATTGTCATACAGAAACATGGCCATGTGGAAAAGGCGCTGAAAATATTTGCCCTTGTGGAAGTATATTCATTTTTTGACGGAAACACTGTTTGTTTAGTTGACTGTTATTTTGTTATTCAAATAATCTTTTTATTAGGTTAAATTATACTTTAATTACAATGTACCCCCTGGTTCAAGTTCATTTTGATGTTGAGTTGATCAGTGAGTGTAGTCTGACAAAGGTCAGTTGAGTGTATGAGTAACACAGTTCTACCCAGTCTTGTGTATATATAGAAACTAGGTGTTGCTCAGCTTTAAACTACACTATATCAAACCAGTCAGGTGTTAGTCAGCATGAAACCTGACAATTTAGACCTTTCTGCCAACCAAAGACAATTCATAACATTTATTCTCCTATTACCTTAACTTTTCCACATGGCTTAGCTCCACTAACATGATTTGTACAATGGTTATTTTTTAATTATAGTAGTAATAGTTTTTAATAATAGTTTGATTACAGAGATGATAACAGGACTGTTGCTTTGCTTTTGAAGAACAAACTTTGTGTTTAACCTAGGGCAAATCAAATTAACAGACCCCATATACAGCTGACTGTTACATGTATCTTTAGATATTGTCTACTACATAAAACATGGCCAAGACTCATAAATCAGATTTAGATCTGATCACTCAAAAACTTGATGGCCTAGGAACCAAATCCCCTCCCAATATGTGATGCATATGATATATGAATGTCGAGGTTGCACATTAACATGATCAGATGCATTAAAGGTTATGATAAACATTGCATTTAAAAATTGCAATTATTGATCAACCATCATAAAACACCTAAACAAGAAACAGTACTGGAAGTTGGTATTAGACTATAATGAGATGATATGCAAGTGGTTAAAATCTTATCAGTCCAGATACAAGACACATAAAATTGCAGGTGTCTGGTGCTGTTTAACAAACAGGCGTTCAATGTTCTCAGGGTTGTCATAGTGTTAGTAATTTCCTGTACAAGTTGAATCATTTAGATAAGGGCCAGTTTGAGCTGATCTCCTGTTGATGTCTCCAAGATCATGGCTCCATCAGGCTGAATATTAAGCACAAAAGACTCCATTTTGTACATAGTCTTCATATTTGCTTGGGAAACAATTGGTGTATTTGCTTACTGTTCAATAAATGCATCAATACTGATACTTAAATAATATATTTTCCTTCACCGATAAATATCAAATGGTTCTTATGTAGAAAAGCTATTAAATATTTACATGTATGTGCTTACAGATACGAGAGACAGAAACATGGATGCCTCCAAAGGCTGGGGAATCAAATGACGACCTCGAATCATCTGGTGATTTCATTTTTCACAATGAGGAAAGTATATTTAATGATGACGACGAGGAGGACGATTATGAGGACACTAAAGACTTTGATGACATGTCAGGTTCTGGCGATGACGAATCAATAACGGATGAAGAGAATGAGCTTCTTGAGGTAGGTGAATATCCATATATGTAAAAGTATTAAATAGCTGAGAAGGTTTCATTAAAGCAGAATTAATAGACTGCATCGTTTATATATTCTTGGAAAAACTAGCTTGCTCATTTTTTTGTCTGCCTCTTAGATTGAAGTGATTGACAACAGCATCCAAGACACAGAGCGCTCAGGTCAGCCTCGACCAACAATTAATGAGATTGAGCTGGTGAGACAGAACGAAGTTGGTCACCATCCCAGTGTCCAGCTGTCTCATGCAGGAGAACAGAACATCTTTAACAAGACTGAAGTGCTTGCCGGTAAGATATATTAATCATCATTATGAAACATAAAAATGTGGTAGCTCTCAGGGTATACGAGACCTCGATTATTTATTAGACTGATACTTTGCAACTACATAAAAATGGCCACCACTTGTGTATCTTTAAAATATAATTCAATCAATCAATAAATTATTAGCTAAAGGTTCATTTAAAAGCTAGTTCAGATATAGCTTATACCTACACTCAGGCATTGCTCAATTGTCCAGGCAAAAAGAAAAAAAGAAGAAGCAATGGTCAGTAGGATATAATTAGTTTGGAATACTGCCTGAAAAAAGTCTGAGTCTGCGAATATAATTGTGTGTTATTTATTTTTATTAAATACATATTATTTATATATTTTTCTATTTTTATTTTTATTTATTTTCAGCTGTTATTGCTGGTGGTGCTGTTGGGCTGCTTTTTGCCGTGCTTCTCATCCTCCTCCTTGTCTATCGCATGAAGAAAAAGGACGAAGGCAGCTACAATTTGGGCAAAAAACCCATTTACAAGAAAGCTCCCACTACCGAGATCTACGCATGAACACAAACATTCTTGAGCTAATATAAAAATGGACTCTGAACTCTCAACTCACACAGTGCCTCTGATACACAGCTAGGCTCCGTCTCTGTCCAGCTTGAGAAACCGCAAACCAGCATCTCAAATGAAACGTGATTACTCTGACTGTTTATTTGAATTTAACTTTGTTACAAGAGGAGGTACTCTGCTACAGCCTGTGCTGTATAAGTCCTGACATTTTTCTTTTTGTGTCTGGTTTCCCATTGATATGCTCAAAGCAAATAGCCATTGTGTTCCATTTCTTTACTACCCCTATTTTATAACACTAAGAGGTGCAAATGGGGCCCTTTGCGGGTAAACAATATGGATTCAAAGTCTGTGCAAAACTTTGAAATCGCCAAAACTGACTCTGCACATGCCTGTGTCATTTAACAGAACTACATGCTGTTCTGGGAAATGTTACTGTAGCTTTTTGCTTTTAAAGAAATTGTGCAGATTAATTGTTGTCCATTCTTAGCGCAAAGCGGTATAAAATTGACACTCAAGAATTGAGAGCATGCTGTGTATCTTCTGAAAGTGACCTTTGGGCATTAACGTTAATGTAAATTTATTTTTAACACAACAAATAAGGTTTTCGTACATTCCATATGTCTATGTTGTATTAATTATAAATAAGTTTTAGACAAAAAGCTAGCTACTCTGACTTTCAGTTGACCGGTACACACATATTTGTAGAATACCAGAAGAAGGATCTCTGCAAAGAGTTTTATCATTTCCAGGGGTCTGTAAATAGCTGTTTGAATAAGTTGAAAATGTACACCTCGGTACTTGGCCATTTTTGGCAATCTTCTATTTACCAAATACTTAAATGCCAAAATAATTCTCTTCTTGTTTTGGCTTGTATTGAGTATACAAATTAAACAGGAAGTGAATGACTCTTCTTTGTTTTTATGTTGCTTCTTTACCAGTACAAAATGGGAGTCTCAAATTGATGACTTTATACTAACTTTTGTTCTGCTTCTCAATGTTTTTATACTTAACTTTTTCTGTCTCCTTTTTCAGTGTTTCATAGAATACTTTTTTTTTTATTTTTTTTTTTATATATATATAAAAAATTTTTTTTTTTTTTTTTAATTTTATTTATTTTATTTTTTTTTATTTAACTTTTGAATGGACTGTTTTATTGCCTTCCTGCAGGTCTGGGGTTTCTCCCCATGTAAGCTGTACATGTGATTTTTATTTCTTTTTTTTTTAGGAAATTGAAATCTATACACTAGTGGAACATTCTTTTCGAAGAGTTTTAAAGCATTTTTTATATTGTAAAAGTTTTCATTTCTTTTAGACCTTTTTAAGTGATACCTATTTATATTTTGTAGAAGGATACACATACTAGTTCCAAGTTGAACTAATGAGCCATGTTATTTGCATGGGGTAAAAGTAAGACAATTTGCTGCTTTTTTTTCCTTCAACACATGATGTGAAATCTCCAGTTTAGTAAAGGAATCAGAGGATTGTTGGTTTCTACATGCAGGTTCTAATCTGATCAGAAATAAAGCTATTTTTGTGCACATTTCTGAAGTGTCAGTGTCATTTCAAGTAATTAAATTAATGTTAAAAATAGCTAATGTTTTTGTCTGTTGGAATTTCTAAATTTTAAATGACAAATAACTGCATTTTTCAGTATGTTAGTTCTCCATCTTCATTCTATATCTGCTATGTCAGGCTTCACATTCTCTTCAATACTAATTTTCAAATGTTACTGTTGTATCAATACAATAGTATTCAAGAATTGGTATTGAATAATTTGAGAAAATATTTAAGTGTCACAGAGTTTATATTGATTTTTCTTCTGAGATTTTTATGTACTTAATTTGACCAATAAGCTATGTCTTTGCACTTTAAAAATGTTTTGGAAAACCTTCCAGTTGTAGGTGTTCTGAAAATGTCCCCACCTAGGGAATTTCCTTGGTTGGGTCCACATATTACTGCACTATATAGTTATTGTACTGGAAGCAGCAAAATGGGCAAATGTAAAGATCTGAGTTTAGAAATTAACTTTAAGATAGGTTAGGTTTATACTACTATTCTAATTTTTCTTCTACTTCTTATTCTAGATATTACTTCTTCTACTACTACTATTATTATTATTATTATTATTATTATTATTATTATTATTAATAATGATAATAAACCATTCATTCGTTCTCTACACCCCTTGTCCTACACAAGGCAAGGTACACCCTGTACAGGATGCATACTACTGCTACTACTAAAACTACACCTACTACAAATAATAAAATAAGAATTAATGCCTCCTCCTGGTGAAACAAGATTACTGCAAGTTGTAATTTGAGTTACTATGTAATACATTGCTGTAATAAATGTAACAGCCTGTAACAAAAGCAAAAAATATTATATTATAATATATTATTTTATTATTATTATTATTATTATTATTATTATTATTATTATTATATGAATAAAATATAGCATAGTATTGCTGTATATTACTGTAGAATATATATTTTTTTAATTCAGGGATATTAGGACATTGTGTGGAACAGGGAAGTTTAACTTTTTTTATTTTCAGATATTACTGGACAAATAAGTAAAAATTAACACTTTTATTTTTCTTCTCCCTTGTAAAATTGTATAACATGATTTTTTTTTTTTTTAGGGGCACGGTGGCTTAGTGGTTAGCACGTTTGCCTCACACCTCCAGGGTTGGGGGTTTGATTCCCGCCTCCGCTGTGTGTGTGGAGTTTGCATGTTCTCCCCGTGCCTCAGGGGTTTCCTCTGGGTACTCCGGTTTCCTCCCCCGGTCCAAAGACATGCATTGTAGGTTGATTGGCATCTCTAAATTGTGTGTGTGTGATTGCGTGAGTGAACGAGTGTGTGTGTGTGATTGCGTGAGTGAATGAGAGTGTGTGTGTGTGCCCTGCGATGGGTTGGCACTCCGTCCAGGGTGTATCTTGCCTTGATGCCCAATGACGCCTGAGATAGGCACAGGCTCCCCGTGACCCGAGTGTAGATCGGATAAGCGGTAGAGAATGAATGAATGATTTTTTATTCTCCCTTCTATAACATAACTTAATTCAATGGACATTATTCTAGAGAATATGTTCAGAATCTGTGAAAGGAAAGAGACTCCAAAACACTGAAAGAGAAAAATTACAAAATTTTGTTTGTTTGTTTAAAATAGTTATAAAATTGTCATGATACATGATACATATTTATAATGTATATACACATCAGATCTGCTGTACTACTTACAAAAATAGCGTAAAGTTAGTTCAAATTATTTACCTGTTTAATTTCAAGTTAGTTCATTAATTTAAAGCAATTATCATTGTTCCCAATGACCAATCAGTGATTACCACTCTACTTCCCAGCCTCACTCTCTCATGTTCTTCATTTTTAAGTCTCTCTTCTTGGGGATCTTTACAAGTAATAACAGTGAATAAACATTTTCTTTATGGCAACCAACCTTTAACCCTTCATGGCTATTCTATCCTATATTATTCTATCATCATCATTATCTTCCGCTTATCTGGAGCTGGTTTGCAGGGGCAGCAGTCTAAGCAGGGATGCCCAGACATCCCTCTCCCTAGACACTTCCTCCAGCTCTTCCAGAGGGATCCTGAGGTGTTCCCAGCCGAGAGACATAGTCTCTCCAGCGTGTCCTGGGTCTTCCCCAGGCTCTCTTCCCGGTGGGGCATGCACCTCCCCAGGGAGATGTCCAGGAGGCATCCAAAACAAATGCCTGAGCCATCTCATCTGGCTCCTTTCGATGTGGAGGAGCAGCGGCTCTACTCCGAGCTCCTCCCGGGTGACAGACCACCTTACCCTATCTCTAAGGGAGCGCCCCGCCACCCTACAGTGGAAACTCATTTCGGCTGCTTGTATCCGGGATGTTGTCCTTTTGGTCATGGCCCAAATCTCATGACCATAGGTGAGAGTAGGAACGTAGACTGCCTGGTAAATCGAGAGCTTCGCCTTCCGGCTCAGCTCCTTCTTCACCACAATAGACTGGTACATAGACCGCATTACTGCTGCCACTGCACCGATCCGTCTGTCAATCTCATGCCAAAAGCCAGATTCTTTGTCCAGGGTTTGGGTCGTCGGGGCCCCCGCCCATGACTGCTACCCAAAACACATTGCACCGGACCCTTATGCTCCTTCCTGCAGGTTGGTGGGCCTACGTCACTCCTTCGGGCTGTGCCCGGCCAGATCCTGCAGGCAAAGACTCGGCCACCAGGCGCTCGCCTGCGTGCCCCAACCCCAGGCCTGGCTCCAGGGTGGGGCCCCGGTGACGCTAATCCGGGTGACGTAATGGTTCTTGATATACTTTTAATCATAAGGGCATGTGAACCTCTCTTAGTCTGACCTTTCACCTAGAACCCGTTTGCCTTGGAAGACCCTACCAGGAGCACTAGGCACAATAAGGTGGTGGTTCAAGGAGGGGTATATATATTATTATATTCTAACTAAAATAGTCTGTCTTCTGATACATCATTTATAATTCAATATGCCAATGATCATGATGAATAAATTAATAAGCAAATTAGTCTAATGACATCATTTAGTGACTTCTAGTGACTTGAGCATGCTTTAACTTTCAACTTTCTATCTGAAAAGAAAGACAGAAGAGACAACACAGCTGTAGTTTAGCTACATTTTTTACTTTTTCTTCACCCTTATAGTCTTACATAATTTTTGATTTTGGTATATTGACCCTGCTCTGCAATATTGACTAAGTCGACATTTTTGGATACTGTTTTCATGGTGGGTTTTTGTTTGTTTGTTTGTTTTAACCTGGACTGTTTCGATTTTAAACTTCTGCATATGGATCTGTATTTTGTCTCCAGGATCCAGGAACATATAATGAATACACAATGTATGAATAGATGAAACACTGACAACTTTGGTTAAATATTGCATTAAATGCTGATCTAGTAATAAGATTAACTGTAACATATATAATGATATTTTAACTAAATCACTGCAAGTAACAGACTGAGATGGAATAAAGTGACTACAGTAAGAAATACAATAAAACAATAAAAAATGTAAACAATAAAAAGTGACAATAAAAACTTTAAAATAAAGGGACTCGAAAAGTGATATGCGTTTTTAAGTAGTTACTTCACATCTGATATTCCACATTAGTGCATGTGTGATTTTATTGGTCCTGATAGCAGTTAGGAAGAAACTTTCCTGTAGATGAGTGGTCTTCTTACAGATCTGTTCAGCTTGCCAGAGGGCAGAAGCTCAAACAGATCATGGGTGTGATGTGTCCTTGATGATGTTTTGGGCTCTACTGAGGTGGTCTTGGAGTCAATGACTCCCAGTAAGGGCAGTGAGCATCTCATGATTTTTGGGCTGTGTTTATTATCCTTTGGAGGGCTTTCTTTTCTGCAGCGGTGTGACCAGTGTTTCACACCAAAATGCATTCAGCCAATTACTGTTAATGCAAGAAAGAAAAAGAGAACTTAAATATTAAAAATGTGACTTACTGGTGATTTATAGTTAATATTTCATGCTGAATTTAAGAAAAGAATTGTTATCTGTTCATTTCTTATGAAGTTGAATTATTCTTCTTCTTCTTCTTCTTCTTCTTCTTCTTTCGGCTTTTCCCTTCAGGGGTCGCCACAGCGAATCATCTCTCTCCACCTATCCCTATCTTCTGCATCCTCAACACTTGCACCCACTAGCTTCATATCCTCATTTATTACATCCATATACCTCCTCTTTGGCCTTCCTCTTTGCCTCCTGCCTGGCAGCCCCATGTCCAACATTCTCCTACCAATATACTCACTCTCCCTCCTCTGAACATGTCCAAACCATCTTAATCTGGCCTCCCTAACCTTGTCCCCCATATGTCCAACATGAGCTGTCCCTCTGATGTACTCATTCCTAATCCTGTCCAATCTTGTCACTCCCAAAGAGAACCTCAACATCTTCAGCTCTGCTACCTCTAGCTCTGACTCCTGTCTCTTCCTCAGTGACACTGTCTCTAAACCATACAGCATGGCCGGTCTCACCACTGTCCTGTACACCTTCCCCTTGATTCTCGCTGATATTTTCTGATCACACAGAACTCCCGACACCTTTCTCCACCCATTCCAACCTGCCTGCACTCGCTTCTTTACCTCTTTCCCACACTCTCCATTACTCTGGACTGTTGACCCCAAGTACTTAAACTCCTGTACCTTCTTCACCTCTTCACCCTGTAACCTTACTGTTCCACTTCCCTCCCTTTCATTCACACACATGTACTCAGTCTTACTACGACTGACCTTCATTCCTCTTCTCTCCAGCGCAAACCTCCACCTCTCCAGGTTTTCCTCCACCTGCTCCCTGCTCTCACTACAGATCACAATGTCATCTGCAAACATCATTGTCCAAGGAGACTCCTGTCTGACCTCCTCTGACAACTGGTCCATCACTATAGCAAACAGGAAGGGGCTCAGAGCCGATCCCTGATGCAGTCCCACCTCCACATTGAACTCCTCTGTCTGACCTACAGCACACCTCACCACTGTCCTGCTCCTCTCATACATGTCCTGCACCACTCTGACATACTTCTCCGCTACTCCTGACTTCCTCATACAGTACCACAGCTCTTCTCTTGGCACCCTGTCATACGCTTTCTCCAAGTCTACAAACACACAGTGCAACTCCTTCTGACCATCCCTATACTTCTCCATCAAAATCCTCAGAGCAAAAATTGCATCCGTTGTGCTCTTTCTGGGCATGAAGCCATACTGCTGCTCACAAATGTCCACTACCTTCCTTAACCTAGCTTCCACTACTCTTTCCCATACCTTCATTGTATGGCTCATCAACTTTATCCCCCTATAGTTACTGCAACTCTGCACGTCACCCTTATTCTTAAAGATCGGCACTAACACACTTCTTCTCCATTCCTCAGGCATCCTCTCACTCTCTAAAACCCTGTTGAACAAATTAGCTAAAAATTCCACTGCTGCCTCTCCCAGACACTTCCAGACATCCACCGGAATGTCATCAGGACCAACTGCCTTCCCACTTTTCATCCTCTTCAAAGCCTTCCTGACTTCATCCTTTCTAATCTTATCTACTTTCTGTTCCACAGAGTTCACCCCTTCTACTCTTTTTTCCCTCTCATTTTCCTCATTCATCAGCTCCTCAAAGTACTCCTTCCATCTCCTCTGTACACTCTCCTCACTTGTGAGCACCCTTCCATCTCTATCCTTAATAACTCTAACTTGCTGCACATCCTTCCCATCTCGATCCCTCTGCCTAGCTAACCTGTACAAGTCCTTCTCTCCTTCTCTAGTGTCTAACCTAGTGTACAGCTCGTCATATGCCTTCTGCTTGGCCTTAGACACCTCCCTCTTCACTCTGCGCTGTAACTCCTTGTATTCCTGTCTATTCTCTTCAGTCCTGTCCATGTCCCACTTCTTCTTGGCTAACCTCTTCCTCTGGATACTATCCTGAACTTCCTCATTCCACCACCAAGTCTCCTTATCTTCTTTCCTCCTTCCAGATGACACACCCAGCACCTTTCTCCCTGTCTCCCTGATCACTTCTGCTGTAGTTTCCCAGTCATCTGGCAGCACTACCTGACCACCCAGAGCCTGCCTCAACTTCTGTCTAAATTCCTCACAACATTCCTCCTTTTTCAGCTTCCACCACTTGGTTTTCTTCTCTATCTTTGACCTCTTCGTCTTACAGACCATCAAAGTCATCCTACACACCACCATCCTATGCTGTCTGGCTACACTCTCTCCCACTACCACTTTACAGTCACTAATCTCTTTCAGATTGCCTCTTCTACATAGAATGTAGTCTACCTGTGTTCTCCTACCTCCACTCTTGTAAGTCACTCTATGCTCCTCCCTCTTCTGAAAATAAGTGTTAACCACACCCATGTCCATCCTCTTAGCAAAGTCCACTACCATCTGTCCTTCAAGGTTCCTTTCCTTAACTCCAAACTTGCCCATCACCTCCTCATCACCTGTGTTCCCCTCGCCAACATGTCCATTAAAATCCGCTCCTATCACCACTCTCTCACCCGTGGGAATACTCTCCATCACCTCATCTAATTCACTCCAGAATCTCTCTTTCTCCTCTAACTCACAACCTACCTGTGGGGCATAACCACTAACAACATTCAACATCACCCCTTCAATCTCTAACTTCAGACTCATCACCCTGTCTGACACTCTCTTCACCTCCAGGACATTCCTCACAAACTCCTCCTTCAGGACCACACCTACCCCATTTCTCTTACTATCCACACCATAATAAAACAGCTTGAATCCTGCTCCTATACTACGAGCCTTGCTACCCTTCCACCTGGTCTCCTGTACACACAGTATATCCACCTTCCTTCTCTCCATCACATCAGCCAGCTCTCTACCTTTCCCTGTCATAGTACCAACATTCAGAGTTCCTATTCTCAGTCCTACACTCTTACCTTTCCTCTTCTCTCTCTGTCTGCGCACTCTCCTCCCTCCTCTACTTCTTCGACCAACAGTAGCCCAATTTCCACCGGCGCCCTGTAGGTCAACGGCGCCGATGGCGGTCGTTGTTAACCCGGGCCTCGACCGATCCGGTATGAAATTCGTACTGACGATTCGCATGGTTAAATTTGGCAACGTTTTACGCCGGATGCCCTTCCTGACGCAACCCTCTCTATTTATCCGGGCTTGGGACCGGCACAGAAGTCACTGGACTGTGACCCCCATGGCTAGATTGAAGTTGAATTATTAATGATTATAATTATATAGAAATGAATTATAGAATGTTACTTAGGCCAAAATCTATATAGTCAATTTCACTTATTGATGTCATGAATAATTATGCTTACAATGTATTTTTAACAATATAGTTTGAGTATATATATAACTATATAGTTTCATATAGTGCTTAATCACTGAAATCCTGCTAATACATTAAACACTTTTTCATCACTTTACTTCTTCATTTTGAGACAAAAATAAAATATCTCTGTATAAATATCACGGTTAAATAAGTGAAACATAAATGATCAAATAGTGCTACATAGGGAGGAAGGTGAACTGAATGACCTGACAAAGCACAAACACATAACTTACAGCAACTGCACATAAGGAGGAAATTCAGACCTATAAACTCCTTCTTCCTTCCACTAACATATGGACATACACACATGTGCACACACACACACGCACACAGAGAGAGAGAGCGAGAGAGAGAGAGAGAGAGAGAGAGAGAGAGAGAGAGAGAGAGAGAGAGAGAGAGATGGATATTCCTGTTGGTAAATCCTGGAGAAAGACAAAATTCATATGTTAAGCAAATTGTAAAAAAAAAACACACCATATTCTACATGCTTTCCAACAGCTCACACAATTCATTTTGTGTTTGTGTTTCACACAGAAAAGGTGTATTTTGTGTATGCACAAAAACCCAATTTAACATTTGCTGATAACTGTAATTACTTCTAACTCATTTTAGAATTTGGTCAATGATCATTGTTTACAAATCAAATTGAGTACAATATAAATAGAAGACACTAAATCAGTTGGTTTTGTAGATTGTGTTGACAGAGTTGAATTATCCATTATTTTACTTTGTACGCAATTTAATTACCTGTTGTTACATGAACTACTTTCACCACAAGAGGGAAGCATATGCAGCTTCTACTTCAGCCTCCTTTTGGCCTACAAGTTTATGCTTCCTTTTATTGATTTTCTGTAACCAACCAATTTCTTTACCTACATTACACTTATCCCAGGAATAACTAATAGAATGGTTTCCTTATTACTAACCATAAGTATAAATTAAAAATGAACTGCAAAAAAATCCAGTTAAACTACAATCAAAGACTTATAAAACAACTTAAAGATTTACAGTAATGACCAGAAGAGAATGAAGATCCCTTGCTGGGCCTTTTTTCTTTGTTCTCAGAGTTTAATTTTTATGTTTTTTCATGGCACCGTTATCCGTACCTTTTTACTGAGTCCTAAGCAATTAATATGGTTAGATATAATTTTTTTATTATTATAAAAAATATCTTATAAAAAGACTTATAAAATATCTTGCAAAAAGCAATATAGTAACCATCATTAAGCTAGCTAATAATCAAATCTTTAACATTCATCAGGTGGCAATATATTTCACACACCAAATCTAAAGATATATAAAAGTGTAAGGGTTGGGACTAAATATATGTTGTTTCGATGCTTTTCAGCTGCTTTCTGGTTTCAGCTGATTTTCATGCTTTGTTTGATTTACTTGGTAAGGGTTTGATGTTAAGAGTTTGTTAGAAACTTTGGCTGGTTTAGCTGATCAACATATTTTTATTTTGGGCACATATTTAAGAGAATTCTAATGCCAAAATGATTTCATACAAATTAAGTCATAATTAAATCTATGACTGATAAACCTCTTGCCCTACCAATAACTGTTCATAATTAGTAAACTTACTAGGGAAAATCATTGCAATTGTGACTGTGTTAATTTGACAAACCACCATAGCAAGAACAACACTGTGTCAATAGAACTGCCTATTCTTTTTTTTTTAATATTGTCTTGTTTTTTAACCTCTGGCCACATACCTGAATTAAATTAAAAACTTGAACTAGTTGCCAAAAGTACATATGAGTGTTCACAGGAGTTATGGTAATAGATTACCATTATCAGTCATGGCATTTATGAAAATGCAAAAATTCATGTAATGGGACCGAAATATTAATTTGAACCTTACTGTTGTACTGTTGTCCCATTATGTGAAGTTTTATACGTGGCTTTTATCTCTGAGACTGTACCTTGATACCACTGGTGTACTCTTTTCTACAGTTTTTAACGTGGCCTTACGCCAGTGGAGGAGGTGTGGGTCGAGGAACATGGGCACAAAAGAAATGTTCTTGCCCTTATTTGCTAGCATAGAGCGGGTAAACCGCAGGCCAGCGGACATTTCCTCCTTTTCCCTTCCAGCTCCCCCTTCTGAAAACATCCTGAGAGAAGAGTACATGTACCATGGTCAGACATAAAATGTGCTGTGTTCACTTTTCTGTATGCCAGTGCTGAGGTTTTCACCCCTGGCTGAGTATGTTTATGTATACATCATGAGTTTCACCTTGGTGATCCAAAAAGGGTGTGCTCAACGCTGAAAGAGTTTGGAAACCAGGCTGTTTCTCAGAAAAACTCTCCAGATCCTGAGTGTTGTTCTTTTCAAAATGTAGGTTGGCTGTTGGATGTCATGAATGAAGACCGAGTGGGTGTTTGCAGAATACCTTTGCAAACGGTCCATAACCTTCATATAACACCGGAGATGGAGCCACATAAATGTATGGACCAAGTATGAATGAACAGGAAGATATAATTTATTCTTTTTTTATGCTTGTGAAACCTCAAATTAAATCTTTGTAACAATAAAGGGCACCAAAGACTCGATAAAAGCTTTATAACTTTAGAGGTGCAATGTATTATAGAACCCTGAGTGATGGTGCTGATACTGAACAACTTTAAGAAATACATCCCAGAAGATCTAGTAATAAATGGTAACTAACAGCGGCCAAATCACAGAATAAGGGAAAATAAAAGGAAATTGCTTATATAGTAAAAGCCCTTTTATGTTGATGGTAGCAGTGTTTTCTATTATTTATTTTCATTATAATATTATTTATTTTATTGAGTTCCTCATGATGATAATGATATTATGACATAAAACCAAAAATAAGCTTGCACTCTATAAAAAACTAAACAATTCCTGAATCTGGAAGTGGTTACAATAAATCACAAAATTTACATTTTGCACAAGGTCAAACATCACTTTGTCACCTGATTAGAAGGGTACTGACATAGCTTTTTGTGTTCAGTATTTGTTATGTAGTAATGAGTGTATGGTGCATGCAGTATGGGAACTTTTCCACCAATAAAACATAGTGCATAGTTTAGGTTACAAAACACCAGAGAAGGCAATGCCTGCCAAATCTCAAAACCTTAATGTGGCTTCTGGCATCTAATTATTTCTGCAGCAGAGCTTGATATTTATGACTCTAATACAGCAATCAGATTAATGGTGTCATAAACTAATGTGCCTGGATTGCTGCAAATAGTTTTATGTGTGAAATAGTTATAGAGTGAATATGCTGAGGGCATTCATCAAATATTGTGTCAAGTCAAATATTGTAAGAAACATTTATATAGGGTTTATGAGTGTCCCTATTATGACACAATTATGGCACTACAATATAACAATATAATAATAAGGTGATTGAATGTACCTAGGATTTATTGACTGGCACAAAACCTGGGAAGTTGGAATAATGAGACTGATTTTATCTTGGTTATATATAGTTTAATCATATGCAAATGTGTGTGTGTGTGTGTGTGTGTGTGTGTGTGTGTGTGTGTGTGTGTGTGTGTGTGTGTGTGTGTGTGTGTCTGTGAGCGAGCGAGAGAGAGAGAGAGAGAGAGAGAGAGAGAGAGAGAGAGAGAAAAAAGGGGATTTTTATGCAGTGGTGTTTTCGGGAAGAGACAACCATGGATTAACAATTAATATTAACTATTAATCAAAAACTCTGGCACTAGTGTACATAATTTAAATGTTTACACTATATTTTTAATCTATAACACCTGTAGACTGTGTTGCACAAACACAGAGGGAGGGCTTACACACAAAACCCAGAACTTTTTAAAGGCATTTAAAATTATTTTCATATCTGATCTTTACTCTTCTAAATAGCCTAAATGCTCTCTCACAGAAATGGTTTAAAATTAAGGTTAACCTCTTATTGCTTTCAGGAAGCCAGTGAGCGTCTGAGAACAACAGTGGAAAAAGTGAAAAAGGTTTAAAGAGCAATATTGCACTTAAATGAGTCTGGACAGCATGACATCAGCGCGTAATTAAAGAGGCTAAATTCTGGCTTCAATCCGTGCACACTAGTTTGTGCGTTATGTGAGCACCTGCAGATCTCTCTCTCTCTCTCTCTCTCTCTCTCTCTCTCTCTCTCTCTCTCTCTCCCTCACTCCCTCTTTTGTGTGTGTGTGTGTGTGTGTGTGTGTGTGTAGGTTTCACTATTTTCACTGGACAAGTTTCAAACTATGAGCCAGAAATGGATGAATAGAAAAAGGGGACTGTAAGACAAAAAGGCAAAGGGAGAAAAAGTGCCAGAGAGGAAGGGTGAGAAAAGAAAGAAGAGAGGGGAGTAAAAGTAATAATGGGCGGGAAAATAAAAGGAGAGTGTAAAGACGAAAGAAACGGGAGAGAACGTGACAGAGAGGGAGGAGGAGGAGAGAGAGAGAGTGGAATAGAGGGAGATGGCGAGCGAGAAGAGAGACGGTGAAAGAGACTGAGAAAAAGAGACCTAATTACAGCATTCTTTCCAGTTGGAACAAACTGTATGAAGTGCTCGCAGGGTAAGTGCAAAGAACCCCGCACGACTCCGTACCGTTTTTTGATGTCCATCGCAATCTCTGACCGTGATGGAGCGCAACTGCACGTGCAAGCAATTCGCCACACTATGGTTCTGCAGGGCGATAATCACAACTTTCTAATATCAACCTGCCTCAAATCCAGCCATATGAGCATGTATCTTCACTTCCCAGGTTCCTTTCATTGTCGCAGAACGCTCATCTTCGCGCGTTTCTCCTGCGTCGGGACTCGCACGAAACTCCGAGGATGAACGTGCTTGCTCTGTTCTTCGGCTGCTGTGCGCTTTTGTGCATGCACTTGGTATCGCAAGCCCTTGGTCTCGAAACCAAACCGAGGGTAATGTCCTCGGCAGCAAACCACGGCGCCAAGATCTCGCGTATACGCGCTTCGGCACCGCGGATTCCGGCCGGAACGATGCCCACGCACAGCGCTGCGCACACGCCATCAGGACTCGCCGCACGCACCGGAGTAAAAGCCGTCCTCTCGGCGCATCAGAGAGCGTCGGCTAAACGGAGCGTGAAGGTGAAAGGCAAAGCGGAGGAGAAAGAGACACCAAGACAACCGGTTGTCACACCGCATGATTACATGGTGTCTCTTTACTGGTCTCTGTCCACTGGGCAGGTGAACCGGAGCGCAATGCATGAGGCGGGCATGGCTAACACCATTACGAGCTTCGTGGACAAAGGGCAAGGTATTGGCTACTAGTAGTATATTATCATAAGTAGTAGTAAAAGTAGTAATAGTGCAATTTAACTAAACTGGATTTGTATGACGGTTTTAAGAAGCAGTTTTAAAGAAATGTCAAGTGTAGATTAATATTTAGATCCCTAATAAGCAACCCAGGTGACAGTGGCATATGACAATGGAACCACATAACAACCGGCAGAGGAACCAGACTCAAAACGAAACCCATGCTCTTTTTGTAGCATGTTGAAAGGATGCCCGTTGTAAGCATATAGTGAAAAGGAGCTCTGTTATAAGCACAGGACAGCAGAAGTTCATAGATGGTACAAATCTGTAGTCTCCAACTGAGAATATCCACCAAAGCAATTGTCAATCTTAGGCATGGGCTATTTTTGGGACAGGCAAATATATGGGTATCCATGTGGAACCATAGCAAAAGAAAAGAGTCAAAAGTGTAAAAAGCTCCAAGGCAGAAACAGAACATCAGGATAAACCAGGATCCTGCACCACATCAGGCAGCAGCAGTATACTCATTCAGTTCAACAAAGAGAGAACATATCTATGCTCTTATGCTACATTGGTTTAAAAGGGTGTACATTGCAATCAGAGTAGAAGTGTAGACTGTCAGGTCTAGCTAAATATTTTTTCTTCTAAAATGTAATGGAAAAATAGAAAATCAGAAATAGGTGCTTGGTACACAAGTCACTAGTACTAGATACTAGTACTTGATATAATCTAAACATAAACTGAAAATAATTTTATGAAACAGGTCAATACAATGTGCTTATGCTCCCATATTAACTAAGGGTGGGTCATTCTCCTCTACCTTTTCTTTTTCCACCCCATAATTCTTCTCATAATACTTCAGGATGCCTCATCTAAGGTGCCTCATATTCTTCAGTGTTGTGCTCAGAGTTCAATAGTAGTCATCAAACTGACAAAAATCCATAAAAAGACACCCTGAGGGAGAGTAACATTATAAATTTGATATACGTTTATAAAGTTTACAGCTAATGAATATATTACTGTAAACATTTGCCAATATATTCGTATTTCAATCATCATATTAGGACTTGATTCTTTTTTCTATCCATTTTATCACCTATTTGTTGAAAAATAGCAAAGTTGATATCTAATTTTCACATTCATAACCATTTTGCTCACATAACACCGAAACATTGGTGTAAAATTACTCAAAGGTTTATATTTGATAATAATAATAATAATAATTAAGTAATTATTTAAGTAACAGTAATAAAATTAATTAGACCTATATCTGTATTGTAATGTAAATCCAATCAAATATTTATAAAATAATTTATAAATAAAAGAATACAATATAAAGATCTGTAATATGAATCCTAACACTAGAAGCATTGATGATTAATTAAATCATTGTGAATTGGCATAACATAACAGTGCTACACATATGTTTTTACTGGCTTTTGCAGGGTAGATGGTATAGATGGGTATTAGTAGAATTTGCACACTGCTTTGCAGTTGATCTGTCATAATATGCCAGTAATGTCATTTACTGTTACTTAATGTAAAAAATAAAAAAAAATAAAACAAACTATACAGGTTCAGACACCCTTACCTTATTATTATAGTTTGCCATTAAATCTGAGTTCAGTTAGAAGATTATAATACTAATTCAACAACTGTTGTTTTCATATATATATCAAAAACACCTGATTAATAATGTTCTTCTAAACTTCCTTGTGCTAGTCTATAAGTGGCTTTGTAAGCATTACTTAATTATTTGAAAAGCATGGTTGCTATCATCCAAGCAGGTTTCAGCAGGCAATTTAACAGGTTTACACTTGGCCAGTCATTAAAAAACCTGGCCAAATGAAAGTTATATTCAATGACTCTTTAGCATTCTATACTACCTAAACAGGGGACACTATTCATTATTTTAAGTCAAATGAATTAATTCTTCTGATTATTTAACTGAAATGAAATAAACTACACCTATTTTCTTTCAAATCTATTAAAATACCATCAACTACTGAACCTTAAGCATTATCGATTATTATTTGTAAAACGTTTGACCAGTATATTGCAATCAAGCCTTTCTGAAGCTTTGAAGGATTTCAAGGAATCTTTCTCTTTCAGTTACCAAGAAATGAAGATTAACACAGTACATGTTTCTAAGAAGGCACACACTTTCATTTTTTATTTTATCTTTAAAAAGTTTGCTCATTATGTAGCTATATAGGTTCTCATACTTGAAGAGTTTATTTAAATGCATAAACTAAAGATTTCATTTTGGAATTTATACTTTTAATGATTTAAATTCAAATTAGTACCTTGTCCTTAATCTCTAAATCTTGTATTTCTTGTAGATGAGCATGTGCCCCTGTTAAGGCGCCAGAGGTATTACTTTAACATCAGCTCCCTGGAGAAGGAGGGACTGCTTGGAGCTGAATTACGCATTCTCCGAAAACCCTTCATTGATCCTCGTAGAATCCCTGCCACTGAGAGCAGAACATCTCTTCGACTTTACACATGTGCCACAAGTAAGCAGAGGGCTATGCTGCTCCAGTCGCAGCCCATAGAGGATCGCAGCATCCCAAAATGGGAGGTGTTTGACATTTGGAAACTATTCAAAAGTTTCAGAAACACTGTTCAGCTTTGTTTTGAGTTGGAGGCAATGGATCGAGGCCGCCCATTGGATCTCAGGTCACTTGGCCTGGATCGTTCAGGCCGGCAAAACAAGGAGAAGGCATTCTTTGTGGTGTTCAGCCACACAAAGAAGCATGGTCTCTTTTACAATGAGATCAAGGCACGCTCAGGTCACGACAACAAAACTGTCTATGAGTACCTGTTTACACAGCGCAGGATGCGCCGGGCACCACTGCCACGTGTCAAGAAGCCGAGCAGAAGTCCAAAGACACGATGCAACCGCAAACAGCTGCATGTTAACTTTAAGGAGATGGGCTGGGACGACTGGATCATTGCACCACTGGAGTATGAGGCCTTCCACTGTGACGGAATCTGTGATTTTCCCATCCGTTCACATCTAGAGCCCACCAATCACGCCATCATCCAGACACTCATGAACTCCATGGATTCTCACTTGACACCCCCCACATGCTGTGTACCCACCAGACTCAGTCCTATCAGCATCCTCTACATTGACTCAGCTAATAATGTTGTGTACAAGCAATATGAGGACATGGTGGTAGAGAGTTGTGGCTGTAGATAGCCAAAAGTACTAGAAACAAATGCTAAGGGATAGCATTCAACTATTTTAAAACTAGAGATATTGTTCTTGTATTATGTGGCTTACTGTGTGGCATCAGTGCCCTCTCTTAATGCAAATCTTCTACCACTAGACTTGATGGGTTCAACCATATGATTTAGGTCATTGGAATGCATACACATTCTCGTACATTCTAGTATTTGTTAATCTATTAAGGTACACAACTCTTACAAAGTATTCATATTTAAGCAGGTGTGTAACTTGAGCTGAACAGTCCATTCAAATCTGTCAAGTCTGATTTTATAATGACGCTGTTTTTCTGTCCAGCAGCCTGATCTAAACACTGCCTCACTCCTAAATAAATTCTGATTTCTACTTTATTTCAGTATAAACAACAAATTTTTTAATAGAGTTCCTGCTCCATATAGCCCACAAACACCATGCAGTGTGCACTTGGCATGGCGTCATTATTAAACGTTTCCACGAAATCTACTAAACCCACTAAAGAAAATCTGATAAAATATTATAGATGGCAATTGTTGTCAACTGTAAATAACATTTTTCTGGTTTAGAATAGACATTGTTCTTTATATTCAGATTTATGAAGGTGCTGGACTTTAATTTCTGGACAGTCCTTTCAAGTTATTAAAACTCAGTTTACAGCTCAAGTTTTCTAATATAGTGCACTCAGGACAGGAGTTTTTCAGTTGGTTCTATACCAGTGCCTTTAAAGACAAGTACTTTCCTTTAAACATGAAACAAATGGTATAAATTAAAATGCAAACAGACAGACCATAACCATGTCAGTTGTAATATTATGTAGGTAAAGCATCAAATAAGCATTTAATATAAATGTTGTACTACACTGAGAATATATTATGGCTGATTGACATGACCAGGATGTGGATAGCATCCTAGATGTCAATTATGAAATATCTGCAAATTGTTTGTAGTTCCAAATAAATGTCAGAGAGTCGTGCTGGACTTAAGGTTTCTCCTTGCTCAAATTGGTATCGCACAAGAAAAATTGAGATATATATCACAGTAATATCAGGAAATGAAAGATGAAATGTTGGTCTATTGTGTTATATTCATCTTTTTATCATAAACCCAAATGATTATTGTTCACATCAAACATTAGAATGTTGAAAATATGGAATCTGAGTAACTTTATTCATGGCATGGTTATTGGTACCAGGTAGGTTTGTTTGAGCATTTCCAGAAACTCCACAGTCTGAGTTTACAAAGAATGGTGCAAAAAACAACAAAAAATGAGTAAGAGACAGAAAGAGACAAGAGTACTGTAGGAGGAAATGCCTACAACATGAGAGGTCAGGAAATTGACCAGACAGGTCTGACATGACACTAAGACTGCAGTAACTCAAATAAGCACTCGTAACAACTGTGAGGAACAGAAAAGCACCCCAGAACAAACAACACCTAAAACCTTGAATAACCTTGAATAAATACAACAGCAAAAGCCCATCAGGTTCCACTCCTGTCAGCCAAGAACAAGAATCTGAGGCTATCATGGGCACCAACTCATCAAAACTGGATAGCTGGGTTTTTTTTTTTCCTTCAAATCTGTCCAGTTTAAACATCTCAGATTTGTGTTCTTGGCTGAGAGGAGTGGAACCCAGTCTGGTCTTCTGCTGTTGTAGCCTTGTAGTTGTTGTAGTTTTGTGCATGCAAGGTTTGATGGTCTGTGCATAAGATGCTTTTATGCTTCACAAATTCATGTTATATGAATCAGACATGCACAGTTTGTTTCTCTGTCAGGGGTATGCTCCAAGAGCTTGACCTGAACTGCTTTACTCCAAGACAAATTCATATTTCTTCCATAGTTGATTTATTGATTGATTAATTGGTTAATAGATAGATAGATTGATTGATTGATTGATTGATTGATTGATTGATTGATTGATTCATTGATTGATTCATTGATTGATTCATTCATTCATTCATTCATTCATTCATTCATTCATTCATTGAATTTCACTGTCCATTTGCCATTGGCTTTACATTATCTACACCAGAAAACACAGGACACATGCATACACTCCTGTATCTCCCGGAGGAAAGGATCTCTCAAGATCTGCTCAGTTTCTGCCTGTTAATAAAAAAAATAATAATCTCAAATAGCTATCTCTGTGATTTCCCTATAATCTTCTCTTTCTATAATCCTAGACAGATTTTCTATTCTTTTCCGATTTCCTTTCAGTAAGGCCATACCAAGTAGAAATGTAAGTTAAATTACTCTCCATTAGACTTGTATTTGAAGTCCATTGTAACTTTACTTAAGTGAAAGAAACTATTTAACTTAATATATTCAGAATTAGCTGTAAAATATAATCTGCTATCAAGTAGAATACGTAAATGCTTTAAATTTCCGAATTTCCGAACATCCCTTTACTTTTTTTCTTATATTAATAACAAATGTTATATTTACCCCTTTTTAGAAGTACACTGGCATTTCATTTTGCCGGTTTGTGTATACAAGAACTATTTATGGGTTTTTTTGGAATTTTTCTATGAAAATAATCACCCTTAAAAACAGAATTACCATAAAAACTACAAACTGTTAATGCCCCGAGTGTCTACTTTCATATAATCACCACTGTGGAATGTGAAATAACAAACAATTCAGTGCTGAACATCAGCACCCCTAAACAGGCAGACTTTTTTTTTTTTTTTGCTGATTTAATCAACACAACTCTTCTTTACTTCAGTAAACTTACCAGAGTGGTATCATATTTGTTTGAATGAGAGTTGGAATCCTAAATCTTGAATCATTATAGTGAAAAGGGGACATTCTGAAATTCATGTAAATATTTTTGTAGATTTGAATGTAGATTTGAATGTAGATTTGAATACAGAATGTGAATGTAAATCTAGAATGTAGATTTTACATTTCATTCAAGTTGCTGATAATGAAATGAATTTGTGTTAAATTGAAAAAAAAAAAAAAAAAAAAAAAAAAAAAAGTCAACCGGAAGCTTTTTATGGTGCAAGCAGGTTATTACAACTTTTTTCTTTTTCTTCTTACATTTTCTTTGTTGCTATATTACACTCAAGGTGGAAAATGATCATACATGATATTGCAATGGTGTGTTGACATATATAACAGTATAATAAAAAAAATTATAAAAATGATCATTAAGCAGAACTTTCTTAAAATCCTGAACCAGATATAGAAGCCTATATTTGTCACATATAAATTACAGCAAAGTGAAATTCTTTCTTCGTATAGCCAATCTTTTAAGGTTGGGGTACAAGAGCGCAGGGTCAGCCATGATCCAGCACTGCTAGAGCAGTGAGGGTTAAGTATTAAGGGTATGCTGGGGCTTGAACCCCAAAGATCCAATCAATATCCCAGACACTTAACCACTTCAGCCTCATAAAGGGAATGGAGGCATTGCTTTTACACCAACAAACAAGTCAGGGACTGCTGGGATTTGAATCCAGGATCGCCTGTTTACAAGGCAGGGACTTTAACCAACTAAGCCACAGCACCACAGGCATGCTGGGCCTCACATGTGGGCCTTTCTGGAATGCAAATTTTCTTCTGTTAATGTAACTGAGTAAACAATCTATGGTTTGCAAACTAACCAAACTATATTAACAGGCATCTAATAATATTTTACTAGATTTATGTTCAGGTTTGTTGAATTCTAGAATGATCAGAAGAGTTTGCTGGACACACTAATATAAACTATTAGAAAACTTCTATTCTTTTAAAAAGGTTGGAGAACCATCATTTCAGGATAATATTAAAAAGGCACCATATTTGGTTTATTTGATTACTTCTACATTACTGAATGTTATTACACACAAAATTAAATTTAATGTTTAAAGAAAGCAGCATAAAGTATTATGTAGCAGTCTGGGTTTTGCATGCAAGTGTGATAGTCAAAGTCTCCATGGCAGGTTCTTCAAGATTCTCAGTAAAACTTCCCAATAAAACTCTACAAATTTACCCGAGACTACAAAAAAGAGGGTTGTCACACAAAATAAGTTTGTTCAGATCATCACTGCTTACTGCTTTAAAGGTTTGTTTGTTTGTTTATTTGCTTAATGTAGAAAATGTTAAAAAAAATTTATTTTGAAAGTGTTTGGAAATATTTCTTTGCATGTGCTTAAGACTTTTGCACATTAGATGTCAATATTATTTTGATATAACAATATTCATTTTGGGGAAACTTCAAAAACTTCTAAATGGTTAATATATTTTTCTGTGTTAATTCATTCAAAAAAGATTTTGCAATCTGCATAACCAACAATTTAAACAAGCATGTGGAAAAAGGGAAATGCATTGTTTAATAATCCTAATACCTGTCACTCTACCTCCTTATTCACAACATCATCATCATCATCATCATGTTCCTCCTCCACACTCTTACCTTTTCTATGTAGATTTAACACTGTTACTGTACCTCTAGTTTACACACATCATCATCCTCTTTCTCACATTCTACATGTACTTGGCTGTTCCAAGGATGGGCTTGGCCAAGGCCAATCAGTGTTTTATAGTTCAGTAATATTATTTTATAATCAATGCAAAATTTGACTGGTAGTATATGCATTGTGGATAGGAAAGATGTGTTCATATCATCTGGTTCTAGATAGAATGCTAGTTGCTGCCTTCTGGACTAACCTGAGCTTATTACTGTACAAATTAGAACATCCAGACAGTAAAGCATTACAATAATCCAACCTAGAGGAAACAAAAGCATAAACTAGTTTCTGCATCATTTGGTGACATATTTCTTATCTGAGCAATATTTCTAAGATGAAAGTTCTACAGGAGCTTCTAATAAAAGACTGGAGTGAATAATCACACTAAGGTCTTTTACTGCTGCACAGAGTGAAACAGAAAGGTCATCCAGAGATACAATGTAATTAGAAAGCTTACTTCTGGCTGTATGTGGTCCAAGCTCAAGCATTTCTGTCTTGACAGAATTAAATAGGAGGAAGCTCCACTAAGCATTCATTGTCCAATGTTCTTTTCACATTTTGTTGGTGTCTCTCATCTGGCTTTGCTGAAATATATAACTGTGTGTCATGGGCATAACAGTGGAAGCTAATACCATGTTTACAAATAATTAAACCCATAGGTAGCATACAGTGCATCCGGAAAGTATTCACATCACTTTACTTTTTCCACATTTTGTTATGTTACAGCCTTATTCCAAAATGGATTAAATTCAAGTCAAAGTTAAAGTCAAAGTCAAAGAAGCTTTATTGTCACTTCAACCATATATAGCTGATGCAGTACATGGTGAAATAAAACAACGTTCCTCCTGGACCAGAGGTGCTACACATAACAAAACTAAAACAAAGTACAGGGTGACGCGGACAAACATGAAGTTAAATTAAGGTGCAGAATTCTTTTTAAAATAAACATACAACATAAGTTCAGGTAATGACGAGACAGTGCAGACAAACAAGACACATAACACCGACTTGAGCAAAAGAAAAAGAACGGTGTTGTACAGTGAGTGCAAGAATAGCAGCAGAGATACTTATCACAGTTATAATATTTCACGTTATAGTGCAAATATTAAGAGTGACGTGTGCATGTAAACAATATCAGGTGTGTGTGTGTTTGTGTGTGTATGTGTGTGTGAGTTCTGATTCAGTTCAGTTCTCAGTTCAGAGTGTGTGTGTGTGTGTGTGTGTGTGTGTGTGTGTGTTTGTGTGTGTATGCCCATGTTCCTCAGTTTAGTTCAGTTCTCTGTTGAGACACCTGATTGTCTGAGGAAAGACACTGTTCAACAGTCTGGTTGTGAGGGCCCGAATGCTTCGGTACTTCTTTCCAGATGGCAGGAGGGTGAAGAGTGTGTGTGAGGGGTGTGTGGGGTCATCCACAATGCTCTTGGCTTTGCGGATGTAGTGTACGGTGTACATGGCCGTGATAGAGTCGAGAGAGACTCCGATGATCTTCTCAGCTGTCCTCACTATCCGCTGCAGGGTCTTGCAATCCGAGGTGGTGCAATTCCCAAACCAGGCAGTGATGCAGCTGCTCAGGATACTCTCGATGGTCCCTCTGTAGAAGGTGGTCAGGATGAGAGGTGGAAGATGAGCCTTCCTTAGACTTCGCAGGAAGTAGAGACGCCGCTGTGCTTTCTTGGTGATGGATCTGGTGTTGAGCAACCAGGTGAGGTCCTCCGCCAGGTGAACACCAAGGAATTTGGTGCTCTTGACGATCTCCACTTTGGACCCGTTGATGTTCAGTGGAGAATGGTCACTCTGTGCACTCCTGAGGTCAACAACCATCTCTTTCGTTTTCTCCACATTCAGAGACAGGTTGTTGTCTTTACACCAGGCTGTTAGCCTCTGCACCTCCTCTCTGTATGCTGACTCGTCATTCTTGCTGATGAGACCCACCACGGTTGTGTCATCGGCGATGTGGTTGGAGCTGTGCATTGCTGCACAGTCATGAGTCAGCAGGGTGAACATCAGTGGACTGAGAACGCAGCCCTGAGGAGCTCCAGTGTTCAGTGTGATGGCGCTGGAGGTGCTGTTCCCGATCTGGACTGACTGAGGTCTCCCAGTCAGGAAGTCCAGGATCCAGTTGCAGAGGGAGGTGTTGATGCCCAGCAGGCTCAGCTTCTGGGTCAGGTGCTGAGGGATGATCGCGTTGAATGCTGAACTGAAGTCGATGAACAGCATTCGTACATAAGTGTTCTTATTTTCCAGGTGTGTGAGGGACAGATGGAGAGTTGTGCTGACGGCATCATCCGTGGAGCGATTTGGACGATACGCAAACTGCATGGGGTCTAGTGATGGTGGCAGCAGGTCCTTGATTTGCCTCATGACGAGTCTCTTGAAGCACTTCATGATGATGGGTGTGAGTGCAACGGGATGGTAGTCATTGAGACAGGACACTGGAGACTTCTTCAGCACAGGGATGATGGTGGTGATCTTTAGGCACGTTGGGACGACAGCACTGCTCAGGGAGATGTTGAAGATGTCAGTGAAGACATCTGATAGCTGTTCTGTACATTCCCTGAGCACTCTGCCAGGAATGTTGTCTGGTCCAGCAGCTTTCTGTGGGTTAATTCTGCATAGAGTTTTCCTCACGTCAGCTGTGGCGAGACAGAGCATCTGGTCCTCTTGAGGAGGGATGATCTTCCTTGCCGTCACGTCATTCCGTGCCTCAAACCGAGCATAGAAGCTGTTCAGCGCATCTGGAAGGGAGGCATCATTGTCACAGGCAGGTGGAGCTGACCTGTAGTTGGTGATGGACTGGATGCCTCGCCACATGCGCCGAGTGCCACCGCTGCTCTGGAAGTGGTTGTGGATTCTCTGGGAGTGTGTACACTTTGCCTCCTTGATGGCTCGAGACAGTTTAGCCCGTGCTGTTCTTAGGGCATCCTTGTCTCCCTGGATTTTAGCAGCGCACGCACTTTTGCAGTCATCCACGGCTTCTGGTTGGAGCGTCTGGTGATGGATTTGGAGATGGTCACGTCATTGATGCACTTGCTGATGTAGCTGGTCACTGATGACGTATATTCCTCCAAATCTGTGGTATCGCCGTTGGTTGCAGCCTCCCTGAACATGTCCCAGTCAGTGCACTCAAAACAGTCCTGAAGAGCAGAGATGGCTCCTTCTGGCCAGGTTTTAATTAGTTTCAGAACCGGTTTAGAGCGTCTGACGAGTGGTCTGTATGCTGGAATGAACATACCAGAGATGTGGTCTGAGTAGCCAAGGTGGGGGCGGGGCTCCGCATGATACGCACGGGGAATGTTTGTATAAACAAGATCCAGCGCGTTCACTCCTCTGGTTGCAAAGTCCACATACTGATGGAATTTAGGGAGAACAGACTTGAGATTTGCATGATTGGAATCTCCAGCGATAATAAACAGTCCGGTGAGCATTCTGCAGTTTGCTAATAGCTCCATAGCGCTCACACAGAGCTCATTCATTATTTCATTATTTTCTTCAAAATTCTACAAACAATACTCTATAATGACAATGCAGAAAGAGGTTTGTTTGAAATCTTGGCAAATTATTAAAAATAAAAAACAAAAAAATCACATGTACATAAGTATTCACAGCCTTTGCCATGACGCTCAAAATTGAGCTCAGGTGCATCCTGTTTCCACTGATCATCCTTGAGATGTTTCTACAACTTGCTTGGAGTCCACCTGTGGTCAATTCAGTTGATTGGACATGATTTGGAAAGGCACAGACGTGTCTATATAAGGTCCAAGAGTGAACAGTGCATATCAGAGCACAAACCAAGCCATGAAGTCCAAGTAATTGTCTGTAGACCTCCGAGACTGGATTGTATTGAAGCACAGATCTGGGGAAAGGTACAGAAAAATTTTCTGCAGCATTGAAGGTCCGAATGAGCATAGTGGCCTTCATCATCCATAAATGGAAGAAGTTTGGAACACGGCTCCTCCTGGAGCAGGCTACCCCCCAAACCCTGAGGGGTCAGGGGGAGCAGGTCCTTAGTCAGGGACGAGTCTCTTGAACCCAATGGGGTAAAACTTTCTTGAAAGGGAAGTTTCCAGAAAATTTGGTTTTTGGAGTTGGGAGAACCTTCCGGGAAAAACAAAGCATCTGATGCTGCACTTCCCAGAAACCCCCAGGCCTGTTGCTGGTCCAGATTTGGAAGTCACTCCTCAAAAAAAGTTCCATGACGCCCACCCTGGGGGCCCAAACAACACTGCCTTTTGAAGGGATTTTTCAGGACCTTTGTGAAACCCAAAAATTCTGTTGAGCGCATCTGAAGGGGATTGCATCTTTGTCCTGGCATGGAAGTGTCATGTTTGGGGAGGACTAGCCTCCCGCCCCATCCACCGGCCAATGGTGGGATTCTCTGGGAGTGGCTGGTGGTGTCGGGATGTTTTTCAGTGGCAGGGACTGGGAGACTAGTCAGGTTTGGGGATATCCTTGATGAAAACCTGCCACAGAGCGCTCTGGACCTCAGGCTGGGGCAACGGTTCATCTTCCAACAGGACAATGACCCTAAGCACACAGCCAAGATAACAAAGGAGTGGCTACGGGACAACTCTGTGAATGTCCTTCAGAGGCCCAGCCAGAGCCCAGACTTGAACCCGATTGAACATCTCTGGAGAGATCTGAAAATGGCTGTGCACTGATGCTCCCCATCCAACATGATGGAGCTTGAGAGGTCCTGCAAAGTAGAATGCGAGAAACTGCCCAAAAATAGGTGTACCAAGCTCGTAGCATCATACTCAAACAGAGTATCAGATGACAACTAGTGAAATTAGAAGGGGAGTAAAACATTTTAAATGCCCTCATGATATAATAATATTGTAAAAAAAACAAAAAAAACAACAACAACATATACACAAAACACACATGGACGTAACATTATTGTTAAAGGGTTATGGCTGATATTTTCAATTTTGCCATTTGTGATAATTCATGTCATTGCTACTCATACGTATTGATGTGCATTTTCTGTGTTGGTTTTATTCATAATTACTTTTACTACAATAATAAATAAAGATCTCAATTATTTTGTTGTTTTCAATTACTGTGGAGAGATACTCTGATCTATCAGCACTAAGAGATTTTCTGTAGCTCAGGAGGCTCTCCTTTCATGCTACTTGAAATACTACCAATTTAGTTTGACACCATTTACATTCTAATGGTAGTATGAGATTTATTGATGAAAAATAAAAATATAACTGTATATATTAAACACTGAAATAGGCAAGAAAATGTTGACAAATTATGTGAAACCAGAAACTTGAGCTTGTGACAAGGCTCCAAATCAGATACTGATGGTACAAGAACAGAGTAAAAGTGACATATGCTATTAAGTACGGAGAACAGTAAATACAGCTACAATAAATTACCTCTCCTGAGGTGCCCACACAACCTGATACAACACTGTGCTCCACAGGATATGGATCTTATGGCACCCTTAATGCCATAATTATGAGGATACACCAACAGACCATCCACCAGTAGTGTATCGTTGTCATGTTGATCATGGTTTGCCTTTGTGCTTATCTGCCACTGTCTGGAAGCATTCACATACCCTTTCAAAAGCCATCTGGTGTTGTGCCAGACTTTCTAATAAGTCTGCATCATAAAGTCTGCAAAGCTGGTGAAGCTAGAGAGATTCAAAATTCATAAAACCACTTTGTTACCAGGGCCTGGACCACAGTCTCAGCCCTTTGGTCCTGAGTTGGAACAGCAAGGGTGTATTTACTAAAAACATCAGTCATCACCAGCATGTTTACAAAAACTGGACGTATACAGATGACCCATTTTGGGCCAATGCTGAATGTCCTTAGCAGACTGACATTGTTCACATTCTTGCAACCAACTAGCGATATCCATTGACAAGCCTGCCTAATAACATTACTGCCAGACCAATAATGTGGTGCAATCAATACCCTGATGCCCATGTTGCTGTGGAGGATGCATCAGAACTCCAGGTCTCAGGGCAGTAGGCAAAAGTAATTGAAAAGAACTCCAGGTCTCAGGGCAGTAGGCAAAAGTAATTGAAAATCCTCCTCACTATTATGCAAGATGACTCTATTCTAAAACACTCCCTTCCTCGCCATCAATGTGCCTTAGGCCCAGGACATGTCTTCTGCCTCCAGACTAGCAGTACCTCAGAAATAACAGGATCTGCTCCCTGCAATAAACCCAAATCAGCAGCTGAATAACCAGTGGTTGAGTAACCACACAATAGCACAGCTTGCTGCAATAATGCAGACAATACAGTCTCTGGAACTACACCGCCAATTACACATGATATTACAGTTGGATTCTGTCGGAAGACAGCATCAGCATTCTTATTATGTCTCCCAAATGTGTACTGGACCTCAATATCAAAACAGCAGGCTGGGCAGCCTAATGTTGTCCTGAGCAATTGTTGAGAATCCTGCTGACTATCCCAAATTGAAGAGCTAAAAGGATAAGGGGCAACACCTTTAACGATGCCATCACTTTGATTGACAGCAAAAAAAAAAAAACTATGACTATGCCACCCTGGTGAATATACCAGGAAAATGCCCAAAGGATGCCCAAATTTCTTACAAAGGGACCATAAGACACAGATATAGAAAAAACTAGATACATGTTTATTGGAGCAGCTAAATAAATATTTAAAGAGAAGATAAAATGCAAGCCGTTCTTGTCCATTACACTAAAGCAAATCAGCATACCTAAAATGGCTGCCATCAAATTAAGGGCACCAAACATAAACACATTTAACTTATCAACAAAACAAGAAAAAATAAACAATTCAATATAATACAAACAAATAAGCAAAAGATAGAAGCCAACGTAAAAGCAAAAACAAATCAAAGGCAAACCAGAAACAAAACAGCAGCATTGAAAGCCATGCAGGACTAGTGCAGGAAAACATGCTACCTAGCTCACCATACATTAAAGACAACTCCATTCATCAGGCAGCCAGTGTTTACAACTCAATGAGTAAAACAGCTAAGAGGGAAGAGAGCACAACACCAGTCATTGACACATCATACAGGTACCCTACTTCAGCTCAGTAATGTGACACCGGAAGGGGTGGTCAAGAAACAATGATGCAATCCCCAATGCCAAGTAACTGCCTTAATACTCATCTCTGAAAAAGGACTCCAATGATTTACACACATCTAAGGGGCAGGGTAAATAAACTAAATTGGGAGAGTTTTAAAAAAGCTGCTCTGTACTACAAGATGAAGAAGAGGAATAAAAAGAAGAAGAAAAGAAGAAGAATGTAAGAACTGTATGTCACTCTGTATGCTTTGTTAAATAGCAAAAATGTTGTAGGCCAAGTTAGGCAATTGAGGGGGTTCCCTCTAACTTTAGGAAATTTGGGCACCCTTCAGGATGTTACTGCTGTTAGCTTCTGTTCTGTGAGAGAAAACAGGGGAAGCATGCCCATGATTTAAAGGATAAGCTAACCAAGCACTCCTTTTTTACACTTACTGTTCAACTTGAAGTAACTTTAATTACTTTAAGTGTAGCTCATTTTTTATCCATATAAATTTCAGTTCTTTGGGGAAGATGTTGTCTCTTCTGGTCTATTCTGTATGAATAGTTGAATAGTATCACATAGATTTGTTTAAGTGTGTTTAATTACTCAAAACATGAATTTAAGGGAGGTTGCATGTATAGATAAGAAAACAACACTTTTAATGGAGGAAAGAGATTCCATTAGAGGGAGATGTACAGTTTAAAAATATGAAAAATAATATGCAGAAAAACACTCGAAAGCAGACTAAAGATCTGCAAAACTGTGCCTACAATCAAATAACACTGAGCAGTATTGACCCGCACTGAAAGTAAAGTAATTTTTTACAGTCTCCAGTTATATGCTGATGTCCAGAAAACGGTATTTATTCTACGTATATAAAGGCAATATAGATTATATAGATTATATATAGTATATAGAGAACAAATAGTACCAATTATCAACTATCATATAGTTGTCATATAGCCAAATTAACAAAGTTTGTACATATTAATACTAACCAGTCCTTGCTTCAATGCCACACACATTTGTTGCTGTCCATGTGATTTCCTTCATAGCTACAACTTACCCATCTTCTAAAGTCTAATTCCAGCATGATAATGCAACATGTCACATATTGTCTCATGAACAAGACAATGACTTCAACGTTCTTCAGAATCCAATAGAGCACCTTTGGAATGTGGTAGAAAGGGAGATTTGCAGCATAAAAGAGGTCCTATTATATTATTATAGTGGTCCTAATAAAATGCTCAGTGCTGGAATAATGAAAGGGGGGGAATATTTATGGAAGGTATTGCAGTTCCAATTTTGATTTGCTTACACTGAACATGCACCAAAGTATATTTACTAAAAGTACAGAACTCACACACACACACACACACACACACACACACACACACACACACACACACACACACACACACACACACACACACTCCCTATCAGCAATCAACCCTTTCCCAACCCATAACCAACATATGTTACCCAACACCCTTTAACTGTTTTGTGATGTCATTGTCCCCTAGCACTTTTTAACCTATCAACTTAGTTATTTAATGACATATTAGTTACTGAGTGCGCTAGCCAAGGCCAATAAATCCTTACAGTTGCATTCATAATTCTTTATAACACCTTTTCCCTTTGCTCTCATTTTCCTCTGCAGGGTAACACAAACCACTGCAGGCACCCACAGTCAATTCTCAAGGCACTCATGGAATAGAGAAAAAAAAAATTTTAATTTTAAAAAGTAATTTCCTTTACTGTCCATAATTTCTTATTGAATGAACGTGTGAAAGAAAGTGTTATTGGAAATTCATTTTGAAGCATACTAAGCAGCATAAGTTGGTTTATTAGATTCATTAGACTCACAAAATCTCTCAGAAATGTTAAATAATGTAGAAAATTAAAAGTATCCAGTGTTTACTCACTTACTAAATTATGTTTTATTATCAAAATCATGACTCAAAATTATGAAATGATTCAGGGTGATATAAGCACTGCCGGCTTACTGGAGAGGCATGTCATCAAGTGATTTAGAGGAAGAGATGCTCCTCTTAGACTTCTTAGTCAAAGTAAGTATTGAGCTCACATGAGTCCTTTGGATATGGGGATGACATTCAGTGACCCAGTGACCCAGTATCTGTTGTGGCCCAGGAGTCTTTTGTCTGTGACAATTTATCTGAAAATCCAATAGCAATCATTCATTCCAAATAGTATGAAAGTTTTTTACCATACCAAATTTAAAAAAAAATTGTAAGAATTTTAGGTTATTAACTTAATAGCATTTGATTAAATATTTAGAAAACAACATAACATCTGGATTAGATTTTTTTTTTATTTCAATCCTACAGACTCAACTATTTTCAATGATTTCCTCTATAATAATTTATCACCTGTGTACTAGATCGCTTACCTACACATTTCTTAAACAAATACTAAAAGAAACTATCAAACTTATAAACAAGAACCAACTCTTCCTTTAGCACAGGCTGACATATGTCCTTTAAACAAACCACTAGGTACAAAAAACCTTGCCTTGATACTTGTCAGCTTTCCAATTATAGGCCAATATCAAATGTTCTTTATCTCCAAGAAATCCTGAAAAGGTAGTAGCAGAGCAACTAAGCTTAGAGTCAGAATTTAGGCTTCATCACAATACTGACACTGGTAAAAAATTAGGAAATTACCTTCTTCTTACATGTGATCACAGTTGTGTCTCCTTGCTCAAACAGCTTTTGATACAATAGATATATTTTGCTATCACCCATTATCTGATCTACACTGTGCTGGCTCCCAGTAATATTTCACATTAGTAATAGAATATTACAAATTTCTTGTAAAGCACTCAGTGCTCTCACCCCCAGTACTTGAGTGACCATCTGATCACCAAAAAGTATACTATATGACCAAAGCTCTGGAAATAAGTGGCCTTGCCCAAACATGTTCCAGCATGACAATGATTTTGTGCACAAAGCGAGGTCAATGAAAACAGGGTTTGCTAGGGTTAGAGTGGTATAACTCCAGAATGTGGACTCTAGAATGTGGCCTGCACAGAAACCTGATCTCAACCACCTTAGCGATAAATTGAAACACTGACCTCCAATATAAGCATATATGAGTGTGATGGTCAAGTATCAACAAACCTTTGGCCACGTAGTGGATTTTACAAATCAACATTGTTTACAAGAATGTAGATGGTTAAAAGAGTGATTCAAAATAAGAAACTATTCTCACTGAGTGACTAAACTATCACATCTTTGAAAAAGAGTTATTCTAAACTTTACAGATTAACTTAACCTAAACTTAATGCCTGGTTGCATGCAAAACTCTAGCAGTTTGTTATGCTATTCTGTACTACCATTTTTGTTTGTAATAACTTGCTATTAGTAACAGCAATTTTAAAAAATACTTTTTTTAGTAAAAACTTTAATATTTTTTTTATATTTTTTTATATATAGTCTTCTGCTATAAGCAATCATGAACGTATCTTGCCAAAGAAACTGCATTGTTGTACAGGTGATTTTGCATTCTCCTTCTTATTATATGCTTTTGTTTCTCTATAGGCACATCTATATTTATATTTCTGGCTATACTATAGCTGCAAATGAGACTGTAGTAAGATGCGCTATATAAATTACATAAGTTTCCAGACCCTAACATTTTATGATGGACCTGCTTGATAGCTCTCTTCAGCTGTACCATTACATTGCATTTGGACTGTGTTAGTGTTACGTTTGAGAACCACCTTAAAGAGTCAAATGGGACACTCAATTAAAAGTGGCACCAGGCAGTGGCAATAAAAATCAGGGCTAAACAAGGAGTCACTGAATGGTGCAGGTCTCCTAGTGCTTGTAGAGTAAAAAGATATTGTGTTTCTGAGGTCCTGTTGTGGGCAGCTGAACCTGAGATCTGTTGTCTAATAATTGACTATATACACCACAAGACAAAAGCCAAGGTTTGACCAATTGAGAGTCATCTAATGGTACACAGAAAAAATATTATTATAGATTGTATTGTAAAACCTGTTTTATGCAGGCCATGTTCTAATAAGTTCAAGCTTTATTTATACAGTCACTACCAAAATATTGGAATGATCAATTAATTTATTTTTGCTATACACTGAAGACTTTCAGGTTTGAGATCAAAAGATGAATATGAGATGGCAGAGCAGATTTGTTTCATTTGCATGAAAAGTAACATGAAGACCAGACATATGTATATGAGAGAAAAGCAAGCCATTTTGAAGCAGATAAAAAGGGAAACTCTATCAAAATCTATTGTACAAGCATTGGTTATAACCAATACAACAATTTGGAATTACAGTGAAAATGAAAATATCCACTGGTGTAGTGACAGCCAGACATCAAAGAGGTCGGCCAAGGAAAACAACACCAGTTGATGATAAAAAATATTGTGAGAGCTGTGAATAAAGACCCAAAAACAACAATCACTGACATCACCAACAACATACCCAAGGCAGAGGTGAAGGTATCACAATCCAGCATTCGAAGAAGAATTGAAAAGCAAAAATATAGATGCCATACCACAAACTACTCATCAGCAGTAAGTATTGAAAGGCCAGGTTGGAATTCTCAAAGAAATACAGAGAAGAGCCACAAAAGTTCTGGAACCAAAATTAACCTCTACCAGAGTGTGGTGGAAGAAAGGATTTTCTCATGATCCAAAACACACGAGCTCATAAATCAGGCACAGTGGAGGTAATGTCATGGTTTGGACTTGCATGGCTGCTTTTGGAAGAGGCTCACTAATCTTTATTGATTATCTAAATCATGATGGTAGCAGCAGAATGGATTCAGAAGTTTACAGAAACATTGTGCCTGCCTATTTACAGAGAAATGCATCCAATCTACAGTACTTCGGAGAAAATTCTTCGTGCAGCAAGACAATGCCCAAAACACACCATGAATGCAACAAAGGACTACATCAAAGGAAAAGACTGAAAGGTTTCAGGCTGTCCAATTATCAGAACTTAAGCCAGTCATCAGATCTCAATCCAGCTGGAATTAAGAATGCCAATTATTCAATAATGCCACTCATAGAAGTTTAAATCTGAGGACTGCAAATTCACAACAAGAATGTGTAAGGAGGATGTCACTCTGCCTCCCTGCTCATCTGAGGGTGTTCCCCTGCCCCAGAGAGGACACCATTACAGATTTTGACCTTGCCATGGGCATCACTCCATCTCTCCACTGAGGACATTGCTCTGCCTTCATACCCCACTGAAGATGTCACTCTGCCTATATGCTATAATGAGGACATCCCTGATCTGTTGAGCGCATTCCCCTGCCCCTATGCCCAGCAGAGGATGCCATTACAGATCTTGGGCTGATCATGGGTGTCATTCCATATACTTGCTCCACTGAGGATGCTCTCCTACGTGCTTTGTGAAGAAGGTCGCTGGCTTTGTGGAAAATGCTGTTCCCCTCTTCTGGCTCCAACTTGGGCTTCACTCCAGGCTTCACAGTGGTCATCGCTCTGCAACTATGGTCCACCTTGGATGCCATGACACCCCTCAGCTGTGTAGAGAAGATCAATCTGGCTCACTGCCTGGTGAGGGGCATCATGTCAACTAGGTGGTGGATGGCATTCTTAATAACCCTGATCAGCTGGGGGATGTCTCGTCTGGCTATCCTGGTTCCCCTCTAGTTGTTTCACTTGTTGGGTGCTCCACTTTAAATGGGTGCTCTATCTAGGTTATGCCAAAATCTGGACTGAACTGCATCACCCATCTGACCCAGCATGTCACATGACCATATTACATGTCCCACTGATCACTCACACCTGCTTTAAGTTACTCCTATTAGCACCCTCATTCAAGTTCTAGCTTTTGTGTGTTTTTTTGTGAAGCTTTAGTGTTCTTGTGTCATTGTATGTGCCATAGTCTCACTAATAGTCTGGATGTTTTTTGCCTAGTGTCCTCTGTTCAGGTTTTTGCCTTATTTTATAATAAGTAATTTTACGGTTTTAAGGTTTTTAATAAGGTATTTATCTTATATTTATCAGTCTGAACTTGCATTCCCCTCCTCTACAATCTCTAACACAGTGCTTCTGTAATTAAAAATGGGAGCCTTAAAGTAAAAATTGTAACCTTATTCTTAAAATAATAATTATAATAATATTTTTTTTTTAATTATTTTTTTTTTCTGTGGTGCCAAGTTTGTTGTCAGGTGGTTGAGAGAATTTCAGGTTGATTAGTCATATGGTCATATGGTATGAGAAAATTGCCTTGAACTTGAACAATGGCCTGTGCAGGTGACCACATCCAATCTTTAGAACACAGTTTAAGAATCTTGTCCTGAATATGCTTTCCAAGTTTTGTCACAGACATGCCAGGCTCCAACATAAACCAATCACAGCACACTCACTCGCCCGAATTCTAACCACGCACAACTGCACGCAATCACCACCACAATCAACTCCCACATAAAAGACTCTCACACACATCACTCACTGTCCGGTCTCGTGCATGACTGAAGGACTCTCCCCGAAAACCAAACTGCATAAATCTCTTCTGTGTTTAGTGTTTCTCTGTAGTTCCGTGTGTGTGCGATTGTCTTCTGTCTCCAGCTCTGTTCCCGTTCCTGCCATCTCCACCCATTCCTCCGCGGCACGCATCTAAGGGCAGTATCTCTCTGATCTCTCCTCTCTATCCATTCATCTCCGCCTCATTCAGCTCCGGCATTTGCATACTCCTGCTTGTGTCAATAAACTTACTAACTGTGATCTCTGTCTCCGCGCCTTCTGTCCCGTAACAGAAGACCGGACCGAACGGCATAGACACAAGCATGAGTCAACCAGACCCACTCCAAGACCTTGCGTCAGGTTCTCGCCGCGCATCCGGCACCTGCACCAACGCCACCCGCAACTACTTCCTTAAACACCGTCCCCACTCCTTCTGCGCTGCTGATGTGGTAGTTTAGTGGTGGTGTGATGTGGTAGCTTAGTGGTTAAGGCATTGGACTACTGATCAGAAGGTCCTTAACCCCAAAAATGCTCAGTTGTATAAAAAATGACAAGAAAATGTAAGTCGCTCTGGATAAGGGCGTCTGCTAAATGCCAGAAATGTTAAATGAAATGCTGTGTGCCAGCCCCATGACCCAACCAGCGCCCTACTCTGGTTCAGCGGAGGATTGCAACGGATTCCTCTTGCAATGCTCCCTGGTCCTGGAGATGCAACCACACCTGTACCCTACCGAGTGATCCAAGGTGGCGTTTATCATAACGCAGCTGAGCGGCAAGGCACTTCTCTGGGCCGAGTCCCTCTGAACCCAGAATCACCCAGCCGCTCAGTCCTACTCCGGATTCATCGAACATTTCAAGGAGGTGTTCGGGTAACCCTCCTGGGACTCGTCGATTGGTGAGGAGCTTTGTAAGTTAAAACAAGGTAAAATGATTGTTTCTGAGTATGCTCTCCAGTTCAGGACACTGGCCGCTAAGAGTGGCTGGAACGAGCAAGCGCTCCTCGCCGCTTATCGTCAGGGACTGGATCCACAGGTGAGGTTGCATCTCGCTGCGTACGAGGACGCCATCGGACTGGAGAGGTTGATCCAACTTTCCATCCGTGTCGCTACCCATATGCAGTCGTGTGTCAGCAAACACCAGAGTCAGTCGTCGCTCAACACCACATTCGACCGGCCAGACCCCGTCAGCCCTCCAGAACCAGTTCCGGAGCCTATGCACTTGGGGTCGTCCCATCTGACTCCCGCTGAATGACAGAGGAGGCTGACCCAGAACCTGTGCCTGTACTGTGGGGCCCCGGGGCATACTATCCCCGCATGCCCCATTCGTCCTCCACGTCCCATGGTGAGTACCATCTTTCATTCTACCCCTAAGATGAAACCGCTCACCACTATAGGGACACTCACTGCCGCTAATTTTTACAGTTACAGTGGTCAACCCTCCTCGACTCTGGGTCAGCGGGCAACTTCATCTCGGGCTCCCTCTGCCAGCAGCTCGGGCTCAGAACCAAGGCCTCGTCAACTGCGTACCAGATTCAATCCATCACCGGAAGGCCCGTAAGCCGCCAACAAGTAAGCCGACGTGCCAGCCCAGTACAGCTCCAGGTTGGTATGCTTCACGTGGAGGAGATCACCTTACTGGTTCTGGAGGAATCTACCGCTGACATGATTCTAGGGCACCCGTGGTTGGAGCAGCACGACCCCATCCTCTCTTGGAAGACCAGTGAAGTCCTGAAGTGGGGCGCCACCTGTTTTCCTGAGTGTTTCCCGAAACTCCCCATTCCACACTCTCCAGACCCGACTCATCTTCCTGTCCAGGCTACCTCCATCGAAAGCCCGTTAACGAACCACTCGCTGGAGATCCCAGCCTGTTACGCCCCCTTCAGCGACGTCTTCTGTCCCAAGAGAGCCTCACAGCTGCCTCCACACCGGCCATGGGACTGTGCCATTGATCTGCTTCCGGGTGAACCAGTGCCCAGGGGAAGGATCTATCCCCTGTCCATCCCGGAGGAGAAGACCATGGAGGAGTACATCAAGGAGGCCCTGGCTCAAGGCTACATCCGTCCGTCCACTTCCCCTGCTGCGTCCAGCTTCTTCTTCGTGGCTAAGAAGGACAGGGGCCTATGGCCGTGTATAGACTACAGAGCTCTCAACCAGATAACCGTTAAATTCCAGTTCCTACTTCCTCTCGTCCCAGCGGCCCTGGAACACCTCCGTGGTGCCACTATCTTCATCAAGTTGGACCTCCGCAGCGCGTACAACCTCATCCGGATACGCAAGGGGGATGACTGGAAGACCGCCTTCGTCACACCCACTGGCCAATATGAGTGCCTGGTTATGCCCTATGGCCTCGCCAACGCCCCCTCCATGTTCCAGGACTTTATTCATGAAGTCCTCCGGGAGTTTCTCCACAGGTTCATCCTAGTCTACATCAACGACATCCTAATCTACTCCTGGAACTTGGCCGAACATCGCCACCACGTAGCGGAGGTCCTGAAATGCCTGAGGGAGTTCCAGCTGTTTCTCAAGGCCGAGAAGTGTTCCTTCCACCAACCCTCTGTGCAGTTCCTTGGTTACAACATCAACAGTAGTGGCATCCGGATGGACAAGGGGAAGGTGGCAACCGTCAGGAACTGGCCAACACCCACGACGGTGAAGGAGCTCCAACGTTTCCTTGGCTTCGCCAATTTCTACAGATGATTCATCCAGAACTACAGCATCATCGCCAACCCTCTAACCAGTTTACTCTGAAACAAACCCAAGTCACTGCCCTGGTCTTTGTCTGCAGAAGAGGCGTTCTCCACCCTCAAAAAGGCCTTCACCACTGCTCCTCTCCTGGTCCACCTTGACCCCAACAAACCCTTCATCGTGGAAGTGGATGCGTCCACGACGGGAGTAGGAGCGGTCCTGTCCCAGCAGCAGGGGAATCCGAGCTGCCTCCATCCATGGGCTTTCTTCTCTCGTAAGCTCAACCCAGAGGAGAGAAACTACGACATCGGCAATCGGGAACTGTTAGCGGTAAAGCTAGCCCTCGAGGAGTGGAGGCATTGGCTGGATGGAGCCAAACATCCGTTCCTGGTGCTCACCGACCACAAGAACTTGGAATACCTTCGAGCCGCCAAGAGGCTCAACCCTCGACAAGCTCGCTGGGCCCTCTTCTTTACCCGATTTGACTTTACCATCTCCTACCGGCCCGGATCCAAGAACACCAGGGCGGACGCCCTTTCCCGACTTTTTGCTCTGGAAGAGAACCCAGAGGTATCCAAACCTATCCTCCTGGAGAGGATGATTGTCAGCCCCATTACCTAGTCTGAGGAGACCCTTCCGCCTACCAATGCCTCCACCAACACTCCGTCGGGTTGCCCACCTGGATCACAATACATCCCCAGAGCACGGCGCCCCTCACTCATTCACTCCACCCACACCTCAC
Organism: Hemibagrus guttatus; assembly: GCA_033459395.1. Classification (NCBI taxonomy): domain Eukaryota; kingdom Metazoa; phylum Chordata; class Actinopteri; order Siluriformes; family Bagridae; genus Hemibagrus; species Hemibagrus guttatus. The sequence continues at coordinate 25,200,890 of JAUCMX010000001.1, forward strand.
TTGGCACTGGTCACCTGGGGATCAACGAAACTCTCTCGTTGCTGAAAGAGCGCTTCTGGTGACCCAACATGGCAGCGGATGTCAGAAGGTACGGGCAGGGGTGTGGGGATTGCGCGATGTCCAAGAACCCACGCCACCTACCATCAGGAAAACTCCTTCCTCTGCCCGTTCCCAGCCGCCCATGGTCACACCTAGGGGTTGACTTCATCACAGATCTTCCCGTTTCCAAGAGCTACACCTGCATTCTAGGGCATCGTCTTCGATCGAGGTCCTCAATTCATCTCCAGAGTCTGAAAAGCGTTCTTCGCATGCCTGGGTGTGGCCGTCAGTCTGTAGTCAGGATACCATCCTCAAACTAACGGGCAGACGGAAAGGAAGATTCAGGAGATCAGCCGCTACCTCTGTACCTTCTGTCACAGCCACCAGGACTCTTGGAGCCAGTACCTGGGTTGGGCCGAGTACGCACAGAACTCTCTACGTCAACCATCCACCGGCCTGACTCCCTTCCAGTGCGTACTCGGCTACCAACCACCACTGTTTCCCTGGTCAGGAGAACCGTCGGATGTACCGGCGGTCGACCACTGGTTCCGCGAGAGCGAGAGAGTCTGGGAATCAGCGCACCACAAGCTACAACATGCCCTGTGTCAGCGTAGACAGACAGCTGACCTTCAGTGATCCAAAGCTCCTACCTATCAACCTGGGCAGAAGGTCTGGCTGTCTACCAGGGACATCCGTCTACATCTACCATGCCGTAAACTGAGCCCTAGGTTCATTGGCCCGTTCACCATCCTGAGACAGATCAACCCGGCCACCTACAAGCTCCAACTACCACCAGAGTACCGCATTCACCCCACATTCCATGTATCCCTTCTTAAACCTCACCATCCCTCTGTTTTTCCCTCCTCAGAGCCTGGCAGTGACGTAGCTGAACCCCCCCTCCCACTCCTACTGGACGACGGAGCTGCCTACGAAGTGAAGGAGATTCTGGACTCCCGGCGCCGTGGCAGTCAACTCGAGTATCTAGTAGACTGGGAGGGCTATGGCCCTGTGGAACGCTCATGGATACCCCGAGATGACATACTCGATCCCAACCTACTGGAGACCTTCCACTCGACGTACACCCACAGACCTGCCCCTCGTGGAAGAGGTAGACCACCACGACGTTGGGGTCCGCGGCCCTCAGGAGCGGGCCATGGGGAGGGGGGTACTGTCACAGACACGCCAGGCTCCAACATAAACCAATCACAGCGCACTCACTCGCCCGAATTCTAACCACGCACACCTGCACACAATCACCACCACAATCAACTCCCACATAAAAGACTCTCACACACATCACTCACTGTCCAGTCTCGTGCATGACTGAAGGACTCTCCCCGAAAACCAAACTGCATAAATCTCTTCTGTGTTTAGTGTTTCTCCGTAGTTCCGTGTCTCCCCGTGTGTGTGCAATTGTCTTCTGTCTCCAGCTCTGTTCCCGTTCCTGCCATCTCCACCCATTCCTCCGCGGCACGCATCTAAGGGCAGTATCTCTCTGATCTCTCCTCTCTATCCATTCATCTCCGCCTCATTCAGCTCCGGCATTTGCATACTCCTGCTTGTCTCAATAAACTTACTAACTGTGATCTCTGTCTCCGCGCCTTCTGTCCCGTAACAATGCCAGTCAACACGACAATTATCAGGGTAGGTAATACAAATCTCTCTCTGCTTTACTGCATCATTTATGCATCATTTTCAAATGCATATTTGAAATGCACTTTCTTGCCTTTCTTTACCACCTTTTTTTAAGATTGGCACCACTGGTGTAAACACATCCTGTAGTCTTTGTTTATCATGTTTGTTATGTAATGTAGGTGTGTAATACAATGCCATTATTTGTATCTGTATTTGTATTTGTCTAATGATCAAAATATTCATCAGTTTTCATATTCAGTTTCATAACAGAAGTAAGCCATGACTGTTTCTTTATGTGAACCCTATCCCTATACCCCAGAAACCCTGGAAAACACTAAAAAGCAAAACAGACTTGCTGGAAATAATGACAAATGACAATTTGCTGTACATAACTTTATTTAGCCCCAGAACCAGACATTCCCAGAACCAGACATCTAACCGTTTCAAAGAAGCAATGTCTTTCTTCTCTAAAGAAACATTTACATTTGACAACAACAGTCAGAGCAATCCCTTAATCTAGCCATGGGGGTCACTCTCCAGTGATAAATAGAGAAGGTTGCGTCAGGAAGGGCATCTGGTGTAAAACATTGCCAAATTAAACCAAGCGAATCGTCAGTATTCTGAATTTCATACCGGATCGGTCAAGGCCCGGGTTAACAACGACCACCATCGGTGCCGTTGATCTACTGGGCGCCGGTGGAAATTGGGCTACTGTTGGTCAAAGAAGTAGAGGAGGGAGGAGAGTGTGCAGACAGAGAGAGAAGAGGAAAGGTAAGAGTGTAGGACTGAGAATATGAACTCTGAATGTTGGTACTATGACAGGAAAAGGTAGAGAGCTGGCTGATATGATGGAGAGAAGGAAGGTGGATATACCATGTGTACAGGAGACCAGGTTGGACGTTTGGGGAACAAAGTTAGGGAGGCCAGATTAAGATGGTTTGGACATGTTCAGAGGAGGGAGAGTGAGTATATTGGTAGGAGACATGGAGCTGCCAGGCAGGAGGCAAAGAGGAAGGCCAAGAGGAGGTATTTGGATGTAAAAGCCAAAAGAAGAAGAGTCCGAGCAATTCCTTAATAACCTTTTAGCTTATAATAAAATTTATTGTATTGTAAAATATTATAATATAAATATGTAACTATATATTTATAATTATATTACCTCAGGAGGTCTTAGCATAAAGGTGAGGGTTACTAAAATTCAATTGAAACTGAAGTATATTTTAGCATTTATAATTTGGCATATAATTCCCATGCCACATTTCTGTTATAGGCAGGAGAGAACAACTCATCAACACCAAGCAAGGTTTCCTTTAAAAAATCCAAGCCATGATTAGTATAAAAAGTCAATCATTGATGTGGATTCTGAGGCTGCTAATGGCATATAGTCCAGAGCCTGTATGCTCCAGTGGTCACTATTCTTTTGCCATAGAGCTGTGAACTTGCCTGGAAGACAAGAGATTTTTTTTTTTTTTTTTTTGCTGGGATCACACTGGTCAGAGTTGCCACAGTGGTGCAGCAGGTAATATTGATGCCTTATAGCACCAAGATCCCAGATTAGAATCCTGAAGTCAGGTTACTGCAGCATTTTATGTTAACCAGTTCTCTGTGGGGTTTTTTTAGACTTCTCCGGTTTCTTTCTGCATCCCAGAAACATGACAGTAGGTGAATTGAAAAAATTGATCTTTGGTGTGAGTGAATGTCTGAATGTGTGTGCATATTGCTGTGTGCATACGTTAATGAAATAGCAGCCTAGCCAGTATGTATTCCTGTCACTTGCCCAGTGTCCAAGGTTTTGCAGATGAATAAATTAATTTTATTTATGAATGTTAGAAAAATATATACCAAAAATATTATTTTATGCTTAAAGGGAAGCAAATAGGAAAAGAAAATGGTATAGCTGAAGCATCTAAATCAACATTCCAGACTTGAAAAATGAAAATGACCAGATTTGTTCTTGTTGCCATGATAGATCTAGTAACTCAACCTCAAACAGTGAAAGCATCTCAGCATGCACAAAACATCAGCCTTGACATGGTTGGGCTACAACAGCAGAAGATCACATAGGATTCCACTCCTGCCAGTTCAACTGTACAGTTTTGGTGAGCCTATGCCTATGAAAGCCTCTTGCTCTTGGCTGACAACAGTGGAATCTGATGTGGCCTTCTGCTGTTGTAGAACATCCAAGGTGTGATGTGTGTTCTGAGATGCTTGTAGACTAAAGTTAAATCAGTGCACTATTGTTAAAATAGTCAATGGAAGTTTCCCACATGGCATACAATTTGTGAAGCTTCCCTTTCAGTGGAATTATTTTCAAACTGAAGGTATTGTATAACATCCCTCATCAGAGCAGAATAAGTGGGTGTTTTTTTCTTACCAATTAAGTAAAATTGTGTTCATGCTAAGAGTCTGACGAATGCAATCATATATTATTTGACAGAACTACATCATCATTCTTAAACCCAAAAATAGCTTGGAATGGGTCTGGGTCCTATAGCTTTCATCGGATGTCTGATAGAGACTGGATTGAAAGCCAATAATTAAGCTGCAGTTTGTCCCCCAATCACAGGATGGATCCACAAATGGAAATATGCTGGAAAGCTCTAGTTTGGAAAGGTGAATTCTATGCAATATCTTAAACTACAAAAACCATGTCTAAGACACAGAGGAAGCATAAACTTGTTCTTGCAACTTATGTCACTGTACATTAGTTGCTGCACTTAGGAGTTCTAGTGTAGCACTTCATTCATACTGAGAAATATTTTCTACAGTAGGGTAGACATACCTCATATACTTAATAAATGGATTAGGGAAAAAAAACAGTCCATTGGTGAACTTGATGATTCATCAGGAAAAGACAAAAAAAATCACACCTGCAAATACTTAAAAACATGACTGTAAGGTAAATGAAACTTCTGTTTCAACTGTTGAAATGATGGAATGCTATAGTTAATGAACAGGTCTCTGAATGAACAAATAACTTTCTCATACTAAGTGTGAAATAATGAGTCTGACAGAGATGGAAGAAATGAATGATTCAGTAATTCAGTAATCAGTGAGCCATGAACTGAGCATACATGCCATTTGAAATGTCGCCTAATTTGAGCCCATATCTTGAGAGAGTGAAAGACCACAGGGTTTATTAAATGAGAGAGGGGTGTATAAGGCAGAAAAAAATAATCCTGTCCAAGTGGAGGGAAAGCATGTACAATTTTCTCTATAGATCCAATCAGTCAGACATCCCTGCAGTCCAGGTGAGAGAGCTCTTATACTACATGACCAGTAATAAAGCTGGATGTGAGGCAGCCCTATACTGTGACTTGGGTCTTTGTAAATAAATCTTCCTAATCCTGTGGGCTTGCTATTTCAAATAAATTAGGTTATGCTCATCAATTTGTTGAATGCCTTGCCAATAAAAAACAAAGAAATGCACAAAAAGACATTTTGGTAATATATTTATTTTCACTACATTAATATGATTTTCACTTTTTTCCTTAATTGTCTTCTAAAACCCTTAGGTATTTAAAAGAGTCTGATACTTTAAAATTATAGGAGATGAGAGGTTGATGGTCAGTTACAGGGCTAATTTGGAAGAACATGGTCTTGGAAGAATTCATCTTATATCCTGAAATTTTCCCAGCTCTCCTAAAGTTGACACGATGACTGACAAGCACTTTAAATTATTTGAGATATAAAAACAAGTCATCAGAAGTCAAGGATTTTCCCTACTCTATCTATCACACTATAGATCTTTGAAGTACACAGAACAATGTCTAAGGGCGCTGTAGCAAGTGCAAATAACAGATGGAAAAGAGGGCTGTCTTGCCTGGTAGAAAATAACTAGAACTGTTATTGTTTGTTTATACTGAAGCTTGCAAGTCACACTCAACCCTGTCAAAGGCTTTCTCTGTGTCTAAGGAAATATAAGTACTGAGTATTTCTGAGTAACTCAGCTTAGAGTTGGGGGTGAAAATAATATTTTGTAATCTTTTAATATTAAAAAAGGGAAGTCAGTTTTTAATAATTCCTGTCTGATCTACTTAGACCACAGAAGGAAGAATAATTAGTAAGAGAGTAGCTAATACCAATATTTTATTATATAAATCAAGAAAATTTGAGAACTTGGTTTATCTTATGAATTAGGGAAACACCTGATAATGTTTGCAGTAAATAAACATTCTCTAGCGACTCAATTAAATGCATGCAATAGCAATGGCAACATTTGGTCACTAGGTCACTATCAGGTCTTTTTGTATAAGATTTTTAATAATATAATTTAATAATTTAATAAGAATTTTTATAAAATTCTGTTATAACTCTGTCTGGGGGGCACGGTGGCTAGCATGTTTGCCTCACACCTCCAGGGTTGGGGGTTCGATTCCCGCCTCTGCCATGTGTGTGTGGAGTTTGCATGTTCTCTCCGTGCCTCGGGGGTTTCCTCTGGGTACTCCGGTTTCCTCTCCTGGTCCAAAGACATGCATTGTAGGTTGATTGGCATCTCTAAATTGTCCGTAGTGTGTGATTGCATGAGTGATTGAGAGTGTGTGTGTGCCCTGCGATGGGTTGGCACTGCATATTGCTGATCAGAACTGATCAGCAATAACAGTGAGCAGTCAGTTCTTCAAGTTGATGTCTTAGAAGCATGAAAAATAGGTAAGCATTGGACTAGATGATTACCTCCAATATGGCAGGTCTTGTGGGGTATTTCTGGTGTGCGGTGGTTAGTACCTATCAAAAGTGGAACAAGGAAGGATTACCAGCAACATGGTCATGGGTGCCCAAGGCTCAATGATGCATGTGGGGAGTGTCTGTTCCTATAGAAGAGTTATGCACAAACTCCTGAAAAGTTAAAGTTGACTATGATAGAAAAGTGTCAGAACACACAGAGCATTGCAGATTGCTGCGTATGACGCTGCATAACTGCAGACCAGTCAGAGTGCCCATGCTGACCCCTGTCCACCAGTGAAAGCACCTACAATGGACAGGTGAGTATCAGAACTATTAGAACTGTGACCAATGTTATCTTTTACATCAAGTGGATCATGTTCCCCAGGAACATGTTCATCATTTATCTGGGGAAGAGAAGGTACCAGGATGCAGGGAAGAAGAAATGCTGGTGAAGGCAGAAATTTTGGATCCTGTCATTCATGCGAAAGTTACTTTGGCATGTACCACCTACCTAAACATTGTTGCAGACCAAGTACACCTCTTAATGGCAACAGTATACTCTAATGGCATTGGCCTCTTTTAGCAGGATAATGCACACTGCCACACTGCAAAAATTGATCAGGAATGGTCTCTAAATTCCCCATATCTCTGATTGAGTCTGATTGAGTATCTGTGGGATGTGCTGAAGACACAAGTTCAATCCAGGGAAGTTCAAGACACAAGTTCAATCCAGGGAGGCCCCACCCCACATATTACAGGACTTAAACGTTTTGCTGCTAGCGTCTTGGTGCCAGATACCACAGCCAACCTTCAGAGGTCTTGTGGAGTCCATGCCTCAACAAGTCAAAGCACTTTTGGCAGCATGGGTGGAACCTACACAGTATTAGGCAGGTGGTTTTAATGTTGTAGCTGATTGGTATTTCTTCAATAGTTAAGAGTTGTTCCAGGAGGTCTTTATTCTCTGAGGTAATTGTTGGAATACTATGGTCTTCAAAGAAAAAAAACTTCTGTACAAGCAGAGTTATAAGCAGATTCAGAAGAATATAAATTTTATATAGTCTCTAAAGGTTTTATTAATCTCTTTTCGGTTTAATATAATTTGTCTAGAATTGGTCCTAATCTACATGATTAATCTGTTTTTTTGATTTGACAAGCAAGAATTTTCCAGTTCTTTCTCCATCACATGTTCATTACAAATGATTTTAGCTCATGTTAAGAGATTAGTTGTTTGTCATAGTGAGTAACTGTAATTCTGATTGGAGACAGTCTTTTCTTACACAAATCTAGTGAGGGAGACATTTTGGTTAGAGAAAATTAAGATAATTTTCAAAAGTTTCTTTTTTTTGTTCTCTGCCTTCATTGGGAACAAGAATATTGTGAGAGATGTCCAAATCTTTGTTTTAAATATCTCTGAAAGAATGGACATTCATGGATTTTTTACCACTGATAAAAATTCATTATCTATCATAAAAAAATCTATCCTAGAAAAGAATATGATAGTGATAAAAAAAAAAAAAAAAAGAGTATTTATGGTTATTTGGGAATGCAAACCTCCATTGGTCTGTAATTAGGCGGGATGATAATATGAAAATTTCATTATCACCATTAGATGCTTCAATACTGGCTAAGACTACTGGTATGATATAAAGTTTTGTGTAACTATATGAACCTCTGGAATCAGAAATAACTTCGGTTAATGTAAATGGTAAGAATAGCTTTTTAATTTTAAATTAGAATTAGATTGAAATATAAGATCTGCTCCTAAAATTTTAAGATGACCATAACATATCTTTGTTTTATGGCTCCATTAAGCTCCTTATAGGTCCATGATACAAACTGAAATTTTGATTATGATTACCATCCTTAGAAGAATTGGGTTTCACCCTAGCCATAATCAGAGTTTAGGAAAATTATAGCATCTGAACACAAGTCATTCACAAAACAAAAAGGACCAAACCCTTTTTTTATTTTTCATAATTTATGGATTGACAAATGTGTCTTATGGTGATCACCATTCTAACCAGATAGTACAGACTGTAGCAGTTTGCTATTCACTGGGTTAAATGCAGCTCACAGTTTACTGACCTCTAGGGACTTCTCATGTTAGGGAAAATATGTGCATGGGTCCTCATATAGTAGAGACAACCTTTCAAGGTTCTAAGATCTTTTCCTTCATGAAGAAATAGTGAAAGCAAACCATCATGAATCAGGGCCTTTCTCATGGTTTTGTCTTTGAGCAAGGGATCTATGTGCAAGATCTATAAATCATAGGAGAGTCTCTCCAGTTATCTGAGCTCAATGGAAAAGATATTGGTGCTGGTGTCTCAGAAGCATTCTTATCTCTTTCCCGCTCTTTCAGAGTGATCACTGAGTGATCCCTTTTTAGTATTACACTATGCAACACAATTTCTGATTCTGGGTCGCAAGAAAAAAAGAACATATGAATCTAAATTCACATGTATTTTTACTGGTTATTTAGTTTATACAAAAAATAAGCACAATATTAGCTGTACATAATTATTTATAAATGAACAGATTTCCAAGATTATGGTGTAAATCACTTTCACAAAGTAGCCCCCAAATGAGGTCTCCCATCATGTATTGTCATTGGTAGAGGCATTTAAAGTTCAGTATAACCTAGAAGTGCTTGCCTTGATCTTCAGAATACTCTGACATGTGCTCCTTGAATTTATGTAGATGGAGCTTTCTGATTGCACAGGAACCCACAACCAAAAAGCTGTTCTTCCAAAAAAGTCTTTTTCTTCTGCTTTTTCCACTGTTTAAGTTACACCAATTTCTCACCCTTCCATTTGATTTGTCTGGAACCCCAGTGACATTTCAGGTCCCCGTAAGAGAGACGAAGCAAGATACAGAAGGAGTGTCTGACCATCAAGTGGGCGGTCCTCACCATCCAAACTTACTACAGGGGTGCCTTTTTTTCTGTTCCAATCATGCCCTGCTCCACTGGCTACACTGCCTGAAGGGTGACATGCAGATAACTCTACTTCCATTCTTCATTCTCCAGCAATTCAAGTTCAAGGAGGTTCACAGGCCAGGAGCATAGAAGATAAGATTGCTCCTCAGCCTGAGTTGTGCAGTGTGGCTATGTGGCAGCGGGGGATTTTTTGAGCATCAGCTGTGAAGAAAGAGGAGGTTGAATCAGCAGGTAACACGTGATGATTCTCACCTGTATCTTATTAGCCTAGATATGTGTGTTTTTTGCGTTTTCAGTGACTGCTATAAGCCAGAGAGTAGCATAGCAAGTGAAGCTTGCAGCACACACAAACACACACTCGCTCCCGGAGTGTGATCTTGAATAAAATTAGGTGAAAGCCACAAATTAGTGATGGCCCCTTTTGGGCTGTGTTTCCATTAGTTTGGGTTTAAGTTTTTAAAAATGTGCTGAAAAGAACTACTGAAAAATAAAAGCACTCTGGTGAAATTCATCTTGCCTTCTGAGTCTTCCACCACACACATATATATCTGGTTCTAAAATTATATTAATTGTATGTTGATTTGGATATGGCTGTGAGGTAAATGTAAACTTTTTAACTCATGCCTAGAAAAAAAAAATGTATGCAGCATTTACCACAGATTGAAGGGATTTTCAGGTACATATACTGCAGCAAGAAGCCCTGAAATAACCTGTTCTCGTCCATCTAACTAGATTTAGGTCTACAATTTTCTACAGTTACTTTGGATGGCTTAACTTTTTTATTTGTACAACAGTACCTGTTGTGGTGCAATAACACTCCAAAACATTCACTATTTCCCCCTAACCACATTCTTTTTACTAGAAATCATACTCTATTGAGTCTCTGAATGACCAATTCTCCAAGACCTTGGACCGTACCCCACAAAATGAGCCATAATTCTAGCCACATGCTTTCCTGCTCCCCTCCCATTTCCTCAATGTTTCCTCTACACATAATGAAGCAGCAGTGAAAGCTAGACAAATATTTCATTGGCAATAAGAGTGACATTCTCCTTCCTGGATTTGAAACATGAAAACTGGGGACTTGTGGCAGTTAAATTCACACAGCACTGAGGAAGAGACTCTCACCTACCATAAACAGTCTTTTGTGCACAGAAAACCAAAAACATTACCTCACCTACTCCCTGCTGTGAAAACATCCCAACTTCAAAGTTCCTGACTGTTTTTGTGGCTTCAATGCATGTGCTCTAGTGAGGGGGTGACATGTATTATTTTCTCAATATTTCATGCATAATGGGTATTACATATTTTGTGATTTTTGGATGTAGTTGGTTGCAATGCCTGGATACCTTTGAACAATTTGTGGATGCAATGATGCATGCCTTTGTTTACTCAAATGTGTGAAATCACATCTACCATTAATCTTTTCATTAGACTTATGTCTACCATTTGTGACTTTGAATGTGTAGACCCTTTTCCTATTTAAAATTTGCATATTTCATTTCTAGCACAGACCTTGTAAAGCTCAAATTAGATTTAATTACAGTTAAACATAGGAGAATTTGCTTTAAGTGTCAATCTATAGTCGCCTCTGAAAGTACTGGAATGGCAAGGCCAATAAAATTTTGTTTCTGTTAAGCACCGATGACATTTGGGTTTGCTTCAGATTTCAGCTTTGGTTTCCCGATATTTACATCTAGATCTGCTACATCTTTGTGTGTTAGAACATGGCCCCTTTTGTTGGAACCCACAATTTTTCACACACTCAAAAATATTGGAACATGTCACTGGCAGGTGTTTCTTGTTGTCCAGGTGCAGGTCCCTGTTAGATGGATTGTTTAAATTAATAGCCCTGAATTTCTACTCCTGGTGTGAGCCCTTGTTAATCTTGCCTGTAAGGACTGCATTTTTTGATAAAAGGATAAAGCATGAAGACCAGAGAGTTTTCTACGTATGAAAAGCACGCCATTTTGTGTCATTGGAGTTCTTTTAGCACGTATAGATTTCTCTCAAACTACCTTGACTCTTCGGTGTAAATGCCACATACTTAAACGATGAAAAAAATCTCATTTCTTTAGGAAAGGACATATACATGAAGTGCTCTTTTCTGTTTTCAATAAAGTTCTCAAATCCCAATCCTAAAGCAGTCATGTCAAGTGCAATAGTCACACCCTAACCTAATTGTCAGTTTTTTTAATTTACTAATTTCATAATTAAGCCTAAAATTGCATTTGGGTTGGTGATGATTTTTGACTCTTGTTTGTACCTAATGCCTCTGGCAGCTGCTTCCCACAATAATCACTGCTTTAACATCATGATTACTGTAGTATTTACTGCTTTGTTCCAGGCAACCTAAGTCCATCACATGATGTTTCACATTATAAGAAATGTGCCGATTTACAGAGAAATGTACTAATCTAATTGGATCATGATTAGATCATTTTCATACAGCAAGATAATGACCCAAAACACACTGCCACCAACACAACACAGTACTTTATTCTAGTCATACCCTAACCCAAATGAGCATGCATTTCACCTCCTGAAGAGCCAAAACAAATAGCACTCGAAGCAAGTTACTGTACAAGCCTGGAAAACATCACAAAAGTAGAATGGAATAGTTTGTTGTTGTCACTAGCTCACTGGCTTGAAGCAGTTATTGCATAAGATATGTAAACAAATATAAGTTTTATCTCCTTTATTTTACTTTAAGACTATCTGTTCCTAGAACACTTAAAAATATGGTGATCTGCAACCAAAGGTGCCATGTTCTAAATTATTTAACACATCAAGATGTAAATATCAGGAAATAACTATAAATGAACTGAAAGGAAATAACTTTGAAGTGGTAAACTAAAATGGTTTTCTGTAAACAAAATGGGGAAAATAAATAAAGGAATTTATTTATTATGGATTTACAGCATATACTGGAGCAGAACTTGGAGCCCCACTTGTGACATGCCTTCTTAATAAATATAACTAGTGGCCACAATAACGTAATGACATCCTAATATGTGGAACTGAATTAGTAAGTCTTCGGAATGAGGTAATTTAGTCATGGCCACATCATAATGCAATGGGACAAAATAATTTAAGTTATAGGGATGGATGGATGGATGGATGGATGGATGGATGGATGGATGGATAGATAGATAGATAGATAGATAGATAGATAGATAGATAGATAGATAGATAGATAGATAGATAGATAGATAGATAGATAGATTAGGTGAAATATACTCACTACTGAATATTGCACGGTCAACTATTAGTAGTATTATAACAAAGTGGAAACAATTGGGAACAACAGCAATTGAGCCACTTAGTAGTAGGCCACATAAAATCACAGAGCGGGATCAGCACACAGTGCGCAGAAGTCATCAACTTTCTGTAGTCAATAGCTACAGACCTCCAACCTTCATGTGGCCTTCAGATTAGCTCAAGAACAGTGCGTAGAGAGCTTCATGGAAAGGGTTTTCATGGCTGAGGAGCTGCATCCAAGCCTTACATCACCAAGTGCAATGCAAAGTGTCGGATGCAGTGGTGTAAAGCACGCTGACACTGGACTCTAGAGCAGTGGAGACGTGTTCTCTGGAGTGACCAATCATGCTTCTCTGTCTTGCAATCTGATGGACGAGTCTGAGTCTGGTAGGAGAACGCTACTTGCATGACTGCATTGTGCCAAGTGTAAAGTTTGTTGGAGGTTTGTTTTCAGGGGGTAGGGCTTGGCCCCTAAGTTCCATTTAAAGGAACTCTTAATGCTTCAGCATACCAAAACATTTTGGAATATTTTATGCTCCCAACTTTGTGGGAACCGTTTAGGGATGGCCCAACATGACTGCACACCAGTGCACAAAGCAAGGTCTATAAAGACATGGATGAGCGAGTTTGGTGTGGAAGAACTTGACTGGCCTGCACAGGATCAGGCTCTGCTAGAAAAGGAATACCTTTGGGATGAATTACAGCGGAGACTACGAGCCAGGCCTTCTCGTCCAACATCAGTGCCTGACCTCATAAATGAGCTTCTAGAGGAATGGTCAAAAATTCCCATAAACACACTCCTAAACCCTGTGGAAAGCCTTCCCAAAATAGTTGAAGCTGTTATAGCTGCAAAGGGCGGGCCAACTCCATATTAAACCTTACGGATTAAGAATGGGATGCCATTAAAATTCATGTGCATGTAAATGCAGACCCAAATCTTTTGGTAATATAGTGTAGATAGATAGATCTCTTTCTCTTGCTAGGTCCTGGCCACGCGCGTTAATAAATGATGCCGATGTATTATTTTTATTAAGCTGAAATGTCAGTAACGATCCTCCGTTTTCCCCTTTAATTTAATTAGATTTCCCTCGTTAATCTTTTTCCCCCTTTAATTTAATTAGATTTCCCTCGTTAATCTTTTTCCTCCCTGGCTGATATTTACTGTATTTATTACTGGCTGCTCTGTTGTATTATAAGCACATCTGCAGAAAGTAAGTAAGTAAGTAGATAGCGAGGCGCAGTACCAGAACGTTTAATTCGGTCCCTTTTTCCAGCCGAGCCTGTTTAACGGTAGAACAGTTTCTTGACGTTGTTGGAACAGAGGGAGGGAGGACAGCGGTGTTATACAACGTGTGTTCTTTTAGCAGGAAAAATCCTGCTGTAAAATTGCATTAATTTATTTTGGACTTCTGGCTTAATCATGTATCGACGCTCTCTGCAGCAATGTTTCAGACAATTATTAAGCACGTCTTGCAGCAGGACCGTCATCGGGAAGGTAATTAATTAGATATTTAGCTGCGTTAAGCTAAGTTACACTGTGTCATTGGAGTTCCTTTAACGCGTATAGTTTTGCACTCAAAATGTCTCAGCTCTTGGGTGTAAATATAATATCCTTGCTTATATGGTGATGAAAGTCCACGTCCTTGCATGAGCTTGATGAGCTGTAAGGACGGATTCTCTCGCCATTAAACTCTGGCAAAGTGTCATGTCATACATAAACACATTCAGTGCCCTTTTCTGTTTGTAATGTTTTCCAGTCTTATACCAAACATGTCTGACTGGTCAAGTGCAATAGTCAGATCCTAATCAACATATCTTATTATTTAACCTGCATAAGTGAAATAATAACTCCTTAAATATATATTTGGTGTGTTAATATGAAGCTTAATATTAAAATACTATTTAAAAAAAATAGATGCAGTAGAAATGAGGGGGAAAGTTCATTTTATTATTAATTGAAATAAAAGTTGTTACTGCTCAATATGAGATTTTATTGATTTTTTTTAACAATTACAAACTGAATAACATTCTTTGGTACAATCTTTTCTCACCGAATTTAAATTTTTTTATAACCAAAAATGTGTGTGTGTGTGTGTATGTGTATATATATATATATATATATATATATATATATATATATATATATATATATATATATATATATATATATACAGAGAGAGAAAGAGAGGGAGTGTTCAGTGTTGATGTTCAGTAAACAGTAATGATTTAAATGATCCTATATAATATATATTTTTCGGGCAGTGTGTGGTTATATTTTTTTTTGTCATCTTGTATTAATGAAAAGTATTCATTCTCACTTCTACTTATGAATTTTTATTTTCATATAACATTAAAATAATGCATTACATTATTTATTAGTGTACATTAGTGATTAGATCAGTAATTTACCTGTGCTAGAGCTCAATTCTAAATTTAACAGCATAAAAGTGGAATATTTAGCTGTCAGAAGTTTATC
This sequence comes from Hemibagrus guttatus, assembly GCA_033459395.1. Taxonomy (NCBI): domain Eukaryota; kingdom Metazoa; phylum Chordata; class Actinopteri; order Siluriformes; family Bagridae; genus Hemibagrus; species Hemibagrus guttatus. Next base: position 25,215,901 of record JAUCMX010000001.1, read on the forward strand.
AAAACAATGTGGAAATGCAGTGTTGTCTTAATTTTCTCTTCGTTCTATGCCATAATATTATCACTGTAACCATTTTGCATTCTCTTATAACTGTATGCAATCAGACCAGTATCATCACATATAATCAAATTAAACCCTATAATATAAAAATATTAGCATAGAGGGTTTTTTTGTACGTTTGCTTTTTTTTTTTTACTTTAATGTTGTAATATAGGTACTTTTCTTTCTTTTCAGGCTACTGAGCAGGATCTTCCCAAAACTCTGGTGTCTTGTCAGTACAATACAGGAGCTGTATTGCATACGCAGATACAATGTCGAGCTCTTCACAGCACACAAGAGGTGACTAAACATTATTCATTACTTGGGTGAATTGAGGGGAATTGCACAGTGTTTGTTATTCCTTCAGCTTCAGGAAACATTCTTGTTCTGTCCCAAATACTAGAATTATGTACACTGTTTGTCCAAAAGTATGTGGACACCTGACTGTCACACCTACATGTGGTTCTTCCCCAAACTGTTGCAGCAACGTTAGAAGCAGTCTACTTTTTCCAGTGTAGTGAATGTGATTGTCATTCACTAATGTCTAGGGTGAATTTACAGCAACTGCCTTTACCCACATGTTATTAATTCTTATAGCCAACTTTTAAAAAACCAAAGTGTAAAAGGTTCTGAAGCCTTACAATTTGCAGTGAAAGGACTCATTTCTGCATGGCACAACGTTTCTGCACAAACTTATATAGGTTATGACCAGGTAAATTATTCTGTAAAGGCAAATGAGGTGCAGTATATTCGATTCAATTCAAATTAATGTATAGGTTATGACCAAAACAATTATATATAGCGCTTTTAAGAATGGACAAAGCAGCTTTACAGAAATATAGAATAAAAATTTGAAAATTAAATTTTTTTTTTAATTAATTAATAAAAGCAAGTCTGAGGCAACAGTGGCGGGGGGGGGGGGGGGGGGGGGGTCTAGGCTTGACTAGGCTAACTAAACAACCAATTTTCATTGTATTTTCTTTTCTTACTTTTGTTGATACTTTTAGGGGCATTGGTGGCTCAGTGATAGGTTTCTCGCCTATCATGCGGTAGGCCCGGGTTCGATTCCCAGCCAATGCCCCAACCCCAGCCACTGGATGTGGTTGGCCCAGATAATGGGAGGGTTGCGTCAGGAAGGGCATCCGGCGTAAAACAATTGCCAAGTTGTTGTGCGGACCAGTTGGTCCGCTGTGGCGACACCGAACAGGGAGCAGCTGAAAGCGAAAGCAACTTTTGTTGATACTTTTATTAGTTCAGGAACACCCTTGTGGAAAGACATGGCCAAAAAAATTCAACTCATTTTAATGGTGTGAAATATGCAGGTATAATCAGAAAAGCTACTGCTGGGGTCAGACATTGAACTCTTGGATAAACTGCTATGGCTTAAACAGTTAAGCACTAAAGACAGGAACATCTAAATAAATCATAAAGAGGGAATTTGTGTAAAGGTGTGGGAAAAATATTTTATCAAAATGGTTATTGGTGTGGCACTGATCTGAATTTTTTTTTTCTTTTCAGAATTACTTATATCTTTTAATCAAACACAACATAAATTCAAGATTTTTGTATGAAAGAAAAGTGTTCAGTAAGCATTTCATGTCTTGTTCCAGCCTAAACTGCCTTTGTAAAACACACTGTAATAGCAATTACACTAATTGACACAATACACAATTAAACTAATTCCTTTTTCTGATACACAATGATTTATAAAAAAACTTATTTAAATACATCATTAACTAACTTTGACAATCTAAATCACCTATAGCAGTCTCTTTCAAAGTTAACAAAAGTTACCTAGATCTAGAAACTTAAACTAAAGTTAACTAAAACACCTGTAAGAACTTCCAACAGCCAAGCCTGACCCAAATAACAGACCACAGTCCATGATGCCAAGATTGAGCCGAAAGTGACGCACCTCAGTTGGAATTGGGCCATCAGTGCTAGCTACCTGGCTAAAAGACATCACTTTCAGCTCACTCCTGGCATTATGGACTGTGGTCTGTTATTTGGGTCAGGCTTGGCTGTTGGACGTTCTGCCAGGTGTTTAGTTAACTTTGATGGATTGAATTGTGTTTTGTTTTTTTCATACTTAAAGGAAGGTATATTTTATGGTGTAGTGAATTGACAAAAATAAATAAAAGTATATCACTGAGAATCTGTCATGATGTGTGTTACAGAATTGGTTTACTTATTCTCATGGCTATTTTTGATGATTATATGTAATAATGACTGTTTTGAATGAATAAATTCAGTCAGCACCACTAACAATGCTGTTTGTGGAAGCTTAAAGATTTCTCAGCAGGCCAAGAATATTTCCAATTCAGTATATATGCTTACTCTACTTTAGTAGTTAGTATGTGTATATGTATATACACACTGCCTGGCCCAAAAAATGTCACACACACTTATACTTTGTGGAACCACCTTTATTTTGATTACAGAACATATTCACTGTGGCATTGTTTCGATAAGCTTCTGCAGTGTCACAGCATTGATTTCTATCCAGAGTAGCTTTAAATTCTCACCAAGATCTTGTGCATAAAGTCTTCTCCAGCCCGAAAGACTGTTATTGTGGTCCGGACTTTGTGGTGGTCAATCCATGTGCTCCCTGAATGGCTCTTTCACAATTTGAGTATAATAAATCCTGAGATTGTCATCTTGGAATATGCCCGTGCCATCAGGGAAGAAATCCACTGAAGGAAAAACCTGGTCATTCAGTATATTCAGGTAATCAGCTGACCTAAATTTTTGGGCACGTAACGTTGTTGAACCTAGACCTGACCAACTGAAGTAATCCCAGACCATAACACTGCCCCCCACAGGAACTAGGCATGATTGGTGAATCACAATTATTCCTTGAAGATGATGGCTCACGACTATCCTTTCAGGTTTTACTAGTGTGTTCTTAACCCAATTTGAGTAGTTTTAGCAATCTCCTTAGTTGTTTACTTTGCTTGATGCGGACCAATAATTTGGCCCTTCTGAAACAGAACAACATCTTTTGCCACAACCACAGGATGTCTTTCAGTATGGTTGTTTAAGAAATGAGAAGCTACTCACTGCATTATTTGGGTTAAATAACTTAATGGCAGCTGACATATTAATCATTGCAGTAATTACCAAATGGAAGGCTCTTACCTACTTTCTCAGTTAAATTTAGGTGGTGACACTTTTTTGGCCATGCAGTTGAAAGGTTACTTGTGCCCCATGCAACTCAAATGGCATCGTCGTGAACTGAAACATGCCAGGATTGTCATGAATTGTGTACTCCATTAAATTCCTATCTAGTGTAATCAGTAGCCCTTGCAAATGTCCAGTGTGGTGATGTACATGACCCAATTTTTTTGTCTAACTTCTGGGCATTCAGTAAGCATTGAACTACACCACAGTGTTGAGTTTCCTAAAGTCCATACAAAGCCTCGGAGATTCTTCTTTGGGTACCAGAACGATCAGGGACCACCTGCACCTTGCCTGTAGTCAAGGCCTTCTTCCACTCAGCCATCCTCCCTTGCCTCTCTTTGATGAGATTGACATGGTAGACTTGGCTCTCCTTCCCCTTGTCTAGGTAGTGTACCTTGTAGGTGACCAACCCCATCTTCTGATGATGGTGTAAGGTCCTTGCCACATTGGCAACAGCAACACCTTTTGTCCAGCTAGTATTTGCGGTGTCTAGCATACTACTTATACCACAGCTTCTGGACTTTCTTGAGATTCTCACAGCTCTGTTCTACATATGTCACACGTATGACAGTCACTCATCTGCAATACATACTGGATTATGTGCCATGGTATGTGCAAGATGCAGAATGATGGGTCTGCAACATTCAGGCACCACAAGATACTTAACATTATCAAATGACACATAGAGAACAAAATTTTGCACAACATACATTTTAGCTCTCAAAGTCATAAATTTGGCTTCCCCTACACATGCTTAGTTTTCAATTCAATTTTATTTGTATAGCGCTTTTAACAAAGAGCATTGTCTCAAAGCAGCTTTACAGAACATAAGAAACAATAAACATAAAAACAAACAGTCCTAGATGTTAGACAAAATTTTCCCTAGTGAGCAAGCCTGAGGTGACTCAGGCGGCTGTGGCAAGGAAAAACTCCCTTAGATGGTATTAGGAAGAAACCTTGAGAGGAACCAGACTCAAAAGGGAACCCATCCTCATCTTGGTGACACCGGAGAGTGTGATATGAACAATGTCCTTTCTGCATTAGTTGTGTGATGCAGATACAGCATGTGTAGAATGTTATGTGTAAAATGTCCACATAGACTGGCTAGATATGTGGGAGCTGAACCATTTAGAGTCTTGTACGTAAGTAGTGCTAGTTTATAATCAATTCTAAACTTAACAGGTAGCCAGTGCAGGGATGATAATATTGGGGTTATATGATCATACTTTCTTGACCTGGTAAGGATTCTGGCAGCTGCATTCTGGACTAACTGTAGCTTGTTTATTGAAGATGCAGGACAACCACCTAGTAATGCATTACAATAGTCCAGACTGGAGGTCATGAATGCGTGAACTAGCTTTTCTGTATCAGATACAGATAAAATGTTCCTAAGCTTGGCAATATTTCTGAGGTGGAAGAAGGCTATTTTTGTAATATCGGAAATATGTTTTTCAAAGGACAAATTGCTGTCTAATATTACGCCCAGGTCTTTCACTGTGGCGCTAGTAGTAATAGAACATCCTTCTAAATACAGGTTGAATTGTGAGAGCTTCTGTGTACTGGTTTTTGGACCAATCAGTAATATCTCTGTCTTATCAGGATTTAGTAATAGAAAATTATCAGTCATCCAATCTTTAATATCTTTAATGCACTCTGTTAATCTAGACAATTTAGATATTTCATCTGGTTTTGATGAGATATATAACTGTGTATCATCAGCGTAACAATGGAAACTAATCCCATGCCTTCTAATGATGTTGCCTAAGGGAAGCATGTATATTGAGAAAAGCAGAGGTCCTAAAACTGATCCTTGTGGGACCCCATATTTCACTGGCATTACACTGGACAGTTCTCCATTTAAATCTACAAAATGGTATCGATCAGACAGGTAGGATCTAAACCATTTTAATGCCTGTCCCTGAATACCTATGTGATTTTGTAAGCGGTCTACGAGAATGTTATGATCTATAGTGTCGAATGCAGCACTAAGATCAAGTAAGACTAATATTGAGATGCAGCCTTGGTCCGAAGCTAAAAACAAGTCATTTGTGATCTTAACTAGTGCAGTTTCTGTACTATGATGGGCCCTGAAACCTGACTGAAATTCTTCAAGGATAAAGTTTTCCTGTAAGATGGAGCATAATTGAGTAGACACAACCTCTTCTAATATTTTAGATATAAAAGGAAGGTTTGAAATCGGTCTGTAATTTGATTAGTCATTAGGGTCTAGTTTAGGTTTCTTAAGAAGAGGCTTAATAACTGCTAGCTTGAAAGGTTTAGGGACGTGACCTAAATATAACGAGGAATTAATAATGTTGAGGAGAGGGTCTCCAGCTGTGTGTATTACTACTTTCAGTAATCTAGTTAGAATTGGATCTAACAAACAACTTGTTGAATTAGCCGTGGTAAGTTTATACAGCTCTTCCTTCCCTATACCTGTAAAGCATTGTAGCTTTAAATGTGGAGCTTTAGGTTGGACTAGACCACCGGATGCTGTCAAAGGTTGAACATCCATTATATTGTTCCTGATACTATCGATTTTGTCGGTGAAGAAGTTCATAAAGTCCTCACTACTAAACTGTGATGGAGTATTCTCTTCAGATATATGATGTTTTGTTAGTCTAGCCACTGTACTAAATAAGAATCCGGGATTGTTTTGGTTTATTTCTATCAGTTTGCTCAAATGCTCAGCCCTAGCAGCTTTTAGAGCCTGTCTATAGCTGGACATACTGTCTTTATATGCACTTCTGAAAACTTCTAATTTAGTTTTTCTCCATTTTCGCTCGAGGTTACGGGTTGCTCTCTTGAGGGCGTGAGTATGACTATTGGTGATGTATGACTATTGGTGCAGATGTTTTATCTCTGACCTTTTTTAATCGGACCTTAGTCAAACAAAGGTTTCAGTGTTATGTCAGCTGCCTATAATTAGTCAATATTATCAGGTACCTTCCAATCCCTGACCTCCAAAGCTTTTTGGAGGGGGTACCTCCCATATTGGAGTACTCAGATATTTCTCTACTCTTCTCTGATCTTCTTGGTTTAAGCTGCCATGGATCAGACTATTGTCAAAGTCTGGTAAAGGCTGCAAACCATCCTGGGCTTTGAGCCATGTTAGCACCTGACAAGACACAGCATTTGCAGTGACATGACATGTAAAATTAAATTATAAATGTCAATAAATTAGAATGTCGTGGAAAAGTTCATTTATTTTAGTAATTCAACTCAAATTGTGAAACTCGTGTATTAAATAAATTCAATGCATACAGACTGAAGTAGTTTAAGTCTTTGGTTCTTTTAATTGTGATGATTTTGGCTCACATTTAACAAAAACCCACCAATTCACCAATTCATCTCAACAAATTAGAATATGGTGACATGCCAACCAGCTAATCAACGCAAAACACCTGCAAAGGTTTCCTTAGCCTTCAAAATGGTCTCTCAGTTTGGTTCACTAGGCTACACAATCATGGAGAAGACTGCTGATCTGACAGTTGTCCAGAAGACAATCATTGACACCCTTCACAAGAAGGGTAAGCCACAAACATTCATTTCCAAAGAATCTGGCTGTTCACAGAGTGCTGTATCCAAGCATGTTAACAGAAAGTTGAGTGGAAGGAAAAAGTGTGGAAGAAAAAGATGCACAACCAACCGAGAGAACCGCAGCCTTATGAGGATTGTCAAGCAAAATCGATTCAAGAATTTGAGTGAACTTCACAAGGAATGGACTGAGGCTGGGGTCAAGGCATCAAGAGCCACCACACACAGACGTGTCAAGGAATTTGGCTACAGTTGTCGTATTCTTCTTGTTAAGCCACTTCTGAACTACAGACAACGTCAGAGGTGTCTTACCTGGGGTAAGGAGAAGAAGAACTGGACTGTTGCCCAGTGCTCCAAAGTCCTCTTTTCAGATATGAGCAAGTTTTGTATTTCATTTGCAATATCATCTGCTGGTGTTGGTCCATTGTGTTTTTTGAAAACCAAAGTCACTGCACCCGTTTATCAAGAAATTTTGGAGCACTTCATGCTTCCTTCTGCTGACCAGCTTTTTGAAGATGCTGATTTCATTTTCCAGCAGGATTTGGCACCTGCCCACACTGCCAAAAGCACCAAAAGTTCGTTAAATGACCATGGTGTTGGTGTGCTTGACTGGCCAGCAAACTCACCAGACCTGAACCCCATAGAGAATCTATGGGGTATTGTCAAGAGGAAAATGAGAAACAAGAGACCAAAAAATGCAGATGAGCTGAAGGCCACTGTCAAAGAAACCTGGGCTTCCATACCACCTCAGCAGTGCCACAAACGGATCACCTCCATGCCACGCCGAATTGAGGCAGTAATTAAAGCAAAAGGAGCCCCTACCAAGTATTGAGTACATGTACAGTAAATGACATACTTTCCAGAAGGCCAACAATTCACTAAAAATGTTTTTTTATTGGTCTTATGAAGTATTCTAATTTGTTGAGAGAGTGAATTGGTGGGTTTTTGTTAAGTGTGAGCCAAAATCATCACCATTAAAAGAACCAAAGACTTAAACTACTTCAGTCTGTGTGCATTGAATTTATTTAATACACGAGTTTCACAATTTGAGTTGAATTACTGAGATAAACTTTTCCACGACATTCTAATTTATTGAGATGCACCTGTAGTTGTTCCCAGTAGTATCCATTTAACACAAGCATAACACACCCAAAACCATATCAGCAGGCAGTCTTTGCATCACCGCAACATTTATTAGGTATAATTGGTAGTTTATATTAACTGTGACTTCTGCAGTAGGATAATTTTAATTTGCCACCATGAACAGATTGGATATCAGTATTTTTTGCATAGTTCATCAAGAAATAGTTCTCTATGTCCTCCCCCTCTTGATATGCTGGTATTCTGGGCTCCTGATGTGTCACTTAAAAAGGATCTGCTACTGGATAGGAACGCTCTTTCAACTCTCCCCACAGAATCACAAACAGTTTGGTTGGATAGTCCAGCTCCCAGGAAAGTCACACGGGCATGGCCCGGGAAAACCTACAGTTTAAGAACTTTCAAACCGCTGTCTGCTTTTAGCCCCTCACACATGCCAAACCCTTCATGGACTGAACATGGAAGATGCAACATTAATGACAGTGACACAATTCAAAGACTAATAAATGTGCAGATAAGTTAAAAAGTTGTTACATTTTAACCTTATCTGTGTTTGTGGTGTATTTACTGGAGATTGTATATTTGTATGAGTAATATAAAAGTAGAGTGTGTGAAACTGTGTGATGGCACATACCCAAGTGTGCACCCTAGGGAATGACGAAAAATCTTCATGTATGGGAAAGTAATATGAAGATAACTAAATAGGTGTGTGTGTGTATGAGTTCTACCCTGGTCGGTGACCAGTCCCCTGTCAAGGTGTTGCTCAGTGTGGTGTTCACTTTTCAGTCCCTTGCCAGATGAGGTTTACATTGGCACTCTTGAGTTTTTCACAATGCTTACTGTCAGGTAAACACAACACTGGTAGCCCTTTCCAGTTCAGATGTCAGTGGAGACTCACACCCTTCATTTACCCTTATTACAACTCAAGAGCCAGCATTCCCTCAGGATAGTTTGCGTGTGGTTGCGTCATTCTTTTTGGCTGACAGTTAAACTGCAATAATCAACAACAGCTTCAGTAGGATCTGTACATGAATTTGGATCAGCCCCTAACAGCTTGCATGCACCACTGGCTGGCTTTCCACTGAATTTGCTCTTTCATTGGGTGCCAGTCATAAAGGACTTGACTGTCACACTAATCATTATGTAGAGCTTTCTAGGAGGTTTTGGACCATCCTATATTGCATCAGCTACACAGCATCCGAGCTTTAAAGAGCATGGCTTAGCTAAAATGACAGGATTACAAGAAGATTGGGCTAGGCTTTTTGCCTGCTGTTGACAATTCTTTTGTATCACTGTTGGTTTCAGAATTGGCGTCATTATTCTTCTAGATTTAGATAGCTGGCTCCTCTGTGCCCCTGTCAGAAAGCAGGTTACCCGGATCCATTCTCCTTGCATAAATAACATACGCAATTTATTCATGTGGCATTCACATATTCACCTTCCTCGACATTTAGACAGGGTAAAGTAGAATGCTAGTTATGTGCATACACACACATAATATTCAGTGCTCATTGAACCACATTTAGTAGAAATATGTAACTCTAGATTTTTATTTTTTTTTACCCCAGTGATTACATATTTTAGCAGTTACATTACACATTTGCTCTCCAGTTTTTTTTATAACTAACGGTGCATACATTAACATTCCTAGAAATGTTCTGAACAGTTTTTTTCTGAACAGCATAGCTGAATGTTGTATGCTTGTTGCAATCCTGTGTCTATGCCCATATAACCTGGCATTAATTAAGACATAATGACTTTCTTAGGGACAGCTTCTGCTTGTTGGCAGTCTTGTAACATCAACCTGACAAATTCCAAAAACAATACATTTGCAATTGCTATTACACAGTTTCTGTGAGAAATGATTCTTTAAAATGGGATGTGCTCCATTGCTTGCTTGCTTGCTTATTTCTTAAACAATTTTCATTTTTAACTTTGTTATTGCCTGTATCTGATGCCATTCCCTCTATTGTTTTCAGGTCCATGCTGTAAAACATACACCTCAGGCTTCAGAAGAAGAAGAAGTTGGAGCTTTCACCAAACTGATTGAGGCCATGGGCTTCACTGGGCCACTCAAATACAATAAATGGGTAAAACTCTTTTTATTAATTGGGCTGACACTCATATCCAAAGTAACTTGGACATGAGTGTAAAAATGAAACATGTCTGTAGTATGTCTTTAGTTATGCTACTACTCAGCATTAAACCTGATTATCCAATAGGCCATACCTGTTGATAACAAAATTAAAGATGTATCTATATTACAAAAACAAAATCTTTTAAAGTATAATATTTTAGAATTTTAGTAATGCATGTAATGTCATGAAAACCTTCTTCAAAAAGTGTTTTATGTTTGGTTGTTTTGTTTCATCACATAGCAAACAGTGTGAGATAGATAGATATATATATATATATATATATATATATATATATATATATATATATATATATATATATATATATATATATATATATATATATATATAAAATATGTATAATGTTATTATAATTAGCAGTATTTGTTATAGTACTACTATCTATGAACAGCAGACTTTGAAAGTCAAGCATGATCAGTTAAAGTACTTTTGCTCTTAAGTTTGTTTACTATTGCAACTAGTTACTTGTTTTGTACATATTGTGGATATTGTTTCATGGGAAAATTTGAGGATTACTTTTTCCCTCTCCCCAACCAAAAAAAAGGTCAACACCTTGGGTCAATTTGTAGATGTCTCTCTTATACTACAGCAGCAGTTCTCTGAATCCACTGTGCCATAAAATTTTAACTTATCGTTATAGACCTGTGGTATGTGGTTTTTCCTAAACACTATTGCAATTCATTGGATTTATTTTTATTTCTGTAAAAGTGATAATTTTTTTTTTTTTTGCAGAAAATCAAAATAGCTGCTTTGCGTATGTATACTTGCTGTGTTGAGAGGATCAACTATGATGAGTTTTTTGAAAGTAAGTATTCATTTTTGTTTATTTATTTAATGGGTTTTACTTTGGTTTGGTTAGAAAAGGGTTTTCTTGGAAATATGGAAGCATGACCTTATGAGGCTTGTTTCATGCCAATGAGGAGACTTCTTGTAAATGGACCCAAGTACCCAAGCACCCCTCAACTTTAGCAGAAATTAAATGAGCGTAAGGGGAACTCTTTATCACCATTTGAAAGATTTATGTGGCGTTTTACAGACGTTGTTTTCTTTACCGAGGGGAAAAAAGCAGGTGCAAACTTGAGCCATGATTTTTGAACTGTTTGGTTTAATGTTATGTTCTTGTTTCTGTTTCTCCACCCCCCCCTTCTCCTTCCCTCCGTCTTCCTCCCTCTTCCTCTTCTCTCATATAGGGTGCTCCCTCCCTGACACACTTAACTCCTGGTTTTTGGTGGCACAGCTCCATGTTTGGTGAGTATTTGGAAACTGATGCCCCTTTATGTTGGGCTAGTTATTCCAGGTTATGCCCATTATTGTGCAATATTATTGAAAGCTCCTGCAGCTTTTTGCCTTTCTTTACTCCCTCTCAAACCATAATGAAATAATATAATATTATAATATAAAATAAAATAACATAATTATAGTAGAATAGAACATATACTTATTCACATTTTTTGTTAACTGATCTGGTTCTTTTTGTTTTTGTGAACATAGTGATCACTACAGTACCACTAATAGATCATCTTTTTTTTTGGATGTAATTGAAATTAAAGTCTTATAGTTTGAATGTTTATGGTTAGATGTTTGTTTTTTTGTTATGTGTGTGTCAAGGCTTATCACATTTTATTTCCACTTTTTAACTTTTATTTTCACTAATGCATTTTAATGTAATATTGCACATGTGGCTGGCTCTGGCTGTGTTTATGAAAAGAGACTTTCACCAAATTTGTGATGTCATCAGAACAAAATGAATGATTAATGGTGTGTATGATTGTGTGTATTTGTGTGTAGGTGTGTGGGGGATGGGGGAGTGTGTATGCATGTGACTAATACTGTTCAGAATGACCTTGTGATTAAGTACACACTGAGCTTTTCTACTCACGGTTGTATATACCATGCCACCCATATACCCACTGGCAACCACTGATTTAATTCATCATTTGTCAGCTAATACTGTAGCATCAGATCTGTCTTATTCCTATCTAACTTATCTTCATGGTATTTTTACAATATGAGCACTTTCAGTGCTATAAATTATATTTATTTATCAATTATATTTGCTTTGCTGTACATCTTTCTTATATTTATTTGATATATGCTATTGGTTAAGTTTTTGTGCATTAAGAGCACCCTAAAATCAACATAGCATAATTTAACAATACCATTGTATCAGTCAACCAGTTTGACCAGTGACACACAAGCTTGTGGTAAAAATTTTATTATTGTTCTATATTTATTATTTTAGTAAACAATTTCCAGATAAATCTCTTACATCAAGCTGCATTTATTGATCTGGCTTCAAACCATTTTAATATAAATCATTCAAAGGATCATTTACAAAATCCTGTTAGTTCAGAAAAATGTTCAAGCACCTGATTTTGTGTTGAAATAGGTTACTGCGCTTTATATATGGATTGTGCTGTCAAGTTTAAGTAGCTTATGTATTTTAATTGCACATGTGGATTTATTGCAGTTTCATATTAATAATATTAATTAAAGAAAAAGTAAGTAAAAAAAAATCTCCCTCCCCCTCCCTCTCTCCCTCTCTCCCCCTCCCTCTCTCCCTCTCTCCCCCTCCCTCTCTCCCTCTCTCCCCCTCCCTCTCTCCCTCTCTCCTCCCCCTCCTCTCCCTCTCCCTCTCCCCCTCCCTCTCCCTCTCCCTCTCTCTCAAGCTGATAGCAAGGTTATGATAACCCAGTCACTCTTATAGCTATGGGTAGCAGAAAATCGTGCACACCTCAGAATGCACACATTAGTCAAATGTTGAAGCAAAGGACCAACTGGGCTCCACTTCTGTCAGCCAAGTATAAGAATCTGAGGCTACAAGCTTAAGGAAACTGGGCAGTTAAAGATTGGAACTGGTCTTTTTTCATTTGTACTTGTTCCCAATACCTATGATGTGGTCTAAGAAAACACCTGTCAAAACCTGAATCTATAATAATATCCCATGCTTTGTGATCACATATGTTTTAACTGGATCTGCAGTTTCTTTTGTATTTGCATTAGCAGCTTTTGAATAATCTAGAAAAACAGTTTTCTGTCAGAAATGGGACAGTGGTGCAAGTTTATATTTTGTTTTTTACAGATGGTATACAAAACCTGTACAGTTAAGTCTGTAAAGTTATTCTGGAGTTCTGGTGAAGCTCTTTTGGCAGCACTCTACAGAGAACAAAAGAATGTTTTCATGTTTTGACACTTAGACTTTGATAGTAAATGGCATTTACTATGACAAACATAAACTTTGTGGAATTTGCAATCCAAGAATTCACAATTAGCACCCAGTTTACTTTCCCTAATTCTATTCTATTGCATGTTATATCTCTTCTGCAGGATGTGTCTGGTGCGGATGAGGCAAGAAGGCAGAGAAGGGAAGTATATGTGTCGCTACATCGTCCATTCTATGTGGGAGGATGTAGAACAGAGAAGCAAGATCATGGGGGTAAGTTTCAACAAGAGGCCGAGTATTAACCTTTTTGCAACTGTAGTGCTTAATCCATGCTACATCTTTGGTAACTGTATAATGCAGTAACAGTTTTATCACAATAGCTGCTTGCAACTTAAACAACAGCACTCAGCAGCGAAACTGGTAAATTGTGTTTTACTCAAAAACGTAGTTTGAAGAAATAGTGTTTACTGATTTGCAGTAAAAATATATTGTGCCTAAGCAGCATAAAAATAAATACCAACATTTATATTTATAACTGAAACCACCAGTCATGGGTTGAATCGTAATTTCATGATGGGTGGGTTTATAATTCAATGAAAAGTCTAGGCATTACCCATATGATGTATATTTTGATAATATACTGGACCTGGCAACACCATGAACTCTGTCATGTGCCTCAATCTATTCCTGAACCGTTTTCTGCACTATGGTACGGCACATTAAACTTTTTGAAAAAGGCCACGGTCATTAGGGAATGCTATTGACATAAAGGTGTACTTAATCTGCAACAATGTGTAGGTAGATTAAGTAATGTCCACATGGATACCAAAACCCCATTTTCTCAGCAAAACATTACCCAGAGCTCAACACTGCCACTGTCAGGTTGTCTTCCTCACATAGTGTGTCTTCAATACCCATGTGCTTTAATGGGCCTTGGTGCCCATTATCCTGTCACTGGTTTACTGGTTGTCCTTCCTTGGTAGGTTTGAGAGAGGTCAATAGACTCCTGCTTGAACACCCCACAAGACATGCCATTTTGGAGATGCTCTGACCGTGTTGTCAAGCAATCTGAATTTGGCCAAAGGTGCTCGGAACCTTACACTTGCCCATTTGTCCTGCTTTCAAAATATCAAATTCTAGAACTGACTGTTCACATGCTGCCTAATGTATCCCACCCCATAACGGGTGCCACTGTACCTTTTATTCAAGATGAAACATTTCAACAGAGGTGTCCCATCAGCCAAACATGTGCACTAAGTTACTAAGTTCATAGTCCACTCTAAATGTAACACTGCAAGGAGGTTTTTTTATGTCCTCAGTACTTTTGTGTTCTATTTTAAGTATGCTTCTGTGGAATAATTGAGGCCTTCTTTGTATACAACAGATAGCAGTACCAATATATTATATTAGAATTATATTTATTTGTGTACTTCCTTACCTAATGAGTGATTGACTGCTTCAACGTTTTTCCTAGTTTGCTTTAGTAATGCCATTCAGAGGTGTAATTAAAAAAATTGCACAACAATACTGTACCATGGCTGAATATACACTATTACTTCTAGCTACCTGTTGTGTTATTCACAACCTCAGTTTAAATATCTCAGTCAATGCAATATTTACACAGGTGCAACAGCATAATTTATCACATACAACCACAGGATACTGTCACTAATCCATGCGTCATTCTGTGCTGTTACTGTATTTTCTAGCTTTGATTGAGCAGTGCACAACATGGAAAAAGAAACCATAACCACACTCAAAACTGAGCCAGCACGGCATGGCAATATGCAGCAGCTGTAGCCATTTGGCCCTACAGTGGAAAAAGAAGGATAATGTTTCTTGACTTTTAGGAATAATTCCCAAGGATGTGTGTTTTTGTACGTATGAGAAAAAGTGAGGAATTAAATCTGCACTGTAGTGACACTTTAAAATGTCTATATGCACATGCATGCATGCATGTGTATTTAATGAAATCAACAGCTTTCCTGTGCAGATCCCCCTTTTATGGGCCCATAAGTCAGAGTATTTTACTTTGCAGGCTTAAGAAAATTGGTGACACATTTATAAGACTATTAAGCGGATACAAGTGATTAATTTTATACCAAATTAATACAAATCCTATATTTAAATATAAAATATATATGGGATATGGGTGTGTATATAATTACATTGCATAACTACATAACTGCATCTAGTAATACCCAATTTAACAACTTTTTTACCTCAGTTTTTTATTTTGGTTTTTGGACCTGGCAAGTTAGAATTAGTACACCTTTGTTATAATCATGTTCACTCTTTTGGAAAAGCTTTCCACTAGATTTTGGAAAGTGGCTGTGGGGATTTGCTCATTCGACCACAAGAGCAGTAGTGTTGTTTAGGCACTAGTGTCGGGTCAGGAAGAGTGCAGTTAGCATTTTATTTCATCCAAAAGTTGTTCAGTGTAGTTGAGGTCAGAGATCTGTGTAAGCCACTAGAGATCTTCCTCTCTAACTTTGCTAAAACATGTCTTTTATGGACCTCACTTTGCACAATGGGCACTAGCATGGGTCCTTTAGTTTCAGTGAAATCTTAATGCTATAACATATGAAGACATTCTGGACATTTATTTGGTTCAAAATTTGCTGCAAAAGTTTGGTGAAGGCGTGCATATGGGTATAATGGCCAAGTGTCCAATTCCCCTCAGAAAGAGCTGGAACAGCAAGCCTAATTTTTTTTTGTTTTTGCTATACACAAATGACTTTAATGTCCAGTGCATGTGCAGTGGATCTGATTGCTTTTCTGTCTTTTTTCAGCTTCAAAATGGGTTGTGGTCTTCATGTGGGTTTAACCCATTTAACAACCATCTACAGGGAAAAACCAGGGCTCAAACCAAGAGTAAACGTTCAGAGCTATTAAATGTTTAAACAAGCTAGCTAACAGGACATGCCTATTTTTTATTACTAGAAAAATAGGTGGGTTCCGATAAAAAAGGTAGTTGTTAAATGTTAATGTTCTAAGTTGTTTAACACATCTAGATACAAATATCAGGTAATGAAGGCTGAAATTCAGATTTATTATATCATATTCATCTTTTGATCTCAAACTCAAATGTACTCCTGTTATAACAAAAAGAAACAAATTGTCCTTGCCGTTTCAATACTTTCTCAGGGGACTGTACTGTGACCATCTTTGGTATTATCCATAGTGTTATGATGAATGCAGCCAATAATTCTGTGCTTTACGGCATTTGGGAAAATATCTGTTTACACCCTAGCATTTGTTTCTTTCCATACTTGTTACTTCCACCAGCCTGTGTCTGGAGGAAGGGCACTTTTTTTTTTTCTTCTCTCGGTGGTGCTGTACATTAGTATGGCACAGATGTGAAAACGGTTAATAAGGTGTGGTGAGCCATTTTGAGAGGAGAGTGTTTCATTCCGAATTTATTTACTTTAGTTTTCTGAATGCTGACAACAGCATTTAAGTGGCAGCAGCATGTTGACATCATTTTCCATGGAATTAGCTGAAAGAGGTTAGCCAGGTTTAAAACTAAGGTTATGTTAGCTACTTATATACAGAAGAGAGAGAGAGGAAAAAAAAAAAAAAAAAAAATATATATATATATATATATATATATATATATATATATATATATATATATATATATATATATATATATATATATATATATATATAAAGAATTTTATATAACAGGTCAGAGAAAAAAGTCTTTTAGAAGAAGTATGAGTAATTGCATGTCTGTCAGGTTTGCAACAGGTTAGCTCAGTGTGAGCAGGGCAGTGTTACAGCATGTCTCTCACCCAAACCCTCGTCACCATTGGGTTACTCATGCTAATTGTGTTGAGTGAAGGAAAACACTTGTCATTTGTGTTATGTGCCACCAGCCCTTGTTGAATTTCCATTAAGTCCAACACTTGTGCGTACACACACATACTGACACACATACGCACAGACCAGCATCTGGCTGGTGTTTCCACACCATTTTCAGGGTGTATGTTTTTCTAAGCACTAGTACGCTTTTACAGGCAGGATTGTGCATATGCAGCACTTTCTAGGCTTTCAGATTTTCTTAGTAAAGTATAACATCAGTTGGTGACCTTTAATGAACTTATCAAGAAAAAGGAGTATAAAGTTGATGAAGTATCAAGAAAAAAGTAAGATAGTGTGGTGAGAGAGGAGAACACAAAGGATAACTAAGGGAAGAAAAACCGGTGTGTAAATTTGTGTGAAGGAGGTAAACCACAGCCAGATGAGAGTAATTATTGGTTGGACTCTGTAATCATGTACAGGTGCAATGCGCACAGACTGCGCAAATATCTGTGGTAGTGTTATATAATAAATGTTCGTTCAGGTAAAAAAAAAAAAGTAATTAAACTTTTAAATGAAGGCATATCTCCTTTATTCTAATAAAATGTAATATGTTGCCCATTTAATAAAATGTGTAAGAACTGGCTAAATAAAATACTATAAATAGAAAGAAAAGGTGATGACAGTTTAATAGCAACAGCATTTTAGAATTATGGGACTAGAAATAATTGTACATATTCTTTTATTCATGAGATCTTTATTGCATATTTACTTTGACTAAAAACAAGTTATACCAGTTAAAATAGCTTGTACAAAAGCAAAACCTCACAAGAAATTTTTTCCAGCAGTCAAATTTTTTTTCTAGGTGTTTTGCGCCACCATGTGGTTTCAAAAGGAACCACACAGGATTTAAATGGAAATAGAAAACAGTGCAACCATAATTGGAATAGATTTGGATGATGTAAAATTTAACAATAAGCAACTGAATTAAACACTTCTTGTGAGCAGTTTCCCGTTCTTAAGGTTTAGTGTACATTAAACCCACCCCAACCTTGTTTTGTTTTCTTTTTTTTAATAGATTGATGCTATTCAGAGGAAGAAGGGTATGAGGGATATGACTGAAACATTTTATGCTGCCATTTTTGGATATGATGAGGTAAGTTACTTGTATACCATCGAACACAAACATGGCCATGAGCATACATTACACTGGGAGTCATTTGTTTTCATGTTGTTGACAAAAATACTTTCGTTACTGCAGATTTTAAATTTTTCATTTTAAAACTGAAGTTTTTTATATCTGTATTGGGTGAACCAGTTTTGCCTCGGATACTTGTGCATGTGAATTAAATGGAAAAATGGGAGGGTTGCGTCAGGAAGGGCATCCGGCGTAAAACATTTTGCCAAGTTGTTGTGCGGACCAGTTGGTCCGCTGTGGCGACCCCGAACAGGGAGCAGCCGAAAGCAACACAATATGTGACTAAAAAGTGATCACTTGCACCATTTAAGAAAACCAATTTCTGTAAGTATTATTTAAAAAAGAAAAATATATAATTATTGATTTGATAAAGCTATCTATATGGAGAACGTTTATTTAACTTTTACAGAAGGGCCTCTACTTCAGCTCTTTGAGGTAAAACTAGCACAGGAAAATTGTTCAGGACAATGAATATGGTTCTGTGTCCAGCATGGTAATCTGGAAATTGAGTCCAATAATTAAAAATCTTATTCATTTTAGGGAATCCTGTCAGATGACTGTGTTCTTACAGCAGCACTTTGGAGGAATTTGTTCAACAGGCAGTGTGAGGACCCGAGACAGCTTGAGCTAATGGTTGAATATGTGCGCAAGCAGGTTAGTGTGATGTGTTTGTATGTAGTTTTAAACAGTTATAAAAAATTTACAGCCATCAATGAAAGAGCTTAATGAAAGAGGTTGACTTGTTTTCTAGTGCCCTGCTCACACCTGGAATTAACATTTAACTCCAGTGATTGGTATACAAGTGGACAACCAAGATACATAGCTGTGCATACCTGGCATTATAATAATTCTCCGCTGACCACTTGTATTCGGTTTCTGTTTATCGTTTCCACCAGACAAAGGCTGTTGTGTGCATTTATTTATTTATTATGCTTCACTCACGTGGTCCGCAAATGAAAATCAAAAGAATAGTAAATGAGACGATGAAAGAAGCTCTGAAAAGAAGCCGCTTTCATTGCAGAAAGCTATGGGTGCACATAAATGATCAGACCACAATGCCACAGACCACAACTTCAAGACGCATTTGACCTCATTTTGTAGCACCGTCCACTTACAATTAGGTCACAATTAGGAGCCTGAGTAGTACAATATGTCTTTATTTTTTTCTTATTTATATATATATATATATATATATATATATATATTATATATATATATATATATATATATATATATATATATATATATATATATATATATATATATATAATATATATATATATATATATATATATATAATCAAGGAGAGGGAGTGAGTCATAGAGGTGTGCAGGTGAAACATATAAGACATCTAAAAACAGAGCACAAAGAAGGAAACGTTTTCTGTGGTGACTATGGCCCCTTTTGAAGTGTGAAAATTTGTCATGCTTGGCACCATTGCTATTTAATACTAATTATGAAGTGCATTGTTCATTGTTCCAGCAGTTTTCAATTTGGTTCTGTTTGAATTGAATTGCCTTTTTCCATGCCTTTTGTTATGGGTCCATGTCAAAAGGTTTAGCCATCAGATTTATTCCGGGTTTATTCAGACTGCTGCCACAGAATGTCCCTACCTTATGGAACAGACCAACATCACAGTGTACTAAAAATACTTACGGAATAAACACTTGCCTGGTCTTTTTTTCATTCTCTGTAGTTTTGTCGAGCCTGTGCCCACTACAGTTTCAAATTCCTATTATTGGTGGTCAAGAGTGAAACCCAGTGTAATCTTTTTCAATGTGGTGTGTTTTCTGAGATGCTTTTCATCTTACTATGGTTGTAAAGAGTGATTACTTGAGTTAGTAGTAGTCTTTCTGTCAGCTTGAGCCAGTCTGGCCATTCCCCTTTTGCCTTTTTTATTTTATTTTATTTTTTTTTTAATTAATTAATTTTTTTTTTTTTTTTTTAAACTACGACTTGCTGGATCTTTTTTGTTTTTGCACAATTCTGTGTAAAGCCTAGAGACTGACTAATCACAGGAACCTACAGGTTTTCTTAAAGTGCACAATGAGTGTATATAGAGCCTGTTTTCTGTATTAACATTAATTAATATTATTTTTGTCCTGTTCCTGACAGATGCAGTTTATTGATTCTCTAGATGGGGATGATCTTCTCCTAACAGGAGAGGTTAAATGGCGTCCTCTGGTGGAAGAGAATGCACAGAGCATCCTAAAGGTGTCTAATCCGACATATAATGATGCAGGCCTCTGAACAATACTGTCAGTACCCACAATGCCATGGTTTGGATACTTGATTTGAAGACATACCCAACAAGCATGGAACTGCTTGATCTTTGTGTCTGTTTGTATTTCTCCCTCTCTCATTAAACCAGTATACTGTGATGGGACTGTATGGACCTTTTAACAAAAGAGTTTGGAGGATTCAGCCATTTTCTGTAATTACACATTAGAAGAGCTGCTATTATGTTTATGCTCTTGGCCATGACCGTAGCTCTTTCTCTATTCTCACTATGTTAGAGGAATGTGTCTATACTTAATTGTTTGCTAGGGTTATCAAGGCAAGCGAAATAAGGACTTTGTTTGTTTTAATGGTAAAATAAAGATGTTTCTTTGGTATTGGACAAAAATGTCAGTAGACATTTCAGAGTAATAATTTGTTCTGTCTTTCACCAACATGCGCACACACTTAAGTCAAATGACAAACAATGATTTGTTTATGAAAACAAGCAGTGTATATTGAATATATATAAAAATGTTACACATCTAAAAATAATAATAATTTCAGAACTTTTTCCACTGTTATTGTAAAATTGCAGCATATACAAATTAAGTGAAAAACAGCGAGAATCCTTTTTAGGGGGAAAAAACACATTTGATTTTATTATTAGTCTTTTTAGGTGAGAGTCTTATCAGCATGGCACATCAAGATCATGGTTAGATCATTCATAAATATTGATTTTTTGGTCATCTTTCTTTCTTGAGTTTGATGTGTTCTGAGTTAATTTCATACTAAAAAAGGTGAAATTCATGTTCATCTTCAGCTTACTAACAGACATCTTAAGGATTTTGCAATAAAATGTAATGCTATTTGTAACTATTCATGATTATCTCCACTTTGATAAAAGTTCTGACTAAAAAAGCAGCCTTGAAGCATGATGCTGCCACCGCCATGGTGTTCTTTTGGTGATGTGCTTTTTTGCACCAAAAATATTGTTTGGAATTGTTCTACATTTTGTTATTTGGTCTCATCACACATTTTATCACATTTTGGGGTGATATTGTTGAGCTTTAATGGGTTTTTTTTTTAAAGAAAGGGTTTTTTGTCTAGCCATCCTACCCCATAGCCTGGACATATGAAGAATATGATAATTGTTGTCATGCAGAGAGTAATCAGTACTCGTCAGTTATTCTTGCAGCTCCTTTAATGTCGCTGTCGGTCTCTTGGCAGCCTTCCTGTTTTGTCTTGTCTTGTCCTTGTATAACTTTTGAAGGGACGTCTTGTTCTTGGAGATGTCACTGTGGTGCTCCATTTTCTCTATTTGTTGATGGCCTTTATGGTGTAACATGGTACATCTAATGTTTAGGATAATCTTTTATACCTCTTTCCTGATACTTTTCAACAAGTGAGATACCATATGTACTTTGTAACCAAAGCCAAGAAGATTTGAAGAAAATCCTATAGAAACAATTGATCTTTATTTGAGATAATTAGGATCATTTGATTGATGAAAGCTCTATGATTACTTTAGAACATGAGAATGAATGCGATTTGTTCATTCTAAACATAACTGCATCACCAATTATAAAAATGTCCAGGTTACTGTTAAAAAAAACAGGTTACTGTAACTTGTTTCCGTAAAATGTTTGTTTTTCACTTAATATTTGTACATTGTAAGTTTGCTTTGAAAATGTTAATTTTTTTAACATCATAAAAATCTGACATTTTAACTGTTTAAGTCCATTAAACAGTAGGGGCTAAATATCTGAGACCACTAGTAAAAATGCTATTGTTTGACATTATTTTTAATTCAGCGCAAATAATTTCACTACAGTTATGTCAGCAACAACTTAAAGTAGAATCATCTTCTTCTTTCGGCTTTTCTTTTCAGGGGTTGCCACAGCAAATCATCTCTCTCCACCTATCCCTATCTCCTGCATCCTCAACACTTGTCCCTCTGATGTACTGATTCCTAATCCTGTCCAACCTTGTCACTCCCAAAGAGAACCTCAACACCTTCAGCTAACTCTAGCTCAGACTCTTGTTTCTTCCTCAGTGACACTATCTCTAAACCATACAGCATGGCTGGTCTCACCACTGTCTTGTAACAACATAAAGTAGAATCTAATTCTGAAATTCATGTACATTATTCATAGTATTTGGTACATCCTCTGTTTTAATGACCATCTGCAATCAAACTGACACAGACTCCACAACTTGGTGTATGGTGTAAAATAAAATCCATTGTCAACTGAACACGTTTCAATGGAAGAAATAAGTCTTGTGAAAAGTTGACCTCTTGTACAAAGGAATTAACATGGTCAATATTCTGCAACATACAGAATTTTTTTTATTAGAAATGTAAAAGTTATAAAACTTTATGCTTATTTCCTGTACATCCACTTTACTCTAGATATTCACAAATGTAAACAAAAAAAAAATTGTCTACTTTATTAGGACAGCTACACCTGCACATACAGTTATCTATTCAGGTGGCAGCACAATAAATAATATCATGCAGATCCAGGTCAAGAGCTTCAAATAAAGTTTACACAAAACATCGAGAAAAGTGAGGGGAAAGTGATCTTAGTTATTCATGCCATGGTTGCTGGTGCCAGATTGGCTGGGTTGAGTGTCTGTGAAAAGCAAAACTCATCCTGTGTGTGGTGAGAGAGATCAAAGGAGAATGGCCAGGCTGGTCTGAGTTGACAAGTAGTTTATAGTACCTCAAAAAAGCATTCTGTGGTGAGCAGAAAAGTATCTCCCTTCACATCAAACTTTCTGGTGGATGGGCTACAACAGTAGAAGACCACAGCAGGTGTCACTGCTCTCAGCTAAAAACAAGAATCTGAGGCTATCATGGACACAGACTCAACAGAACTGGACAGTTGAAGACAGTTGCAGATTCTGTGTACCATTCTTTGGAATCTCTAGAGACTGTGTGAAATTCCCAGGGAATCAGAAGTTCTGAAATGCTCAGACCAGCTCATGTGCTCCTCAAGAAAGATATCACAGAGATCACAATTTTTTATATGAAAATTCTTACATATAAAAACAAGTGTATTTGTAATTATAATTTTATAAAATTATCAAAATAATATCACAGTTAAAACTGTGGAACTTTACATAAAATAGAAATCAACAGCATTCACGCACGCTGCTATTTAAAAGACATCTAATGATCAATTTGCAATATGCCCATTACCCTCAAAATATTTTTTTTCTGCCTTTCTTGCTCAGGTTTGGCCATACTTCAATAATTTGTGTGTGTGTGTGTGGGTGTGTGTGTGTGTGTGTGTTGTTATTTTAATGTTACAGGTTTTAATTTGCACTTGTGAAATAAGCAGCATGATTTAGAGTGAAAGGAGGGCAGTGTCTGTGTAGTTTTCCACACAAGTCATTGAAAGAGCAATAGTGCCGGAATTTACTGAGCCGGTTACTGTAGAAACATGAGGTATTGTGTTACCAGGCACTGTAGGACAGGCTGAATAACATGCTTTTGTGCTAAACACTGCAGCATTGACTTGAGAGCACAGGCCTAGACTCCTTTTTCCTTTTAGGTACAGTTATTATATTCTGGGCTAAAAGCAACTGATGGAAAGAGTACAAAACACTGACCTACAAGTAATGCTGGTGTAGTAATAATTCATTTGAGGAAAAAGTAGCTTTTAAGTAAGAGTACACAATTTGTCTGAAACACCAATTCAGTCATTTATTTTCAAATTGCCCTCACTATCCTTACAGACGTTAGCATTATTTGGATATTAGCTGGCATTAGATTAGTTGGCTAGCCATATGTTTTTGTTACTTCAGTAGTTTGCTAGTTTTTTTTAGTTAATTGTTAATTCATACATCTTTCTAGATATTCAATTCATTTTTTTCAATTCAACAGAAGTAGATATGCAGATATGTAGTTAGCTCTCTAGAAAATGTCCCAGACAACATTATTCTGAGCACTGCCTATAAGCTGTAGCAGCTGTAATAAAGTTAATTGTAATAAGGTTAACTGCAATGAAGTTAATATATTTTCCTCCTTCGTTAGCTTCCACCTCTGACAATAACACTCCTATTTTAATGGAGGTGGAAAAACATTTAGCAGGTACAGTCTGGGAGACCAGCAGAGGGAGCCACAGTCAATCCTCCAACAAATGAGGACCTTCTTACAAATGTTTATTGTACAATGTATTGGTTGTGCTGTTTTTTTTTTTTAAGTAATAAGATAAATGATTAATGTAAATGTATCATAAATTGTTACCGAAAAAATAATAAAGGGCTGCATACTTTGTCAGTGCATGTAAATCCGTACCGCATCACGTCTCACAGATTAATTCAAAGGCAACTTTATTTTCCTTCCTTCTCCTCACTATTTATTTAGCCAAGTTAGATACACGGAGGAATTTCCCATTTGTTTACACATATTGGGCATTCATTCATTCATTGTCTACCGCTTATCCGATCTATCCTCGGGTCACGGGGAGCCTGTGCCTATCTCAGGCGTCATTGGGCATCAAGGCAGGATACACCCTGGACGGAGTGCCAACCCATCGCAGGGCACACACACACACTCTCATTCACTCACACAATCACACACTACGGACAATTTAGAGATGCCAATCAACCTACAAGCAAGTCTTAATACTTGCTTACCCCTACTGCATAAGGCCACATTGTTTTGTACGGTTAATATCCCTTAAATTCTAAATTAAAATGTTATTCTATGTTATTGTCAGTGAGCATGAGTGTTGACAGCCCAGGTCACATGCCTCTTTTTGGCAGTGTGTCAAGTTTGCTTTGGCTGTGTCTAGTTTTGGTTTGTACAACAGTTTGGAAGTTTTGATAAGCACATGATTTTGTTTTCTTCAGCTCATTTGTTATTTATATCTTAATTACACTCATACAATGACCTGGCTGTGCACATGTTCTGCTTGTTCTCTTTTTTCCTAGTTCAGTATGTTGCCTTCCTTTTTCGCCTTACTGTTTACTGTGATAGCACCTACAATGACATTATCATTTACTGTATCCTGTAACATGGTGGCATCTTCCTGTTAAATTCTCATCACGTGTGGTGTACAAAAATAGAACAAGCTTCACCTGCTATTGCAGTATTAGCTATCTGTCAAAAGTGTTCAGTGGTCCTCTTCTACTGTTTAACAGAAAGTCATCATTTAAGTGATTATTATAACATTGGAACATTATTATAACATTGGAACTTGCCATAACTAAATTCACAACAGTTTGTTGATATCAGTGATGCCATTTCCCTCATCTTTACCCTAACACAAATCTAAGTCTAATTATTTTGCATATTATACTCTCTGTTGTATAATAATTATGCATTAATTTTTTGGACATGAACACATCCTTGATCTATGTTGACACTCTTTCTCAGGGTTACATCCTGAATTACAATGGATAGTCTATTATTAGAATGGAATGAATAGTAGGATTGATATGAAAGAAGGCACTATTAAAGTATTAATCAGGAGAGGGGTATAAACGTTTCTTTCTGCAAGCCAGACTCCTCAATACCCATAACTAGAACTGAATTAAACTGACACACTAACAGACACACACACACACAGACTCACATTCAACATACATCTATATTTACAGCACCACTAATATAAACACTGTTTATATGCTATTTTTGCTCAGTTTAATGCTGTTTTTGCACATAATACCTTAATACTGATACCAATAGCTGATAACATAATGTGTCCTATGTTTACAAGAATCATTTTTCTTTACGCAACTGTCTATACAAAGTGTATGCTGGTCTATGCTATTTTTTTATATCTGTCCTGTGGCATATTGTATTGTCTGTCGGCACTGTCTTGTCTTGCACTGTTTGCACTAAGTTGCACACTGTGCACTTTATGTGGCTAGGGTAACTTACTTTTAGTTCTTAGCTTTGTGTTGTTTTATGCAGCTCTTTGTTGTTCTTATGTAGCACCACGGTCCTGGAGGAACGTTGTTTCATTTCACTATGTACTGTGTCAGCTATATATGGTTGAAATGACAATAAAAGCTTCTTGACTTGACTTGAAAGAATTTAAACATTAGGTTAAACATTAGATTTTCCACATTAGATGTACCATGGAACACATTAAAAGAAATCATCAAGCACCACAGTGACATCACCAGAAACATGAATTTATAACTGGATAAGACAAAAGAGACCTACAGCAACATTATAGAAGCTGCAGGAATATTTGACGAGTACAGATTACTCTCTGCACATGACAGCATTCACTCATATTCTTCATATGTCCGGCTATGGGGTGGGATGGTTAGACAAGAAGTCTTTCTCACAAAAAAACATCCAAATATATATCACCCGAAACCATGTAGCAAAATGGTTATGCTATGGTCTGATCAGATGAATTTCAAAAGGTATGTAGGGAAAAAGCATCATTAAAACCATGGGGAGGTGGCTTAGTGGTTAGCACGTTCGCTTCACACCTCCAGTGTCCTGGGTTTGAATCTCGAGTTTGCATGTTCTCCCCGTGCTTGGTGGGTTTCCTCAAGGTGCTCCAGTTTCCTCCAACAGTCCAAAGACATGCTTCTAGGCTGATTGGAGTCTCTAAATTGCCTGTAGTGTGTGAGTGAAAGAGTGCCCTGCGATGGGTTGGCACTCTGGAATGGAAAAACACATGGAGATATCAAAATAAGTCTAGGACTTGGTTAATAAAAATATCCTAAATATAGCAATATAATTTTTCATTATTGAAGACAACCATAATCATCCTGCCAAAGCTACACTGGACTGGTTCAAAATCATGAATCTGTGACGTGTCATGTGTTCCTGGCACAAGACAAGTAACCACCCTAGACTGGACAGCAATCACACACACACCTACATCATTCACACCTAGGATCAATTTATAGTCACCAGTTCACCTTTCAGCATGTGTTTGGGAGGTGAGGGGAACCTGGAAGTAACCCACGTAACATGTACCTCTCTATATCAATCATAAGAAAACATTTCAATGTGCAGAAGGCAGAAGGCTCTAATGCTTTACAGTTAATTCAGGCTTATCCTGGCAACACCACATATGAGGTGGGAACACACTCTTGTTGGAACGCCACACCAAACACATTTGCACACTAATTCACATCTAGGGGCACACCCTGGGAAGCTGGGGAAAACTGGAAGAAATCTGAGGAAACCTACACAAAGAGAGAGCATGCAAAACTCCACACAGACATGAGTTCAGGTTGGAACAGGGACGCTGTAGTTACAACAAACAGTTTAAGTGAAAAAACAAATCTCCTTAGAAAGTCAGGTCAAAAATATTTTAAGGTTTAGGATATGAATAGCATGCTAATGTTAAGATAAGATTAATTTTGTTGATTGACACTGATGGTTCAAGCCCCAGCAATGCCAAACTGCAACTGATGGGTGTCTGAGCAAGGCCCTTAACCCTCTCTGCTCCAAGTGTGCTGTATCATAGCTGCTTCTGAGCTGTGACCCCAACTTTGTGAACTGCCATATTTTACTGCACTGTAATGTATATGTGACAAAAATAAAGACTTCTTCTTATTCTAGTATTGGTGTTTGTAGAAGAATGTTTGGCTGCTGCAGTATGTAGTGGGAGTGTCAGTGCAAATTAGTCACGGATCTGCCATTACAACTGTTAGCTTCTGACAGCAAGGAATTAGTGCCTATAATGAACTCAGAACCTACATTGAACTACTAGTTCCTCATGGTCCATGTTGCTGTTGTAGATAGGACATTATTTACATTTACATTATTTACTGTCCAGTGTCACCCAAATGAGGAGGGGTTCCCTACTGAGCCTGGTTCCTCTCATGGTTCCTCATTTCATCACAGGGAGTTTTTCCTTGCCAACGTCACCGCAGGCTTGCTCATTAGGGATAAAATAGGGATAAAGTAGTTTAATAATTTAATTTTAAAATTCTTTTTTTCTCCTTTCTCTGTTTCTCTATTTTTGTAAAGCTACTCTAAGACAATGTCCATTGTAAAAAAAGCACTGGGTTGTCATAGGATGGGCTGGACAACACTGTGAGGAGCCTAAATCAAAACCTCCCACTGGGGCCTAAGACACTTTCCATTCCCCACTCTGAAACAACCTGATATTTAATTACTGATGAATGATATTCTTTTAAAATTTCTACAGAAATTTTAAAAAATGACAACTTTTCATTTTCATATCCTATTACATCAGTGATGCCTCTGCTTTGAACAGCATTTTATTTTTTATTTTTTTCTACAACTAAAAAGAAGGTACCATAGTATCATACTAGGTACCATGGAGCCATTGGTTCAGTCTTAAATCCTTAAACCCTGCTCTCTGAAGATTTTAGAAATCTGGTCCCTGAAGGTTTTGAATCCTTTATATACTTTATTATAATCTTGCCCTTTATCAACATGCAGTCTAGATTCAAACACTATAGAGAAACCATTCTCCTAACTTTTAACTGACCAGACCACAAATGAATGCTAAATGCCATTACGTCCCACAACTGCACATTAGAATTCAAAGGACAAGAAATGGTCTGAACACTGACGAGGGGAAGGAAAAGCTAAGGCATGAATCACTGGACAGATTACGGAAGGGGAACTGTCTGACAAAGAGAAAAAGGAAGAGCTAAAAAGGGCAGCAGCAAAACAAAAGAACCACAAAGAACGAAGGAACTTAAATAGTTCCTTTGATTCAAGTCCCTAAAAATAATGATCAAGCAAGATTTTGCTTGAATAATAAATACTATCTTCCAAAGCATTTTAATGTGGAATTCTAGTGTATGTGTGTCTCAGTTTTGGCAAGTGCATTTACATATATCAACACTATCAGGTGATCCTATAGTGCTAGGACCAGTCATTCAGGTGTGTCAGCTTTTACACAACTTCATCCTGTTCCTGCCAACCATAAAACATTTACTATTCAAATAAGGAAATTCCCAGCTATAAAGTGAGTGAACAATCAGATGCAACACATGTCCAATGACCAGATATGATCCATAACCTCTATCAAAAGACCTACTCACTCTCACTCACTTTCAATAACCACTTTATCCTGGTTGGTGTCACAGTAAATATGGAATAAATTCCTATCCCAGGAACCCATTAGGTGGGAATACACCCTAGATTGGATACCAATCCACCACTGGGCGTTTTTTAAAAGACTTAAGCAAGAGTAAGTGTGTCTGGAACTGTTCGTGTAAATGGCTGTCAGTAAATCGGATTTGCCAAAGGAATAGGGTTAATTTATTAAAACTATTGTTTTTACATAAATACCACTACTTTTCTGTGAATTTAGTATTACTATAAATTTTTATTCATGGAATACCTATACATTACATTGCCTGATCTATATTATTCATATATACACAGTGATGCTTTCTGATAAATGTAAGCCATAATACTGGCTGTTAGATGGAGTTGCTGTATGTATTTCTAAGTTAGCAGGTTGTTGTTAACAGTATTGTTAATGCCTTTATCATTTAGGACTAAAGTGTCATAGATTCTGTCATATCAGGATATGCGTGTCACATACTACTAGATGCCCTGAAATTCTTGAATCTTGTTTTGCATGCCTCAAAAGTTTTTACATGCTTCTCTTTACTAATTAGTGAAAAAGCATATATTAATAATGCACATCAGCTAATCTTACTGATTAAGATTAGTGCAGCTAGCAAGATGGTTTGACTGAGTAGTTTTAATTTTACAAACCACCAACTGCCCTTATAAACACTCAGATTCATATATAGCATAATATACATATTTTTCAGTAAGAAATTAGTCTTTAATCATGGTATCTTGTAACAACAAGTCAAAATAATTTCTAAAAAATCTCATTCATTGCTCAATTTGTTATTTAATAAAATACTTTCAATGAGGACAGAAGCATCTGCAGATTACTGTGTAACACCTAGAATATCAAACACAATGACCCTGTGTGCTTTTTGAACATTCCATTCCAAAACCATTTGCATTTGGTGTTCCCAATATACTGTAAGGGTCTCCACTCTTCTGGGAACAACTATGTGCTTCCAACTTTGTGGCAACAGTGTAGGGAAAGCCAACAAATGGGTGTGATGGTCAGATGTCCACATATGTTTGCATTATTGTTGTTTTGCCATATAGTATAGAATAAATCCCTTAATTGTATAATTATATTTTCATTTACAAGTGCTTTAGCAGTCCTAATTTCAGATCAAAGGTGTTGGCAGCATTTTTGGGATGATAAAATGTTATCTTAATTAGATTATGAGAGCAAACATTGAGCTAGATCTAAATGGGCAGAATTCAAAGTAGCCCAATTGTCAATAAAGCCTACACTGTTTTTGGAGCACCACCTGGACATACAGTGCTGCTAGAAAGTGTGTAAACCTTTACAGTCTTTTTTATTTCTGCAGAGATTTAAATTGAAATGTGACCAAATCTGTCCACTGTGAGGCAGATGATATAAAAATAGTTTAAAGTTCAACACCACCAATTCTCTCCTAATGTGTGAGTCCACCATCAGGCAAACACTGAAAAAGAATGGTGTGCATGCTATGATATCAATGAAAAAAAATTACACTCCAAAAAGAACACTGCTGCCCAGCTGTTTACTAGATAAGCCAAAAGATTGGATGAATGTTCTGTGTACAGACAAATCCAAAATAAAACTTTTTGGTTTAAATGAAGCCATTGCATACCAACATATGAACTTCATCACAAATGTTAAACATGGGGGTGGCAGTATCATGGTTTGGGGCTGCTTTGCTGCCTCAGGTCCCAGGCAACTTGCCATTACTGATAGACATGTGAACTGTGGATTGTACCAGAAAATTTGACAGGAGAATGTCAGGCCTGTCCATGAACTGGACAGCCACTGGGCACCCATTCCCAATATGCAAACATTTTTATTAGCTGCGTTCCCAAAAGAAATATCCATTAAACATTACAAAAACAGCAATTACAATTCATACTTACAATATACAAGTCGCGTCTGTAAAATCAGTCAATACAGTTATAGGATACAGCTTTAATGTTGTTTCTTATAAGATATTTATTAGGTAGGGCACAGAAAATATTTTAAACAACTACATTTACATTTCTGGCATTTGGCAGACACCCTTATCCAGAGTGACTTTACAATTAATCTCATTTTATACAACTGAACAACTGAGGGTTAAGGGCCTTGCTCAAGGATCCAGCAGTGGCAGCTTGGTGGACCTGGGATTCAAACTCACAACCAACTAGAATCAATTTTATATGTGCAACAAAGTACTTTCTTTGCAAAGAATTTTCTGATCTTTTTCTATGTAACACAGGGTTTTAATAAGAAACCAATTAGTCCATCTCTATTTTTAATGGGTGTGCAACAAACAGATAGGCATGGCATTTTAATACAACCCTGTTACAAAAGGCTATAACTTTATCTATATAACTTTAACAGCATCAATTAACACAGAAAATTATGTATTTAAAAACTGGAATGTTTTATTGATTTAAAAGGAGAATACAATTGTACATAATACTCCATAATAAGTTTACCACAATGTTATTCTAAAAGTTCATAATGAAGGCATTGCATCGGGTTGGTACTTTATAATCTCAATAAACTTTCGTAACACGTGACGAGTCGTAAGACGTGAACGCATGCGCCAAGCAAATCAGACAAGGGACAGAAATGGACAGCCGCTGAAAACACCGACTGTGCGGGACTCTGTGTTTCCGCATCACGTGACCGCTATTTCAAGCTGTGCAAAAAAGTAGACTGTAATTATGGCAACACACTAAACAGTAAGCGTGTGTTCCGACTGTGTCATTTGAGTTTTCGGTAACTGGTTGCTTGTTTCTGGGTGTTTTGTTTGAAACGAAGATTTCACACCGACTAGGACAAGAGCCCAGAACTATTTGTCTGCTACCTCTGGGTCATGTGACCAGGAGGTTGGTCCAATAAGGCTCTAACAGGTAAAAACAAGGTGAGTAAAGAGTGTGAAGGAGCGCAAGATCGAGAAACAGAAAACACGAAAGCACTTACTACTATGGATGGGAGCAACCTGACACGACTTTCTGCTAAGTGACCACTTGTTACCGGGTGTTGTAGTTGAGAAACAGAAGGTCGAAACAGGACGAGCGCAGCTTTGCCCGCCACCAATGCGATGTTGAACCCCATAAGTAGCGGGCGCAAAGCGCTGGGGAAGCTCGCGACGCGTCTGGAGGAGGTGAAGAACCCATGGCGGCCCACTTCCACGTTAGAACTGAGCCATAACGAAGCGGCGCGTCTCGCCACCGATGCGCTTCTCGAGTCCGGGGAGAAGGAATACTGGCGGGTTTTGACTGAGGAGAAAGAGCTCAACTTTCTGTCCGCGCCTGAAATTCGCTATGTTGCCGAAAATGTGGCAAAGACCGGGAATCCCGAGAACGGCTCGAATGGAGTGGGGGACTTTGGAGAAGGAGACACAGTATCAGAGCTCACTTCGGGAACTTATTTCCCCATGATGTCAGATGAAGAGCCGCCCATGCTGGAGCTCGGCTGGCCCGAAGTGCCCAACCGCCACGGCCCCAGCGAGACCCAGATCTTCTTCCAAAGAGACAAGTCGCAAAATTTCAAAGATTTGGTTCGATCGCTAATCAGTAAGGCCAAGAAGGTAAGAAAAATACAATGTTATTGTACAACATGTCCTCACGAACGAAGTCCTACAGAGTTCATAAAAGGTTATGGTGAAAATTAGTAGGATATAAATTCTGACGAGCCAGAGCGATTTTGTTTTTAATTAATACGAATTACTATTTTAATGCAAACTGGTTCATTCAAGTTCTTGTAAGTGTTTATGAGAGAATGTGTTTTTATATAGTGTACAGTACAGTAGTGTAGGAGAGAGCGGGGCAAGTTGGCAGGTTGTCACTCTCCCTACTTCTAACGTCAGTGCTGTTAGCTGTTGTGTGTGACTAAATGTTCTGAGGTCAGTTTCATGTAGAGTCATAATCACTCTACTCTGACAAAATAAAATAAAAAAGTTACTTATTATGTAAAAAATATTAGATATTAATGTTCAGAATATTTAACAGTTATCTGCTTAATTTTACAGAGAAGAATTATTAGCACATGCCAGTTGGGGCATGTCCCTTGCCTTGATATAAATTGACACATAGGACTTGCTCAAAAATAACTGATAATGTGGTATCACTTCCTGGGTTTCTTATAATATTGTACATTGTATTTACTAAGAAGAGGTGTAAATGAGTGTTTACATTTGTGTCTGTTAACATACTAGATTCATATTCTAGTGTATTCACACACACTATCATTTTCTTAGAGCTGTCTTTTTTTTGTTTTGTGTTTGTTTTATTAAGTTGTATTTGGGTTTGAATTTGAAATTTGAAAAATCAGTATTTACAGTGATCTGATGAAGTGCTGAACTTGTCAGAAGTGCACACATTCTACTGTCTATAAATCCAAATGGAAATACGACATGGAAAACATAATAAATAGAGTTTGGTATGACATTTCTTGCACTGTAATTTGTCACACCCAAGAAATGGAAGAAATACTGAAAATTGAAAATACTTTTGAAATGAGTACCGCAAAAGTGCCTGGTTGGGGTATGATACAGGAAGCTATGGGAAGGCAATAGGAGCTTTGTGATGGTAGGTAAGTAGGAAGGATACAAATAAGAGAGGTGTAAACTAAATGTGGAAAAATAAATCAAGAGAATGGTAAATTAAATTATATAGTATAAAAGATATAAGGAATACTTAATGAAGAAAAGTTGAATGCAGCAAGGAGTTAGTTCACAGTGGCAGTGTTTGTAACTAGGCAACTTTTCCATTAAACGAAGTGTTAGTATGTCCCACTCTTTTGCTACACTCTCAAAATTCTGCACTTTTTCTTCATCAGAAGAGACCATACTTTAAGTGCATAAAATAAGCAGGTGTTTTGGGAAACAGTTAATGTCCTTATATGACTTCTCGCTTACAGTAATATTGTTTATTATTTCCTGAAAATTAAACAGTGGCCTTAAGACTTTGACCTGGCAAATGTGTCTTTATAAAGTGATATTAAGCAAATGTCAGTGTTCTCTCTCTCTCTCTCTCCTCTCTCTCTCTCTCTCTCTCTCTCTCTCTCTCTCTCTCTCTCTCTCTCTCTCTCTCTCTCTCTTTAAGTTTAAGTTTAAATTTAAATGCACATTTTAAAAATTGTTCTCTGTGCATAGTATGTGTTCTGGTAGTTTCTGCTGTTTATTGATTACTGGAACTAAAGAATTTCCCTCAGGGATATCATGCATGACCCTGGACGTTCTAGACCCAGGAAGTTTGATTATGGCTGAATAATAGTGGGCCCTTACAAGAAAGCTGTTAAACACTAAAGGGAACAGTATTTATTGTGGTGTACCCTATATTTCGTTTGTGTGCAGGTCATTGCCTTGGTCATGGACATTTTCACTGATGTGGACTTATTCTGTGACTTGCTTGAGGCCTCTCTCAAACGGAAGGTTCCTGTGTATATTCTGCTTGATGAGAAGAATCTCAGTTATTTTACTGACATGTGCAATACGCTAGAAATCCAACACTCGCACTTAAATGTAAGTCAAGATGTTATCAGTGGAATTGAAATTGGATTTGGAATTCTTTGATTGTGGATTGTGGATTTTTACTTTAATTTATGCAGATTTGCTATACACAGATGTCCTTAATGTACTTATAGGAAAGGCAGCCTTATTTACTTAACATTATACTTGAATACATGAATAGTCATACTCGGCAGAAGTGGGAAATTAATGAAAGGATGTATTTGGGTGTAAAGTTATTACATCAGTCAAAGTCTATTGTATTACTACAAAACATCAAACATTCTGCTGCAAAAGTACGTCATGCACCCTGCCTCAGATGCCCAGTGTGATCTTTTGTGTCTGATTTATAATGAAGTATTCTATATGGAGTGATATGCAAAAATGTAAATAATAAATATGGCGCACTAAATCAATGTATTTACATTCCGCAGAATATGCGGATACGAAGTGTATGTGGAGACACATATTGCACCAAAAGTGGGAAGAAATTTACAGGACAGGTGCAGGAAAAATTCATGATCATTGACTGCGAGGAAGTAATAGCTGGATCATACAGGTAAGACTTGCCCACCAAATTAAATTAATGTTTACTTTTATTATATTACATCTCAGTAATAAATATACAGCTAAGCCTACAGAATCAAACAACATCATTCCTAATTGTAGTATCAGGAATAAACAAGCTTTGGTTTAACATCTTTACCATCAGATATTATGAGTTATAATTTTATGGGCTATTGCAGAGCAGCCTGAAATACCTTATAGAAAAGTTGCAGATCTGTTAAGATATACTGTATATCTGTTGTAGATATACTGTTTATCTGTCATAAAATGGAATTCCCAGTCACTTATCACTCAGTATTCCTGCTGTATGTTACCCGTCTGCTAGGATTGCTATCAGTTTGCTTTAATTAACCTGACAAATCTCTGTGAGGAAACGAAGGGGTGTGCGCGGAACTTTACTTTGGCCCAGCAAGCAGGTGGTGATTAAAGAGCTTAGCAATGAAAAGATGACGATCTGGCAACTCCCTGGCCCAGTATGCAGTAGCAGTCTACTGTGGTCTTATTTATTTTTATTACTGTCGTCACTATACAATAATTGTTACTTTGATACTGATACCAGGTATTGTTACAAATACCAATACCAAAATGATAGTAAGATTAAAGATTAAAAGCAAAGATTAAAAACCATCCTTATCTTTAGATATTTATACCTCTTTAAAACACTACATGGTTTACAACATTTGACTTATATTTCTGTTTTTGTATGTTGTGTATATGTTAAGTAGTGCTAGACAAATAAACTCATACAGTGGTGGGAAGAAGAAAGTATACCCTCCTTCAGTTGTATTATTTTATTTATCAGGGCCTAATTAATTAAATAAATGTTTATTTTAATCTTTTGCTAAAGGTGGTTCTACATGTTACTGAAATATAGAGTGCTCACGCTAGTTTATGAATGTGTGGTTTACTTCAAAATGACTGAAACCTGTTTTTTGTCATTACCTGACTTGAAGGTGGGGTTGCTTTCTTTTTCTGTTGACCGTTAGTGAATAAACTTTTTTAGATATGCTAATTGAAACTAATTTGTTAGTGGCTTAGAGTTTTATGTAGTGGAGTCTGTAAGGCTGAGTTCGGAGTTGTTTAGCTCACTGAGAAAGTGTTGTAATGTTATAGCATGACATGTTTGAACGCAAAAAAAGTTTACATAGTGGGTGAGGCTTATTTTATGAGGGGGAAGAGAGTTCATATAATAGCTCATGCTGTGAGGCTGCTAGTGGAGAGAATGGAATACTGGTGGAAAGAGATCATCATCTTTAAATGTTGTGTTTACAATGAGAAAAAATGTGGAGTATACTTCTATAGAGCAGGTTTATGCTTTTTTTTTAAGTGTTGTGTGAACAACTGTGATGGTACACAATCAAAAAGTACTTACACAAATTTGCCTTGATTTGATAATCATCAAATTCTGATTATGTCTAAATCTAGCCAGTAGTAAATAAGCCAAAAAAATAATAATGATAATGTCAATGATTGACAAGCTTTAAAAATGTATCATTATTGCTTTTTCCAATCCAATACAACATTTTATTGTCATTATAAAGTATCATGAAAAGCTTTCTCACTGTTCTCTGGTGTGTAACAATGACAATAGAATGAAGTGCAAGATATCAACACCACAGTGCAAGCAAGAAAATATAACAACACAATGCAAAAAATGACATGGTATTGTTGTAAGGTGCTTATACAGTAAAGTATGAAGAGAGGGGTGAATATTGGCAAGTGTTGATTGTTGTCTGACAATAGTTAGAGAGAGAGAAGCAAAAACCCTGCCTCATACGTATATTCTTTTATGGTGCCATGTATTGGTAGAAAGTTTACAATTATATGAAGAAACCAACAGAACTGATTTGTCCTGATTTGTCTCTGTGTACCTGAATTGCATATGTTTCACATAGAAACACATCAATTTGTCCAGTATAAAAGAGTATTCTCAAAATGAAGCTGTAGTTTTCATTAATTGGGAAGTCTTCATAAATTAAGCATTTATTTATTCATTTCTCTGTTTTTCCCTCTCTCTTAATTAAAAATCTGAGAAATTCACAGCCACCAGAAAAGCATGGAACTCTGAATTGTTGAATATACATGACATGCAAATGTCTGTATTGGTCCTTCAGATTATTAAAAACAACATGATATGTGATGTAGCCCCATAATAAAATCGAGTTTGCTTAAGCTCAGAGTGGCATGGCTGCAGTTTAAATTGTACTTTGATTAACATAGAAGTGTTACCATTACTGCTTTAGTGTGCTTTTCGCCCATTTTTACCCCTTGCATTTAAATTAGTGTTGACCAAATAGATTCTAGACTTTGGTCAGTGCAAGGTTATATATAAAATGGTATCAGCCCCTGGAAGTTAAAATACTCAAGCTCATTGTCTTGTGAGCAGTCAAAACACAGCTCTGTTGTCTACCTGCATCTAAGTCCTTTATTATAGCAGCTTTCTATGACTTTATATCATTAAGTCATTATGTATGGTGGCTAGTAACACAAAAGGAGTTTGACAAGGAGAATATAGGCCACCAGACCCCCTTGGTACAGAACATCTAAATTGTTCACATAAATATAGTTTTAGTTTGTTTGCACTGTTCAGAAGGTCCACATGATCTACTTGGCATTTGGTAAACAAATTTTTGTGTTATTCTAATCTTACCTTCTTCTCTTCCAGTTTTACCTGGTTGTCTGCTCAGGTGCACAGCAACATGATTTTGCACTTTTCAGGACGCATTGCTGAAAGCTTTGATCGGGAATTCCGTTGCCTCTATGCAGACTCGCAAATCATTGAGCGTTTCTATAACCCCGATGAGGAAGGTCTTCCCCACTACAATTACACGCTGCCCAACATGGACTTTTTCCAAGACAGAGGAACTAGAGAGCGGGAGAAGGTTTGCTCAGAAAACTCCAGTAGCCAGTCCAGCAACAGTGTCTCCAGCATTAAAGCAGCTCCAGGCTTAACCTCTCAAGTCTATAAGGTCACCCAGGAAAAGAAAGAAACTGGAACAAGCAAGAGTGCAGAGAAGTGGGGTGTTTTAAATTCGGGACTTCTGATGCCTCAAGGAAGTAACATTGGCAGATTATCGCACAATGATTCCCTGCAGAATTCTATAGTGGAATGTTCAAAGTCTGGAGTGGAATGGGCCAAAGCAGGAGCCTTCCAAACTAACCTTGCAGGATCAACATCCAAGTTTCAAGCACTGGATCTCTATGACCACAAGAACGTCCTCCACACTGCTGCCAAAGCACAACCAAATCCTCTAATGGAGAACAAAACACCCAAAGTACGTAGTCCTACCAGTCCTTTTTTTAACAAATTCACTGACCTCTTCTCCTTGTCAGCCAAAGACAAGGACCCTTATTTGTTACATAAGCCACCACCATATAGTGCAGCTTTTGGGGGTCCAGATCTCTCACAAAATGAGCCAGAAAGTAGTCAAAGTCCTCCTCCACCAGCACCTTTGCCCAAAGAACGAATTGGCCAGGAGGGCCGAATCACTAGGGGGGATGAGAAGCGCATGACATTGGGACACAGCAAACTAGACCTGGTCAACCACTACAACAAGATGAAATCAAAGCAGGTGTACAGCCGCTTTGAACTGAAGAACAATTGACCTTATAACACCTATTTTAATACCTCTTGAGCTAGACATTATTTTTCTGCAGGCTTAATCTAGTGGAATGTGGTATTGTGTGTTTCTTTGTTACACAACATAAAAAAAGAAAACCAAATGCTCTGTTAGTAGCCTGTAAAGTTGTTTTTTTGTTGTTTTTGTTTTGTTTTGTTTTTACCAGGTTTACGATTCACAGTTAGTACTGTAAAATAAATTGCTGTATATAAGAGGCTGGTGTATAGCGTTACTTAACTGGTGCAGAATGATGGTAAAAAGATGGTATTAATCCATTAAATGGAAAAGTTCTTTCCTTTATTTCTGATATTCCATTACCAAGCTTTCCAGTCTTCCAGATGTTTGTGTATTTATACTCGCCATACTGAGACTTTCAACTTTTAATAAACTGTAGTCACTCAATCATCTAACATGCTACTATACACTCGCCATCCACTTTAATAGTAACACCTGTATACCTGCTTATTTATGCAGTTATTCAAACATGTGGCAGCTGCAAAACAATGCATAAAATCATGCAGATATAAGTCAAGAGCTTCAGTTCATATCAAACATCAGAATGGTGTGATCTCTGAAACTTTAAATATGGAATGGTTGTTGGTGCTAGATTGGCTGTTTTCCAAAAACTGCTGCTCAATTCTTGTTTTTGGCTGAAAGGAGTGAAATTATGTGGTCTTCTGCAGTTGTAGCCCATCCACCTTAAGGTTTTCAATGTTTTGTGTAGGCTGAGATGCTTTTCTGCTCAACGTGTTTGTAAAGAGTGAATATATGAGTTGCTATGTCCTTCCTGGCTGTTGAAAACAATCATTCTATTTTCATGCTATTTTGTATATATTCTAGAGAGTGAATCCCAGGAGATCTGCAGTTTCTGAAATATTCAAATCAGTCCATCTGGCATGAACATCCATGCCACAGTTAAAGACACTGAGATCACATTTTCCCCATTTTGATGTATGATGTGTACATTAACTGAAGCTCTTGTCCTGTATCTAAGTTTTTATGCATTGCGCTGATGCCACATGATTGTCTGATTGGATAACTGCATAAATGAACATGGATAAGTGTTCCTATTAAAGTGAATATTTAGTGTATATCCATACTGCAGTATAGATCAGTTTGTGAATGACTTGATGATTAATGTGAGGTTGAAACAATTTATATAAAATAAAAATCAGTTTATAATAATAGGTCACACTGATCTGATTACATTATAAATAACTTATAGTGTGATTTAAGACGTAATGTGCATCGTAATTCACTTAGCGGTTTAATAAGAGTTCAAAAGCCAGTTTGACCAACATGCTGATAGTGTGCTTATGCTGGAAATACAAGAAGTGAGTCAGCAGGAAGATGTCCATTCGCATTTTGTT
Source organism: Hemibagrus guttatus (assembly GCA_033459395.1). Lineage (NCBI taxonomy): Eukaryota > Metazoa > Chordata > Actinopteri > Siluriformes > Bagridae > Hemibagrus > Hemibagrus guttatus. The sequence continues at coordinate 25,256,376 of JAUCMX010000001.1, forward strand.
GTTTGATCCTGATCATGGATTAGGTACTGCTTTGAAATCTTGGGTTTAACAAACTATAATGACTGGTAGTCACAAAAACACAGAATTCTATTAGTAGTGCACACTTCACAAAGTTACAAACCCATTTTATTATGCTTAGTAAGCTTTACAGAGTTTATTTGTGTACTGGGTGGAGAGTTATGTGCAGTATCAAATTATTGTCCTTTTCTTGTCCACTTCAAACCATTGTCAGCTGTCTCTTTTGCAATGCTTATTGTATTTTGATTTGAATTCTATCTGAGCACAGAGAGAGTGCGAGTATTTTACAAAAAAAAGTAAACGTATTTGCCACCTTCTTTTACTACTCTTTTAGGGAAATGGAAAAAAAGTATTGTAAATGATGTTTAGATTTTTAATGTATGATGAGGAAATAAATATTCGAAATGTAGAACAAAGCACCATGAAAACCCAAAGTTGATGTGTCATTGAGCATGCGTGGCATGGCAAATGTGTGGACAATTGTTACTGTAATGTGTTGAATGCTAGTCAGACTTGAAAAATTGCATTCTGCATACAGTAGAATGCCTGCTTAAGCTCTCATCATTAAAGCTTTTCATCTGCTATATATGAAAGTCTGATCTTTCTTCCGTAGTTCACACACTTTTGTTAGCAAATACAATTAAACCAGGCCGTGTCAGTCCCTAGTAATGGGTGTGCATCTTCCTGTAATTCAAACAATGTTACTATTTAAAATTATTTTCTATATATAAGTGATATTTGTAGCCATATATAAAAGGCACATACTGTATATTATATATAATGGACTCCAGTGAATAGGGCAACCAGATCTCACACATTTCATAGGAGCCGTTTTATTCAATTTAATTTGGGCGAAAGTACGTAAATGAAACAGGAAAGCATGTGATCCCAAACTCTGCAAAAGCAGACGGTTAAGCTTTCCAAACTGTTGATATTATGTGGATTTTGGAGATTCTTTTGGAAAGAATGTGCAATTGTTAATCTATGATTGCACCAACAGTGAAAGTCCTGAACATGCACATGTGGAAGCTAACATACACTAACATCTTGACTATACACTTCAGGTGTATTGATTCAGTAGAGAATTGTACACTAGTAGCTGTCTGCTAGTGTGTTAACAGACCAGAGGAAGTAACTCTATCTCCACCACTCTTATTACAGCTATAGGCCCACATTATTAGCCACCCTTAAAGTCAAAGAGCTGGAAATGATGGTTAACAAGTAGCAGTGTTGCACTTTACACAGCATATGTGCTGGAAAAATTATTCTGCATGGTTATGTGAACATAGAAACATGCAATTCATTTTAAGTGTGTGTATTATATCCCACCAAACCCTGTATGCTATTCAATCAGGCATCAGTGTAAAGAGATCTTTCTCAACACTGTACTGATATGTGACACTGACATGTTAGTAACATGGTAATGTGGCTCTGGTATCTTTATTATACTGCTCAGACATGCAGACACTGCCACAAGGCTGCACATTTGAACCACTAAAATATTCTATATACACTCAGAGAACTTTATTAGGAGCACCTCTATGACTACTCATTCTTGCAATTATCAAATTTTGTGGCAGCAGTGCAATGCATTAAATCATGCAGATACAGGACATCACCTTCGGGTCACATCAACCAGCAGAATGGGGAAAACTGTGATGTCCGTGATTTTATGAGTGGCATGATGCCAATCTGGCAGTTTTGAGTATTTGTATAACTGCTAATTTGTATAATTGTAAATCTTGGATTTTCACAAACAGCAGTCTCTAGAGTTTTACTCTAAAATAAAATGGTACAATAAAGAAAAAACATCCAGTGAGAAGCCGATCTGCAGGGGGAAATGTCGTGTTGAGCGAAGTCAACAGAGAATGTCCAAAATGGTTCAAGCTGACCGAAAATCTACAGTATCTCAGATAGCCTGCATTGGTTGATTGAATTGTGTGTGGTAATTATGTCAACATGGACCAGAATCCCAAAGGTATATTTGCAACATCTTGAAGAATCAATGCCACAAAGATTTGAGGCCCTACCAAGCATTTGTATAGTGTGTATAGTGTTCCTCATGACAGTGCACCTAGCAAAACCCTGAACTTCTGTAATCTGTAATTACATGGACTACACTTTAAATTTACATTAAAAAAAAATTACTTTTGAATAGTCTTAGAATGTCCCTAAACAGTGGCCAAACACGTATAATCTAATTATTCTGTCAAGATCAAATACTGTTTGGTTTTTGGTTTTATTCCTTATTAAGCACACTTTTAATCTAATGAAATAGTTTATAAATGGTAATAAACTCAGATCTTGTGCTTTTCAACAGTTTTTATTTTTCTTACTTTACCTTCTAAGGTCGAAAATAAAAGATATTTCACTTGTTAAAATCTGAACTTGTATTTAAACAAGATTTATGTTATATCTGGAAATGTAAAAGATTTAGCAAAATTAAAATGAATGTACAATACAGTACATGTTTCTATGCAACCAAACAAACGTGCCTCACAAGTTTGCTAGCTGTCCTCTGTTACACTGGAACGTCCAGTTTATTAAGCGAATAGCAGGTAGCTGACTAATGTTAATAATTTATAATGTTAATGTAATCTAATATTTGCTAAATTAATAGCTTTCAGCTACATCAAATACTTTTGAGCTAGATTATTTCTTCTTAGCTATTAAGGGAATTGGCCTTCAGTCACAAAAAAAAAAAATACTTTCATATTTGTCTTAATATCAGATCTATGGTATATTTACAGTTTTATGTGTTTCTTTTACTGCCATGCATTTTATGGTTCAATTATACTGCTGTTTTTGTTAGTCCCTAATTACTAAAAATTAAATAATTAACTAATAATTAAATAATAACTAAAATGAATATTAATAAATTATATTTACTTAAAAATAATGTTAAAGCTATGGTAGCATACATTATAGTAATGCACACAGGCCTTCAGCCACAAAGACAGCAATACAGAAGCACTTGAAAATACTGACTTGTTGGTTCAGATTATCTCTTTTGTAGTCTTTAGCTGATTTCCTAGAATGCTTGATATTTTACTAAGAACACTAGACATAAATTAAAAGTTTTTAGAACAGTCGTTCATTCAGTACTGCTGTTTTAATCTCCATAATACTGATGTATGGTTTCAGTGTTTTGCAATTGCGGTCTAGTTTCAGTGTTCTCCTGATGAACACAACAATGAGTAATAGTAAACACATTAAATTCCAGTGTTTCACGTTTCACGCTGTTCACTTTTCTAGTCCCTCCCTTTCATTCTTTTAAGTATAGTTGAGGCCAGAAGTTTACATACACCTGAACCAAAGACATTCAATATATATTACTTTTGTTAATATACATTACCTTTGGCAAGTCAAGTAGGGTATTGTCTTTGTGTACATCAGAGGTCATTTATATATGAGATAATTCACCATATCAGAACTCCAGTGGATCAAAGGCTTACATAAAGCAAGTTTACTATCTCCTTAAACTGTTAAGATTACAGAATTATGTCTTTTAGAATCTTCTGAGTGGCCAACTGTTAGGATGCCCATTTCCTGGTCTAGCATGACTGTACTTCTGTGAACAAATTAAAGTCCATAAACATATGGTTTGATGCGTTTAGTGTAAAAGAACTCCATTGGCTTGCACAAGAGATGTCCAAAAAGCTCATATAGATGTATATAGGATTTCTCCTAGGTGTGAATGAGTATGAGAGTGTACATGTGATATCTTTTCTATCCCACCCAAAGGTGTATCCATGCTGTGGCTCTAGTGTTCTTGGGATGGGCTTAGAATTTATGGCTGTATTGTATAATGTATTTAAAAAGAGATCATGAAAATGTGATGCAAGAGGGTTTGTGGGCAAGTAAAATTGTTACAGATTTTTGGACAAACAATTTATTATTGAATTGAGTCTGAACGTCTCTTTCATGTCTAAAAGCTGTGTTTGCATTAAATGCCATCAAGTCTTGATTGGTAAGTATACATACACTATATCGCCAATAGTCTGTGGATCACTGTGCCAACAACTGTATTTGCTAATTTAGAAATAAGAATATGAAACGAAGCTTGCACAGTGAAGTCAAGAGGCTAACAGAGAGGGCATGTACCATCATGTGTGTCACAGCTGGGCTGCACAACATTTGCATAGCCAAGAGAGTGCCTCTCCTAATGCAGAATTTGGGAGCAGTGGAGGCAGACGTAGACCATATCAGAGAACAAACCACAAAGAACGCTGTGATGGCCTATCTCATCGGAAGCAATGTTATTCAGCTGATCAATTTGGAAAAGAATTGTAATAAGAATTTTAGTTGTTTTAATGCAATGATAATATATATATATATATATATATATATATATATATATATATATATATATATATATATATATATATCCTCTTTAAAAATATTGTTGAATTAACATTTTACATTTTTATACTGTCGCAAAGCATAAGGAAAGTGAATAACAAAGTCAGGCTGTGTAAAATGATAGCTGGAATAATGTTTTTATTCTTAATGTGATGAATATACCTTTGTAGCCAACTGATTTATTGATTAATTTGTGTATGTTGAGAAATACAATAAGATCAGCGATGTAATAAAAATTGCTCATTTATATAAACATACTGTAAAACTCTGAGTAATCCCAAACCTAAATAAGATAAAATAATTTTTTTATTTATGTATATGGAATTCAGGGATATAAAGTATATTTATTTAAATACATATAAGATGTATGGAATTATTTAGATGTTCTTAAGCACACTGTCATTTTCAATTGCATAGCTTGTTTAATTGTAGTCCAATTGTCTCCACTCTCTGTCTTTTCAATCTGAATAACTTCATTTTCATTTCTTCGCCTCAGCAGTCGTTCCAGCGCTGCATACTCTCTGTCACACCCAGCTGCACAAGTAAGTGACCTGATTTTCTGGTTGTACAAGACTGCATTGCTGCAAACATGCGTTGCTGCAAACGATTGCATAAGAATTATGGGATACTTAACTTTTGCTGTGTTTATAGAGTGGTTTTTCAGACTTATTGTTCAAGTACTTTTGATTAGAGGATTGTAAGCTCCATGGATCTTGACAGTCCTGTCAAGGTCATTAACTGCTATTTTCAGCCTTTCTAAATTATAATAAAAAATTCTCTGCAAAATTACTGATACACTGCTACATTAGGAAACTGCTATTTTAAAATTGTTTATTTGTCTTGGGCTATGTGCTGGAAGTGTTTCACAGCATTAACATGAAAAAAGATGACATGTCAAATCAATTTATAATACAGCTGTCATCCTCCAATAAAATCATACCATTCCATTCCTTTATGTTCCCTCAGCCCCAGGCATTTGTTTTTGAATTACAGATATTCACTGACTGGCCCATCCTCTGAATATAAGATAATTATAAAATTATAATAACATTACTTGAAGTGGCTCTGGTTAAGTTTGTTAGGACCACTGAACAGTTACTGGAGTTTGTTAATCCTGTTTCTATAGTCGCATCCATCTCAGCCTCAGCCATCTCAACAATTACTGGACTTTGGTAATCTTGTTTCTGCAGTCACAGCCTCCATGTTGTGAATACTTCACCACAGCATGGATGCATCAGGAGAGCCGGACTGGTCGCAAGCCCTCACAGCTCATGGGAAGCTGATGGGAGAGCAGCAGCAACATTTGGAAGATCTCAATGGCAATCAGGCATTGAGTCAGTGACCTCTCCCAAGCCCTCGTAGCATTCATGTCAAGTTTTCTTACTCCACTGTTTGTATTTCACCAGTTCTAAGAGGATTTAGGAGAAGCAGACATTTTCCTGAACTTGCTCACCAGCAAAGCACTGAAGTGGGCTTCATCAGCGAACCCACATCTTCCAATTAGTGCTTCACTGAGCCACCCAGCTCAGCCCATTCCAGTGTGTTCAGTCACCAACCTGCCCTAATCCCCTGGAATGCCAGAGGTAGAGGAATGGATTCAGATGAGTGAACAGGGGAAAGCATCCACTGCAGCTGAACTCACAAAGCCAACACAGAGGATCGTCGCACAAGACCTAAGACAACCCTACACCTGCAAAAAGCTCAGCACCATATATACACCAATATATCGGGCCATTCAATATACTCCATAAATGAATCCTGACTGCATACCTCAAGAATGGCTAAATAAAAATAAAATATCCCAAAGACATGGAGAGGTATGGCCCAGAGCAACAGTGCTGGGTACCATCATATGACATTCTTGACCCTAATCTATGCCACAAGTTCGAGTACCCAGGCCCTTTTACCCGGGTGAGACCCAGGAAGAACAAAGTTCCTGGATTGAGCCCTTCAGGGGCTACCAAATACTCTATTTGTGGGTTACCAAGGACTACCAAATACTCTAACTCCAATTCCCATCATGCATCACAGCCTACAAACCTGGCGGCATCAGATACACACGCCCTGCCACATTCAAAGTCAACGGAATTTTAACAAGTCTCGACTGTTCTCAATCATGCATACACACCCTCAGTCACAATTTTAAAAGAGACTTTCACACACAAGTATATGCTCGTCTTACCTTGTGTTCTCATAAACTAGAAAACTAGTGTCCTTTTAATTACTTAAGTATTATATAAGCATTTTGAAACTTAAGATGCTGCCAGTTACATTCTGTACATTTCAGAATGACTCACCAAAAACACACATTAACGTGCATTAATAACATTAGATCACAGTATTATTGTCTTGGATAAATTTTTTGTTTAGTTTTTGCATGATATTTTGTTTGTATGATATTTTGTTCTGCAGGATAAAGAGCTTCTTCTAAAAATCTATGTATTGTTGTGCATTACATTATTGTTGTGCACAATATTATCATGTCTAAAAAAGAAATCCATGCATCATGAGGTCCACTTGATGTCTATTGCATTAAATTGAGAATACTTATCAAAATCAATCTATCCACAGCTCACCAAGGTTGAGTGAGAGCCATAACACTAGAAATGCTACGAGTAATTTTTCTGTTTGTCTGGAAATACCAGACAGTTACTTGCTTGTTCATGACGAGTCATGGCAAGACTGATGGAAAGGCAGTATAGTGTGAGAATGAACTCTGGGGAGGCTCATTCAGTGATATAATACTGTTCATGTCATGTCTGTTTGCAAACTACATCAGAGGAAGAAAATGATTTTGGTATATGTGATTGTTACAGCTTTTCAGTAGGTTTGCTTTTAAATAAAGGGTAAAAAATTATTGTGTCACAGTAAGGTGTTGAACAGCAAGCAGAACCACTTTAATACACATTGGTTGATAAAAACCAATGCATATGATTTACATATAATTTTCCTATTCAGCAAATCATTCAGCGAGTCATGTCTTGATGGGAGAAGGGACCAGTTGCATCAGAATAGATATAATTCATCACAGGATCACAGGAAAGTGATCAGTCAGAATAACTTTGTGTTGATTTGCATCTGTGGGGACTTTCATTAACCACTTTTTCCTGGTACCTACCCCAGGAATTCTGGGCACGAGGCAAGAATGACAGTGTACTGCAGGGTATCATGCACACTTTGACACATGCATTTAGACATAGTGGCAATTTATCTTAGAGAATCCACCTGCTGTTGTTCTGGTAATGGGAAGAAACCCACAGGGGGAGAACATGCACACAAACTTTAACCCAAACTGTAACCCAAACACAGGCTCAAATCAGGGACCCTGGAAACTGTGAGAAACCACTCTACTCTCTGCAACATGCTTTGAAACACTGCAACCTAATTGGTCTTATACCAGCCTAGACTTGTACACATTACATGATCTCATTTCATCCCTTTTGCTTGCTTTTTTTTCTCCCAGTAACATTTCAGAACAGATTCATGCTTCCCTGCAGGGGTTTCAGTGGAACAGGATCCATCTGCTCCATCCTGTCATGGAATGAGAATTGTCAAAAGCTGCCTTCCTTACTTGGCTTTACATCATTAGATTACAAATTACCACTCCAACTGCACTGCATACATAGTTACTAAAATGTGAAACAAGTTGGTTTTGTCATTGCACCAGTTTCTCTATGTTCTACAACACTCAAGTGGTATTTCTGTAATGGAAACAGCTGACTATTATAGTTGGCTTGACTTACAGGTCACTTTGGATTAAAGAATTCCCATTTGAATAAATTTAAATTGAAATCTTTACATTTAGACAAATCAATAACCTCCACTCGTGTTTCTATCCCATGACAGTCTACTTGGTATGATACTGAATGCTAGATAGAATAATTCCATGCCATTCCAATCATTAGTCAGATGTATTAACCCCTAAGCTACCAAATAAATACAGTTTACATGAATATTATAAAATATAATATTATTTAATTTGCAACAACAACAGTGTGTTATTTCACATTTTTCAACAGTGTTTTCTCTGGCATGGAATCTTCGCCATTAAAAAGAAGTTCGACTGATATTTTATATGTTGATAATTTTAAATGCTTGAAAGCACATTGTTTAGCACCAATTTTACTCCCTGACTTATGATCAAACATACATTCATAATTGCTCATGTTGTACAGGTCTGTAGGTGCAGATGATGTTGATGATTACATATTAAGTAAGCTGAATGCAGCTGCTGTGTGGTCAAAAAGATCCATGTACGCCTCCATGTTATCTGTGCAATACATGTTCATGAGTGATGGAGCTGCTGCTGGAAGCGTGGCTGGTTGCAGCAGCATCTGGAGCACCGAGTTCTCAGCCTGCACCTGAGCAATAGTTGTTCACAGCAAATGATGTTGCATGCAAACTAGTGGAGGCTTACAAGGAACTTAACTGACTCAACTATCCTCGAAGTTCAAACGTCCTACTCTCTGTCCAGGACTTTAAGTGTGGAGGTTTTTCTGGACTTGTTAATCATAAGCAATCATATTCACAGTCACTGTCACATTTAAGTCATACTAAAAAATTGCATATAGAATTTATCCCAGAAATATTAAGGCAGAAATTTCCAGATACTTTCTTCATGTTTTATTTTAGGTTTAAGGTTTAAATGATTTTAGTAAACATTGTGAGTTTGGTCAATCCTAAGGTTTTTTTTAACCTAATTGATTTACCTCTTATTCTAATTCATTTCATTCTGTTTTAATTACTTACATGGTTTAATGTTGATCATGTCAAATTTTATTGAAATTAGCAGCACAGAAGAACATGTTTTGCAAACAATAATCTTAAATGAGGTTTAAATGAGTTGTATAGGCAAGTCTCCAGCACTCGTCATTGTTGGTGCCAGTGATAAAGAAATCCAATCTACTGGTGTTACAGAAGTCTTAGAGACATGCCTCTCATATATTGATGTATTGATTATGATAATATAACATAGGTATAGACATTTTACTGTGTTTGACAATGCTCAGTGTTTCCTATAGTTCAGTGTGTTGTTGTTGAATCACTGAAAAAGTTCTTGTTTTGAAAAAAAACCCCCACTTGTTCTGAAATCAGACTGATCTGAATTCAAAATGGTGGGCAGCAGAAACTTAATACTCACAGCTCTGCTGCCCTTACAACATTTACAAGATAATGTGGTACTTAGCTACAAATATTTGCAACCAATAAACACTTCTCTATCCTAGCTCTAATGTTATCAATATACTTCAACAATCAAACAATTCAATCAAACATACCGTGTCAGTATTTACATAGGCTTTATTACTAATATAGTCATTTCAGTAGCCTAAGGAGCAGCAGCATACTAGTGTCACGATTCCGGCTGTCGGAGATAGATAAATCAGACCCAGCGCAAGGATAGACAACAGACAGGGATTTATTCAAAATAAAAACACAGACAGAGACAACAGGACACGAAGACGCTACATTCAGACGAAGACCAGCCCCGAACCCTGGCAAAAGGCCACTATAAATACTAAGCATAATTACGAACAACATGAGGAACAGATGAACATCTACGGAGACACATTAGGAATAAGGCGGGGCTCAAACAGGCACATGACAAACGAAAATGACAATACAACACAATCCCTGCTGTAAACCCCCCCTAGTGGTCCACATAGGACCTGCCACCCGTAACATTTCCCCCCTCTCTAAGGCGCAGCTCCTGACGCGCCAAACTATAACCCTCCCCGCCAGTCTGGACGAACTATGGGTCCTGAAGAGGAGCAAGAAGCATAGAGAGGTAGGTGGGGGGAACGGGAAGCATGGCGAGGCAAGTAGGGGGGGAGCGAGGAGCAAAGGTGAGGCAAGCGAGGGGAATCAAGGATCAGAGGCGAGGCAAGTGGGGGGAGCGAGGATCAAGGCAAGGCAGGTGGGGGGAGCGAGAAGCAGAAGCGAGACAGGTGGGGGGAGCACGGGGCCTGACGGTAAGGCCAAAGGGTTCCACGCGACGTCCACAACCGAGCGGAGGTGCCAAGCGACGTCCACAGCTGAGCAGCAGAGCCGAGCGACGTCCACCGCCGAGCAGCAGCGCCGACGACGTCCACCGCCGAGCAGCAGCACCGAGCAACGTCCCCCACCGAGCAATCGCACCGAGTGACGTCCACCGATGACCGGTAGCGCTGAGTGACGACCTCAGTCCCACTGGAGCTGGAAACCCTCCCAAGGGGTGGGAGACAGGTACAGGCGATGCCCTCCTCCGACGACAAAAAGTGAGGCGACGTCCTCCACGGAAACCAGATAGTGGAGCGACGTCCCCCATGAAAACCGGAATGGAGCGAGGGCTAGAACAAAAACAGAGTCCAGAAGCCTCCTCCGCCGACGAGGGGTGAGGCGGCGTCCCCCACGGAAAACCAGAGAGTGGAGCGACGTCCCCCACGGAAACAGAAGCAGAGCGAGGGCTGGAGCAAAAAACAGAATCCGGAAGCCTCCTCCGCTGACAGAAGTGAGGCGGCGTCCCCCAGATGGTGGAGCGACGCCCCCCCACGGGAACAGGAGCGGAGCGAGGGCCGTAACAAAAAAACAAAATCCAAAAAAATTCAAGCCGGAAGCCTCCTTCGCTGACAAAAGGTGAGGCGGCGTCCCCCACGGAAAACCAGAGAGTGGAGCGACGTCCCCCACGAGAACAGGAGCGGAGCAAGGCCCAAAACCAAAACCAAAAACTGGCAAAAGAAAATGACCGGGTCAGGGAAGAAAGAAAGTCCTTGCTGGGCTATCCCACTGGGTCTGTTCGGTGTTGGCTGGTCTTTCTGTCACGATTCCGGCTGTCGGAGATAGATAAATCAGACCCAGCGCGAGGATAGACAACAGACAGGGATTTATTCAAAATAAAAACACAGACAGAGACAACAGGACACGAAGACACTACATTCAGACGAAGACCAGCCCTGAACCCTAGCAAAAGGCCACTATAAATACTAAACATAATTACGAACAACATGAGGAACAGGTGAACATCTACGGAGACACATTAGGAATAAGGTGGGGCTCAAACAGGCACATGACAAACGAAAATGACAATACAACACAATCCCTGCTGTAAACCCCCCCTAGTGGTCCACATAGGACCTGCCACCCGTAACAACTAGCTAGATACCTCAAATAAGTCTAGCCACATAAGTCTACATTATCTCACTATTTTACAATGGCTTGAAGTGTGTGTACTTTTAGAACTATGCTTGGCTTTTAACTTTAGTATAATTCCAAGATTCACTTACCAGGAGAGTTTGCTATGCTAACTTTGCTAAGCTAGCTGCTAAACCAAAGGATGGCAATTAGCATTACACAGCAAGTTAGCTTTAGCTTTAGATTAGTAACAACCAAGCTAGCATTGATTGACATTTGCAAATGAACAGAAAAATTCTTTGTCATATAGAAAAATATATCTTATACCTCAAATATCACAGTTTTAAATGCAATGAAATGTGAATGAACTGATCAGCCATAAAGAACTGCTATCCTGTGAGGGTCCTCACAGCATAGGCTGTAATGTCTGTATGAGTTTAATTCAATTGGATACATTTTATTAGCTTTTGTGTGTGTTAGGTTTTACTGGAAATATTTACTACATAATATGTATAATGTTAAGTATCACTTAACTGTTATGCAATTTTTATTGTCTGTACCACTTATCCAATCTATCATTGGGTCATGGGGAGCCTCAGGGGTCATCAGGCATCAAGCCAGGATATACCCTGGACGGAGTGCCAACCCATCGCAGGGCACACAAACTCATTCACCCACGCACTACAGGCAATTTTAGAGACTCCAATCAGCCTAGAAGCATGTCTTTGGACTGTGGGAGGAAACCCACCAAGCACAGGGAGAACATGTAAACTCCACACACATAGTGACACACACAGTGGAGCAAGACTCGAACCCAAGACGCTGGAGGTGTGAGGCGAACATGCTAACCACTAAGCCTCATCTTAACTTATGTGTATTATATTTATTGACACCAAAAATGATTTTACACTGTACTCTACTGCACAACTACATATTGACAATGCATTTAATACAAGCTTAAACCTTATATACTAGCCCTTATTCATCTACCTGAATTTGTTCCAAATATGTAACATAATTTATTATTATTGTGACTAACATTATTAGTATGAATGTTATTTAATGTTTTTAATACAAGTGACCAAGGTGTCAATGCTTTTTAAAAACTGGAAACACGTTTTGGTACATTTGCTTCAAACAATTCTGTGTTTATTATGTATTATAGTTTTTGTTACATTGTGGAGCAGTTTTATTCCTGATGTCTGCAGTTGTGTTTAACAAAGAAAGCCACTAAACACTGTAAATATAGACCACTAAATACTGTAAACAATATTGGAAAGGTCCTTAAAATGGCAAAGGGGATTCTATTAATTTGAATTATTATTATACCACAAATTTTAAGGGAAGTGTCTCCTGTCTTTCTAGAGATGGATGTTTGTACTGAAATGCTGTAGAGTTGCGTATTTCTACTAAAATGCCTGCAGTGACCTCATGTGGTGATTTTTTTTCTTGGTTAAAGAACAAGGCAAATAAAAGAACACTCTCAAACACTCTGACTAGTTGATGTCAGTGAGACGGTGAGTGTTAAGAACATGACCACATAATTTATTAAGAACAATGACAACATAATTGTAGAAGAATATAACTTAAATCTAATTGTATAGTTTCTGTGAATGTTACTGCAGTATACTTGAGATCAAATAAGAATAACCAATTAAGATCATGCATTTTTCTCATTTCTGTTTGAAAGTCTATGTGGTGTAAACTGGTTAGTGTCATTTTATGCATGAGTGTGTACAGACCCTCCCAAAGGTAAATAAAGAGCATTGCTATTGTCTGAATATCTGGGCTTTTTTTTATAACCACATTTCATATCACCCAGTGGCTATGGTCACAGGGTTGGCAATCCTGAACCTACATTAACATTTGTTAAGTAAATATTAAGTAAGGTGTTATTCTTGAATCTGTTTAATGTCAAGTCTGTGGGTGACTGTCATAAGTGACTGGTTAAGGTACACATACAATCTCCTCTTAACATATTGGAACAACAAGGATATTTCTTTGGATTTTGCTTTACACTGGAGATATTTTGAGATGAATATGAAAAGATAGAACAGCTTGTGATTCCCTCACCCCATGTGGAGGTTACTGATGATGTGACTGTTGTTTTAGGTCTTTTCCTCACAGCTCTCAAAATGTCATCTGCTGTCGTTTTCCTTGTTTGATGTCTGGTTTTCATACACCAGGGGTTCCTTTCTTTTTCAGGACAATCATTGCCAGTACAATACTTTCAGAGGAGACTGTAAGTGTACCAGCTGCTGTCAGTCAATGCCCAGAGAGCTAACTCTTACCTTCCCTATCCTGCCGATGAGGAGTTGCTGTGGCAATTCTGAATGGTCCGCCGAGTTTTGCCACACTTTTGTTGGAAGACGGCAAGAGGTTCAGCAGATGTAGGGTGTGTCATTGTAGAAGTCTTTGGTGGAATCTGTAATGGCAGAGGAAACAAGAACTAATTCTTACCTCCCCTATCCTATTGAGCCTTATTCTCTCCTCTCTTTGACTCACAGAGAGTAATAAATTGTTTTGGTGTGCTTTTGCCACCCCACCTCGCATCCACACTCACTTGTGCTGAAATGGCACTGTTCTTTCAGCACCTGAGTGGTGTTTGGGCAAGGAGCAATTCTCTGCTGCTCGTATGTGGTGGTGCATGTGCAACAAGCGCTGAGCCCAGAGGGTGCAGTTGCAGGATAGGCCATCTGCATTGCCATGGTGGACTCCAGTTCTGTGCCAGACTTGAAACAAGAAGTCCTGCAAAGAAAGGAATTTTGAGTTACCTGACTGTCGGTGTCCTTTGCTCTGGTCAACCATTGCAAAGGTGCTTGGTCAGTTACCCGAGTGAACCACCGACCTGCCAGGTAATATTGTAGTTCCTTTATGGCCCATTTGATTGCTCAGTTTGTGATTGATGAAGAGGACCGGGTGTTCCTCGCCTTCGAAGGTTAGGGACTGGATGGTGTGCACCATGGGGAGGCTGAATTTGGGGTTCCTAAGTATGGGGAGGTGGTGATGGTCCTATCCAAGATGGCGGTGCGGCAGTAGCATGCAGCGGCCACTCTGGATCCAAAATGGTGCTATTGTGTGTTTTAGCTCAAATTATCAAAGTGCCTGGACACCAAAGACAGTGGTGTTTATGTATACGACCATCAGACACTACTACAGTACAGAAATCATGCAATTAACAACCTGCATGATGATGTACTTGAAAAACTTCGTGACCTCGGCTTGCTGTGAAGGCCAGGCCTTTAGTCCTCAGTGTCGCCTGATACTGCTGGCCATTACAGAGGACGTTGCAAGTGGTGCTCGAGGAAGCGGAAGCACGGAAAGCGGGCGGGTGTCCATGCTAGGCTAAAAACAAACCCTAATTGGCGGACTCTCCCGTTCATTATTCTGTCAAACGTTCACTCACTGGACAATAAACTGGACTACATGTGACTCCAGCGACCCACACGGCAAGAGTTCAGAGACTGATGCATCTTTGTTTTCTTGGAGATGTGGCTCAGTGACAGAGTTCCAGACACCACCATTCAGCTAGCCGGGCTCACCTCGTTTTATGCCGACAGAAATGCAGCTCTGTGTGGTAAGACTCGCAGTGGCGGTGTGCGTGTTTACATCAAAACGGAATGGTGCAAGAACTCTGTGATTGTTTCTAGTTACTGTTCATTGCTAGTAGATTTTGTGACTGTTAGATGCAGGCCATTTTATTTGCTATGTGAATTCACCACTGCTTTCATTGTCAGAGTGTACATTTCCCCCATCACTAATGTTAAGGAGGCAATGTTATTATTGCTGGAGATTTCAACCATGCAAAGCTCAAAACAGTGCTCCCTAAATTCCATCAGCATGTGGACTTTGCGACAAGAGGGGTGAACACACTGGATCTTGTTTACTCAAACATTCCCGGCGCGTACCACACAGAGCCCCGTTCCCACCTCGGCTACTCAGACCACATCTCTGTTTTGCTAACTCCAACATCAGACGTCCAACATCTAACGTGGCTGTGAGACGTGCTTCGCAACAATCGGAGAGAACTATGATCAGCAGCGGGGAAGTGGAAGAAATCTAAACTCGACACAGACCTCATCTCTTATCGTATGCTCCTGTCCAAATGCTCCTTGGACGTGACTTCTGCTAAGATCTCCTTCTACAAGAAAAAGCTTGAAACTTCTGCACAAGATCCCCGAAAGCTCCACAACATCTTCTCGTCACTACTCAACCCTCCGGCTCCACCTTCTCCATCCTCCCTGACCGCCAAAGATTTCACCACTTTCTACACAGAGAAGATTGAGAGGATCTGCCAGACCTTCACGTCTCTCCCAACTTCACTTACATCACACAGTCAGCACTCTGCTACTCCTTCACTGACGCAGCTCTCAACTGTAGCATCAGAAGAGGTTTTGCAAATTACTCGGTCCTGTAATCCTACCACCTGCCCACTGGATCCAATCCCTTTGGCTATGCTCCAGACCATCTCACCTGACCTCCTACCCTTCATCACCACAGTCATCAATGGATCTTTAACATCTGGTCATGTTCCAACTGTCTTTAAGAAAGCCAGGGTCATCCCCATCCTGAAGAAACCTGCTCTGGAACTCTCAGACATCAGCAACTACAGACCGGTATCACTTCTCTCATTCCTTTCAAAAATTCTCGAACGCGTTCTTTGTAATCAGCTGTCTGACTATCTCATGCAGATTAACCTCCATGACCCCAACCAATCTGGCTTCAAAGCAGCACATTCCACAGAGACTGCCCTTTTGGCAGTCACTGAGAAACTACATGCTGCTAGATCAGCCAAACTGTCATTGGTCCTCATCCTTCTCGACCTGTCTGCAGCATTTGACACAGTAAACCACAAGATTCTCTTGTCCACCCTCAGGAGTCTTGGAATTTGTGGAACAGCATGGGAATGGTTTGCTTCCTACCTGGATGGTCGCTCATATCAGGTAACATGGAAGGGATTGACATCTGCTCCATGCAGACTCTCTACTGGTGTCCCGCAAGGCTCAGTACTTGGTCCTCTCCTTTTCTCCCTCTATACTCACTCTCTTGGCAAAGTTATATCCTCACATGGATTTTCATACCACTGCTATGCCGATGACACCCAACTTATCTTCTCCTTCCCTCCCTCAGATACCACGGCTTCTGCTTGGATCTCAGCATGTCTGGCGGACATTTCATCTTAGATGACTGCTCATCAGTTGAAACTCAATCCCAGCAAAACTGAGCTGCTGATCATCCCAGGTGATCCATCCCCAGCCCAAGACGTTGCGATATCTCTGAGCAACTCCATGATTTCCCCTTCAGCCACTGCTCGCAACCTTGGGGTAACCATGGACAATCAACTACAGTGGGGCAAAAAGTATTTAGTCAGCCACCAATTGTGCAAGTTCTCCCACTTAAAAAGATGAGAGAGGCCTGTAATTTTCATCATAGGTACACTTCAACTATGAGAGACAGAATGAGAAAAAAAAATCCAGAAAATCACATTGTCTGATTTTTAAAGAATTTATTTGCAAATTATGGTGGAAAATAAGTATTTGGTCACCTACAAAAAAGCAAGATTTCTGGCTCTCACAGACCTTCTTTAAGAGGCTCCTCTGTCCTCCACTCATTACCTGTATTAATGGCACCTGTTTGAACTCGTTATCAGTATAAAAGACACCTGTCCACAACCTCAAACAGTCAGACTCCAGACTCCACTATGGCCAAGACCAAAGAGCTGTCAAAAGACACCAGAAACAAAATTGTAGACCTGCACCAGGCTGGGAAGACTGAATCTGCAATAGGTAAGCAGCTTGGTGTGAAGAAATCAACTGTGGGAGCAATTATTAGAAAATGGAAGACATACAAGACCACTGATAATCTCCCTCGATCTGGGGCTCCACGCAAGATCTCACCCCGTGGGGTCAAAATGATCACAAGAACGGTGAGCAAAAATCCCAGAACCACACAGGGGGACCTAGTGAATGACCTGCAGAGAGCTGGGACCAAAGTAACAAAGGCTACCATCAGTAACACACTACACCGGCAGGGACTCAAATCCTGCAGTGCCAGACATGTCTCCCTGCTTAAGCCAGTACATGTCCGGGCCCATCTGAAGTTTGCTAGAGAGCATTTGGATGATCCAGAAGAGGATTGGGAGAATGTCATATGGTCAGATGAAACCAAAATAGAACTTTTTGGTAAAAACTCAACTTGTCGTGTTTGGAGGAGAAAGAATGCTGAGTTGCAGCCAAAGTACAC
Source organism: Hemibagrus guttatus (assembly GCA_033459395.1). Taxonomy (NCBI): domain Eukaryota; kingdom Metazoa; phylum Chordata; class Actinopteri; order Siluriformes; family Bagridae; genus Hemibagrus; species Hemibagrus guttatus. The sequence goes on from JAUCMX010000001.1 coordinate 25,274,106, forward strand.
CATACCTACTGTGAAGCATGGGGGTGGAAACATCATGCTTTGGGGCTGTTTTTCTGCAAAAGGACCAGGACGACTGATCCGTGTAAAGGAAAGAATGAATGGGGCCATGTATCATGAGATTTTGAGTAAAAACCTCCTTCCATCAGCAAGGGCATTGAAGATGAAACGTGGCTGGGTCTTTCAGCATGACAATGATCCCAAACACACCGCCCGGGCAACGAAGGAGTGGCTTCGTAAGAAGCATTTCAAGGTCCTGGAGCGGCCTAGCCAGTCTCCAGATCTCAACCCCATAGAAAATCTTTGGAGGGATTTGAAAATCCGTGTTGCCCAGCGACAGCCCCAAAACATCACTGCTCTAGAGGAGATCTGCATGGAGGAATGGGCCAAACTACCAGCAACAGTGTGTAAAAACCTTGTGGCGACTTACAGAAAACGTTTGACCTCTGTCATTGCCAACAAAGGGTATATAACAAAGTATTGAGATGAACTTTTGTTATTGACCAAATACTTATTTTCCACCATAACTTGCAAATAAATTCTTTAAAAATCAGACAATGTGATTTTCTGGATTTTTTTTTCTCATTCTGTCTCTCATAGTTGAAGTGTATCTATGATGAAAATTACAGGCCTCTCTCATCATTTTAAGTGGGAGAACTTGCACAATTGGTGGCTGACTAAATACTTTTTTGCCCCACTGTATCCTTTTCCTCCCATGTCACTAATGTGACACGCTCATGTCAGTTTCTTCTGTACAACATCAGAAGGATTCGGCCATTTCTATCCACACAGGCTACTCAAGTGTTTGTTCAATCTCTGGTCATTTCGAGATTGGACTACTGCAACTCTCTTCTGGCAGGTCTACCTCTAAACGCAATTCGCCCACTGCAAATGATCCAAAATTCAGCTGCACAAATTGTTTTCAACCTGCCCAAGTTCTCCCACACCACCCCACTGCTGCGTTCCCTCCACTGGCTTCCGGTAGCTGCACGCATCAGATTCAAAACATTAATGCTTGCCTACAAAGCCAAGAATGGACCAGCGCCATCTTACCTCAAAGCTCTCGTCACTCCTCGCACTGCACCTCGCTCACTCAGATCCACTAGCACAGCTCAACAGCTCACCATCTCTCAGGGAAAAAGGTAGGTATACATCTAGACTCTTCTCTGTTCTGGCACCAAGGTGGTGGAACAAACTTCCCCTAGGTATCCGTACGGCCGAGTCTCTGACCGTCTTCAAACGGCAACTGAAGACTTACCTCTTCCTGAAGTACTTAAACTAGCTCTTATTTTTCCCTGTTTATGTATTATGCTACAAAGTGTGTAAAAAAAAAAAAAAAAAAAAAACCTAACTCAGTGTTTAGGCTAATGGTATCCCAAGTTTGTGTCCTATTGAACCAGTGTTAATGTATTCAGTGACTGAGAACTAAAGCACTTTTGTACGTTGCTCTGGATAAGAGCATCTGCCAAATGCCAGAAATGTAAATGTAAATGCAACATACAGACTGCTCGTCAGACACTCCAAACTGGTTCTGAAACAGGTTTAGCACCTGTCCAGCAGGACTGTTTTAAGTGCTCTGACTAGCATATGTTCAGGAAGGCTGCAACCAACTGGTCAAACTGGTAACGCATGCACACACCCAGAGAATCCACGGCCACTTTTCCAGACCACATCACCTGCCTGTGACAGTGATGCCTCCCTCCCAGATGCACTGAACAACTTCTACGCTTGGTTCGAGGTACAGAACAGCGTAGTGGCGAGGAAGACCATCCCTCCTCCAAACGACCAGGTGCTCTATCTATCCACGGCTGATGTGAAGAGAATTCTTTGCAGAGTTAACCCACGGAAGTCGGCTGGACCAGACAACATTCCTAGCAGAGTGCTCAGGGAATGTGCAGAACAGATAGCGGATGTCTTCACTGACATCTTCAACATTTCCCTGAGCAGCGCCGTTGTTCCAATATGCTTCAAGACAATGACCATCGTCCCCGTGCTGAAGAAGTCTACGGTTTCTTGCATCAATGACTATCGTCCCGTCGCACCCACACCCATTGTGATGAAATGCTATGAGAGGGTCATCATGAGGCACATCAAGACCCAGCTACCACCATCACTGGACCCCTTGCAGTTTGCTATCGTCCTAACCGCTCCACGGACATTGCCATCACCACAACCCTCCATCTGGCCCTCACCCACATTGGACAATAAGGACTCATATGTATGAATGCTGTTCATAGACTTCAGTTCAGCATTCAATACAATCATCCCTCAGCAGCTGATTGAGAAACTGAGCCTGCTGTGCCTGAACACCTCCCTCTGCAACTGGATCCTGGACTTCCTGACTGGGGGACATCAGTTAATCCGGATCGGGAACAGCATCTCCAACATCACCACACTGAGCACTGGGGCCCCTCAGGGCTATGTGCTCAGCCCACTGCTGTTCACTCTGCTGACTTACGACTGTGCAGCAATGCACAACTCAAACCACATCAAAATGTTTGCCGATGACATGACCGTGGAGGGTCTCATCAGCAAGAACGACGAGTCAGTGTACAGAGAGGAGGTGCAATAGCTAAGTCTGGTGTAACGCTAACAACCTGTCTCTGAACATCAACAAGACTAAAGAGATGATTGTTGACTTCAGGAGAGCACATAGTGGCCATTCTTCACTGTACATCGATTGATCCTCTGTGGAGATCATCTAGAACACCAAATTCCTTGGTATTCATCTGGCAGAGAACTTCACCTGGTCACTCAACATCAGCTCCATCACCAAGAAAGCACAGCAGTGTCTCTACTTCCCTTCACCCATCCCTCCCGTGTTCTACAGAGGGACCATCAAGAGCATCCTCAGTAGCTGCATCAGTGCCTGGTTTGGGAATTGCACTGTCAAGACCCTGCAGTGGATAGTGAGGACAGCTGAGAAGATCAGTGTCTCTGTACTCTCTATCACGGACATTTACTCAACACACTGCATCTACAAAGCCAACAGCATTGTTGATGACCCCAGACACCCCTCACATACACTCTTCACCCTCCTGCCATCTGGAAAGAGGTACCGAAGCATTCAGGCCGTCACAATTAGACTGTGCAACAGTTTCTTTCCTAAAGCCATCAGGCTCCTCAACATTCACCTGACTCACACTATAAATGTTTGCATTTTATTTGCACTAATTCAACCAATGCTACTGCATTTTTGCACAATTCATACTGTCATGCTGTTATATATATATATACGTTTCTAAACCTATTTCCCGAGTTTGGACATTCCATTTTGTTTTGTTGCACATGTTTTTTCGGTGCTATTTGTCCTGTCTTGTGTTGTTTTTTGTACTTCCTGTTTCTGCACTGTCTTGTCATTACACTTTATGTAGCTAGGACAAACATCTGTCCCTAGCTCTGTCTTGTCGTTTCTGTTTTGTAATTTTATGTTGTATATTGTCTATATAGCACCAGGGTCCTTGAGAAAGGTTGTTTCATCTCACTATGTATTGCGTCAGGTATATATGATTGAAATGACAATAAAGCTTCTTGACTTGACTTGACTTGGAATGCCCGTTCTGTCTTGTGAGTCCACTGCACCTGGCCCAGCTGGCCTTTCTTGGTCAAGTCTGTGAGGGTGAAGGCTATAGACCAGAACACTAGGTATAAATTGTCTATAATAGGCCACCAAACCCAAGAAGGCATGTGGTAGTTTCTTCATGGTAGGGCGTGGGTACTTTTTGACAGCCTCTGTCTTTTTCTGCCCAATGCAATAATCAGAATCAGAATCAGAATCAGAAAGAGCTTTATTGCCAAGTATGTTTGCACATACAAGGAATTTGTTTTAGTGTAACAGGCTCCAGTGCACAGAGATAACAATAACAGTACAAATAACAACAGAAAATAGAATGAGAAATAAAAAATAAAAAATAAAAAATACACATATTTAAATAAGAAAATAAAGTATTTGTATATACAGAATAGAATAGAATGAATTGAGATGTAGGGATGTGGGTGTGGTAATAAATATGAGGTTATTGCACTTTTAATTTTTATTTTTATTATTGCCCAATGCTGGGAACATTCAACTGTTCAAAAGATAGATTGCTTGGGGGAAGAAACTGTTCTTGTGCCTGGCTGTCCTGGTATTTGCTGCTCTGTAGCGTCGGCCAGATGGCAAAAGGTCAAAAAGGATATGGCCTGGATGTGAGGGGTCCAGAGTGATTTTCAGAGCCCTTTTCCTCACTCTGGATGTATACAGTTCCTGAAGGGTGGGCAGGGGAGCACCAATAATCCTTTCAGCAGTTCGAACCGTTCTCTGTAGTCTTCTCATGTCTGATTTTGTAGCTGAGCCAAACCAAACAGTTATAGACGTGCACAGAACAGACTCGATGACGGCTGAGTAGAAATGTATTAGCAGCTCCTGTGGCAGGTTGAACTTCCTCAGCTGCCGAAGGAAGTACAGTCTTTGTTGGGCCTTTTTGATAGTGGCGTCTATGTGAGTGTCCCACTTCAGGTCTTGAGAGATGGTGGTGCCCAGGAACCTGAATGACGCCACTGTTGGTACAGTGCTGTTCATGATGGTGAGTGGGGGGAGTGCAGGGGTGTTCCTCCTGAAGTCCACTATCATCTCCACTGTTTTGAGCGTGTTGAGCTCCAGATTGTTACGACTACACCAGGCAGCCAGCTGCTCAATCTCCTGTCTGTAAGCAGACTCATCACCGTCCTGGATGAGGCCGATGACTGTAGTGTCGTCCGCGAACTTCAGGAGCTTGATAGATGGATCAGTGGAGGTGCAGTCATTGGTGTAAAGGGAGAAGAGCAGTGGGGAGAGGACGCAACCCTGGGGGGCGCCAGTGCTGGTGGTGCGGCTGTTTGACTTGAATTTCCCCAGTTTCACTAGCTGATGCCTATCTGTCAGAAAGCTGGTGATCCACTGACAGATAGAGCTAGGGACAGAGAGCTGGGTTAGTTTGGTCTGGAGGAGTGTTGGGATGATGGTGTTAAAGGCCGAACTAAAGTCCACAAACAGGAGCCTCACATAAGTCCCTGATTTGTCCAGATGCTGTAGGATGAAGTGCAGTCCCATGTTGACTGCATCATCCACGGACCTGTTTGCTCGGTAAGCAAACTGCAGGGGGTCCAGTAAGGGTCCAGTGATGTTCTTCAGATAAGCCAACACCAGTCTTTCAAACGACTTCATGACCACAGACGTTAAAGCAACAGGTCTGTAGTCATTAAGTCCTGTTATCTTGGGTTTCTTTGGGATGGGGATGATGGTGGAACGTTTGAAGCAAGGCACAATAACCCAGGTATTGTGCCTTGGTCAGCCATAGGTGACACTTGTGGGGGTTAGACTGTCAGACTCGCTTTCTGGAGCATTTCCAGGACCTCACCCAGATAGAACATGCGGTCTGACTAGGTGGAGGAGCAAATGATTACATCATCCAGGTACACCGCTGCCAATTGTCAATGGGGTCTGAGAATAATGTCCATTAATCACTGGAAGGTGTTGGAAGCTCCATGTAGGCCAAAAGGGAGAGCCCAGTATTGCCAATGCCCACTGGCAGTATTAAATACAGTCTGGAGCCAGGGCCACTTGCCAATATCCTTTTTTTATGTCCAAGGTTGAGATGAACCAGATTCTTCTTATGGTGCTCGGAGACCTGGTTGAGCCTACAGAAGTCGTTGCACATCCTTAGTCATTGCACCATGACAATGGGGCTGGACTATGGGCTGGTGGACTCTTCAAAGATGCCATCCCATAGCATTTTGGTGACATCCTCCTCTATAGCTTATAGGGCAGGCTTCTGGGACCCTGTACACTCGTTCTTACTCTCACTGGACTGAGGGTTGGTCTCTCAGACAATGAAGAGGAAATGCGGAAGGTGGAGGTCCCAACGGGTCAATGCCAATCCTCTCAAAGGATCTCAGTCTTCAAAATGTGGCAGCCTACTCTGGCAAGAGCACATGATACACTAATTGGGCTTCTCCAGATGAGTGAGTAGGTTGGCCCGTTCACTTCTGCGCCAGCCTTCCCGGATTGCTGTACACTCAAACATAAGGAAGGCCTTGATATCTTCCTCACTGGTCATCTTGCTTAGGAGGCACTGAATGACATGGAAGGGGTCAGGGAGAGGGGTAGTGGTGACATGAATCATCTTTTTGAGAACCAGTAGTTCCTCCATGGTGGCATGTAGACTTTGCGCCAGCCTCTGGGATACAACCTGCTGTTGTAGGCTTGCTTCCAGGAGGTGCTTCAGCATCTGCTCCATATTGACTCGATGAGTGGTCTGTGCTCATGTCTGCATTCTCCACAAGTATAGCAAATCAATGCAGTGAGGGCAGAACACAAAGTCTCAGGAGACAGGATCTGGGGAAAATAGTGCTGTTTTATTTATTGCATAGAGAGTGCAAGGTGAAATGGAAGGCATGAAATGGCAGTCAAGAGTTAGTTAGTCAACTAACTCTTACCTTCTCTATCCTGCTGATGAGGAGTTGCTTCCGTGCTTCTGAAAGGACCTCTGAGTTTTGCCGCACTTTTGCCTTGCAGCCATGCTCTCTTTTACTTTCCTCAGCAATGGTGCTGAAATGGCACTGTTCTTTAAGCACTGCAGCAGGATTTGGGTGAGGAGTGATTTTCTGCTGCTTTGTGCGCTTTATGTGTGTGCCACCATCACACTTGCTAATATATATGAATTCCAGGCTGTCATTTTTTGTTTGTTGCTGGTGGAGTATTTTTTGCAGACCATTGTTTGTTGAGTACCCGGAGAAAACCCCCGAGGCACGGGGAGAACATGCAAACTCCACACACATGGCAGAGGCAGGAATCGAACCCCCAACCCTGGAGGTGTGAGGCAAACGTGCTAACCACCATGCCCCCTAATTCAATTCAATTCAATTCAATTCAATTCAATTCAATTCAATTCAATTCACTTCAATTCAATTCAATTCAATTCAATTCAATTCAATTCAATTCAATTCAATTCAATTCAATGCAATTCAATTCATTTTATAAGCACTTTTGACAATGGACATTGTATCAAAGCAGCTTTACAGAAGTCTAGAAACATAGAAAAAAAAATATAAAGTTTAAAGTTAAGTAACTATTTTATCCCTATTTTATCCCTAATGAGCAAGCCTGAGGCAACAGTGGCAAGGAAAAACTCCCTGAGATGATTTGAGAGGAATGAGGCTCAGAAGGGAACCCATCCTTATTTGGGTGACCATGGACAGTAAATAATGTAAATGTAAATAATGTCCTTTCTACAACAGCAACCAAGATCTCATGAGGAACTATTAGGTCAGTGTAGTTTCTGAGTTCATTATAGACGCTAATTCCTTGCTGTCACAAGCTCACATATGCAACGGCAGTTCTGTGATGGTGCGATAGTCTACAAGTGGTTCTGTCCACAGCAGTCCCCTGGTCACAGGCTATCCACCGAGATCTATCCACAGCATCAGTGAGCACCACCAAGCCACAAGACTCCAACCAGGGGTAGAGTGTCTGGATGGATCAGGCAGGTCCGGAAAGAAGTTTATAATACACGTACAACATAGGCAAATGTTTCTTCTCCTAATTAGGACAATCATGTTGTAAAGGTTCATTTAAATTGAATTAATTTGTAGTATGTAATTTTCTTTAATCCTTCTAAGAAAGAATACACATATTTTCCTAATCACTTTCACTTGCAATGAATACTTAATGATGAATAACAGAATTATTTCATTGGTATAAGCTAGAAATATGCTATGATACTTTTATGAATCGGGGGGGCACGGTGACTTGGTGGTTAGCATGTTTGCCTCACACCTCCAGGGTTGGGGGTTCCATTCCCACCTCCGCTGTGTGTGTGGTGTTTGCGTGTTCTCCCCATGCCTCGGGGATTTCCTCCCCAAATCCAAAGACATACATTGTAGGTTGATTGGCATCTCTAAATTGTCCATAGTGTGTGTGACTGAATGAGAGTGTGTGTGTGTGTGTGTGTGCCCTGTGATGGGTTGGCACTCCGCCCAGGGTGTGTCCTGCCTTGATGCCTGATGATGCCTGAGATAGGCACAGGCTCCCCATGACCTGAGAATAGATCGGATAAGCAGTACAATGGACTTTTATGAATCTTTTGAATCTTCTATGAATGACCTGCACCCCCTTGCAGACTTAAAACACATTTGTTGTGTACTGATGACATTTTTCATTTTGGCTCCCAACAAAGTGTTAACAAAATCCCAGCAGTTAATCACCCTTTTTTATGGGGCCCCCTTTATTTTGAAGAAGTATATTGAGAGGAAATGTTCTACAGTGGGCAAAAGAAGAAACTCAGCTTTGAAAATTGGCTTTGTTAACAAAATACATTATTATATACATTATACGTACAGTATCTCACATAAGTGAGTACACCCCTCGCATTTTTGTAAATTGTTTATTATACCTTTTCATGTGACAACACTGAAGAAATGACACTTTGCTACAATGTAAAGTAGTGAGTATACAGCTTGTATAACAGTGTAAATTTGCTGTCCCCTCAAAATAACTCAACACACAGCTATTAATGTCTAAACCGCTGGCAAGTGAGTACACCACTAAGTGAAAATGTCCAAACTGGGCCCAATTAGCCATTTTCCCTCCCCGGTGTCATGTGATTCGTTGGTGTTACAAGGTCTCAGGTGTGAATGGGGAGCAGGTGTGTTAAATTTGATGTTATCGCTCTCATTCTCTCATACTGGTCACTGGAAGTTCAACATTGCACCTCATGGCAAAGAGTTGTCTTTGGGAAATAGACATATGTGTGCTGCCAGCATTGCTGCAGAGGTTGAAGGGGTGGGGGGTCAGCCTGTCAGTGCTCAGACCATACACCGCACACTGCATCAATTTGGTATGCATGTTGTCCCAGAAGGAAGCCTCTTCTTGCTGAAGACAAGCAGACTAAGGGCATGGATTACCTGGCGGTAACCAGGTGAGGAGTACAAAGACAAGTGTGTCTTGCCTACAGTCAAGCATGGTGGTGGGAGTGTCATGGTATCGGGCTGCATGAGTGCTGCCGGCACTAGGGAGCTACAGTTCATTGAGGGAACCATGAATGCCAACATGTACTGTGACATACTGAAGTAGAGCATGATCCCCTCCCTTCAGACACTGGGCTGCAGGGCAGTATTCCAACATGATAACGACCCCAAACACACCTCCAAGGCCACCACTGCCTTGCTAAAGGTAAATCTGAGGGTAAAGGTGATGGACTGGCCAAGCATGTCTCCAGACCTACACCCTATTGAGCATCTGTGGGGCATCCTCAAACGGAAGGTAGAGGAGCGCAAGGTCTCTAACATCCACCAGCTCCATGATGTCATGTGAAGCTCTGGTGAACTCCATACCCAAGAGGGTTACGGTAGTGCTGGAAAATAATGGTGGCCACACAAAATATTGACACTTTGGGCCCAATTTGGACATTTTCAATTAGGGGTGTACTCACTTATGTTGCCAGCAGTTTAGACATTAATAGCTGTGTGTTGAGTTATTTTGAGGGTACAGCAAATTTACACTGTTATACAAGCTGTATACTCACTATTTTACATTTGCTACTATTGTAGCAAAGTGTCATTTTTTCAGTGTTGTCACATGACAAGAAATAATAAACAATTTTCAAAAATGTGAGGGGTGTACTCACTTCTGTGAGATAATGTGTATATATATATATAAATATATATATATATATATATATATATATATATTTTATATATATAAAATATATATATATATATGCAGGGCAGTTACTGCCACCTCCTGAAAACACCAATACAGTCTAGAGTCAAAGGATCTTTGCACAATAGGGTCAACCTCACTGGTGAGTGGTTCTCTCTTTCATCAGTTGTTTTAAGTCTGTCAGGGCAGCCTCTTCACCAGAGGTCTAGCTAGAAGCCAACAGAGCAGCCCCCAGCGGCTCATGTGTCATAATTAGTCTCACCATTTTTAGTTTAATCTCTGACTTGTGTATGTATTTAAACCCTCAAGTGTCCTATTCTTTTTGAAATATACACTCATATGTTATAATTTGTTATTGACGTTACCAAGCCTTTTGATTATGTTTGAGTGCCTGGTTTTGAATTTTCCCAGTTCTTTAGGTTCCATGTTGTGCCTAGCCCCATTGCCACAGTTTTTTGATCGTCTGACGCTAGTGTTTTTTTTTTTTTAAATCTGCCTTTGTCTGATGCTTTGGATCTGTTTGCTTTTCTTAATAAACTGCCTACCTCCACTTGCATTTTTGCTGTCTTTCATTATGTGACAGTCTGTTATCTCTTCTAGCGTAAGGGTCTTTTCTAATATTATACTCATTTCTTGGCTAATTGTGGGTGTACATAAATATTAATAAACAATTGTCATTGTTATTATTAATTTTACAGTTTTATACAGTTTAGATTAATAAGATGCATTTTTTATTTCACAGGGATTTGTAAGTGTGCAAATTAGAATTTAGAATAAAATGTAAGGTGTTTAAATGTGTGGCCAACAATATGGTTGCCTTTATCATTATACTCATAAAATATTCTTTGAAAAATGAGATGATGAGTATTTAAGATTTGGTATATATATATATATATATATATATATATATATATATATATATATATATATATGACAGGAGTAAATCAGCATCCTATTTGGGGGTGTAGACACTCACTAGAGTGTCAGGATCAGCAATGATCCTATCTGGAGTAAGCAGAAATGTCTTTGATATCAAAATTCCAGTGCCTCTGGCTTTGTGGAAACCATTTGTGGATACCATTGTGCATTTCACTTTTAAACCACTGTTTTGTGTTGTAAATATTATACTTTGTTTCATTTAATTTACTTGTGGCAACTACTGAATTAGATCAAGTCAAGTCAAGAAGCTTTTATTGTCATTCCAACCACATATAGCTGACGCAGTACATAGAGAAATGAAACGTTTCTCCAGGACCCTGGTGCTACATTAAAACAACACACAACATGTAATTTACAAAAAAAAAAAAAAAAAAAACAACACAGAGCTAGGACAGAATTTTGTCCTAGCTACATAAAGTGCAAAGTGTGCAGACAGGTGCAAACAGTGCAAAGATAAGACAGTGCAAAGACAAAGTACAAAAACACAAAAACAACACAAGACAGAACACAAAAACATGTGCAAGACAGAATGAGTTGTGCATTACATATATGTTCGTAACCATATACATAGCAGCATGACCATTGTAGTGTACAAAAATCTGTTAGCAGCAGATGTAGATGTGTATTGCTAAAATTGCCTACAGGGTTTACTATAGTTGTGTATAGCTTGCCAAGTAGCATCTTTCAGTTGACTGTAAGTTTTAAAATGTGCCAACTTGAACACATACCCAAAATGCAAATATCCAGTGCCACTAGAAAAGTTTGTGACCCCTTTTCAATTTTCTGCATGTCTAAATAGACCTGAACAGTCCTAAAACTAGATAAAGAGAAACCAATAAACAAATGATGTAACAATTATGTATATAAATTCATTTATTAAACAAAATTTCTCAACATTAAATATCTTTGCCATAAAAAGTTTGTGAACATCTAGGAGTATGAGTTAAGTTATAAGGGGTAATAGTCAGGTGTTTCAAACAAGGCAAAGGCAAACAGCCATGAGCAGGCCCTCCTACGTTTCAATAAGTTGTAGAGTACACCTAGTGGGTGCTTTCTTCAGTTACCCCATTAGGTAACCGGAGCTTTTGGCCAGGAGCAGATGTCACCAGGTGGTACCCAACCATCATTGAGTGTTTCGACCCTTAACACCTTCTCCAGTTGGTGGGCTGGCAGTGGTGGCCAAATCACTGCACCTCTGCTCCTGGCTTCCAGCTTTCCTCCTCTCTTTCACTCCAAATCCAGCATGAGGCTCTTTCTGCCTCCTCTCCCTTCCTTTGAGCAGCTTGTTTCTTGCTCATTTCGTTCATACCCAAAACTGATAGCATCTGCCATGTTGATTTGGCGGGGAAACACCCAACCTCCACTGGGAACAGCCATTCCTGCCACCCTTTGTCTTTGCACTCCTGGATAAAAGGCTGGTATTTAGAGGTTTTCCTCTTATTTGCCTCCTCACAGCCCTCCTCCCATGGCACAGTTAACTCAATTATAATGATCTTACGGTCTTCAACTGGCCACAAAACAATGTCTGGGCAAAGAGCTGTGTGGACCACTTCTGGGAACTGCCGTTTTTTCCCCACGTCAACCCTCATCTCCCAGGAGCTGGTAACTTGTGGCAAGTTTGGCTTTGCTGTTTTCCTAAGTTTCAAATGGTCTTGTCCCCTGCTTAATGAAGATGACCAACTTCTTTCCAACTATGCCACATTGCCTATTCTTGCACCTCTCCCACTCTATTGTGTCAACGAGGGACAGGAACACATTGTCATAGCACCATCTATATCGACCTTGGGAAACATCTATATCGACACTCGGTCAATATGTGAGCCGATGTCCAATTTTGACCACATAGCTTACAGTTGGGGTCCTCCCTCAACCCTCAAGTGTGCAAGTGTCCTGGTGAAGGGAGAGTGCCATACACAGAGTGCAGCAGGAAAGATATGCGGTATGGTTCCAGTCTCCACAACTCTGCCCATGTGATCTTCCGCTTGGGCAAACTGTTCTCATAAACATAAACATGGGTCTTTTCTTTCAAAGTTTGGTCTTCCCTACACAGGTTTATTGAAATATGCCATACCTTGATGAGAGAGAAGCAATTAAACAAATGGCACAAATACATTATAATTTTTATTTATTTTTGGAGCAAAATGGTCCCAAATTAAATATCTTTGTCAGAAAATGTATGTGAATCTCTAGAAGTTCATTTTAAGCGGTAATGGCATACAGGCATGACTTTAGCAGGCCCTTTCATGTTTCAAGAAAATAATAGTGGGTATTAACTATTAAAATCTGGTCTTCACTACACAGGTTATTGGAAGTATCCCATGTCTCATTCAAATGAGGTTCCTAAGAACATCAGATAAAGAGTTATTGATGCTAACCAGGCTGGAAAAGATTACAAAGCCATTTTAAAGAGTTTGGTCTCCAAAAATTCACTGTGGAAGATAATATACAAATTGAGGAAATTCAGTACTACTGTTACTCTTCTAATCACTGGTTGTCAAAAATCATTCCAAGGCCATGGCATATAATATAATGGGAAGTCATAAAAAATTTTTATGGAGCTAAAGGCCACACTTCCATTAAGTAATGCCATTGTTTATTAATCTACCATTGGGCAAATACTGAACAAGATTGGTGTGTATGGCACGATAGCGAGGAGTAAACCATTACTCTCCAAAAAGAACACTGCTGAAAATCTTAGGTTTGCTAAAGACCAAGATAAGCTATTTTCTGTTCAAATCTTATTAAAATCAATTTGATATAAATATGTGATAGATAGATAGATAGATAGATAGATAGATAGATAGATAGATAGATAGATAGATAGATAGATAGATAGATAGATAGATAGATAGATAGATAGATAGATAGATAGATAGTGTAACGAAGCTCCGCCGAAGGCGGAAGTGTTTGGATCCATTCGCCGAACTGGCGATAGGGGGCGAGCAAAGACAGAGTCGAAAACAGGCTCAAAGTTCAGTAATGGTGTATTAAAGAAGAAAGTACAAACAAACAGGAAGATAGAGAAACGAAAGTCCTTAAACAGTCCAAGATCAAAACGCCAGCAATAGATATAACAGGGATAATCCAATAGAATAAACTTTAAACAGTCCAGTTCAGCAATAGCAAGTAATCCACACAGGTAATCCAAAAGAGAAATCGTTAAACAGTCCAGTTCAATAACAGTAAGTAATCCACACAGGTAATCCAAAAGAGAAATCAGTAAACAATCCAGGTCATGCACAAAAATCAATCCAACAACGAAACGCTCGGTAATCTCGCGCCGACCAGGAAGTGCGCAGCGTTTTTAAAGCCGGCGCGCACCCGGAAGTAAACTCAAAACACGGGCGATGGCTCCCTCTCGCGGTCACCTCTAGCGCGAGTCGTGACAGAGCCCCCCCCTCTAGGGACACCTCCTGGGGTCCCACGCCGCGGACGACCCCTGGGACGTGGCGCAGGCTTGTTCGGGTGGTCGCGATGGAAGTCCTCCGTGAGGGAGGGATCTAGGATGTCAACAGCGTCCACCCATGAACGTTCCTCGACTCCGTACCCCTCCCAGTCCACGAGGTACTGGATCCGCGACCGGACCCGTCTGGAGTCCAAGAGGGCACGTGCCCGGTATGCCGGGGACCCCTCGATGTCCAGCGGTGGTGGTGGCTCCCCGCTGTCCGGTGCTCCCTCAGCCAAAGGATAAGCAGGCTTGAGAAGAGACACGTGGAACGTAGGGCAGATACGATACGCCGCTGGGAGCCGCAGCCGATACGCCACTGGGTTGACCTGCCGGATTATCTCAAACGGGCCGATGAACCTGGGATTGAGTTTGCGGCACGGCAGTTTGAGACGGAGATTCCGTGTGGACAGCCACACCCGCTGGCCCACCTGGTAAGAAGGGTGTGGACGGCGACGCCGGTCGGCCTGTATCCTCTGACTACGCACCGCCCGCTGAAGACGTACATGTGCCCTCTCCCAGACCTCCTGGCTCCGTTGGTACCACTCCTCCACAGCTGGGACGTCGGAAGGCTCCCCTGACCAGGGGAATAGAGGCGGCTGGTATCCCAGTACGCATTGAAACGGGGTTAGTCCCGTCGAGGAGTGGATGAGGGAGTTCTGGGCGTACTCCGCCCAAGGCAGAAACTCACTCCACCGCTGCTGCTCCCTGCTGCAGTAAGACCTGAGGAACCGGCCAATCCCCTTGGTTGAGGCGCTCCGCCTGGCCATTGGACTGGGGGTGATAGCCAGAACTTAGGCTAACCCCTGATATCTAGTCGTGCACACAACGCTCCCCACACCCGGGAGGTAAACTGTGACCCCCGGTCCGACACAATGTCTTCAGGAAGACCAAAGTTCCAAACCGTGTAGGAACAAAGCCTCGGCCGTCTGCATGGCCGAAGGCAACCCCTTGAGGGGGATCAGTTTACATCCTTTAGAGAAGCGGTCCACTACCACCAGAACTGTTGTATAGCCTCCTGATTCAGGCAAATCCAAACCCCGATAGGTGAGACCAGGGGCGTTGAGGAATCGGAAGGGGTTCCAGCAACCCCTCCGGGAGTTGGCGACTGGTCCGTGCCTGAGCGCAGGTGGGGCATGACCGAACGTACCCCTCCACATCTGAGGCCAGGGAGAGCCACCAGAAGCGACGGCGGACGAGCTGTGTAGTTCGCCGAATCCCGGGATGACCGGAGCTGGGGGCCTCATGTATCCACTGCATTACCTGCAGGCGAAACGGAGGAGGCACAAAGATTTTGGTCGGCGGACACCCCGCAGGAGGCGGATCATCGGCATGGGAACGCTGAATCTCCTCCACGAGGTTCCACCGGACCGGAGCCAGAATGGCAGTCGCCGGCAGGATGGGCTCAACTAGGACAGGATCGCTGGCGGTCTCGAATCTCCTGGAGAGAGCGTCGGCCTTCCCGTTCTTGGACCCAGGGCGGTACGTCACCATGAACCGGAAGCGGGTAAAAAACAAGGCCCATCTGGCCTGCCGCGGGTTCAGGCGCTTGGCGCCATGAAGGTACTCCAGGTTGCGGTGATCAGTGAGCACCTGGAACGGGTGACGTGCTCCCTCCAGCCAGTGACGCCACTCCTCCAGTGCTGCCTTGATGGCCAATAGCTCTCTGTTGCCAACATCGTAATTTGCCTCTGCGGCTGTTAACTTCCGTGAATAGAACGCACAAGGATGAAGCTTTCCCGGTTCGCCATGACGCTGAGAAAGAATGGCCCCGAGGCCGCTACTGGAGGCGTCCACCTCCACCACAAAGGGTAAGTCAGGGTCCGGGTGCCGTAGAATGGGGGCCGAGGTGAAGCAGTCCTTAAGCTGCTGGAAGGCCGCCCGAGCCTGGTCTGTCCATGACAATCTCTTGGGCTTCCCCCTCAGTAGAGATGTTAGCGGACCTGCCACCGTGCTGTAGTTTCGTATAAACCGCCTGTAGAAGTTAGCGAACCCTAGGAACCGCTGCAACCCCCTGTATTGTGGTGGGGGCAGGCCATTCCGTGACTGACCGGACCTTGACGGCGTCCATCTCCACGCCCCGTTGTGAGATCACGTAGCCCAAGAAAGTCACTGTGGTCCGGTGGAACTCACACTTCTCCAACTTCACGTACAGATGATGCCGCTGCAACCGGGATAGCACCTCTCGGACGTGTCGTACATGTTCCTCGGGGGAGTTGGAGTACATGAGGATGTCGTCGATGTAGGCGATGACCCATCTCCCCAGAAGATCGTGAAATACTCCATTTATAAGGGCTTGGAAGACTGCGGGGGCGTTGGTGAGACCGAAAGGCATAACTCGGTATTCATAGTGACCATGAGTTGTATGAAACGCTGTCTTCCATTCATCCCCCTTGCGAATCCGGACTAGGTTATAAGCGCTCCGAAGATCGAGTTTTGTAAAAATCCTCACCCCTCTCAGTTGCTCCAGTGCTGCAGGAACCAAGGGCAGAGGATAGGGGTATGGAACGGTAATGCTATTCAATCCCCGATAGTCTATACACGGCCGTAGGCCTCCATCTTTCTTTCCCACGAAGAAAAAACTTGCCGCAGCCGGGGACATGGAGGGCCGAATGTGGCCCGCTGCCAGGGCGGTCTCTATATACTCCTCCATAGTTTTAGACTCAGGTAACGAGAGGGGGTAAACCCGCCCCCTAGGAGGAGAGGCATTAGGCAGCAGGTCGATGGCACAATCCCAGGGTTGGTGCGCCGGCAGTCGAGCTGCCCTCTCCTTGCAGAAGACCTCCCTGAACTCTGTGTAAGCTTGTGGAAGGTGACCCGGGGTAGGGGGAGACGTCTCCCTCACACATGTGGTCCTGCAGGGCCTCAATACCAGGTTCTGCAGACACCTTTCTTTCGCAGGCGTGTGACCAGCGTACCAGCTCCCCCGAGCGCCAGGAGATTTGGGGGTCATGACGCCGGAGCCACGGGAACCCCAGAATGACGGGGTTGACCGGTGAGGAGGTGACGTAGAACGCCAGACGTTCACGATGGAATAAGCCTACTCGGAACTCCAGCAGTTCGGTTTGGCTTTTGAGATAGCCCTCCCCTATCGGCTGACTGTCAATAGCCGTAATCTTAAGAGGTGGCACGCAGGGGAAGGTGGGGATTCCGAGCTTCTCCACCAATGCCCCGTCGATAAGATTGACCGCCGCCCCGGAGTCAATTAGAGCTGAGGTAGAGACAGAGTGGTCAGATACCTGTAGTGACACCGGCACCAGCAAACTGAAGAACAGGGAGCCGCCACCCACCTGCTCCGATGGAGGCTTCTCCGGGCACCGAGGGCTCATATGTCCAGGGGCCCCGCAGTTGTAGCACAGTCTCATCCGCCCTCGCTGTGGGTGCGCCGACTCCGCCAGCCCGGACCTCCCCAGCTGCATGGGTTCGGGAGCCTCCTCCCTGAAACTAGGGTGACCCGATTGGGTCCTGGGGTGGACCGCGGTGGAGCAAGAAGTCCCTGCTTGGTGTTGGCGCATGAGATTGTCCAATCGAATGGCTGTGGCTATGAACTGAGACAGTGTAGAAGCCTCAATTCGACACGCTAGCTCCGTCTGGAGCTCAGGGTTCAGTCCAGCCCGAAACACTGCCCTAAGTGATGCGTCGTTCCACCCCGACTGGGCCGCCAGGGTGCGAAACTTGATGGCGTAGTCCGCCACGGTGTCCGATCCCTGGTGTAGCTCCATGAGCTGAGTGGATATGTCCTTGCCTCCCGCAGGGTACTCAAATACCTCCCGAATTAGTTCCGCAAAGTAGGAAAATGACGACCTAACCTGAGGGTCGGCATCCCACACAGCGGAAGCCCACTCCAGAGCCCTACTTGTTAGCAGCGACAGTACAAAGGCACACTGGGTCTCTTCCTGTCTATACATCCCTGGCTGATGTACGAAAAACACCTTGCATTGCCGCAAAAAGCCCCGACAGCGGTCGGCAGAACCATCAAACTTCTCGGGTAATGCTAAGTGAGGTGACTCACCGCGAGCTGCGGGCGGATCTCGTGATGCAGCGAGGGTCGCGCTGCGTAGCTGTTTCTCCAGCGCTTCCACCTGGTTCTGACAGGAGAGTATAATCGCTCCTTGCCGCACGATGGTGTCGCGAAGTTCCGCTGGATCCATGATTGGCGAAGTATTCTGTAACGAAGCTCCGCCGAAGGCGGAATTGTTTGGATCCATTCGCCGAACTGGCGATAGGGGGCGAGCAAAGACAGAGTCGAAAACAGGCTCAAAGTTCAGTAATGGTGTATTAAAGAAGAAAGTACAAACAAACAGGAAGATAGAGAAACGAAAGTCCTTAAACAGTCCAAGATCAAAACGCCAGCAATAGATATAACAGGGATAATCCAATAGAATAAACTTTAAACAGTCCAGTTCAGCAATAGCAAGTAATCCACACAGGTAATCCAAAAGAGAAATCGTTAAACAGTCCAGTTCAATAACAGTAAGTAATCCACACAGGTAATCCAAAAGAGAAATCAGTAAACAATCCAGGTCATGCACAAAAATCAATCCAACAACGAAACGCTCGGTAATCTCCATAGACAAAGATACTTCGTGCCGACCAGGAAGTGCGCAGCGTTTTTAAAGCCGGCGCGCACCCGGAAGTAAACTCAAAACACGGGCGATGGCTCCCTCTCGCGGTCACCTCTAGCGCGAGTCGTGACAGATAGATAGATAGATAGATTCAATTCAATTCAATTTTATTTGTATAGAGTTTTTAACAAAGAGCATTGTCTCAAAGCAGCTTTACAGAACATAAGAAACAATAAACATACAAACAAACAGTCTTAGATGTTAGACAAAATTTTCCCTAGTGAGCAAGCCTGATGTGACTGAGGCGACTGTGGCAAGGAAAAACTCCCTTAGATGGTATTAGGAAGAAACCATGAGAGGAATCAGTCAAAAGGGAACCCATCCTCATCTGGGTGACACTGGAGAGTGTGATATGAACAATGCCCTTTCTGCATTAGTTGTGTGATGCAGATACAGCATGTGTAGAATGTTATGTGTAAATTAATTAGGAGGTTGTTGTTGTCCACATAGGGTTGGCAGTGCTGCTTTGAATACTTGAATATAGAAAGCAGAACCCAGCTGGAGCTGGTCCATCTCTGGATGCCACTGGAGCTGGCACAATATCTGTGTGTCTCGGGGATGGGTAGAAGAAGGGAAACAAATGGAAAGGAATTAGCGTAGCTGCTATTTATAATATTAGCAGGCACTAGATGATGATGTGCATTTAATCAGATGTATTGGAGTACAAATTTATGGGATGTATTAGGTGTATGCCTGGCTAAAGAGATATGTCTTTAGTCTACGTTTGAACTGAGAGACTGTGTCTGAGCCCTGAACATTGTCAGGAAGACTATTCCAAAGTTTAGGAGCTAAATACAAAAAAGCTCTACCCCCTTTTGTAGACTTTGATATTCTGGGAACTACCAGAAGTCCAGAGTTTCGAGATCTTAAGGAGCATGATGGATTGTAATGTGTTAGAAGACTGGCTAGATATGTGGGAGCTGAACTATTTAGAGTCTTGTATGTAAGTAGTGCTAGTTTATAATAAATTCTAAACTGTACAGGTAGCCAGTGCAGGGATGATAATATTGGGGTTATATGATCATACTTTCTTGACCTGGTAAGGACTCTGGCGGCTGCATTCTGGACTAACTGTAGCTTGTTTATTGAAGATGCAGGACAACCACCTAGTAATGCATTACAATAGTCCAGTCTGGAGGTCATGAATGCATGAACTAGCTTTTCTGCATCAGATACAGATAAAATGTTCCTAAGCTTGGCAATATTTCTGAGGTGGAAGAAAGCTATTTTTGTAATATCGGAAATATGTTTTTCAAAGGACAAATTGCTATCTAATATTACGCCCAGGTCTTTCACTGTAGAGCTAGTAGTAATAGAACATCCTTCTCAATGCAAGTTGAATTGTGAAAGCTTCTGTGTACTGGTTTTTGGACCAATCAGTAATATCTCTGTCTTATCAGGATTTAGTAATAGAAAATTATCAGTCATCCAATCTTTAATATCTTTAGCACACTCTGTTAATCTAGACAGTTTAGATATTTCATCTGGTTTTGATGAGATATATAACTGTGTATCGTCAGCGTAACAATGGAAACTAATCCCATGCCTTCTAATGATGTTGCCTAAGGGAAGCATGTATATTGAAAAAAGCAGAGGTCCTAAAACTGATCCTTGTGGGACCCCATATTTCACTGGCATTACACTGGACAGTTCTCCATTTAAATCTACAAAATGGTATTGATTGGATAGGTAGGATCTAAACCATTTTAATGCCTGTCCCTGAATACCTATGTGATTTTGTAAGCGATCTACGAGAATGTTATGATCTATAGTGTCGAATGCAGCACTAAGATCAAGTAAGACTAATATTGAGATGCAGCCTTGGTCCGAAGCTAAAAACAAGTCATTTGTGATTTTTACTAGTGCAGTTTCTGTACTTATGATGGGGCCTGAAATCTGACTGAAATTCTTCAAGGATAAAGTTTTCCTGTAAGATGGAGCATAATTGAGTAGACACAACCTTTTCTAATATTTTAGATATAAAAGGAAGGTTTGAAATCGGTCTGTAATTTGATAAGTCATTAGGGTCATTAGTTTAGGTTTCTTAAGAAGAGGCTTAATAATTGCTAGCTTGAAAGGTTTAGGGACGTGACCTAAATATAATGAGGAATTAATAATGTTGAGGAGAGGCTCTCCAACTGTATGTATCACTTCTTTCAGTAATCTAGTTGGAATTGGATCTAACAAACATGTTGTTGAGTTAGCCGTGGTGATAAGTTTATACAGCTCTTCCTTCCCTATACCTGTAAAGCATTGTAGCTTTAAATGTGGAGCTTTAGGTTGGACTAGATCACCGGATGCTAAACTGTGATGGAGTACTCTCTTCAGATATCTGATGTTTTGTTAGTCTAGCCACTGTACTAAATAAGAATCTGGGATTGTTTTGGTTTATTTCTATCAGTTTGCTCAAATGCTCAGCCCTAGCAGCTTTTAGAGCCTGTCTATAGCTGGACATACTGTCTTTATATGCAATTCTGAAAACTTCTAATTTAGTTTTTCTCCATTTTCGCTCGAGGTTACGGGTTGCCCCTCTTGAGGGTGTGAGTATGACTATTGTACCATGGTGCAGATGTTTTATCTCTGACTTTTTTTAATTGGATGGGGGCAGCAGTATCTAGTGTGCTGGAGAAAATAGTGCCTTATTGGCTGTTAGTTAATTCATCTAGGTCATCTGCATTTAGGGGTCTGGTGAGAAGTTGAGGCAGATCCGGTAGATTACTTGTGAATTTGTCTTTAGTGGTCGGGATAATAGTTCTACCGAATCGATAACGAGGAGAGACATGTCTAATATGTTCTACAGGAGTGTACACTAAGAGGTGATGGTCTGTGATATCATCACTTTGAGGTAAAATATCCATATCAGTGACATCTGTTCCATGTGATATAATTAAATCTAGTGTATGATTAAAATGATGAGTTGGTCTAGTAATGTTTTGTTTAACCCCAAAAGAATTTAATAAATCCATAAATGCGAGTCCTAATGCATCATTGGAATCGTGTACATGAATGTTAAAGTCTCCTACAATCAACACCTTTAAAAAAATCAGCGTAGGGCCCTGGGGGTCTATATACGGTGGCCAGCACAAGATATAGTAAAGATTTTTTTGCTCCAACTCTGCTTGGGTGCAGGCCATCAGGACAGTAGAGCCTAGGACGCTCCCAGAAAAGATTCCAGTTATCAACAAAGGGTAGTTTCTGATCTTGGCACCATGATTGTAACCATTCATTAAAAGCAAATAGTCTACATGATGATCCTCATCGTGGGCGATGTGGTGCGTACCTTCTCCACCAGGCTCCTGAAGTCTTTCTTCAGGATCTCCGTCTGCCTGATGTCGTTCATGCTAGCATGGAGGACCACAGCTCCGATGTTCTTCTTCAGGATCGCGAGCACCAGGAGATAGCTAGATAGCTAGCTAGCTAGCTAGCTATCTAGATAGATAGATAGATAGATAGATAGATAGATAGATAGATAGATAGATAGATAGATAGACAGACAGACAGACAGACAGACAGATAAGGGGTTAGATTCCTTCCTCTGCCGTGTATATGTGGGGTTTGCATGTTCTCCCCATGCTTGGGGGTTTTCTCCAGGTATTCTTATATCGAGTATTTACAGAGCATTAAAAAATTACTTCTGTATTGCTATAATTTCGTTGAAGGAAGTTCATTGCCATCTAAAGGTTAATATGTCTCAGACAGTCATGGAGAGACAGTATAGAGCCATTATCACCAGGTGTGAGAGGGGGATATATTTGTTTTTCATTGGCATAGAAATAATTAATGATATTATATAATTACTTATATTTATAAAATCATGCAATATTCTTCTGAAGGATTTGACTTAACAGTAGTGTTCAGTTACAGTTAAGATTTAATGAAATGAAGAAATTTAATGGCAATTTAATAAAGGGTAATTCTTCTTTGCTTTGCAGTTTGTCTCCTACTACTGGCTGTTCTAAGAATAAGCATTCATAACGTTGAGATATTATTGATTTTATGGTCTACAAGGGAGTTAGTGTTTTCCATGCTGTCTAAAGCCTTCCCTAAAAGAGTTGAGGCTGTTACAACCACCAATTCCATATTATGCTGTTTGGTGCCTTAGAGGTATTTTGCAACTTCAAACGTCATTTCCCATCATATTTTCCGTGCGAAGTAGAAAAAACAACAATGTCTACATGAGAGCATGTGTTGTTTTTTCAGGACACATAAAGGTCAGATAAAGCTACTTTAACTGCACTTTTAAAGTTATAGGCCTGAGTGGCTATTGGTATTGTCCTACTATAGTGAGCATCAAGTATCTATGCAACATTTTAGACTGAAATTTCAGATTGGCACAACAGTGGACAATAGCAAATCACCTAGCAAAAAGCTAGCCAGCAAACAATATTACACAGCAATGAGAAACAATTTTAATGTTGATGATTACCTTTTAAAAACAGGAATAGGTTTGGTTAGTGTTGTACATTTAACCAAGTATTGTGTATATTAATTGATTGTAAAGCCAATACTAGTATAAACATTAACTACTGAAGAAAAACACAGTAACACTGTAATGTATGTGTGGCGATAATAAAGGCTTACTTAGGCTTACTGTAGTTGAGTAAGTGCAAGTAAAGATGCTATGATTGTAAACATAAAACAGTTAGCTGCAGACTGTAACAACATTAAAAAGTGATGTGCAAAAATTGCAATGTGAGTGCAGAGATGTATAGTTACATATGAGTAAGTGTGTGTTAGTGTCAGTCCAGTCTCAGGGACTTAAGGAGTGGGGGAAGAAATTTTTACACAGTCTGGTTCTGAAGGCCCGAATTCTTTGGTACCTTTTTCCAGACAGCAGGAGGGTGAAAAGTTTGTGTGAGGGGTGTGTGGGGTCAGCCACAATGCTGTTTGCTTTGCAAATGCAACGTGCAGTGTAAATGTCTTTGATGGAGGGAAAAGAGACTCTGATGAACATCTCTGCTGTCCTCACTATACGCTGCAGGTCCTCTCTATGCATCAGAGATATGTTTTTGCAATTCCAAATCAAGTAGTGATGCAGCCAGACTTGTACCTGAGAATGTCTGTCTTTGGTGTCTATTTATTCATGTGAGCAATTTATTTGACTCACCCTAATCAAATGACTGAGAAAATGAGTCATTGATTTAAAAAATAAACTCTTTGCACTATTTGTTTTACACTTTTGTCACACCAGACTAGAAATATTCTAGATGCATTCACAGCAATAACTTAACATTGTTTCACAATGGGCTGGGAAGAGAGTGAAACTAATAATGTTACATTAAATATATTGATATATGTGCTTCATACAATGAACACAGTTGAAAAAATGTGATGTGTGCCCATGTGATGTTAGTGTTTAGTAATGCATGCTCTGTAATATGCTGCAACACAGCTCCAGATTTAAGGAGTGTAAAATACAGTCCTCCCCCACTGCTCGTCTGGCTCACACTCTGGCTCTGCACATTGTGACCCAGATTCAGCGCATGTTTCATGGGCTTCAGATCCAGTGAAAGTGATTCACATTGGCTGTACCTTGGTAATGTGTGTATATGAACCCCACTATAGCTACAGATTGAAACAGTGTGAGATGCAGCCATCCTCCACAGCTAGTCTGGCTCACACTGTGGCTCGGCACATTGTGACCCATATTCAGTGCATGTTTCATGGGTTTCAGATATAATGAGAGAGATTTATACTGTGTGTATCTTCAGATCTGTGCATAACACAAAGAATACAGACAATATGCTATACAAATGGCTAACTAGAGTACAAATAATGTAAAGGCCTCAGCATATTCAGTGCCGAGACATTTGGTGGGTTAGGTGAAGATGGAACTATCTTTGCAAATTTTCAAGCTTGCATTCTCTTTATGATTTGGTATTGGCTGTTATATATAAACGCTTCAATCCCAAAGTCTGTCACATAGTGTTTTCGTCAGCAGAGTGTCACCTAGCTGCTATGTGCGAACATGTTGAGGGACAGTTTTGCATGTCATCTGTTTGGCTGCTATTACCACATATTACGTCATATAATGTTATCTCTGAATAAAATATGCCCAGGTCTTCAGAAAAGAGCCAATAAAAAATAAGGTTGTAGTGGAATTCACTAAGGTCCCTTGGTGGAGGTGGTTTGGACTTGTAAATTAGTAGATGAAAATTGAAGTCGAACTTGTAGAAGGCATCAAAATCAGTTGTGAATTCAGCTATGATTAGTGACTCCTACCCACATTTTTAGATGACATATGCATACATTGTATAATCTCATATACAGTGGGTATAAAAAGTGTACACACCCATGTTAAATTGTATGTTTTTTCTGATAACGCAACTTTAAGAAACCAAGTAACATTTTCATTTACTTTAGGACTTCAATAGGTCAGATTATTCCAAAATGAAACCAATAAAAATCTCTCTCTCTCTCTCTCTCTCTCTCTCTCTCTCACACACACACACACACACACACACACACACACACACACACACACACACGTCAATTTTGTATAATCAGTGCCTTTTGAACATAAGAAAATCACATGGTCCATGTTAAAACTTTCAAAACAAATCCAAGTTCAGATTATTGCATTTATTAAAATACTTCAATGAAGGGGCTCAACCAAGTTGTCCACCCTGTTAGGGACATGTGCATAACTGATTGAAAGTCTTTTCATTTAATCATGTGCAACACAAACATTATCTATCATTTTGACTATTATTTACTTTAGATATTATAATGATAATGATGATAGTAGACATTGTACCAGCTTAGACTCAGTCAGTATTTATTGCATCCACTGCAACTTATGCATTTTACCTTAACAGTGCTTCAACAATTAAAAGTAAATCTTTGTTTTGTAGGTTTTGGTTCCTCTTATCAGGAGCTGAATCTGTAATGTCTCTGGATCTCAGCTGCACTTAAGGGCATTCTTTAAGAGATACACCCTGAATATCAATATTTCTATCATTAAAACCAAACTGAACAATAATGCTAAAAGCTAAAACACACATACACTACAGACACACACTATGTAGATAAATACCCTGTTATGTGTATCTCCACCCTGTTAGGTATTTGCTGCTATTAACAGTGGTGCCATCAACAGTGTGTGTCACATATATTAAGATCTCTAGGTACATAGGAACACCATTAGTGTCTGATAAAACAATGTAAAATGTATATTGCATTATGAGTAACATTAAAAAATAGCATTTAGAATTTACATTGTTCAAAATTTTTACATAAAAATACAGTGATTTGTGTTGCACGCACACACACGCACACCAACCGACTAACTACTTCAAATGAACTACATTTCATGCATAATTTAAATTATGGAAATTACTATTCAACAACATATAACTAAAGATTAAACTGATTCACAATCCTGTGTGCCGTGTCTGTTTTGGCAGCGCAAGCACACGCGCCCCTCCAGACGCATCAAGCCGCGCGCGCGCACGCCCTTTGTATGGATCCGCGCCTGCGCAATGATTTCCCCGAGTTTGACGGTCGGCTCGGTTGTTGGAAATAAACAGGACACAAAAGCTAGATTTTTTTTTGACAGCTTAAATAAAAAGAGACTGGTCCTCGACTGCTGGAGGATTTTGAGGACATTTGTTGGGGGGGCAGTCATGGCGGAGGTGGGAGTGAAGGGGAAAAGGACAGGGCTCCCGGGATTATGTTGGAAAACCTGCTACTTTCACGTCGTGTTTTGGGTCGTGTCTGTTTGTGGAGAGGAGAAGAGCTTTGTGGTGGAGGTAAGGTGACAGAATGAACACGATACGTTGTCTATGTCGAGGTGCAAAGCCTCTACCAAGCATCGCCTCCTCTTGGCGCATCCCGGACAAAATTTAATAGAAAGGAAAAGTGGTTGGTTAAATAAACAAAAACAAATATTTATAACACTTTTACGCAAATAGCCGGAAATGTAGACGAATATAGATCCACCGATCAGTTCCCTGTAGCCTGTTGTGCATCGCTTTGACGTGTTTTGAGAAGAACATTACGAAAATCTTTTTTAAAAGCCACGGAAAAATGGCTACGCAAGTGGGCTTGTAGGCTATATTAGTTGACGGAACCAATTAACGTTATCTATAATTTACGACACACACCAGCAGGATACGCCATCGCCGACGACTGCTTTTTATGGTAAACAGGAGTGACAGGCTAGTTCATGTACAATTTAACTGCTCTCACTGCTCAAAGATCCTGAACCCAATATTTATATTTTTGCTCCAGCGGGCTACTAAATCATTATGTATCATTTCCTTATTCTAGACGATGAATTGATGCTGAATTGACATACATTGTTTACGTTTAGGCCATCAGCATACAACCTGCCCATCATTTTCATTGTTTATATCCCATCTTTTTCATCATTTTTATTGTTTGTATTTTACCTTTATGTGAAACAAAGCTATATTCTTTTGTCCTTAATGGTTCCAAATATAGCATCCTCCATAATTGATGGCGATGCTGTGGCTGCCATGGAGCTCGGCTACATTTCAAAGCGTATACAACTGTAATAAATAATGTGTCAAAATAATGCTTCACCTGCGAACGGCGACGGTCTGTTTTGACACATGATGGTTTTACGAAGCAGTTTTCATTTTTAATGATCTCTATTTGTGTATAATGAACAATTGTGAGAAAATTATTTTGGCGTGGCATGTCAGAAACTGAGTGAGCAATAGGTTGTTGTCGTCGCCGCAGTTATGTATATATTACAGAATATGAGATGTATAGTAGTCTTATTTTATTTTATTTGCATTATTTGCTGATAGGAATGGAATTGGGTACAATTATTATATTTGTTATTTAAATGAAACACAATAATTATTATTACAGATCATTTTTAAATATTAAAAGTTGATTGACCTTTAACAGTTAACCTACATTTAACATTACTCGACTGCATTGTCTTATTATTTATCAGGTCACCTGTGCCAGAGAGCCTCAAAACACAATCTGGCCACTTAGCTAGATACTACAAAAAAGTCAGACTAGATGTCAGACAAAATTCTTCTGACATTAATTATTCTACATGAAAAGTCATTAGAACTTCCATTTTCTTGTTCATTTTTGGTGATGACTTGTTTACTCCAAAGATTTTCCTTACACATGGCATGCTTTAATAGGTTTGGTTGCACACACTGACACATCAATCGGTGTGAGAAAACACATTTTACTATAATCTACTTCTAAAAACAAAAAAAAACAAAAAAAACAATTGACCAATCATGAACCTACTATCTACTAGGTAGTTAGGTTTGGTAATTAGAATATGTGTCTCAGATGCAGGCAAGTGCAGATAATCCAAAACACGATTCCAAAAAGCAGAGTGAAAAACAGGCAAAGATCAGGCGATCAGCAAATACGAAAACTTAACTAGGGGAATCTTCAAATCAGCCTATCAAACAAAGAGGGTTAAACTCAGAACACGCAAGGACAAAAGACTTGGAATCATTACCAGAACAGGCTAAGAGCCAGACTTCTCAAGGAGCGTTTGAACATCCAGGTTATTTATAGCATACGTGTGATTGGATAAAAGTGTGTGTAGAAGTCCAGTGAGATTGAGCATCCAGATGAATCATGTGATATGATTTGTAGTCCATGATGCTGCTGGGAAATGTAGTTGCATTTGTGAGGGTGGAGTTTTGGTTTCTCTCCTAGCCTCTGAGATAATACAGCCCTGCCACAGATTCTGACACAATGATGAAAGGTTGTGAAGGATCAGGGTGTTTCAAAATGGGCTGTCATATGCACCTCCTTTAGATTTGAGAGGCTTGTTAAGCAAATTTGTTTCACTAGTGCTTACTTGGCCTTTTTTGAAAGGGTAGGTGAGTGGAACTGCAACAGAGCTGAACCCACAGGTTAGCTGTCAATAAAAGCTGTCGAATGGTGCATCTTGATGATGAGAGAAACTAGCCTTTTCTTTACTGCAGTGACTTCTGTCTATGATTACTCACTTTGTGCTGATGATCTATCCATCCATTCATTTTCTGTACCAATACAGAAAATGAGGAATCAGGGCACTCGGAGTTAAACCATTGCAACCCTGGGTTGCCAAACCATTGCAGGGCACAATGGTTTGGAGTGCTCACACATTCATTTTCTCATTCTCATACAACAGCTAATTTAGAGATTCCAGTCAGCCTGCCATGTCTTTGGACTAGGACAGGAATCAAACCTCCAACTGTGGAGATGCGGGGCTAATGTGCTAACTACTAATCTACAGTGCCTTGCTGAGAATATATTGCCAAAATGCAGCCTGGGGCACAGGTCCTTTTTTTCTTTTTCAAATGTTTTTCTTTTTCAAGAGTTTGGTCAGCACCTGTTTCATAGCGCATGTGACTTTCTGAGAAAGGGCAACAGATAACACTATACAGGCGGTTACAAATTTTCTGAGCATGTTGCACAGAATGACATTGATTAGCACTTGAAAGACAGAGAGTGCATTGGAGCATCTATACAGCATTACACTGTACTTATAATGGCCAGAGGTGGTGCGAAAGGGCATTTTACACTCATCACACTCGTCAGTGCGAAGCAGGTCGTAGGCACATTTAAGATCAAGTTCATGAACAGACTAAGATGAGGGCTGTTGGAAAAAGAGGCAGGGAATATTGTTAACTGACTCACCTGATTCAGTGTTTTAATTAATCATGTGACATTGTTTATTATAGTATGTGATGCCGCTTGAAAATGGTTTCGTGAGTGCTGTGCTGTAGTGGGACATTCTGGAAAGTCTGCACATTTCTGCATTGCATATTTATACTTTGTCATCAGTTGAGTATCATTATCTGTATCTTTTTAGTACTCAAAATATTCAGCATGGTATATAATAGAATGGTGTTTCCTACCACAGGAAAAACAGGGGTGATGGAAAAATAGTAATTTCTCATCCACAATTATAACAAATAACAATTTGCAGAACGTTTCCTGATTCAGATGTCCTGTGGAACATTTTGACAGTCTTTCTATCTACTATCTAATGTGACAAGATAAATACACCACGTTCCAAATTATTATGCAAATTGTGTTTAAGTGTCATAAAGGTAAAGTTTTTTGTTTTCGAGTAAAAATCATGGATGGTATTGTGTCTCAGGGCTCTTTGGGTCAGTGAAATCAATCTCAGACACCTGTGCCAATTAGTGTGCCAGGTAAGTCCAATTAAATGAAAAACTACTTAAGAAGGACGTTCCACATTATTAAGCAGAACACCATTTTCAAGCAATATGGGAAAGAAAAAGGATCTCTCTAATGCCGAAAAGCGTGACATAGTTGAATACCTTGGACAAGGTATGAAAACCTTAGATATTTCACGAAAACTTAAGCGTGATCATCGTACTATTAAGAGATTTGTAGCGAATTCAGAGCACATGGATTCGTGCAGATAAAGGCACAATGAGGAAGGTTTCTGCCAGACAAATACATCGGATTAAGAGAGAAGCTGTTAAAATGCCATTACAAAGCAGCAAACAGGTATTTGAAGCTGCTGGTGCCTCTGGAGTCCCGCGAACATCAAGGTGTAGGATCCTCCAGAGGCTTGCAGTTATGCATAAACCTTCTATTCGGCCACCCTTAACCAATGGTCACAAGCAGAAACGGCTCCAGTGGGCCCAGAAATACATGAAGACTGATTTTCAAACAGTCTTGTTCACTGATGAGTGCCATGCAACCCTGGATGGTCCAGATGGATGGAGTGGTGGATGGTTGGTGGATGGCCACCATGTCCCAACAAGGCTGCGACGTCAGCAAGGAGGTGGCGGAGTCATGTTTTGGGCCGGAATCATGGGGAGAGAGCTGGTCGGCCCCTTTAGGGTCCCTGAAGGTGTGAAAATGACTTCTGTAAAGTATGTGGAGTTTCTGACTGACCACGTACTTCCATGGTACAAAAAGAAGAACCGTGCTTTCCGTAGCAAAATCATCTTCATGCATGACAATGCACCATCTCATGCTGCAAGGAATACCGCTGCATCATTGGCTGCTATGGGCATAAAAGAAGAGAAACTCATGGTGTGGCCCCCATCCTCCCCTGACCTCAACCCTATTGAGAACCTTTGGAGCATCCTCAAGCGAAACATCTATGAGGGCGGGAGGCAGTTCACATCCAAACAGCAGCTCTGGGAGGCTATTCTGACATCCTGCAAAGAAATTCAAGCAGAAACTCTCCACAAACTCACAAGTTCAATGGATGCAAGAATTGTGAAGCTCCTATCAAATAAGGGGTCCTATGTTAAAATGTAACTTGACCTGTTAAGATGTTTTGATTGAAATAGCTTTTGATTTCAGTAATATGCTAATGCTTCTAATTGAAAAACAAACAAATGACCATTTTCAGTTCTTTACAACAATAACATGGTTTGAAACTCTGTTGTGCATAATAATTTGAAACAGTGCATTTTAAGTTTTTATTTTTGAAAAAATGCTGTTATCATTGGGAGGTTTGTTCAATAAAATTCGAATTGTACTCTAAAGGTTGATGACTTGAAAATTATGATGACGGTCATTTATATTGACTATTTGGCAAAATCAGAGAAAAATATAATTTGAATAATAATTTGGAACGCAGTTTATGTAAAATAGTGGTATCTTTCCCAAATCAAAAAACATGGGGCAAATTTAGAACCTGAATGATTAAATTATCTCCACAGTCTGTTACAGAAAGATGTTTTATGAACGAGGTGTTCTTCAGTTTGGTTGTCCATTTTGCTCTCTTCCTGACAGACACACAAGCAAACCAATAATAGTCAGAAGTGAGCGATTTCTTAGATAACATTTCTTCCACATTTTGTGTTGCAACAAATAGTCAGGCAATATTTCATCATTGTCAAAGTTATTGTTATTTTGGCTTCCACAGTCTGTTGAAGTTGAATTGCAGACTTTAGTTTAAGGATATTTGGTGTAGGTTGAATAGTCTAGGACTTACAGCACCTTTTATTTGTTCCCCCTTTTCTAAGGGACCAGAAGTAATTGGACATTCAATGCTCAGTTGTACCATAGGCAGATGGGTGAAAAACGCATTCACAACACAACATCCTCAGAGAGATCTGTGTCAAAGTCAACAGTCAAGAGACTTCACCAAAATAAACACAGTGGGTAGATCACAATGTAATCCATTGGTAAACTTCAAAATGAGGAAGACCAGATAAGAGTAATAACAGCCTGTACACTCCTGGAACAACATCCTATGGATGGATCAGACAAAGATCAACTTGTACCAGAATGATGGGAAGAGAAGCATATGGACAAAGGAAGGAACTGCTCATGATCTGAAGCATACTACCTTATCTTATGGCACGGGCATGTACGGCTGCACATGTACTGGTGAACACATAGTCCCCATTTACTAAACATTTTACTTTGTATTAATTAATATCTAGTTAATTAATTTTTATTTTCATAATATCTATTTTTTATAATCATCTATTATTTTTTACACTGCAAGGTCATCTTACTTACATTAAGAGTTTAGAAACAGAATACCTCTGAGCATAACCAATGTTGTATTTTGGCATTCATTCCTAAATGGTTATGAACAAAATAAAAAAAAATATAAAAAAAAATCATTCATAATTCCAGTGATCTTTAATAACTGGCATATACAATTGGGAGTGAGTAACCCTATTTAATCCCAAAAGAAGGCCTTAAAATTGCCAGCCCTACTGCTTAATATATTGGAGTACTTTATCTGTCTTCAGAGCTGTAATTCTGAGATAGAAGACAAAGATAGACACTAATACAGAATTAGATGCCTAGGCATTGGTCATGCCAGTGATGCAGTAGTTAAAACAGAGGCGTTACATACACAGTGCACTGTAATGCCAACACTGACATGGCATGCTTGCCTGGTTTATGTAGAACCCAGTTTGGAGTATGAAATGACCTGCCATCATCCAGGAAGGCTGTTAGTTGCAAATGGTCAAGCATAACAACAAAAGGAGGCTAGAGTGAAAAGCCAGAACAAAGCTTGGCATCTTTTTGGATTTTCTTCCCAGTTTTGTAATTGAGATCTTTGATGCTAGAGTAGAGACCAAATGCAAAAAGAACTCATGGCCATTGGTGGAAAGTTCTTCACCTGATGAGGAGAATATATAGCTGTGGTGGTCAGGGGTTGGTCAAGGGTTGGGCTCTCTGAGTCTCACAGAGGATTGGCAGATGCTTTACAATTTGTTTAACCAATTCTAGCTAAAATCTAAAGTACAAAGATTAAAATAAGACAATTAAGATAATTGCCAGCTTGGCAGCAGTATACATTACCTCCTTAGTAGTCTCAGCTGATGAAGTGCTACATAGAGGCAAATTATACAATCTGTCCCAAGCATTACACTCACTCCTGGACACCGACACACCAGAAAAAGTAAATCTAGCTGTTGTACTGTTCTAGGTTCTACTGAACATACTGCCTGAATCAGTACTTATAGCAGTGCAACCACAGAATTAGTTTGTTGAGGTTGATCTGCGCAATACATACTTTCATGTTCCAATTGCTCCAGAATAATGATGTTTTATGAAATTTTCTTCCCAGCATCAAACATTCCAGATTCATATTCTATTCTTCTGGCTTTCTCTAGCACAGAGGATATTCACAATATGCATCCAAGCTGTCTGTCTGTCCCTGAGAACATAGAGTATGAGGATGCTGCCATATTTGGAGGACTGGAGATAGATTTAGCAAGAATGCAAGCTACTGAAATGCTAGCTCACCCTAATGCACAGAGACAGGGATACTGATTATTAAAGTGCAGTGGAATAAACCTCAATTCTGCTATCGACCCAGCCTTTGATGCCTAGGGCTGGTCAGAATCCAACTCTAGCCAAAAGCCATCTGTCCCAATTAAGTTATTTTTTTCTCTGTGCAGAAACACAATTGGAACAATAATTGTCAATGTAAGAGAATAGGATTCTACGTGGGATTTTACATTTCCATGGACAGAGAATGGGATTCTACATGTTTCTGTAAGGGCAGTGGTCCTCTGGACCACGATACACAGATAAGAGGCATTATAATCCTATCTTAGACTGGGCCAAACCAAGCAGTCAGATTCAGTTCCTTTCAGTGTTGCCTTTTCAATGACACATTTCAAGCTGATGTCCTACCATTAGCCTTTGTTAGAGCAGAGGTTGAAAACAACAGCCGTCACCTCTGTTGGCCATAATCCTGACGTGAGTAAACAACATGATGCATCACAGGGATTCTAGATTCTTGGAGAATGCTAGCTACCCTGTTAAGGTTAAGTAGATCAACGTGGGCAGCTCCAGTGTTTGCTGACATGATTTGAACTGCCATGAACTGGCAGACATGACATGAACTGCCACAGGTAGATAAATTAAAACTAAAGCTAAAGAAAACTCTATAGAAGATAAACGGTCTAAAGCATACCTCAAATTACATGGACAGGAGCACATCCTTTCCCTATTGAGAAGAAAAAAGAAGAGCACATCACTCTTTTATGTTTTTGTGACATTGCAGAACCTGTTCCAACAATATAGTGATGGACAGGTACATAAACCACCAGGGCAACAGGAGAAATATGAATTTTTTCTATTTTACTTTGGTTAGTGGATCCACACAGATTCAAATGTCACATTCTCTTTCAATTCCCCTGCAAAAGATAAGCTGAGCAGGAATTCTGTGCTGCCCAATTACCATTATCAGCGATAATCATAAGACCCAAAGCAGACATCACTGTACCACCATTTGTGAAGAAAAATAATGATGACTTAAAAATGTGAACAAAAATACGCTGTTGAAATTTAGCTGTGCACATTGTTAAAGTTCCTACCCTGGTTAATCCTATCAGTATGTGTTGAAAGATACAGTGACTAGATATGGTAGCCAAGTTAGAGTGGTTAGAAGCTAACCCTCTGTTAATTCATTGCTCTTTCAGCGCTTCTGCCACTTATTTTTTTCCAGGAGTAGGCTGGTATTGCTTTTTTCCTATCATTAGTTGCACATTCATTTGTATGTCAGAAATGGAAGGCATAACTGCTGTAACTCAGTATTCCCAGGTTAAAACACTTACTGAAGATGCTGATTCTGTTGATGATGGTGATGATGATGAACATGATGCTGATATGTTTATAGTTTCGGGTAAAGAACAAACTAAATTCCTTCAAAATTATCTTGGGAAGATGCAAACAAATTAAAAAACAGATTGAAAACCCCCACACACCTCTAGTTGAAAACAATTACGAACTGATGTAGAAATGTCAGAGGCAGAATTCACATACCGGGTTCTGAGAACAGTGCTGTCATTTGTACAATAAATTTAGATAGGACATGTAATATGTTCTAAGTGTGGAGGTTATGCAAACCCTGCATTAATTGGTTATAAAATGCCATCTTTATCAAAATCAAGCCAGCAACACACAAGCAATGTCTTTCATGTCTTTACTGAACAGATCCCCTTAAACACTCACAGTGCTGTTCATTTTTCTTTCAATGATGGCAAGTGGTCCAGGCTCTGAAGCAGCAAAGCAGCTTCTTATCATGATGGCTCCCTCCACTGTACATAACCAGTGGAATGATTTTTCCCATGTTGGTATGCTGTGCCCTTTTCACACCAGATATGGAGCTGCATGCTTTTTCAAAACAACCCAACCTTAGTTTTACTTTGACAGCATGAGCTCTTTTTTGCGAGGCATGTTTCACATTTGCAGATGCATTTTGTGAATAGCAAGCTCAAAATGTTTTGGTCCTTTTTTTTGAGACAAATTAGATCAAGCAAACACCTCCAATCTAATTTCATTAATTGGATACCAAGGTTGCCAGTTACCAACTCTAATTAACTTTTTTTGAAGTCATTAGCCTAAGGTTTTCCAAACTATACTATGAATATTTAAATTATATATGTGCAGAAGAATACAATAATTTGTATTATTATTTAAAACAACTGTGTTTGCTGATTACTGTAACATAAATGAAGCTCAAACCAGATTTTAAGACAAATGTATACAGAAATGCAGGTAATTTTAAAGGATTCACATACTTTTCTTGCCACTGTAGTGTACAAATCAGCCTGCTGAGGGTTTGAAGCAGGAGAAAGCTTCACAAGTGGGAGGATAGATATGATGCAATACGCCAGTTTCATGTGATTCACTCGAGTCAAGTTGATTAACATGATGTGAGTAGGAGACAGACTGTTCTGTACAGAACATCAAGTAGAAATTTGTATTAAATAATAGTGTGCGAGGGTTATATATGGAGCAGTAGCCCTATGTTCTCTGCATAGGACAGCACATTTCTGCTTCTCCAAAATAGTCATTCAATTTATTTAAAAAAACAAATGGTAACATGTTTGTTAATTGTTCATGTTTCTTATTGTTTTAGAAGCATTCTCTACAATTTTAAAGAAAATCATACAGGCATTATTATATAAAATTAAAATATTATTATATAAAAAAGCTGCAGCCTCATAGTGGAACTGTTTAAATTTAGTAGTTGAAGTAGGCCATGTTCTGCAAATTGCTGTTTGTTGTTATATTTTGTGAATAAAAATAATAAAAAATAATAAATTTCTCCAGCAGTCCTTGTATTTTTTTTTGTATTGTTATCTACTATTTTAAACAAAGTTTTGGCCATTAATCTTCAGTATACAATGCTCCATGACAGAATAAACTATGCTTTAAAACCTTTTGCATTAAAATAAAAAAAAAAAAACCCTGAAAAATCTCATTTGCATATTTATATATACTCTTGGCTAAGGCACGTTTTTTGGTTATCCTGAGATCTAGTATCTAGAACGTGACTGAAGTTCACTTGTGCCAAATTCTATTGATATGATTTACCATAAAAGTCTGAGGAAACAACCTCTGCAATCAGATGGTGTTAAGTCACTCAGAGCTAAAGGTTTGCGTGTTTCCGAATAGCAAAGTAGGCTCCATTATTATGAAATGGGAAAAGACTCCTGTCCAGCCAAATGTAGAAGCTGGGTCAAGGAGGTGACCAAGAATGCAATGCCCCTTTTAACACAGCTTCCAGAGGATAGAAGAACATACCAGATGTATAATCTCAGAAATACTCTATCAATCAGGCCTTTATGGTATAGACTGAAGCCACTCTTAAGAAAAAGTCTTCTAAAGACGATCTGAAAGTCTGAGGATCTGAAAGTCTGATTCTCTGGTCCAGTGCAATAAAATATTAACTTTTTGGACTAAATTCAAAGAACTATGTCTGCTGAAACTCTGGTACTACTCATCAACTGGTAATGTGTAAATGGAGCCAAATACAGAGAGGTCCTTGAAGAAAATGTACTTCAGCAGTATTCCAAATCATATTCCAGCCAAGTCTGTGAATATCTGTGAAACAGAATTCTGGCAGTGCTCTGGCTCCCATTTATTTACACCATGTTTTTCAGCACACTTTCAAAAACTCAATCAGAAAAGCAAATCAGTTGAAAAGAGTCTTGAGCTTGTGACCTTCATGTTTCATGTTCATGTAAATGTTTCTGTGTGTGTGTTTGACTGTATGTTGCTTGCTCTGCTGTTCCCTAACTCTCTCTTTGATGTTACGGCTGTCCCTGAAAGCACAAAAAACACAAATAAGTAGATGGCATTAACAAGAAACAGGTGAGAATTATCACACATTACCTGTAGGTTCAACTTTTTCTCTGTCTGCAGCTGACAGTTGACTATATGCCCACACTGCCCTCTCTATTAGCAAGAGCTTATGGGGCACGCCCTGTACCACCTGGAAAAAACAGTCCCCAGCCCTCTGTCTGGTATATAAGTCGGCAGAACTAGGGAAAGAAATGTCAAGAAGAGGTAACAGCTAGCCTCCACACAAAACCACTTTTACCTTGCAAAAGGCCTACTCACATGGCTTCTTCTACTGGACTGGATCTGGTACTGCCTTTATAGTGAGCAGATCAAAATCTATTTTTATAGTCATCAGCCTAGCTCCAATAACAAGGGGAGAAATCAGAGACCCCATTACTCCTCCAGCTATTCCCAGTCAGCTGCAGCATGCACGAAAAGCTCCAAAAAGGCTTTCAGATCATTACTGGAGACCATCTAGTTGAGCGTCACAGGGATAAAAGTGGCAGGGGATAGGACAAATGATGGGCTGCTGCAGCTTCTGGAGCACCCAAAGGCTCTCAGCCTGCTCCAGTGTAAGGGCTTTGAAGCAGCATTGCTTCTTGTTGAGCAGGTCTTTAGGCGATTGGTGGTGTTTTTGGTGAAATGTTTTTAAAAGGTTTAAGTTTAAAATTGGTTTTTTTCTTTTTGGGGTGTGTGTGGGTGTTTTGTATGCAGAACATATCCATAGACCAGGTTAGCAAGCTAAGCTGTTATTCCAGTCCAGCACAATAACAAACAGCTTGGTCATCTGTATAAGGGAAAAGCATAAAAAAGTAAACATTTAAAATAACAAGTTTGCAAAAACTTAGTATGTATCTTTGTAGCATTATAATGTGTGCTGCACAGCATGTGCAAATGTACATTACAGGGATGGGCAGATTGAAGATGATCATTGATTGGCGATGCATGAATACTGACACTGGCATTGGTAGCTGTCTGATAGGATGCTCATTTATTCATACTTATTCTAGAGTATTTTGTTGTATTTTACAATTAATAATGACAGTCAAAGCAAAGCAGACTGCAACCTGTGTTCTTCAGAAACAGAGGCACTACAGCAGCTTCCTAAAAAACCTGATAAAGCATTTTAAACATAAGACTCAGAACAGAACACAAACCCACCAGCCTACACTGACTGCAGTGAAAACAGTGGTTAAGTACTTACCAAGTTTATTGTTTTTGACAATCAGCCACTATCATTACTTGACACTGAGGGATTTTAACATAATGAGGACAATAAAAAGACTTTACTTACAGATATACAGATATGCTTTTCACACACTTCTTCACTGCAACCCTACTTGAACCAAGGTAACTAATGCACCTTAGAGAAAGCATTTCATAAAATAAATCAGCTAATGTTAGAAATGATGAGCCAAGTAGGGTACACTTGCTCTGGAGGCATCTTAAAATGAACAGAGACCTTTGGGATCCAAACAGGGGAGAAGATAGAGAAATGGATAGTGTGACTTGTATTTTTCTTTTGGCTTCTTCTCTTAGAGACCTTCCAGTATCATTTAATTAAGACTTTTCTCATCCTGTCAATGATATTCAGAGTCTGTTAAATCTTAATGTAATTAAGGGTGAATATTTTATTGGATTATTTGAATACAAATGTAAATGTGTCACATTGTGAAATTGACATTTTCTACTGCATAAAGTTTTGAAAACAAGTGACTTTCTGGAACTGAAATGTGTTTCTTTGTTGTATATATCTTAACTACAAATAAACTTATATAGAGAAAATTGCTCTTGAACAGTATATTTAATACACTTGCAGATTCCATTATGACTCCACTGAAAGACAACAACATACTGAGCAACTCTAATGTATTACTTTATTTTTAATTAAGTGTGAGATATACAAAATTGAATTAGATACAGATTTTTATAGCAGCCTTAAAAATGCCCACAGATTGACAGGCTGTCCAGAGGTCCTGGCCATATAGAAGTCATTCCATGTTTAATGTTCTTTATTTTCTATAAAAATGGTTAGTTACAATGATAAATTATTCAAAATCATTATATTTACATTATAATATCTTCTTAATACAATTGGCAGCACTACCACTAGGCACACCTGGCCTCCCCTCCTGTGGGTCAGTGCACACCATCATGAGCACTTATCATCCTCTCTGCCAAGCACCCTGTGATTCTGTGCCTTCTGTGGTTTGAGCTTCACAACCAACAGCTATTATGCCAGACAGGCAGCCTATTCTCCTATTCTGCCGAAAGCACTGCATTTACCAGCCAGAGCTCCTGATAGCCTCTACATCCATAGAGAGCCGCAGGACCCTCTGACCACAAAAACCTATCTGAGATTTGCCAAACGCATGAAACCCCAGACAGGCCTGCTGGTCACCATTCTTTGCTGATTTAATTCACCGTCTCTTTCCTTAATAGCTCTAGAAACACCAAAGCCCTGTAATCTATTGATCCAGTTGAATCACAGTCTAGCCAAATTCTCCCCCATCTCCCCCATAACTTCATTCTCCACCAACATGCATAGTAGGGGTTATCCAGTGGTAGCTTGACCAAGCCATAGTATGCACTCCCAGACACCAAGTACCCGCCTCCTGCCATTCCAACAGATGTTTTTTTCCCATCCACTTGAGAGCCTGGGCCTACACCTCAGTCACCACCGGCAATCCAGGTATGCAGAAAACAAGACACTTGCTGTCCACTTCCTGTTTAACCAAGTGTTTTGTTACTTTGGGCTCCATGAGGACAGAGTCAGTGATCATGGTCCCTAGTTTATGCCCAGGGTATCTAGGGAATCCAATGGCCAAGTCGAATGAGCCAAGCAAGAGATCAGCTGCTTCTTGCATACCTTCTGCATTTCCAACTCAGGAAATGGGTCACAGTTCCTGCCTTGGGCCCCAAACTACCTACATCACACTCCCATGTAGCTCATGATATTCCAGTGTATTCTCAGCTATCAGTTCCTTGTTCTCTTTGAACAATTTAATGGTTCAAGTGCAGCAAACAGATGTGGGAAGCTACCCACCAGAGGCTCAAACAGGTCACTCAAACTCACAAAGCACAAGCTGACCGATGCTAGGGACCTACTCCTCAGTACCAGCTGGGTGACAGGGTGTTGCTGGTAGCCAAACATCTCAGACACCACCAGGTGTGCAGGAACCTCAGCCCTTGGTGTATAGGCCCTTTCTGAATTTAGCAGGTCAATTAAGTCACTTACAAGCTTGACCTAGCTTGCCAGTGGCGCATAGCTCCCTCATTCCATGTGTCCTGCTTTAAACCTGTGGTTCCATGCCCCCTAGCTGTTCACCAGCTCCTCTCCCCTTAATATATAAGGCCCAGCAGTCTAGGTTGTCATTGTGTGGGAATGCTATGGCCCCAAAAACCAGTGTTGGGTGCATGGCTACCCTGGACTCCATGAGCAATAACACAGATACATATTCAGTGACCAGACTTGCACCAAATTGCACTCAACTGTTTTCAATTACACATTAAATCACCGTGCACCTTTACAAGCCACCTTTTGTTACAAACTCACTTTAAAGAAATTGGCACGTTTCCTTTGCATTCTGTCATTACCAAGCCTTGTTTATGCCAGTGGTTTTTGATCGCTGCTTTGGTTTTGATTACTGTTTTGCCCTGTA
The DNA here is from genome assembly GCA_033459395.1 of Hemibagrus guttatus. Classification (NCBI taxonomy): domain Eukaryota; kingdom Metazoa; phylum Chordata; class Actinopteri; order Siluriformes; family Bagridae; genus Hemibagrus; species Hemibagrus guttatus. Next base: position 25,314,990 of record JAUCMX010000001.1, read on the forward strand.
TATCCTGAACGCTTGGCTTATAATCCTGAATTTGCTGAATGATTTGGCTTTGTTTGCTTGGACAATAAGAATATTGTCACCTGCACTTGCATTCAACTCTGAGTCTGTGTTATTACAGGGTGATTCTTATCCTCAATAATAACATAATAACAATTTATAAGCAATAAGAACTTTTTCTAAGCAATTTTTCTTATCCTCAATGTAGGGGTGTAACGATACACTCACCTCACAATTCGATACGTATCTCAAAACAGGGTTCACGATACGATATTTTGAACAAAATGAAAAAAATAAACAAATTCAAATAACAGCTTTATTTCCTAAACATTAACAATTTTCATGAACTTTCTTTGTTGTACATGTAACTTGTATATTATAATTAAGTTTGCTGAATCCTAAGACAATATCTTAGTGCAGTAAAGTGCATAAAACACTATAAAATAAATGGTGTTCTGTTCAAGTAAGTTTAACATAAAAATAAGATCGCTGAAACCTAAGACAGAACGTCTTAAAGCAGTAAAAAGTGCAAAAAGCAAAACTGTAAAATAAAACAAATGGTGTTCTGTTCAAGTGAGTTCAACTCTACTCCATGGTGTTTTTTAGGTTACGCACAGGTTTTTTTGCAAAAAAAACCCAGCATATCTACATGTTTAGGTGAAAGCTGAGATCTTTGAGCATTTACAATATCCCATGCTGTAGAAAAAACACGTTCACTGGGAACTGATGTCGCTGGAATTGTTAGTTAAGCCTTGGCAAGAGAGGAAAGAAGTGGGTACATTTGAGCATTTTCTTTCCACCATTTCAGTGGACAACTAGTTAGGGGAATAGAAGTGTCCTTCTTGTACATGTCAGGCTTTACTTCTATCCTTTAGACTGGGCAGCTGCTGTTGTAGCAAAAGTTGCACTAAGGAGATCTTCCAATGCTGTCTTTTTGCTTGGTGGCTGTTCTTGCTCAACTCTGTGCATTGCATCTGCTGCATCAATGGGATCTCCATCAGTGGCACCTTCCCCCATCAGTTCTGTTTGCTCCACAGTACCAGCCTTAAAAAAATCGAAATATATTAAAGAGGTATAGTACACTTTCGGTTTTACACACACACACACACACACACACACACACACACACACACACACACACACAAACACCAAATAATTAAAAATATTTTAAGTGGATATGGTTTCAGTTAGACACAAATTTTAAAAAAAAATAATAATAAAAGGACTGAGGTATAGTTTCAGTTACACACACACACACAAAGGTCAGCACAGAGAGATACAAACAAACATGTAAATGTACAGATTCTCACACAATAAAAGCAGACATACCTGCTGTAACTGGTTTGATTTGTTCTTCAACTGGTAAAAAACCTCTTCACGTTCTTCAGGGAGAAGGTGGGGCAACGATCGAAATTTGGGGTCCAGGGTATACTCTCTATCAGATAATCATCTACCTCTGTGTATCTGCTTGAGAGGTTTTGCAGGATTGCTGTTTTCATGTCAGATACAGTTGTGGAGTCTTTTTCATCCAGCGTCATGCTCTGCTCGATCATGGATTTCAAGGGCATTCAAGATTAACTGTGTGAGCGAAACACTTAATATGCGGTGACAACCCGGCTTCTCTCACTGCCACATCCATGTTACGTGCACTGTCGGTAACGACAGCAATGTTATGATGAGCCCTCTCAAGTTCCCACTCTTGTGTAGCCGCTTTTAGAACTTCGGCTATGTTTGTTCCAGTGTGCGAATCAAAAAGTGGACGAGTCTGAAGCACAAAACCTTTCATTTCCCACTCTGTAGTGGGAAACATGCGCTGTAACTGTAATATAGCTTTGAATAGCCCACGACGTCATCGGTCATTATTGCCACATTCTCTGCCTTTTTCAGACAATCAAGCACATTTGCTTTTGCTTCAGACTACAGGGCTGGAATTACATTTTGGCTAAAGTGCAGGCATGACGGAATATGGTACCTGGGCTCAAGTGCTCTAACCAGTTCGCAAAATCCAACATTGTCGACCACAGAAAACGGTCTCATGTCTTTTGTGATAAAACCTCTGATTCTCCTGGTTATGTCTTGAGCCCTTGCACTTGAATGAGCCCACAATGACGCAAAACTATGCTGGATTGACGTTTGGCCGTCTTTCACTCTCTTTTTCGCACCTGTTTGGAGGACTTTGACGCTGTGGTGCCGTTTTAAATGACACATCATATTCATACTGTTTGAAGTTGTGTACATCAGCCTTTTTTTCAAACAGTGTTTACACACAGTTTGTGTTTTGTCTACAATTTTTATACTGTCCTCTTCCTGTCGAGTGACCGGAAAACCAAAATGCTGCCAGACGTCAGACTTGTAAGAGTATGGAGCGTCCTCTATTTTGATGTCAGTTCCAGCTGAACACATGTTGCTAACGTTCAGTTCTACATTGATGTTCAGTTCTAGAGATTTCTGTAACTCCAGTGAATGCACACGTGACGCTATTGCAGAGTGGGTCACGTTTTGGCAGCTCATCCTGTGGGATTAAACGATCGTAATTTTGTAGAAATATCACCACCTATCTACGAAGTGTATCGAGGCATTTTTGCTCCGCGAAATATCGAACTACGATATATCGTTACAACCCTACCTCAATGTAGAAAAATAATGAAGAATTCTAAGCAATTTTTGTTGTCAGATTAGAAAAATCGAAGAATAAAGAACAGTATCAGCACTTCACATTCTCAACAGGGTGTAGTATCAACACATCAAGTAATAACTTGATGTGTTGATACTACACCCTGTTGAGAATGTGAAGTGCTCTCAATAAATTATAGTATTCAGGAGAGGTATTAAGGCGATTCAGGAAATCCAGGTAACTTTATGCTGATGAAATTGTTACGTAAAATTCACAATGTTAACTGACTAAACCTAAAAACTGTTGGTAGGAATTGTTAGCAATTATTTATCAAGGTTTTACTCCTGTTTGTGCATAAATTGCTCATATTACAGCATAACAGATTAATACAGCATTTGAATTTATAAGAATTTAACCAATTTCTATAACCTCTGATCATGGGGAAAAAGATTTAAACCACTTAAAAGCAGCTTGCTATTCACTGGGTAACATAATACTTTATTGATTTTTGTCTTGCAAGTCTATATCTGGTTGTGTACGCCTGTGTGGCAGGTTGTGTGTGAGTATGGTGTTAGAAAACAAACGTGGATACTAGGAATGTATTCGAAATTTCAACAAACCTTTAAAAACTACTAGTACTGAATGTTTTCAGTGTAACATGCTGAGCAAAATAGATAGAACATAAATTGAACATAACCTCATCACGAAAAACTATCTCTGTAAATTAATGATATTAATGCTTTCTTCTGTAAAGGTAAAAGTTTGCTGGACTGATGTTATTTTGATATACTCTGCATTACAAAAGAAGCAGGTGGCAGCTGTTCTTTCTTTGTCTGTGCTTCTCTCCTCCAGTGTTGATGCACTTACAGTTCCCATCCCCCATCCTCTATCTATTGTACACTCTCTGCTCCCATCTTTCTCCTGCTCACTCTCTTTGTTCATATCTCTGCTTTCTTTTGTCTTTGCTTGTCTTGTTCCATTTCCATATTCAGTCTTCTTTGTGTGAAGTGGTTTGCATTTTTAATTGTCATCTTATTCTTATACACGTAATAATTTAATCAAATGTAATCAAATTTAGTAAATGTGAAAATACTGAATAAACAGTCTTCAAACTAGGGGTAAATGATCAAATGAAACATAATGAGCTCTGTCATTGTCATTTTAATTTGCATTACAGCTCCAAAGTCAGCTAAAATGCCTGAATTCTACAGCCTATTTCTTGGGCATTGTGGATTACAGTGGCATGGGGCTGCTGTTCTTTGAAAGTTACTGAATAGCTCTTTATTACTCTTATAAAGTAGTTGTATAACCATATAAATTATAGTTTATATCAGGTGTTGTGATCTGGAACAATTGGTCACTTCACAAGGGCAGATGATTCCTGGCAATCACATATATAAATACTGCTGATATTGTTTTTTGTTTTTTTATTAGAGAATTCGTTGAATTGCTGATACTGCCCTCTGTGAGATGGGCATCACTCAAAGTTCAGATGCTGCTCACTGTTTGTAAAAATTTTTTTGTTTGTTTTTAATAATTTACACTATATTGCCAAAAGTTTGTGGACTTCCCCAAACTTTTCACTAAAAATTGGAAGCACAGAAATGTATCATCCACTGGAACGAAGAGGCCCAAAATTGTTTAAGCATAACAATGCACCTGTGCACAAAGTAAGGTCTGTGAGGACATGGTTTACCATGTGGAATGGAAGGACTTGACAGGCCCACACAGAACCCTGACCCCAACCCCACAGAGCACCTTTGGGCTCAGTCGAAACGCAGACATTGCCCCAGAGTAATTCCCACAGCCATGCTCCAGAAACTAGTGGAAAGCCTTTCCAGAAAAATGGAGGATGTTGTAACGTAATGCAAATATACAGTATAAAGAAATAATATCCTGCCAGAATTTTTTTTTTTTTTATGGTCTTTTATTGTGCATGATTCAGGCATGTATTTACGGGGTTATTTTGCTACATGTTTTGAGAGAAACTGCTATGTAGTTTTAATCATTGTGTGTAATGTTTATTTTACACAATCATTTTGCCCATTCTATTTGCCTTACCATGTATTCCCTCTTTGTATGTCTGTTCAGACGTGGTTGAAGAACTATGGCTACTTACTCCCACATGACATCCGGACATCAGACTTGCGTTCGGAGAAAGCCATGCAATCAGCAGTTGCTGCTATGCAGCGGTTCTATGGCATCCCAGTGACTGGAATACTTGACCAAACAACCATAGAGTGAGTATCTACACAGATAAACACATAGTTTAAAGCAAATATTTTTAAGGTAATTTCATTATGGCTCTGCTTGTCATAATGTTCTGCATGCACATTTTCATACTGGCAGGTAGACATTATTTGGCATGGTTGTCGTTTGTCTGTTGCATAATGAAAAAATGGACAATGTTTCAAATATTACATCAAATATATGCTGTATGCTCTATTCATAAAACCCTCAGAGGTCTTGTGTAGAAGATGGCTTGACAGGTCAGAGCTGTTTTGATGGTGCAAAGAGTACCTACATAGTATTAGTCAGGTTTTTTAATGTTGTGTCCAAACAGTGTATGTAAGGTATAATTAATCCAGATGTAGATTTCGATTCCAAATGAGCAAGCCTGAGGTGACCGTGGCAAGGAAGAACTCCTTTAGATGACAGAGTAACACCAGGGTCATTAAGGCTGTATTCAGAGTTCTGTATGTGTACTGAGGAGTTAATATTGAAGTTTCTTGGGTCTGTGTTTTCAGTTCTCCAATTAGTTTCAATTGTCCAGCCTTTTTTGGGTAAATGTTTTCATTAAAAGTTTTTTTTTTCTGATTATGGAAGAAGACAATTTGTTGCTTGTGTCTGCTCATTGTTTAGGTGGATGAAGAAACCTCGGTGTGGGGTTCCTGATCACCCTCAACGAAGGAGAAATAAGCGCTATGCTCTTACTGGTCAAAAATGGAGGGACAAAAAAATCACCTACAGGTACAAGTACTGTTTCATAACAAGGCATGTTTTAATTAGATCTAGCTATTACTTACAAAATAAAAATAAAGATGGAAGTAAAATGGTGTGATGGGTGAATTAATTAGAGAGAATATTGTGTATGACTATAATACATCTACAGTGCATTCTCTCCATTGCAGTTTAAGCCATTTCTACTAAAGGTTAGCATTTTTAATTATCACCATGGTAAAGACATTCTGAACAGTGGCATTTAAAGAGGGCTTATAAAAGGTTTTTCATTCATATAATAGAACGTACATGTGTCTATACCATAATACATTGTATACAGTTTCTTTGCATGTTGTTTTTTTTTTTTTTTACAGCCGTTCATAATTTTATTGTGATCAAACTTCATTCACAATTATGCATGGGTAGTAAGTATCAGTTTTGAAATTCAGAGTGTTTCTTTGTTGAGCCATCTGTAAAAGCCCAAGTGAAAAAAAGAAAAAGTGTAATATGATGCAAAAATAAGAAAAAGTGTTGTATGATAGGTTTTTAAAAGAATAGGATTGTCATTGTGTATTTGTGAGGGAGAGAGAGAGAGAGAGAGTGAGAGAAAGAGTGCTGGGTGGGGGGCAGGATCAAAAGAGAGACTATACAATGCCTAAAATCTTAAATGATTTATTATAATGTTACAATTTAGCATAATTTTTTTATTGTATTATAAAGGTCACATCATATGATCATACGATATCACAAATGTTGCATTATAGTAATGCCCTGCTTAGATTCCTGTACTAAAATAACTCTCTTTTTTATGTTTTATAATTGTGCATTTTAATTTAAATCTTCGTTGTTTGAGAAAACTGTGAGCTAAGGTTTCTTTATGCCTCTGCATTGTTTTACCTCATGAAAAATGTATTCAAGAGTACATTAAGGGTTTTTTTTATAGGATACACTCTGTTGTACAGTTCTATGTCAAACTTTTAAGGATTCCCTCAGAGGGACAGCTAAAGAACACTTAAGGATTACACATATTTAAGATATTTAAGAATGTATATATGAAACAGTCGTGGCTAAAAATATTATATGAAGATTTTTTTTGGGCTGCATGACAATCAATAGTCAGTTTTAAGACGCATTTCCTATCAGCCCCAGAACTTATATTTCTGCACACTTGAGTCACATTGTAAGCTGCTATTTAAGTTCTGTCTTTGGTATGGCTTGTTTCACCTATTAAATGTTTATATGGTCTTGTATCTACCTCTAACTATAAACATTTTGCCAGCAAACAATTGTTATTAAAAGGAAAACAATTTAAAACTCTGAAACGTCCTACATGTGGTTATTATTGGTTTGTTAGTCTGACTGTAAGGAAGAGCACAAGATCGACTAACTAATAAAGACAAGTCTGATCCATAAATCAATTATGGATGCCATGTCAGCATTTTCAAACTGGCAAAACTGAGAAAATGTCTTTAGTATCACTGTACACACCCTTAAAATAAAAAGAATGGACATGTTAATCGTTTATGATCCGTGCACCCACACCCACTGTTTATTTAGCAAAGCACATGCAATCAGATGATTTTAATTCACTTGTGGTCACATAAATGTTTAATCTTTTATTGACAAATTCCAGTATACACTATGTTTTATCTAACATGGAATGGCATCTTTGGCAGTGTCAGCATCTAAAAAGAAGCTGCATATACCTACTTGGTGATTAAAACGTGATCAGTTTTAGACATTCTTTGTGGAATACAACTAGAGATGCTCATTTCAAAATTATATAGTATATATACAGGTGCATCTCAATAAATTAGAATGTCGTGGAAAAGTTCATTTATTTCAGTAATTCAATTCAAATTGTGAAACTCGTGTATTAAATAAATTCAGTGCACACAGACTGAAGTAGTTTAAGTCTTTGGTTCTTTTAATTGTGATGATTTTGGCTCACATTTAACAAAAACCCACCAATTCACTATCTCAACAAGTTAGAATATGGAGACATGCCAATCAACTAATCAACTCAAAAGACCTGCAAAGGTTTCCTGAGCCTTTAAAATGGTCTCTCAGTTTGGTTCACTAGGCTACACAATCATGGGGAAGACTGCTGATCTGACAGTTGTCCAGAAGACGATCATTGACACCGTTCACAAGGAGGGTAAGCCACAAACATTCATTGCCAAAGAATCTGGCTGTTCACAGAGTGCTGTATCCAAGCATGTTAACAGAAAGTTCAGTGGAAGGAAAAAGTGCGGAAGAAAAAGATGCACAACCAACCGAGAGAACCGCAGCCTTATGAGGATTGTCAAGCAAAATCGATTCAAGAATTTGAGTGAACTTCACAAGGAATGGACTGAGGCTGGGATCAAGGCATCAAGAGCCACCACACACAGACGTGTCAAGGAATTTGGCTACAATTGTCGTATTCCTCTTGTTAAGCCACTCCTGAACCACAGACAATGTCAGAGGCGTCTCACCTGGGCTAAGGAGAAGAAGAACTGGACTGTTGCCCAGTGGTCCAAAGTCCTCTTTTCAGATGAGAGCAAGTTTTGTAGTTCATTTGGAAACCAAGGTCCTAGAGTCTGGAGGAAGGGTGGAGAAGCTCACAGCCCAAATTGCTTGAAGTCCAGTGTTAAGTTTCCACAGTCTGTGATGATTTGGGGTGCAATGTCATCTGCTGGTGTTGGTCCATTGTGTTTTTTGAAAACCAGTCACTGCACCTGTTTACCAAGAAATTTTGGAGCACTTCATGCTTCCTTCTGCTGACCAGCTTTTTGAAGATGCTGATTTCATTTTCCAGCAGGATTTGGCACCTGCCCACACTGCCAAAAGCACCAAAAGTTGGTTAAATGACCATGGTGTTGGTGTGCTTGACTGGCCAGCAAACTCACAAGACCTGAACCCCATAGAGAATCTATGGGGTATTGTCAAGAGGAAAATGAGAAACAAGAGACCAAAAAATGCAGATGAGCTGAAGGCCACTGTCAAAGAAACCTGGGCTTCCATACCACAAACTGATCACCTCCATGCCACACCGAATTGAGGCAGCAATTAAAGCAAAAGGAGCCCCTACCAAGTATTGAGTACATGTACAGTAAATGAACATACTTTCCAGAAGGCCGACAATTCACTAAAAATGTTTTTTTTATTGGTCTTATGAAGTATTCTAATTTGTTGAGATGCACCTGTATTACATATTATATCTTTTATTTATATATATATATATTATATATATATATATATATATATATATATATATATATATATATATATATATATATATATATGTACGTGTGTACTTTAAATCTTTTATTCCTTAATTTTTTCCTTTTCTCTCTTCAGCATACACAACTTCACTCCTAAGGTAGGCGAGAAGGACACGCAAAGAGCGATCCGGCAGGCATTTGATGTGTGGCAGACAGCAACCCCACTGACCTTCCAGGAAGTGGCCTACTCTGAGATAAAGAAAGAGGGCAAAGAGGCTGACATCATGATTTTCTTTGCCTCAGGATTTCACGGTGATAGTTCTCCATTTGACGGCGAGGGAGGTTTTTTAGCTCATGCTTACTTCCCTGGCCCTGGAATCGGAGGGGACACACACTTTGATTCTGACGAGCCTTGGACTTTAGGCAACGCAAACCATGATGGTATGTGAGCAAGCAGTGACTAATCAGTGGATTCACCATCATCCTGTTCAGAATCTCAGCCACTGTACTTTTAATTATACATACAGTGGTGTGAAAAAGTGTTGGCCCCCTTCCTGATTTCTTATTTTTTTTTTGCATGTTTGTCACACTTTAATGTTTCAGATAATCAAACACATTTAAATATTAGTCAAAGATAACACAAGTAAACACATCATGCAGTTTTTAAATGAAGGTTTTTATTATTAAGGGAAAACAAAATCCAAAACTACATGGCCCTGTGTGAAAAAGTGTTTGCCCCCTAAGCCTAATAACTGGTTGGGCCACCCTTAGCAGCAACAACTGCAATCAAACGTTTTCCATAACTTGCAATGAGTCTGTTACAGCGCTGTGGAGGAATTTTGGCCCACTCATCTTTGCAGAATTGTTGTAATTCAGCCACATTGGAGGGTTTTCGAGCATGAACCACCTTTTTAAGGTCATGCCACAGCATCTCAATCGGATTGAGGTCAGGACTTTGACTAGGCCACTCAAAAGTCTTCATTTTGTTTTTCTTCAGCCATTCAGAGGTGGACTTGCTGGTGTGTTTTGGATCATTGTCCTGCTGCAGAACCCAATCCACTTCAGCTTGAGGTCACAAACAGGTGGCCGGACATTCTCCTTCAGGGTTTTTTGGTAGACAGCAGAATTCATGGTTCCATTTATCACAGCAATCTTCCAGGTCCTGAAGCAGCAAAACAGCCCCAGACCATCACACTACCACCACCATATTTTACTGTTGGTATGATGTTCTTTTTCTGAAATGTGGTGTTACTTTTCCACCAGACGTAATGGGACACAGACCTTCCAAAAAGTTACATTTTTGTCTCGCCAGTCCACAGAGTATTTTCACAAAAGTCTCAGGTATCATCAAGATGTTTTCTGGCAAAACTGAGACGAGCCTTTATGTTCTTTTTGCTCAGCAGCGGTTTTTGTCTTGGAACTCTGCCATGCAAACCATTTTTGCCCAGTCTCTTTCTTATGGTGGAGTCATGAACACTCACCTTAACTGAGGCAAGTGAGGCCTGCAGTTCTTTGGATGTTGTTTTGGGGTCTTTTGTGACCTTCTGGATGAGTTGTCGCTGCGCTCCTGGGGCTCTCACTGTGGCTCACAGCGGTCCCAAAGCTTTAGAAATGGCTTTATAAACTTTTCCAGACTGATAGATCGGTAGGTTTGTGACCTCAAGCTGACATGAACTTGGGTTCTGCAGCAGGACAATAATCCAAAACACACCAGCAAGTCCACCTCTGAATGGCTGAAGAAAAACAAAATGAAGACTTTGGAGTGGCCCAGTCAAAGTCCTGACGTCAATACGATTGAGATGCTGTGGCATGACCTTAAAAATGTGGTTCATGCTCAAAAACCCTCCAATGTGGCTGAATTACAACAATTCTGCAAAGATGAGTGGGCCAAAATTCATCCACAGCGTTGTAACAGACTCATTGCAAGTTATCGAAAACGCTTGATTGCAGTTGTTGCTGGTAAGGGTGGCCCAACCAGTTATTAGGCTTAGGGGGCAAACACTTTTCCACACAAGGCCATGTAGTTTTGGATTTTGTTTTCCCTTAATAATAAAAACCTTCATTTAAAAACTGCATGATGTGTTTACTTGTGTTATCTTTGACTAATATTTAAATATGTTTGATTATCTGAAACATTAAAGTGTGACAAACATGCAAAAAAAATAAGAAATCAGGAAGGGGGCCAAGACTTTTTCACACCACTGTATATAAAATATGTTGGTGCTTCACCCTGTTTTGGAAGTCAAGGCAGAGCACTGTATCAGCAGCCATGGTGTGCTGTGTACATAAAGTGTATATATGAAGGATGATATCTGGTTGTAAACTGTCAGCATTATGAATATATTTAAGAAAACCTCCCTTTGTGTTCCACTAAGAATGGATCAACATCAAACTTTATTGGTCACAGTCCACTCAGTTATAAATTCATTTGTCTCTGGATGCTGATCCAGAAATAGGCTTTAAGTTTCATTTAATTCATATCATGAGAGAGAGAGAGAAATGGGGGGAAAAAAGCACAGATGAAAGGAAATCAAGAGAAGAGTGCAAAGAGATGTAGGGCTGAAGTGTGGGTTAAAAAATGAAAGTTAATAAAATAAATATTGATCAAATTAGATAGGAAACAATAGAGAATAATTAAATTTCATGGTATGTAGAGGTAGGCAAATAATGATATGCAAATTAGACCATGCACAAACATTTGTTTGCATTCTGCACAGGCTGGAGAGAGTTATTTTACTATTTCTGATGCTCTGATTCAGAATTCATAGAATTCAGCTAAAGAAAATATTTCATGTTGTGCTGTATTCAAAGTGATCATTTGTTCCATAACAGATGTTAGCAACTTTGACTTTTGGCCCTTACAGGTAATGACCTATTCCTGGTGGCAGTGCACGAGTTGGGCCATGCATTGGGTCTGGAACATTCCAATGACCCAAGTGCAATCATGGCACCTTTCTACCAATACATGGAGACACAAAACTTCAAACTGCCACTAGATGACCTTCAAGGCATCCAGAAAATATATGGTAGAGAAACTTTATTTTCAGTTCAGCATTACTGTGCATTTCTGTACAGGTAAAAGAGATACTGCAAAAATCTGCTGGAAAAAGATGATTAGATATTAAGATTATATATATTAAATGTGAAACATTATGTTCTTGCATTGCATACCTGAGTAGGAAAGAGGAAAACAGTAGGTATGGAATAGGACTGTACTGTAGATATCCTATTCTTTCCCTTGCTAAATCATGGTCCCATGATAATGTTGAAGTTCATTTCCCTCCTTAAAATGTCTTTTCAGCCTACACATACAGACATCTGTATTATTGCCTCCAATTTGAAATATAACAATCTACTGCAGGAGTTACAACTTATTTCAGGTAATGGGTCACATTACATTTGTCACGCAGGCCAGACCAAAAAATATGTTTAGTAGACCAATAATATATATTGGTAGGAGAATGTTGGACATGGAGCTGCCAGGCAGGAGGCAAAGAGGAAGGCCAAAGAGGAGGTATATGGATGTAATAAATGAGGATATGAAGCTAGTGGGTGCAAGTGTTGAGACTGCAGAAGATATTGATAGGTGGAGAGAGATGATTCGCTGTGGCGACCCCTGAAGGGAAAAGCCGAAAGAAGAAGTAGAAGACCAGTAATCAACAGCTCCTCATTATTGTGTTTATTTATCTACATTTATCTGAGATGCACAAATAAAAACATAAAATTTATAGCATAGGTATTCACTGCCATTGCTATGAAACCCAGTTGAAGTGACAAATTTTTTAGATGGCTAAATGAAGAATTAAATTTAATATAATTTAATATAATTCATATTTTGTTAGAAGTTTATTCTAACAAGCACTGAGTTTATTGCTCAAAAGTTTTCCCCTATATACATTAAAAGACTAGCTCTTTTTTCTAATCTTTTAATTTAATTATGGCCCTCAAGATGATTTTTATTTAGAACACCCATGATTTTTAATTCATTTGCTGACACGAACCTATCGGCCAGATCTGGCTTGCAGTCTATATGTTTGACTGCTTTGAGCTACAAGATTGACAACATCTTTTGTCAAATTCCTCTAATATGAATCTGTTTATTAGGTCTACACTGATGATGACTTCTGATGTTTACTGTGTGAAGACTCTTGTTTCAAATTAAAATTTTATGAAACCCTGTTTTTGGAATATTTCCCAGGTGTTCCAACTGCAATGTTGGAGCCAACTCGGTCTCTCCCAACCCTCCCACCACGGCGGACTTATTCTCCTTCTGACAGGAAAAATGACCGTCAGTCCCGTCCTCCTCGACCTCCCTCCGGTGACCGGCCCTCTCCTGGCTATGGGAAACCCAACATCTGTGATGGCAATTTTAACACAGTGGCCTTTTTCAGGAGGGAGATGTTTGTTTTCAAGGTGAGTTTCTTTGTTCATTATTGTTTTTGTGCCCCTGGCATCAGCTGTTGATTGTTATTTGTAATCTATTTGTTTAATAGAGTAACATTAAGCATATTCAGTTTCAGAATTGCAGTTGCATTGGTGAATACATTTGAAGTTTCTTGTCAGGGTTAAAAATGTATTTCTTATGAAAGTTATTATTATTATTATTATTAGTAGTAGTAGTAGTAGTAGTAGTATTTATTAACTTTTTAAATCCTTAGTTACAGCTGAGATTGAAATTGTTTTTTAAAATGCTAAATTAATGCATTTTGTCTTGATGCATGATCACATCCAGTTGAATAATACTGCACAACAAAATATATTTTACTAAATATAATACCTTTTTAAGCAGGAAAGGTAAATTTTTAAGCAGGAAATATAAATGATGACTGTAAATTATATGATCAAATATAATCATAAATTAAAAGCAATTATTTTAAATTTAAGAATGAAAAACATGGAATCATTTGGAAATATTTATCTGAGTGTTTATTATGTTTTAGATTCATTGGCTTAGCAATAGGTTTTTGCTAAGGCAATGAGTACACACTCACATGAATATTTTTGTGGGAATTATGCAAACATTAATTATTATGCCAGATATTTTCTTGTCATAGGATCGGTGGTTCTGGCGTTTGCGCAGTAACAAGGTTCAAGAGGGTTACCCCATGCTGATTGACCAGTTCTGGAAAGGTCTCCCTTCCCGCATTGATGCTGCTTATGAGAGATCTGATGGCAAATTTGTGTTCTTTAAAGGTACCAAACAATGCCTGATTAATATCGGTTTATGGTAAATAATGTAATGTAATTATTGTAATGTTATTATAAATGAAATGTTTTTTTATTTAAATTAGATTATCAAACAGTTTGCCCAGAACAAGAAAATGCACTGAGAAGTGAAATAATGTTTGTACACAATGGTCATTTTAAAAATATCAGTATGCAGTATGCTATAAGTTCAGTCTTCCTTATTGCATTTGCTTCATTTTTGCATTTGCTTCATATTTGAAAAGGTTTTCTTCTTTTTAAACTTCTGACCTGTTTACAAATATGCAAAGAAGCCATGGTGTGTGAATTGGTGTGTGTTATTACCCACAATATCACAGTCACCTCTGAAAGTATTGTAAAGGAAATTGTTGACGCTATACACTTGGTTTCAGATAAAAACATGAATATGAAACAGTAGATCTGTTCTCCAGCTTTCATTTCCTGATTTTTACATTTATATGTGTTAAACAACTTTAGTACACCAGTGGTTTCTTTCTTTCTTTGAACATTAAAAAATTATGGTATAGTCTTTATTCAAAGCTTGTGCAATTTTCCTGCTTTTCTCAGCTTCAAAATAGTTTGGTTTTCTCCCATTGGCAACTCTCTATCCATCATGATGGTTTATTTTTCTTAATAACAAATGCAGTTGAACCAAGAACAGCCATGCAGAGCTATTAATTGCTTAAAACAATCCATCTAACGGCACACCTGGGCAAAATGAAACACCTGCCCATCGTGTGTTCCATTATTTTTGATCATTTGAAAAATTTTAGGTTCAAACACATCACAAAAAAACAGGAAATGTAAACTGAAATTTTGGATTATTTTCTTATATTTGTCCCAAATGTCTTCAGTGTATAGCAATTGGCCTTGACGTTCCAGTAATTTCTGAGGGGACTGTAAGTTTCTTTTTGAAGTTTAATTGAAAGTTTTCAAATGGAAAGAACAGCATCTTCCACAACTAGGAACAATATTCATAAATCATTATGTAAAGAGAGAACTGGCACTAAACCAGTAGCACTCCTCCATGAATTCTAGTGGCTGTAGAAGCAATGCCTAATCTCAGGAAAACCCAGTATTGATTCTTCTTCACTCCTTGCCATGAATCTGTCCATCACTTAGCTCAGTGCTTTCTCTGGACAATTCTAATCCCTGTCTCTTCACTTTCTTTATTTTTTCCCCTCTGCCTTAGTAAATTAGGCCAGGTTAATCTTCTTCTGCAGAGGGAGGCTATTTTTAATTCAAAATTCTGGATGTCTGAGTCTTATCCAAAAAACAGGCTCAGAGGATACAGCACAAAAGAACAAAATTCAGCATCAGTATAGATATATTGACTTTGGACTGTTACCTATACCAGCAGTTTTAATATAGTTACATTTAGTTTGGAGTGATTGTGTGTGTGTTTTATATATTGTTAATTAAAATAAATGTAATGCTGAGTAAGTCCTGTTTTTCTGTTAGATCTATATCATATCACCACTTATCTTGTTTTCTGTCCAAAAGGAGACAAGTACTGGGTATTTAAGGAAGTGACAGCAGAGCCAGGTTACCCACACAGCCTAGTGGAGTTGGGCAACTGTTTGCCCCGTGAGGGCATTGACACAGCATTACGCTGGGAGCCTGTGGGCAAAACCTACTTTTTCAAAGGTGACCAGTACTGGCGCTACAATGAGGAAAAGCATGCAGCTGACCCAGGCTATCCCAAACCCATAACTGTGTGGAAGGGCATTCCTGAAGCACCTCAAGGAGCCTTTGTCAGCCGTGAAGGATGTAAGTGAGATAGCTGGAGGAAAGTTTCTATAATGAACATCTTGAAAGGTAGCACTAAAAGATTAGCTTAGAAATTTCTAATAATAGCCACCACTCAAGATTGTATTACTTGTGTCACATCAGCACACTTTCTTGTGCTGTAGTGCTATGCTGTGCGAGTGAGTGTGTGTGTTTGTGTGTGTATGCAGAGATTGTTTTTAGAATAGGACTGCAGAATGAACACATGCAAATGTAATTGCTATTAGACAAAATAATGGGTGCTGTTAGGTCAAGCATCAGAAAACAGCAGGGAGGCAGAATGTAGCTGAATAAGAACTGGTACTGAAAAGGAGAGGCACATCTCCTTTTCTGTTTTTCCACCACATTTTGACTGAATCTGAAATGGTATGCACTGCCTTTATAAGGCAAATAAAAGTAGTGAATTAGGAAGTCAGCCTCACTGTTAAAAAAAAAAAAAAAAAAAAAAAAAAAAAAAAAAGTATTTTAATGATGACACTTGAGTCATAGTCATATTCATAGAATTACTGGAACAAGTGATAAGTCTTTATTTTGCACAGTGAACAGCTGTGTATATTGCTGTTGCTTGTTTCAGGGTGTGAGTCACTCTTAATGGTTATTTTATAGTACAGCACAGAGAATAAGGTTGCATTACATAGCTTTGGGCTATGATTTATCTACACTTATTGAGCTTAAAAAGTTAGGTTTATAATAAATACATTATGAAACATTGCAGTGTTGCTCCAAAACCTGTTGCTGTCAACTGTATATAAATATTTCCCAACTAATTTGCAAGTTTAGGTAAAGGTAAGTAAAGGAAATCCAGTTTCAATCTATTTGTATAGCACTTTTAGCAGTGGTCCTCATCTCAAAGTAGCTTTACAGAAGTATAGAAACATAACATAAAAATTATAGATACTTTTATAAAAATTAAACTTTATAAAAATGATAAAGTTTAAAGTTATGTTACTATTTATCCATAATGAGCAAGCCTGAGGGGATAGTAGCAAGGAAAAACTCTAGCTCTCAATATTTCAATCATCGTCACTTCCTATGAGGCTCAAGACAGGTGGTGTTGAAGAGAGAAAGAATGACTGAACAAATTGACTAATGGCCGATTTATATTTACAAATGTTATAGGACTCGCACAGGGTTATGCATTCATACTTACATAATGTGAGTGTGTCCACTGTCACATGAACATAAAGGACTTTAGTTACTGCCACAGGTGATGATAAGGTCTCTGGTATCTGGCTATAATTTTTTTTATCAACAAAATATGATGCAGACATATTTAGTAATAATCTAAAGATTCCTCCACCTTTAGCAATATCAGTTTTATCATATAATTTAAATGTTTTTTAATGTTTTTTTTTTTCATTTGCTTACATTATTGTTTTCATGTCACTTTTTAGTTTGATTTGACTTTTTTATTTGTGATACATGTCAATTCCACCATCCTCAAGTTAGGCCAGATCCTTTTTCACTTAGTTGGATTGCTCATTTACATAGGATGAACCTAATAGCATTGTGGTACATACCTAATAGAACACCATTTGAGATTCAGTCACAGTAAAATAGTGAACCTTTGTTTTGTTTTGTTTTGTTTTTATGGTCATTTGCGAAAGTCCTGAAAATGATCTCTATTTTCATGTTTATTGTAATATCTCACTTTATATGGGTACACGCAACACCATTACAATAAACTAGCTGTGTCTTCATAGAACAAATTTCTTTCATTTTCAAAGTCAGTTTGCAAATTTAGAATTTTAATATTTTACCTATCTTGCCCCTTTTAAATCACTGTCAAGTTCCAGACTACTACTCCTACATTTTTGTAAGAGTTATGTGATATTAGGTGATGGGATATAATGGGGACACATATACACGATTCTGGAAAAGCACTGCAGATATTTCACATAATTGTTCTTTATTTGAATTTATTTGAATATTTTCTAGAAATGTGCTTCTAATTTAGGAGTATTTACAATGGACATTTAACTGAGCATACCATACAGTATCTAATATTTGGGGAACATACTTTTCTGATAATTTCTCAAAATATGGGTCATAAATGTTAAAGTTGTGAGCATATAAAGCCACACATACATTATGCTTCTGAATTTTTTTTATATCTGATACCTAACTTATATTATGTCTTCCTGATCCTCTATTCAGTTCATACTTACTTCTACAAAGGAAAGGACTACTGGAAGTTTGACAACCAGAAGCTAACAGTGGAACCTGGCTACCCGAAGTCCATCCTTAAGGATTGGATGGGTTGTGACCAAACAGAAGCAGAGAAGAACAAAGACAGACGCCTCCCCCATGACGATGTCGACATCATGGTTGCCATAAATGATGTGCCAAGCACCGTAAACGCGATTGCTGTGGTAATCCCATGCATTCTGTCTCTGTGCATCTTGGTCCTCATTTACACCATCTTCCAGTTTAAGAACAAAAGTGTCCCTCAACCTGTGACCTACTACAAACAGCCAGTGCAGGAATGGGTATGACAGACTAGGGAACACTGCAAAGTTAAACACTAAAAATGCTAGTGAGGGCTAACATGACAATGTTCAGAAGCACCTACACAACCAGTGCCTGTTTACTGCATTGTAATGCGAGAGGTGGGGATTGAAACATTGTTGAGTCCATGTCCTTCCATTTGGAACTAAACTTTGAACAAAATCTCTTTTTCTTTCTTTTTTTAATGAGCCAAAAGCACAGGTTTGCTAGGCTTTAACTGAGTGGTGGATTGCAGAGACAGGAGCTTAACCATTGCTTTGGCCTTACACTGCTACTGTAAAACCTTCTTTCCCATTCTCTCACATTCTGGGAGTCTGAGAACCACCACAGTGAATTCTAACCATCATGTGTCCAAGGAACACAAGAGGAACGATGGTCAGATGCCAGCAAATATATGTCCTATATATGCGCTCAACATGGACTTGTAAAGGAATTTCAAGAATTGTTGAAAGAATATGTCAGAAGAACAAAAGAGTGATTCTTTGTTAAAGACTTGAATAACATTATAGGTAGAAAGGCTGTAGAAAAGAGTAATACAAAGGGGCTTTGTGTATCTTGTAATCTTTTATCATGTCTTGGACATCTCACTTTTTGAAGCATTAAAGAAGCATTAACATTAACTATAGTGTATATATATATATAGTGAGGTCCAAAGGTCTGAGACCACATTGAAAATGTGATTTTTTTTTTGTTTGTTTGTAAAACAGACGGTTTTACAATTTTTAAATATTTAAAACAAAGAAAGTAAATGTTCAATATATTGAATATTTAATATTAAAGATTCTGCACTATTTCTAGGTCCCTATTTAAATGTAAGCAAATTTGTGATATTCGAGCACGTTAACTGCTTTGTACAAAAGGGTCAGATTTTCCTCATGTCTAATGTCTTCTATTGAAGCATGTGTTCAAACACAGACAACATTTGATAAAATTTTGCACAAATATATGGTTCTTGCTAGTTCGAATGCACACTGTCATTAAAGCAAAAGGGAGAAACTGAAATTCGTGTAAATATTTTTAAGATTCTACTTCTCACTCAAGCACTTATTCAGTTCTTGTCTATCATGAAAATTATTGTATTAAATAAAACAGTACTCAAAATAGAAGCATTTTTACTAGTGGTCTAAGACTATTGGACCCCACTGTATGTCCTAATAGAGAGAATTTTATGTGGCATCATTAAGGAACATGCAAGTACAGTACAGTGTTTAGGGTTTGAATTGTGTAGTGGGGAGGCATCTAAAAATCTAAACAGTTTCTGAAAGATTTAAAACACTTTTATGCATATAATTCCCTTGTTATATAATGCTATTATTATGTTAACTACCTGACACAAAAATTCATGAGAAGATTTTGCAGCCTGTTTTCACATTTGAGTATCATTTAAAATTTTGCTAATATGGTATTCCATAGATCAATCAGCCTATTATTCATTTACACCGAATATTAGTAAATATTCGTTAAATTGTTTTGATGTCCTAAGCCACCACTATTTCTTATACCTGAATGCAGTGCACAGGCACTATCAAGTGTCCTTTGGGTGAGTTTTTATAGATTTTATAGATTTGTTTTTCACTGATGTATTGGTTGGTGTCACTTCATATCAGCACTGCTAATGCACCTCCCCCTACAAATATGCAAGTATGTTTGACCTGGAACATTTTAGTGGCTAAAAGGCCAGTTTTTAATGTGACATGAATATTTTTCCAAATATGCTGGATTTTTCATGTGGTACTGACTATGCCACATCCACATAACAAACTGTGGGAAGTACAGGTTGTGGTGATCTTGTTAACCTTATCAAAAAATGTATATGTCCTTGGTTTGTTCATTCCTACACCCTATAATGTTTTTTTTAATTATGACATTTCTATGTGTAACTTTATTTAAGTGTACTAATTTGGTGAGCATTATAAAACATTGCTTAATCTAATCCAATCTAAATTCACCTTATTCAGTGATATTAACGATCTTCAAAAGTCCTAAAACAACTTTTAGGAAGCTTCAGTTCCTGTCCAGAGTTGTTTTGAGGCTAAAAAATTGTAAAGGTGAAAATATCATAGTTACAGGTCTAGGGTTTGATCCTGAGCTCAGGTTATTATCAGTGTAGCGGTTTGCATATTCTACCCATGGCACATAATTTTAATCCAGGTCTCTGGTTTTCTCACACCGGCCAGTAGATGGACAGGCTACAGTAATTGCCAGTAAAAATATCCATTCCCATTTTGTGCCCAGTGTTGAAGTGAGCCTCTGCTTATTGTACATTTTGCATTGTTGTTTGTTATTTTGGTACATTTACATTTCTGGCATTTGGCAGACGCCCTTATATAGAGCCACATACAAAAGTGCTTTAAAGCCTCTATCAATGAATACATCAATACTGGTTCACTAGGATACAGACTTAGGATACCAGCCTAAGACTATGTTGGGAGAAAATATAGCACAATTTTTTTTAAGTTTTAATCACAATATTTGTCACTGGCGTGAGAATGACATAAAACATGAAAGAAACATTTGAAATAACTTGAAGCATATATAAAGCCGTATGTATTGGCAAACTGTGTTGTCAAAATACAGTATGAAATACCTCTTTTTTTAGATTTTGGATGAGATAAAGCTTTCCTTTTATTCTGAATTTTTGCCACTTCTTGCAAGCCTAAACATAATGGCTTTTGCCTTTTGAACAAAAGAATACAGCTATTTTTAACAATTTTGTCATTGCCAATTCTTATCAACTAGCTATTTCTCAAGTATCACCCAAAGGCTACCAACTAGGGAAGGTTAGGGATAGTATATGTCCTCCAAAAGACATCTTTCAAACTTCTACTCATGCTATGTCAGAGGGCAGCTGAAGATACTCAGAACACACTTAGAGCAAAATACTATCAGCTGAAAACATATGGAGTAAAGTGCTAACTGCCGTGTTCTACTTTTATAATAGAGTTGTACCATTTTGACTCCTGGCCTTTCTTTGAATGCTCTACTGTTATCCCACTCCCACAAAACATAATTAAAATGCTCAATTTACAGGTCAGTGAGGCATGAATCTGCAGTGGTAGGCTTCATATTTGTCTATTTTTCTGTATAGTTTGCCACCCAGGTTCTATGTAACTATTTGTTCTGCAAATAGTTTTATGCATTATGCTGTATGTTGTTTTTAAGCATCCACATTTAATGGACTGGCACCACATTGGAATTGGGTACAGGAAGGTTGTTGTACATATTATGAATGTTAGTTCATATGAATGTTCTCTCAAAGTCCAAGGTCTGTTGTAAATGGCTGTGGTAGCTGGACAGTGTAGGTTACGCTGTCTGGAAGCTTGTAAGTACAGGGCCCAAAACCACAAGTAAAAAAGCAAGGTTCTTAACCCTCGACTGCTCAGCTATGTGCTTGGAATAGAATCTGCCTTGTAATTGAATTTAAGTAAAAGCATCTGGTAAATAAGTAAATGTAAATTGTTGTAAGTTTTGGGTATACTACACATTCTGCTAGTATTAGATATGTCTGAGGGGAAATGTTTTTCTTTGTTCTTGTCTTCCAAACATCTTTTCACCATTGACAATCTTTTTGTTTGTTTGTCTGCCTTAGGACCTCTAGGCCTTTTTGTGCCTCATCTTACATTTTGCCATGGCCTAGTTAATTCAAATGAATTACAATGATACATTTTTAAATTAGAATTTATTGTGCATCACTTAATGTAAATGAGCATGATTACCAAAACATTTTCCCTTTCTCCTCTTGGTAGATGTCCAGCTCTCCATCACATACTTTACTGATTTTAAATTTAGATTCAGAGCTTGTCTTTGGGAAGCAAAATGGCACAAATTTAAAGTAAAGGCAGGGTCTGCATAATGCAGATTCCACATTATTGTCCTGCAGATGAAAGTTCGAGCACCTGGCAGTGCCAGTCTGCAATGTGGCATAGAGGTGTACTATATTATGGGTTCATGATGTCCTAGGTAGGATTCATTTAAATGGAACACACTGTGCTGACTGTCTTCCTCACTTTGAATGGTTTGATGAACTGGCTTTGGGTGTAAAGAATGAAAAGGCAATGGGCAGATTGGGTTGAGTTGTAGCACAGAAGTGTGTGTTCCATGTTTAAAACTTTTTTTTTCATGAAACCTCCAATGTACTTTGTATAGTCATTAATGAATAAATCCCTTGGATTGATGCAGTTGATTATCAGAGGGTCATGGATTAAAAACATAACTGTTTCAGTATTCCATTCATTTACATTCACAACATTTGGCAGATGCCCTTTTCCAGAGTGACATACAAAAGTGCTTTGAAGTCTCTATCAATGAATACATCGATACTGGTTCGCTAGGTCTCAGACTAATGATGGTGGTAATATAGCACATAGAAACATTTTTTTTTGTTTTGTTTTTGTAAACAAGCAGAATAAATATGTGCTAGTTTTTCAGGAAGTGGTAGGTCTGCACCCATCGTTTGAAGACAGCCAGTGACTCAGCTGTTCAGAAATCTAGGGGACGTTCATGCCACCAACAAGGTGCCAGAACCGAGGAGAGTCTTGATGCATACCTACCTTGTACCCTGAGACCACCCTGAGAGATGGTGGGACCATTAAATTTTCTGGTTAAAAAGGGTCAAACACATACATGGTCATTCCATTACAATAATTAGGTCAGCCAAGACACAAATAACGTTTGGATGACATTTGCTTTTATAAATGGATCCTAATATACAAATATCTATACTTTTTATTTTCATTTACAGAATGGCCCTTGTCCTATGCGTTAATGAAATGCAGGCAGGCATAGAATAATGAATTTTGAGTTATTTCACGCTCACAAATTTTCTGGATAATTCCTGTAATAAAATAGAACTCAAAAAGAGAACTGCCTCAAATGATTTACTTCAAATATAATTCCCGATATCCATGTTAACAAACTGTGGTACCAATAATACAAGTGACTAAGGTATATGGTTAACAAATTAACCATATACCTTTAAAGTGAATGAAAAAATCTGGAGACAAATTTAAGTATAGGGTAAATCAAGGTAAGAACTGTTTAATGGCCAATTATGGAGAAATACCAGTAGGCCATTACTATGAAGACTTTAGGTGATTTTGTTTTGATTAACAGTAAAGGATTTGCATGGACCTTTAAAGGAAAATGGGCAGAATGGAATATTAAGATGGGTATAATGACGTTACACAGCACACAGTGCTGTACTCAATTCTTATTTGTCAAAAGTTAGTGAATAATTATTTAGAATTCAAATCACAGATTTATATTGAGACATTTATACATTATTGTTTCTATATTGTTACATCTTTGTTCAAAGGAACTTGGAGGATTCTCTACATAATTTAATGCCATTTAATGGATTTTAAAAGGAAAACATATCATTGTTGACATTAGTGAAATTATTTCAAATTTTTGGAAGGAGAGTGTGTCCATCTTTGAAGCAATTAGTAATCATTCCACCATGGGAGAGGTTTGAGGACAGAGGACTTTTTTTGTCTTATTAACATTCAGTATTAATTCAAGAAAGAAATAAAAGGAGAGGCTGAGGAAGAAACTGTTTATATTTGTTATAAACTTAAGTAATAATTGGAACTAATTTGTCTCCCAGATGTTTTAAAACAATAAATCTAACTATAAATGGTTAAAAATCACCGTCATTAATAAATAAAACTTTGCTGTAATTAAATTAATTAAACCTAAATGACCACTTGTTTAAAACTAAATCTAATTCAATGTACATTTAATCAAAAACATATTTAGCAGGATCAACTTTATGGTCATAGATTGTGTAATTTAAGGTATTTTTATCCTTTGACAGGGATTTGACCTACATTGTTTGCGGTCAACTTGTTTAATAATCAATTCTTACTACTTGTGCAGCTGGGTATCCTTAGAGTGTCATTATCACACAATACGTCCTCTGCAAACAAGAGACAAACATGTCAAACATGAATGTTGAAATTCTGTGTGAAATATTTGCCACTCTATATTTGTCAATTATATTACAAATGACTGATTGACTGTATGGATTCTGATCATTGGAATCATGGCCAGGTTTTAGTATTCATTGATGCCACTCATTCCTTTTTCTGTGCTACTCTTGGGCCTGCTGCTAAAAGTGATCTGGACATGCTACTGGAGATTCAAATTATGACCAGGAGACATACATACATAAATAATTTTTAAAGGAATTTGAAAAAAAATCTTTAATTTCTATGGGAAAATTTTGTTTTAAGTAAAGGAAGCCATGCCAGTACAGGTTTGTTCTGGGAAATAAAAAATATACAAAGAAAAATGGGAATATGAATATTCTCTGCTGATATTGCCTCATTTTATGGCACTGGATGACAGCCACTCTTAACCTCTACCTGCTGTTGCCTTTGGTTTCTGTACTCCTTTTAACAGACTAATAATAAGAAAATAGGGCAAACAAACATATCAGAGCTTGTTTAGAACTTTACACAAATTGATTTATGTTCTTTGTCTACAGAGGATTGATTACAACTGAAATTTTATCTAAAGCTTTAAAGTTATTTGTTTGATTTTTTTGAAAGTTTCAGTGTATTAAATGTACATATATCTTTGCTTAATTTGAATGAATTTATGAAGCGAACAGTTATTTAGACAAAACAACAGAGAATCTGTCTGTGCGACCTTTTGATATTGTCTAATTTCCGGGTCAAATGTTGCTCAGCCTCACGCATGGATCATGTAAATACAACAGTTAATAGAGGACTTTTGTATTTTTTTCCTTCATTCTTTAAGAGTAGCATATAATATTTTACACATCATATACAGTGATGTCATTCCTAACAATGGCAGTGATTTTTACATAATCTTGATCTAACAATATTTAAGCTTTATTTGCAAACGTTTGCCTTTTAGCTCCATGGGGATTTAACTGTGTTTTTGTTTGATTTTAAGTTCTACAAGGTGTACCTAAAAAATCATTGCCATGTCCTATTAACAACAAAATTTCAATAAAAGCAAAAATTGTTATTGAATACTTGCTTCTATGAAATGTGTTTTTTCTTGTTATGTGTATTTACATGTGGATATGTAGGTCTTTATATTAACTAACTTTATTGGTTAAAACGGCATTGGGTAACATATATTAATTGTGCAACAGTATGCAATAGTACAATTCAGGTTTAATATAAACATATTATAATATGGAACAATTAGCATGCACTGTAGAAGTGTTTGCATAGCATATGAGAGTGCATGTTCTAGCCTTTGTATAATTATAGCTGCATGCTGTACCACTCACCAGTAGTCAACTAAAATAAGCTTTGTGTGTTCTAAAATTCTGAAGTTCCACTCTGAAACACATTAGAAACACTCACCAGCCACATTAATAAGAATACATGGGAGCAGCACAATGCAGAAAATAATGCAAAAAAATGTATTATAACATCCATGTAACTCAAATAAGCACTCTGTACAATCATGGTGAGCAGGACATCTCAGAAAGCACAACACATCAAACCTTGACGTGAATGGGCTACATCAGAGACCTTTCCTGTCAAACAGGAATCTGAGGCTTCAGTGAGAATAAATTCACTGAAATGACTCAAAGATTGGAAAAGCAACATCTGATCTTCCATTCTTCAAATGTTTAGTTTCAGTTATGCATTTTCATATTCTGGTGAAAAATTAGTGGTTGTGTGTCACGGTGACATCACAAAGAGAGATTTGCTAGCACAGGTACAAAAGCTTAACATTCATAGTGATAAGAAATCCAGTGTAGTGGAGACAACAAATGTGGGACTCAGACCAGCCAGTTAGTAATATCTGAGAGGAGAAACACGATGGTGTTGACACTCTAATTAGCATTGCACTTAAAGCTTTGTAGCCTTAACTGTTTGAGCAGACAAGGATCTGAGACAGCTGGACAGTCTAAAAAACTAAAACGCTGCTCTTTAAGTAGATCTCAGTGGCATCATTATCAGCAGTTTCAGCCAAATGGCATTGTGGGTAATGTAGGAAGCCAAAGTGAAAATATACCAACATGTCAATAAAAAAAAAAAATCAATTGAGAACTATATTATTATATTAATTAATCCTTATAAATGAAAAGCCCATTAATTCTAAAGGTTAATATGCAAGTTGTTCGAGATGGATTTTCCCTTTACTCTGTCCACTTCAAATAGACCATTCAAACTCAGGCTGATTAAAAAGAAACATGTTTATAGATGCTACATATGCCACAAGATATCATCCATTTTCTTTACTTTACTGATTTGTCACTTAGAGAAGTGATCACATATCACATGCCCCTAATACCAGTTTGTACACGATATCATGAAGCTCATGTCATCTACCTTCTTGTCACCCATTTTGCACTGAGGAAGTTCAGGCACTGCTTCCAGTGAATCAGTCCTGTGTTCAGTTTTAACACCCTGTGTGACTGGTGCTTCATTTCCTTGGGATGATGAACAGCTTTGATTCTTTTCAGTTTGATTCCTCTGGTTTTGATCTGAGGAACTGGAACTTGAACCTGAATCCATGACTGCAGAAGAAGAGATCTGAGCATTAGATTGTTTCATGGGGAGATATGATGAACTTGAATGATCTAACATGTTATGTAAGAGGGCAACATTCTTAGAGAAAGCATTCAAATTCTGGGAGCAGTTTGGGACTCAGTGTCACCCCCAAGTGGAGAAAGCTACTAATAAATATCAATCCAATCAAGCTCTTTCCTTAAAGGGCACATTAATTTTTCATTTTCAGAAGATACTCATCTAGTCACAAGGCAGCTTAACAACTTCAAGTAACTTTGGTGGCTTGGTTTTATACACATAACTACACATCTACCATACAAGAATTCCATATAAATGTAAATGTACACGCAACGCTGTAATGATGTTGTTAGGGTGCTGACGAAAGCTGATGTGTGTGAAATGCTTCACACACACACTTACTTCTTATCCCTCTCGGATTAGCTTGCAGTGTTTCCAGGCAGAAAATGTGTCGCCGCTGCAGTGACGTCAGCTGAACAGGTGGTGAGCTAATCAAAGTCTTGGAGAAAAAAAGGCGTCATAACATGCGTTTTAACCTGATTGGTTGACAAATCCGCGTAGCTAACAGAAGTGGTTGCTATGCGGACGGATGGGAGTTTAAGCTCTAGCATAAGGTGGGTTGTTTGCCTTTATGGAGTTCCTAACTTTACTTCTCTGTCTAGCAATGTTATATTCACAAGCATTATATTAATATTCATATTTTATACCCTCGGTTTCTTATATAAAATCATTTACAATTAAATCAGTAATTAAATTAGTAACTAATAAACTATATTGACAACTATATGTCATTGTTCAAAGCAAACTTGTTTGTAAACATTTCTTCCGAATTATAATAGAAAACAAACCTTGGTAAAGAACAAAACAGGAACGTATCCCATCATCCACAGCGGTCTGCGTAGGCAGGGTTGCCAGTCGCGAACACATCTATACTGCGTGACAGATAAAAGTAGTCCGAAGACAAAGCGATATTAAATACAAATTTCTTTAACTAATTTATTACAGTAATTTCACAATTCAATTCCACAAATATAGAATACCTATGTATGGAAATAGGTTTGAAATGGCTAAACAATATATTCCTAATGCACTGGGCTGAATGTTGAGAATTGGCACGATAGTCGGGCAAGAAAGGAGAATAGCTGGCGTGACCGCTAGTGTATGATTAAATATATCGTTATAACGTATGCAATCCCTTCAAACTACAGACAAAAACAAACCCTGGGAAGCGGTTGTAAAAAGTAAAACCAATTTCTTGGTGTGGAGGACCTGGCAACATTGCGTAAAAGAAACTTAAACGTGGTTACGTACAGACGTTGTTAAGGAAGTGAACACGTGGGTTACGTGAGACCATACTTCTCAGAAAGCTTCGGCCCACTCCCGTGGTAAATATATTATATATCTTCTTAGCGACATGTCTCAGTATAGTAGAAGTCGGTGTGTATTAATCCTATAATAGTCAAGTAACAAGAAATCACCTGGAACAACTTCTAAAGTCAAGTTTCGTTACTGACCAATAGCTGGCTAACTAATTAAGCTAGCTAAATATATAAGGCATAACTCCAGGGCCTCTGTGGGTTTCAACAAGCGGCGTTTGCGAGTTACTTTAAATATGCGATTCACCAAAATCCAGGTTTCGGTTCCATATACAAAGATGAATCGGTAACTTTGACAAGGGGACATAAAGTATTTTTAGTCATAATTTATATTCAGTTATATATTTCTGTAGGCACCTGATGGACATCCCATTGAACAGTATTCTATAAACACCCATTTTTCCCTCCTGTTCTGAGGTGAGAGGTGGTGGTAGGACTCCACTAGCATGTTTTCCATGTTTTCTCTTTTTGTTCGCTACAGAATGAAAGTTGAAGTACCGTAGTATACAAGAGTCGAGCTTTATTTATTTATTTATTTATTTATTTATTTTATAAATAACGAGTACATCAGAGGGACAGCTCATGTTGGACGTTTGGGGGACAAAGTTAGGGAGGCCAGATTAAGATGGTTTGGACATGTTCAGAGGAGGGAGAGTGAGTATATTGGTAGGAGAATGTTGGACATGGAGCTGCCAGGCAGGAGGCAAAGAGGAAGGCCAAAGAGGAGGTATATGGATAGAATTAATGAGGATATGAAGCTAGTGGGTGCAAGTGTTGAGGATGCAGAAGATAGGGATAGGTGGAGAGAGATGATTCGCTGTGGCGACCCCTGAAGGGAAAAGCCGAAAGAAGAAGAAGATTTATTTTATAAATGCGGCCAATAACATCTCAATAAAAACTCTTCAGTAAATAATGTAGATGCATTCTACTTGAATTTCTCACCAAGTGCATTTGAATACACCAGAGCTATCTCTGCAGTAATAAATATTTAATAAACAGTGTCATTTCCATATTGTTTGCTAATATTAAAACACCAGCATAAAATAAAACAATTTTTTGTGTGTAAATATAAAACTTAATATACATCAGCTACAGAACAACATTATCTTAAATCTTGCCACCCCCCTTATATTTGCTGCTGTTGTCATGTAATTTAATAATTTGTTTAGAATAAATGTGTGATTTTATGTTTGTAGGAAATCACAACCCCTCAAATCTGAATTTAGGCTTTTTTCAGGTCATTCCTAGTACGTATACTAGTTGATCTCTGAAAAGTTTGAATATGTTTTTCCATAAATCTAATGTCAAAGTAATATAGTCATTGTAGTCTTAATATTGGGAATTAACACAGCCATGGCACCACATAGCACTATGGTCTTGAAGGAATGTTTTCATTTCTCTGTGTACTGCACCAGCTGTAAATGATTCAAATGACCATAAAAGCTTCTTGAGACCTCCATAGCATTGTGGTTGAGTTTTTCCCTGACAATGCAGCTCTCAGGTTAGTTGTTATAAAGGCAGTTTGTACCTTACTTAACATCTGCCCTTTTCCACAGTTTCTGGTCAGAGTGATCCTGTCTTTGGCAGTTCTGTATCAAAATGGCAGTCAGAACATCCTTTGAGAAGAACAATGAAATCGGCTGCTTTGCTAAGCTCACCAACACGTACTGCTTAGTCGCAATAGGTGGCTCGGAAAACTTCTACAGGTAAGTTCTCTGTCGGTCTGTAAGTGACTGCATGTAATTCTAATAAAAATTTAGGTCCTGAACATGAGTCTGTATAAAATCTGGAAGTAAACAAAGGTCAATCTTTGCAGTGTCTTCGAAGGTGAACTATCAGAAACAATCCCAGTGGTGCATGCATCTATAGCAGGATGCCGGATCATCGGGAGAATGTGTGTGGGTAAGTTTGAACCTATTCATCACTGCGTTGCTTTTCAGAGAATAGCTGTCTTCTAAGTGTTTTTTGCAGTTGTATAATGCTTAGCCTAGTTGTATAACAAAACTCACCAAAAACATAAAAAGTAACCCACAGAATTCTCCTAATCAAGATTTTTAGAGGTGGCTGAAGGGCTTTAAAGCTTTCATAATTGCCGTAATGGTTAGACGGTTAGAGCCCCTGCTATTTTGGTACTTCTAACAAATGCAAATGATTAATACAGAAAGTGAGTGGAAAATTTAAGTGGGTATATACTCACTGTCCACTTTATTAGGAACCACTGTGCATAACTGAAGCTCTTGATCTGTATCTGCATGTTTGATTGGATAACTACATAAATGAGCATATGTAGAGGAGTTCCTAGTAAAGTGGGCGGTGAGTGCACATATGCACTCTACATGGCAAAAAACAATGTAAATTTAAAAAAAAAAAAAAAAAAGGATGTGGAAAATACGGTTCTATTGCCTTGTTGTGCACACCCTTTTATAATTGGATATGTGGTCACAATGAACCAATCACATTCAATCTCAAAGGTAATTATCCTATAGCTGTCAGAAATAAGATTATTCTGATTAACCCCAAATATAGATCTGCTTTTTCTGTGGGATTTTCTTCACATCCTCTTGGTTTGATTTGACTGCTAAAGCCATGGTCAGCAAAGAGCTTACAAAGCATGCATGATATCTCACTTGTTGAAAGCCATTAATCAAGAGAAAGGTATAAAAGAATTTCCAAAACATTTGATGTCCCATGGAAAACTATAAAGGCCAATGTAAGGAGCTGGAGGAGCTGCAGGAACATCTGATGAATACTACAAAGCATACATCAAGATTAAAGATCAGAGACCAGACCTGAATTATTTTCTTTTTTACTTGACTTGTGTTAAAGTTGGAATTCCAAATTGAAGGTAGAAAAAGTCCAGACAACATTCATCTTTGTTTCCTTTTTACATCCCAAGAAGCTGCCATTTTAATGGGTGTACAGACTCTTCTATCCACTGAGTGCAGCAATAAGAAGCTGTTTTCACAGCAGTGGAATATAGACAATAACCTGATTTAAATGCATTTGGTTTTGACCCTAAAAAATTTTACTTGAATATTATACCATAGCCTGTTGAATTCCCTAAATTGGTTGGTCAGGAGGTATTAATGAATTGTCTATAACAGCAGCTCTGACAGTAGTGCTAGTTGCGAGGAAAATCACAAGTTGATATTAATATGCTCATTTTAATGCAGTGATGTCTGTAGTACGAACTTGTTCACAGGGACTTATGGTGGGTGATATTTATATATATAATCGATTGCATTGTCAACAATTGTATTGGTCAGTATAACAGCACCATCATGCTTACTTATTACAGTCACTTAAAAAATTAATGTCTTGAGATTATACTTGATATTATTTATTTGATTCTGGGAAAGTCTACTGTTTAATATCTTGAGTTTTAGAGTGTATGCTCACAAATCCATGTGTTTATAACTTCATTTACCTTTATCTGAGGTCCTGATTTTTGCCACAAATCTTACTTTTACTTCATAGGAAACCGTCATGGACTTCTCGTGCCCAGCAGCACAACAGATCAGGAGCTGCAGCACATAAGAAACTGCTTGCCAGATGCTGTGCGCATTCAGAGAGTAGAGGAGCGACTGTCTGCACTCGGCAATGTCATCGCTTGCAACGACTATGTGGCTCTAGTTCACCCCGACCTTGACAGGGTCAGAATAACTTTGTGCTCAAAGATGAAAAATGTATCAAAACTATATATATAAAAGCACCTAACAGGTTTTAGTAGAATGTGTAAATGTGTGACTGAGTGTCACAAAATAAATTTGTCAGAGTTGCCAATGTATGCTCTATTGAACAGTAGCAGAATCTAAATTGGATTTAAACTTAAATCATTGGATGAGCAGGCCCAGGTGTTAAATAGGGTGTGCCATATGACCTAATTTCCAGTGTGATTAACAGCTACTGTACTGCACAGGAAACAGAAGAGATTCTGGCTGACAGTCTTAAAGTGGAGGTGTTCAGGCAGACGGTTGCTGAGCAGGTGCTCGTGGGTAGTTACTGTGCCTTCAGTAACCAGGGAGGGCTTGTGCACCCTAAAACGTCTATTGAAGACCAAGATGAGCTCTCATCACTCCTGCAAGTGCCTTTAGTTGTGAGTGAATGTCCTTCTCCTCCTTTTAAAACTTGCATATTAATGTTGTATTAATAAACTGCAGTTTTCTTTTACATTGCATGTATGTAAAATGAAATGTAACATTTATTTTACATTTATACTGAGAATATTGGTTCTAAAATACTGTAATAACTCAGTTCTAATATATTTTTGTTTAAATGCTTAACAGGTTTTTTTTTTTTTTTTGTTTGTTTGTTTGTTTTGTTTTTTTTAAAACTTAATGCTATTCATCTTTGGTCAGTGCAAGTAACTGGGATCTTGTTTTAGGCCGGTACTGTAAACCGTGGCAGTGAGGTGATTGCTGCTGGCATGGTGGTTAATGACTGGTGTGCCTTCTGTGGTTTGGATACCACGAGCACAGAGCTGTCTGTCATTGAGAGTGTGTTCAGGCTGAGTGAGACTCAACCGAGCACCATAGCCACAACCATGAGGGACTCGCTTATTGACAGGTACAATACACAGCTTTAGTGATTTCCATAACCTTCTGTTTTTGTTTGTCAAAATGCTTAATAAAACACTGATTAAAAAGGTAAGAATACTAGCAACATAAAAACTTACATTTGGGACAGAGCACACAATTGGGTCAGCAATGATTATGAAGATGTGTGTTCACTGTTAATGGGAATGTTATTATTTTGTGTTCCAGTCTCACATAAGTTCTCCGTTGTTTTAAAATGTTTTGGAAATGGGTTGAATGCCAGACCAGGATGTGGACATCACCATCAAGTGCAACATTTTTGCTTCGTTCTGGACACATCTCTAGGGATGCACATACACTTTGTCACTCTCACATTTTGTATTGTATAAACTGATGTAAAGCTAAAAAATAATTAAAATATATTGGATAAATCCAGTTTCCAACATTACATTTCACTGGTAAATCAGCAGAACCAAAATGCAAGGTAAAAAAAAGTTTACCATGTAAAATATTCATGAAGTGAAGAGTTTTAATGTCACTTTCATTGTGTCGATGAATTGCAGTATCATTAAAATTTTGGTTAACACTCGCATTGATGTTTGGAGAATTTCTGCCTTTCTTCATGTCATTTCCTCATGTCACTTGCAAAGCAATACATTTTTAAGCTAGAGATGACTGATGCAACAGTATAATATTGATAGTGTTAAATAACATCTGGTTGTTTTCAGGAATATCGCAATCATCAGCAGTTTATTACTCGCCAGCTCAAATGTAGATTCATCAGATAGTCATTGTTATAATATGTTTAAAATTAATTTTTATGACTTCACCACTCGGTTCTACATGTACTTTTCAGTGTTGATTACTTCTGTAGGTGCTATATGAATGTGTCTGTATATCTTTTTTTAAATGCAGCACTGCCGTTCTTTTCAGACTAAATGCTTTCACCTTATCACCTACTCGTGCTCATTTTTCCTACAGTGTGTTAAAATGTCAGGTCACAAAAGCACTATTTTTGTAATGACTTCACATTCAAATATGTCAGTGAGACCATGTGGTGAATAAGTGTGTTCTTTATTGGCATTTTAATGTGGTAATATTCAAGCTCAAATGTTTGCCAGCACAGAGTGAATAGTGAACAATGCATAGCTGTGGAAAATGCAGTCTATTAGTTATTGTTTGCTTCATTCTTTGGTGTTTTGCTTCATGTACATATATGCAGCAGTTACATTCAAGCAAGTTTTGCATCATAGAATAAAAAAAAAAAAAACAGTAGGCAAACGAAATGTATACCTTCCAATAAATGCCATATTCACCAAGAATCTTATCACTGAGAGGTCTACCAGGAGTTTCTCCTTAAAAATTATTTTTAATGTCTTTTAAAGTCTGATTTTTAATGGAATTTTTTTGTCTATCGTTTCTCACTTGCTGACTTGGGTGCAGTCCAGATCATCTAGTTAGGAGCCACTCTTAAGATTCTTTATGAATAAGCCCCTGACCTATTGCAAAAAAGCAATAATGTTGGAAAAACATGAATATTTTATCCTATATTTTATCCATTTGTCTGAAATTGAACAATTTTATCATCTGCAAAAGAATCTCATACAATAAAACATACAAAATACAAATTCTCTTGGGTCCCAATGACAGATTGAATGTTAAAATGTCCATCTTCTAAATTGTCAAGTGACAAATTCACTTTTTTATTTTAACAAACATCCAATTTAAGTTATAAACACATAATAAGCAAAATAATAAAAGGCAAAAAGTGATATGTTCGTAGCACATAAATGTAAGGCCATTCAAAGGTTGAGTTCAATACATTTTAATGACTAAAGGCCCAAACACACCAAGCTCATTTTACTTTGATTTTGGGATTTTCATAAACCCAAGATGATCTTACCTCTACAGTGTTTCAGAGAAACAACCACAAAAATTTTGGAAGTGCATACTATATGTGTGGTAACTAATTAAGGCCATTATTGCACATTAAATCAGTCAGATAACACTTGGAACTCTGTATTGAAAGTATTGTACAGGTTTTCAGAAACATAAAAGGCTGCTCTTCATTTCACTACTAGTTTTAATTTTCAGTTATTTAAGTTTTTTAAATGCAATTATGCAATCAGCCAATTAAGTGGCGGCAGCACAGAACATAACAACATAAAGATACAGCTCAAGACCTTTAGTTAATGTTCCCATCAAACATCAGAATGGGAAAAGGCCATTTTAACTGTGGCATGGTTGCCACTGCCAGATTTGTTGAGTATTTATGTATCTGCAAATTTTACATGCTACATTCTCTCAAGTTTACACAGAATGGTGCTGAAAACTAAAAACAAGACGGTAAAAAGCCCTGGTGATTTATTTCCTAATCTTTAACGGTCTAGTTTGGGTGACTCCGTGGCCATGATGGCCTCAGATGTCAGTTCCTGGCTGAGAGTAAGGGAACCCACATGGTCCTCTGTTGTTATAGCCCATGCACCTCAAGGTTTGCCATTTTGTTTATATGGAGATTTATAGACTCCATGCAAGAACAACTGAATGCAGAGAATTCAGCACAAGGGGTATAGTGGACACATCTGAACCCCAACCCCACACACACACAAACACCCTTGGCAATAAACAGAACTTTCCTTGGCAATTTCTAAATCAAGTTATTGAATTATGTTTTAGTATAAATTTGCAAACTAGCTAAATAGATTGTGTCACACTGTTCTTGTTATAAATAATGAAATAATACTGTCTGCCATGTAGATGTGGAGTAGTTGATCATAACAGCATGAAACATAAAACAATTACAGCTTTAATACACATATAACAGTTAGATCCATTCAATTCAGAAGGAATTTCAGTTGTCTAGTAAAATACTGAAGTAGGCAGGAGGAAGTCAAATAGTGGTTGTCAAACACTGTATAGAAACAATAAGTGTATTAGAATGCAGCCCTGGTATTGGTCAGGATTATACTGTCATATTATTATGATGAAAGCCATTGAAACAGCTTTTTAAGCCTATTTTGAACTATTATAATCTGCAAATCTATGTGCAGCAGTTTGCATGGGTGACTGTTAACAAATTCATTATTTAATTTTGGTTAATCAGCTTGCAAAATCCAGTGGCAGTAAAGGTACCACACCTTAGCAGCAACCATAATAAATTTGGATATACAGAAGAGGTTTGTTGGTGTGAAAGATGCAAGCAAAGGTACATAAAAATTAAAAAGAAAAATGCTCAGTGTAAGCTTTATATATCGGAAATGGGTTTCAGTTAACTTAATTTTCATTCCCCTTTATTCCATAGGCACCATGTTGTGATTTAATTTGCCCATTATGCAACCAATAGCCAATGTAATTATATATTAACTATTTTTTAACAAATTATTGTGTGATCTCTTTTCAAAACTTAAACTTTGGTCTGTGATAATAACAGTAGCCGATACAATCATTAGAATTGTAAAAACACAGTGATATCTGAAAGTATCTGGCCAAGAAACAGACTTAAACAAAGGCAATTCCTGTCTGATGCCATAGCAAATATCATCATTGCATAATAAAACACAATTATTTTTCAATTTGCATCCCTGGACAATTGCATAAGTAGATACTGGCAATTGTAAAAAATAAAAAAAATTAAAAATAATAATAATAAAGTAAAATATAGATGTAGATATATTACATTTCCTGGAAGCCCACTTATGTCTTGTCAATAAACTTAGAAAAACTTTAACAAAACTGTCTATAAGTAATATTGATTCCATCATTCAATTTCAGCACGCCTAGTGCACTAAAGATATCAGCTAGAGTAAAAAAGAGAGGGAAATGAAAAAAAATATACAGCAAGGCATCTGTGTAGAAAGTTGAATTGATGAATGGTTATGGTCACTTCGAGGGAAGGCCTCAGATTCAGACATTCCAGCTAGTTGTGATCTTTTAAGTCAAACCTTACATTGAGAGAATGGAGAAATTTGTTAAGACAAGAAACAGTTACAGGCTTGCAATACAAGTCAGAAGTTTTAGTGCACATAGGTTCTACACACCAATTAGCTAAAACATGAACAACTTGTTACTAAACATTCACAATCGACACAGCAGCATAAAACACAAGTAGTAAACATCTATTTACTATGAACTATATAGTAATGTCAGCTTACAAACCTCTAGCTGGGATTAGGTAAGATGTTGTAACTAATTAGAATTCTGTGTGTTTTTGAGATATTAAGCATTCCTTTGCTAACACAGCCCAAGCAAAATACAGGAAGATTTAATACCTGGCTTAGAGCCCTATAGTACTGAGGCATTTCTCAGATTTAAGCAATGAGAAGGAGTTCAGCTATAACACAATCATATATTCTAGTCGTATTCTAAACTACCATCTGGAACCTGCAACTCCTGTAACATTAAATGAGTCTGACAACTACTGGATAAATAGGCTTTGTTAAGCTAAGGAAGTTATAACAATAGGGCATGGAAAATCACTGGGTTCATATACACAATGGCACGCATGCATGTACACAATGTAACAAACCTTGTTATTCTCATGTAAGACGTAATAGTTTTTATCCTGATTGTTTTGTGGTTTTCAGAATCCATTTTTTTAGCCAACTCTGTTCATTGCCGAACCTTGCCTGTTTTTGACCATGCTCTTATAAATACTTTTGGGTCGGTTTGCCTGCTATTTTTGAATAAAGCATTTACATGCAATTGCAGCCAACTGGATGCAATGCAACATGGATGCAACAGGAATGCACCGGCAGCAAATTCTCCTTTCTCTTTATCCCACCTATTGCTCATCCAGACAAGTATTCTTGAGGTGCAGCCATGTGATTTAATAACAAGATTTCTTGCTAGAATTTTCCATCTACTTTTCTGATCAGGAGAGAGATTCTGAGCAGCAAAAATCAGTCAATGTTAACAGACAAGGTGCTAGCCTGGGCTACCAGTCTGGTCTCAACTGGAGAGCACATCACAGTATATGACCAGTTCAGTGAAATTTTCTCATGAACCTTTCATCACTCCCAAGAGGCAAGATCAATGTAGTGCTGCTGAATTTTTGCTAAAGTTCAAACCCCTTGCTGTGGGTAGTGGATCAAATAAACCATCCATTAAAACCAAAATAATCGCCCTTGTTGATACACTCAACCTGATCATACAAAAACGTCAAACCCCACTTCAAGTTCAAGCTCTTGATGGCAGACACATTGGAGGAGGATAAATCACTCACTCACCGTGGCCTAATCACAATGCTCTAAGTCAGTGCTCTTCACCACAAAACAAATTTCATTCCTGGTAAACATCATCACCATGTAGCCCACTGTTCTTAGACTCCCATGGATGCAAACCCATGACGTCCAAATGCCCTTGGCAAAGAGAGAGATAATTTGTTGGTCTAATCACTGACATTTAAAATGTCTTAATTTTCCCCAGCTCCTGGCTGCAATGAATTACTTAGAAAGCCTTTCAAACCTTTAATACCTAAATGATGCTAGGAGACTAAACTCAAGACAAGCACAGTGGGTAATTTTTAACACCAGATTACAGTTCATATCTGTCTGGATTAAAAAAAAATAACAAAGAAGTCTCTCTCACACATTTATCCCACAGCCCCCACAGCACATAATAATCATTCTCCTGCAGTTATGCATGGTAGGAGCATTATCCTGGGACATCGGTCAGGATAGCAAGAATTGCCAAGTACATGCCCAGAAGGTAAAACCATGAGCCAGCAACTCTGCAGGATAAACTGATCATCTAGGCACCTCACCTGTTAAAAGCACTATACAAATGTAAATATATGGCCACCAAAGGCTGCACTTCTCAACACTCATGCTCCACATCACACTCCAACTGACTACTGACTGCACTTGGACTCACTCACACATGCTCATGCATATACACACTATAAAAATCAGGCACAAACAAACTCATGATGTGAAATATCATTCTGCTTTGTACAGCTGATATACCATAACTTGCCATTTGGGAATCTGACCCTTGCCTGATTTTGACCAAGCTTACATAAACAACAGTGTGTGTGTTTGTGTGTGTGCATGTGTGTACATCATAGAACTTACCATTCTGTAACACTTGAGAGAAAGTCAATTTGCGCCAGATCAATTTCTGCCTAAAGGCATAAATGGTATTTATTACATCAATATACCTCTTGAATAGCTTAATGACTTAATGGCAGCCTTTTTCCAAAGTTCATGACTTGCTGACTCACCTGGCCAATGATGTCTTTGTCTCGACTCATGAAGGATGAGCTGTGCTTTACACACACACTGAGCACTCGTTGCCGAGCATCCTCCACACTCATGTCAAACTCAAACCTGAGAAACAGGTATAGATTGTGTTAGATTTTAATTATTATCTGTGATTGTTTTAACTGGGGATTGAATAATAATAATAATAATAATAATAATAATAATAACAACAACAACAACAACAACAACAACAACAACAACAACAACAACAACAATAATAATAATGAATAAACATATATGATTTGTGAAATATAAGTTAAAGAAAGAAATGTACTTTTTATGTTCTCTCAGATTTATGCACACATACACACCTCTCATTAAACTCAGGGTTCAGATCTTTTTTCTTCACAGCAGTCTTTCTCTTCGTGGCTTTGCTTTTATCAGGCAGCAGAATCAGAGAGACATAAGTGTCTAAACCTTCTTTCGATGATGTCACCAAGCCTCTAAAATATCATACACAATCATAAACAGCAGAACCTCATTTTTAAATGAAAGATATTCAGCACATATGAGTGTTTTTATAGTGAATATTGATACTGCTTTGCTACTCCTTTTTTTCTTTTAGTAACTTGCATAAACAAGAAAGCCATATTTTATATAGTTGCATAATATATAGCAATGTAATGCATGCAATATTCATCACTCTCATTATATGCCATTAAAATATTATTACACAAATATGTGGGGTTGGCAGCCTGATATTCTAAGATTACTTAGTCATTTCAAACATCATTGTATATGTTCAAGAGTTGTTATGGTTGTGTTAACGTGATGTTCTTTATTTTGGAACAAGTTTTTCCAGTATGTTGACATCAAGACTACAAGAAAAAAACCTTATTCACGTGATCAGCTATTGTTAGCTGATTAGATGACATTTTGGAAAAATAGTAAGGAATGAGAATATAAGTGAGAAAGAATTCACACTGAAAAGCAGAAGTAATGTAGTTTAGCATCTCAATTTTGAACAAGGTGACTGCCTCAGTCCCAATTTTAGTTAAAAAACATGTTGAGCGTTAGTGTTTTTTATTGTGTTTTATAATAGGAATTACTATTTATTTTACCCTGTGTATATACATATGGAAGCAGGGCATGGGTTTTTTCCATGCGCTGTTCCATCTCCAATAGCATAAGACCTTTTTATCTACACTATGTTGCCAAAAGTTCTGGGACACTCCTCCTAATCATTGAATTCAGGTGTTGTTATTCAGGGGTTAGACTTGGCCCATTAGTTGCAGTGAAAAGAACTTTTAATGCTTCAGCATACCAAGACATTTTTTTACAATTTCTTGCTCCCAACTTTTGGGAACAGTTTGGGGATGCCTCCTTCTGTTCCAACATGACTGTGCACAACCCCTGAAAAACAACACCTGAATTCAATGATTTGGAGGGGTGTCCCAATACATTTGGTGATATAGTGTATATATATTTACTGTAGGTATTAGGTATTCCATAAACTACTTAAAAATTTAATCTGTATATATTGAAGGCATTTGCTTTAGTTGGTTAAACCCTGTCATAAATATGAGCGTCTCCAGTACGTTTTACTCAAGATAACACTATCTTGCTCAAATCTTTAATGGTTTCCACCCTTTCATATTGCCTTTTTGTATTGGGGTGACACAATGCTTGAGTCTGCAAGTCTATGACCATATGACCAATTATTAGCACCGCTAATAATTAACTATAGCGCTGAATCTAATCTTATTTATAAATCGATTGAATATAATGAATGTGGCAGTAGGAATGCAATTAAAAGAAAAATAATAGACCTGCAGCCATGAATAATCACAGCAAGTTTCTTCTGATAGGACAAAGAAATTCTGATCTGTCCAGTGGTGGCCATCTGCTTATTGCTTAATACAGGACCAGCACCAAGTGCCAAAAGTGCTGCCATCTTAGAGTTCAGGATCTGCATTAAAACACATAACATGAATAATGATTAATGTATTAGTACTATCATTTTTGTTTACATTTTTCTGAATATGCATGCCTCCTCTGAGTAGATGAAACAATTCTTTTTTGCTCCAAAATTAATATCACTGTTATTTAAGCTAAAATGATTAATAACATCTTTTGTCAAGTAATTCAAATAAACAGCTTTTATAAAATAAAGATTGGCTTAATGCTGCTGATAATATCAAAGAAACAGCATGTCATAAGCTGCATGCAGACATGGGTGCAAGTGTAGTTCATTGTAGTTCTAATGAGGTCAAAGGCAGAGGTATACAAGACGTAAGGCAAAGTCAAAACTCAGGTGTGGGTCATGTGTTGAGCAAACAGGATAAACTTGGCAAAACAAGCACAAATCAAGAGACGGGAAAATATTCAAAAAACTATGGCCAAAAGTCTTGGTAAAGTCAGAAACTCAGAGTGCTTCACAGAGAATATAGTGAATGAGTGTCTTTTATATAGTGTGTGAGTGTGTGTGAGACTGAAAATGAGTGTGCTCAAAAGTCTGGTGATTGGGACCAAGTAAAATGCTATGGTTTCTGGGAAGTGAATTATGGAGGAGCCATGTTTATACGTGTGCTGTCAAAAGTGGAGTTTGTGGTTCTGTCACAATGCAAGTATGCAGAAAAATGTTTTATTAAAAGTTTAATTCACTACTGCAGCACAAATAATTACATTCTACCTGTATTTGCTTTTTCCCATTTAAATCACTCTTATGTCAGTGTCAGACTGGAAGTGTGAAAGTTCCACATTTTCTCAGATGGGTGATATTTCATACCTTGAGTTCTGCTCTCAGTAGGATCTGACTCTCAGCTAAAGCTCCATCTATGCTCAGCCACTTGTCCAGCATCAGCTCTGGCTGAGAGAGAAGCTCCTTGATTGGTATAACCAGGGAACCCAGCGGCTGATCCCACGCACTAGAGAGCTATGCAGAAAAAGTTAACGGTTTGCAAACTATACAATCATCACCAGATTAATTATTTACCCTTAGGTAAGCATAAATCCTTACTTTAATAACAAGCATGTCTTTGTTGGGGTCTTGAACCAGAAATTGAAATGCTTCATGCCACTGAGGAGATGTTGAACGCTCACACACCTGTAAAATAGAGAGCAATTGATAATATACAGTATATGTAGTGCAAAGAAGATAATCTGAAGTTTAGTGTGAGATTTAGTGTGTTGTCGATGGTCTAACCTGGATAACCGAAAGACTGCTATTTACTGTTTCACTTATGCACTTAAATCTAAATCCATATCTGGATTTCAGTAAAGCTGCTTTGTTACAAATTAATTAAACTTCTTGTTATTTTAGCTGTCTACTAATTAATTTTAGGGCATTTCATCCAAATCAGGCAAATGGTCCAGGAATTGTAGCACTTGTTATACGCCGATCAGCCACAACATAATGACCACTGACAGGTGAAGTGAATAACACTGATTATTTCCTCATCATGGCACTTGTTTGTGGGGGGGATATATTAGGCAGCAAGTGAACATTTTGTCCTCAAAGTTGATGTGTTAGAAGTAGGAAAAAAGGGCAAGTGTAAGGATATGAGCGAGTTTGACAAGGGCCAAATTGTTATTGCTAGATGACTGGATCAGAGCATCTCCAAAACTACAGCTCTTGTGGGGTGTTCCCAATCTGCAGTGGTCAGTGTCTATCAAAAGTGGTCCAATCCGTGTGGTCCGATCCGAACAGACGAGCTACTGTTGCTCAAATTGCTGAAGAAGTTAATGCTGGTTCTGATAGAAAGATGTCAGAATACACAGTGCATCACAGTTTGTTGCGTATGGGGCTGCACAGCCACAGACCAGTCAGGGTACCCATGCTGAACCCTGTGCACCGCCGAAAGCAACAGTGGGCACATGAGCATCAGAACTGGACCACGGAGCAATGGAAGAAGGTGGCCTGGTCTGATGAATCATGCTTTCTTTTTTACATCACGTGGATGGCCTATGCACTACAGGAAGAAGGCAAACAGGCAGAGGCAGTGTCATGCTTTGGCCAATGTTCTGCTGGGAAACCTTGGGTCCTGCCATCCATGTGGATGTTACTTTGACATGTACCACCTACCTAAGCAATTTTGCAGACCATGTACACCTTTTCATGGAAACGGTATTCCCTGATGGCTGTGGCCTCTTTCAGCGGGATAATGCAACGTGCCACAAAACAAAAATGGTTCAGGAATGGTTTGATGAGCACAACAACGTGTTTGAGGTGTTGACATGGCCCCCAAATTCCCCAGATTTCAATCCAATCAAGCATCTGTTGGATGTGCTGGACAAACACTGTATGATCCATGGAGGCCCCACCTCGCAACTTACGGGACCTGAAGGATCTGCTGCTAACAACTTAGTGCATCTTGCTGCTAACATCTTCAAGGATATAGTGGAGTTCATGCCTCGTCGGGTCAGGGCTGTTTTGGCAGCAAAAGGGGGACCAACACAATATTAGGCAGGTGGTCATAATGTTATGGCTGATTGGTGTATGTGGTCCACCCTTTTTACAGGACCAAAAGTAAGTTGCCAAAAGCATTGCCAGGGAAGAAACATAGCTTCTGATGATGTGTGTGGGTTCCAGACTTCAGACTACACTGATTGTAAAGAATGTAGTAGTATAGTAAAAATATAGTATAGATAGTAAAAAATGACTATACCATATTATGTTAAAATGTCTGTAATTCCTAAACAGTTAATTCACTAATTTTGCATCATGTTTTCTTCACACACAACACATGAACACAGACATTGTATGTGTGTGTAGAATATAGAATATATAATTATAATTATTTTATTAAATTTCTTGCCTTTGTTTTGTAAGAAGTTCCCTCAAGCACAAGCTCAGCTCCAGCTTTAGGTTCCTTTCCACTCTTCTTCAACTACAGATGCACACAACAAAATGCGTAAGCATTTACATATTTAAAATGCATGCTTGTGTGCATGTGTGTGTGTTTGTGTCTAACTCACAGGCAGTGCATGTGCTCTCTCAATAAGGACAAACAGCAGGGCAGCTGAAGGAACAGCTTTATTCTGGCTTGACTGGGAACTTTGCATCTGCAACACCTGATTAAAAATAAATTCAATAAACCATTTTAAATCATGCACACACAGGAGTGGACAAATTTGCATTTTGCTACACATTCATTACTACATGCCTGCTGTAGTTTGTCTGGTTGTGTTACTGTGGGCAGCCATTCAAGAACCAGATGAAGACGGCCATGTTTCACGTCATTTAGAGAAAACCACTGCAACATAGAAAGACAGCCATGCAATTCAGCTATGGTTTTCATTTATCATTCATTTATTATTCATTTATCATTGTATAATAACACCTTGGATTTTTTTCCTGGTTGTGCACCAAGCAACTCCAAGAAAACATTTCAGTGTGACATCTACTTACTAACATCTCCTCCTCCATTTTTTTTTACTGTGAAAATGAAATAACCACTACAAGAAGCCAATGTACTTTTTTCATATCCTGCATCCATTCACCTTCTGTGTCAAAAATCATAAATGCCTTTATTTTTTTTTACAAGTAGGTCAATTTCATAATTCCTGCTGTTTATTAAAACAAAAAATCCTTTTGTTAGGAAGGTTTTTAAAGTGATAGCCACTTCTACTGCATTTATTTAGCATTATTATCACT
This sequence comes from Hemibagrus guttatus, assembly GCA_033459395.1. NCBI lineage: Eukaryota > Metazoa > Chordata > Actinopteri > Siluriformes > Bagridae > Hemibagrus > Hemibagrus guttatus. The sequence continues at coordinate 25,359,534 of JAUCMX010000001.1, forward strand.
TGCCTTTGGAATGCATATTTATAACATGCTCATATTAAGTTAAAACCTTATTAGGGGGCCAAGCAGTGTGTGTCTTTTTTTTTTTAAACATAAAGTTAAAATATAGCCTCACCACCCAGGCAAGTGAGGGGGCTGGCATATGTTTTGGACCATAACCAAAAAAGAAAAAGAAAAGAAAACGTTCTAGACAATTTCCAAAGGTAGAGTCCCTCCAGAGCTGCACCTGCCGTGCAACATGTAGGCAAAGTAAAAAATCTATTAATCTCAGGAGAAACTCTTCTGCAACAAATGGCATATTTAAGCATGCATTCAGGGGAGGATTATTAACACCTATAGCTTAATTTCGTGAATAATCAAGGAAACTATACAAGTCCCTGCTTTCTGATAGTTCATACTATCAGAAAATATTCAGTATTGGATCTCCCATGTGCTCTCAATTTGCCATTCCCCAAGTCATATGTTCATAGTTGATGCTTGACAGTGTTTTAAGTTCCTGTCTTAATATGTGTCTGTTTCTACATCAGCTTCAAAGTTTATTTTCAGTTTATTCTTGCTAGTTCTCAACTGTGCTTGCATGTATGTTTCTTGGTTCAGGTTTGCGTTATATCTGCTGACTCATTCTTCTGTTGTCTAGTATCTAGTCAATTAGTGTCTAGTCACTAGTGTCTAATCCTAATCTATGTCTTGTCTTGTTACACATTTGAATTTTACACCAACTGTTTAAACTGGACACAATGTGCAACAAATGCATTTGACAAACTACTACTAGGTTCTTGCCATGAAATTGGTGTCAAACTAACAGGCTTTAGTCAAATTCTGGTACTCACCTCATCATTGTACTGGGATTTAATAATATCTCCAAGCTTAATTTTGAACCTGTTGTAGAGAAATGTCAAAGGTCAAACAAATATAATTTCATTTAAACTGTACATGGGTATTCACAGCCAAAAATGGAACCTGACCTCTTAATACAGAACCACATAATCTCAGGAAAGTGTAATGTATATTATGTCAGTTAGTGATGGACCTTAAGTGTTTAGACTTAATTACTAACAGAAGTGTGTTTATATACAAAAAGTGGAAATAATATTTAAACTACACTGTTAATGACTACATGTCAGCCGCCATTCTCCAACTGTATTGATCCTTTTTCTGTTAGGCCTCCAGTGTTTCTAAACACTAGAGGCCTTTCTAGACTGTCATTCTGTTAACTGCAAATATTGTTCTAAAAACAAATGCGTCTAAGAAATTAGACATATTCTATACATTAATATTGTATATGTTACATATTTGGAAAATACAATTATATAATAAAAAGCAATTATACTACTACTGTGTTATTTTTAATAAATAAAAATAATAAATAATAAAATGTTGCCATGAGTGTTTTTACAGTGTTAGTTGGTACAACCATATACTCCACTAACCTTCCAAGGAAGTCATCAGAGTCAATGTCTTTGTCGTAAAGTTCAAACTTCACTTCTAGACTGGGGTCAGGAGTCAAAATCATCTGGTACAAAAATCATCATAAAACAATAACATTTCAAGTGAATATAATTCAATCTTATTTTCTCATCTATACCCTTGTACTATTGTACTTTGTGTGTAAGGCAACTGGCATCAAAAAAGGGGGCTTTTACTCATTGAATGCCTCATTTTAAGATTCCTTGCAGGTGGAGATGATGTAATGTCTTTTGCACACTTCAGGCATGTTAATACCAAATAATCATCCCGAATGCCACAGTCTTTTTGGGTTTTGTTGCTAACCATGTGCATAGCTTCAGAGCCTTCTATTTGCTACCTCCAGCATTATAATAGACCATGTCATAAAGAAAATGTCATCACAAACTAATTTTATGAACACGACGATTTTCAGTGTTTTTCAGTGGCTTTCCCAGTCACTCTATCTGAATTCAATAGAACACCTTTGGGATATGGTTGAATGGGAGATTCGCAGATCAATTTACAAGGATTGTGTGATGCAATCATGTTAAGATGGACTGGAAACTCAAATGAATATCCAACTTTTTATAGAATGAGAGGCAAAAGATCTGAGGCCATTTTGAAACTAAACAGAGGCCCTACCAAGGTTTAGTATAGTGTTCATAAAAAGTTCCTTCTTCTAATAACTTATAATAAACAAAAAGTAATAAACAAATACCATTTTATTCATAGATTCTATTCATAGTTATGTCTGTAAACAAAATTGTATGTATGCACAATTGATAAATTAGACCCCTTTTCTCCAGTCAAAATTTAGGCTAATTAATAACACATTCTAACATACTGATATAGCACCAGAATTCTTACCTCATACATCTCATTCCAGGTGGGGTTGAGGTTCTCTTTGATCACATGACTTTTAAAGGTGGTGGTCCCAACAGTGATCTTCACATATGGGTCACTCTTTCCCTTCACCATACCACCCATCAAACTGTCCATAGCAACCAAATTCTGAGCTTCCAGCAGATGAATACGAAGCACCCCCTATAGAGAGAAATCAGTACAAAACTTAGAAAAATCTTTCAAGACTTTCTTCCTATTTATAGTCCCTTAGAATGCACTTCTTTTTGTTTTGTCTATGGAAATAAAACCAACTGGACTAAATGCCACCCAATTTAGCAGCATTCTCTTTCCACTTTTCACTAGATTTTTTGTTTATCACTCAAAAAGCTCTTTGTACTCCACAATATAAGATGAGCCCAGCAACATGTGAATTTAGAATGAAATGCCACAAAGTTTTGAACTCTCTATTATTAGCAGAGACATCCTGGAAAACCCCACCCACTTCTACTGTCATGCCTCATAAATGAAGAATGTTTTGAGTTCATTAATTTGAAATATAATCTGGCATTGTATGTAGGGTATGGTCTTGGCAGGTCTGTTTTGTGTTTTTCACTGTAAATAATGTGCTTCCATCCATTCTAAACTCCCCTTACATGATAGAAAGCATGATTGATTTAACAGATTTGCACTCAAGAATGGCTGAGTATATAATAATAAAATACTTAGTAGCAAATATTACATATTGACCAAGTTTCATGTTTGTATGACCTACAGTTTGCTTTGCACAGATAGTTTTAATGGATAAAAAGAAGAAGACAAAGAAAAATTAATTTGTCCCTTCCTTGGGATATTTACATATCTACTCACCTGGTTGCCAAAGCCAGGGTAAGAACTTGTGTGCTGGGGTAACACATGTGTTATTTCTGTATTTGTTTCAGCAGCAGGAACAATTGGATGAACCTTTTCATGAGAACTGAAAAACACACATACACAGAAAAACACCATTTCTCTACCTATAGGAATCAATGTTTGACATCTGGTCTTCAAAACCAATCTACTGATCAATCTACTACATAGCAGTGTGAGAAAGGTAATAAAGACAGAAATTATAGTGTTACATTCAGTGCCGCTGTAAATTTTTTCATTTTCTTTTGTCCTTTTTTTTTTCAACATCTGTATTAAGCATTCCAAAAATTCATAACATACATTCACACAGTAATGGTCAGTTATTTAACATATGTAATTGTTTATCAGAAATAATATGAACTGGTGCTACAGTAACATAGTTTGTCATATAATATTAAGACAATACAAGGAATATATGGATTCTATTTTATCACTTTCATTCTTTCACTGACACTTTTTGGTTAAGGATTTAAATCCCAAAGAAGGATTTAAATTTGATCAATAACAAATTTGTATATATACAATCAATATTTCGATTGATGCTATTATTAGAACAACCAAAGGGCAAATGAGAGCAAATAAAAAGCTTAACATTTACTTGCTATCTTCAAATCTATGTACTAGCCAATCAGCGTTCCTTCAGGACAGTTCTCTCACATTTTTATACCAGCTTCCTGGATAATAAGAATGTTATTTAGCATCTGATCACTTAGTACATAGGTAACAGGAAATATTCAATGCAATATCAACTATACAGTGCCTTGTGGCAACTCAAATTTGATCCTGTTATACTCTCATCTCTTTATACTACACATGACCAGGTCAAGTGAATAACAAGAAGACCATGTTAAAAAGAGTGTAGCAGCCCAGGGCTACAATGCCAAACTTAAGTACTCTGAAAAGAAAAGATTATTAAGGTAAAGTCTCTTTGAACTCACTTATCAGCTTTCTTATCCAAGTGTTGCTCATCATTGGCTGCAGATGCTGATTCCTTTACTGTGATTGGTTTCACAACCTTACTGGCTCCACCCAATGAGGATGTACTCAATTCCTGTAAACATAATACATTCGGTTTGCAAAATTTCATGTATACTCTCTCTCTCTCTCTCTCTCTCTCTCTCTCTCTCTCACACACACACACACACACACACACACACCTTTGCCTCATGTCCTGTGTCATGAGTCATATCTGCTGCTGGTACTTTCTGTGTGTCTTCAGAAAATGATACGGCTACTGGTACTGTAGAAGCCACTAGTTCGTTAAGCCTGATGAAAGAAGACACATATATGCAAGTGCTTATTAGTTATTATGAAAGCATAACAAAAATTTCAACATACATACATGCATACATAATCCATGTTTTTTTATGTTGCTGGTTTATTTGGGTGGATAAATGTGCTGTGGAAGAATTAATGTTAGAATTTATCATATGTACATTAATTTGCATTCATTTGCTATTATTTTTAGTTAGTCATTTATTTAGTCATTGCTATATTTGGATTTAGCCTAATAGCTGAACAACTGTATGTCAGCACAAAAATAATAGCAGTATCAATTTAAAAAAAAACATTTTAATTCTGTTTGACACTGATCAGCAGCCCATACAAACTGGGAAATTCTTAATACATTTTGGATGAAGAATACATATTTTATGAAGAACATCACTATGTGCTTGACATGAGAGTCAGAAAAAACACATTTTCCTATAGACACTTCCTGTGTATTTGCACACCTAGAACAACAAAACTTGTAAAGTGCATCTCTTCTCTTGTCACCTTTTCTGTTTATCTTATATTGGAAAAAAAGACCTCTAATATGCTATCATCCCTGAAAGAGCTAAAATGATTCAGTGTTTTGCACTCTTTAAGTCTGGATGTGAACCCTACTGAAAAACATGTGGTCTGAAATAAAGAGGGAATTCCACATGAACATACTGTATCTAAACATATAAACACATAAATAAACTGATTCATATTTATGGCTTATCACCCAGACTCTAGAACTTACCTTGGTGTTGGCTTGGTTTCCTGTTTAAAGTCTTTACTGGATGTTGGCAACAACTGCTCAGCACTGATTGGTGCTTTTCCTCCACTTTGCCCACCAGTAGAACTGTTTTCACCCATCAACTTTTCTGCAGGGTCATCAGACTTTTCAGGAGTTTTTCCATTAGCTTTTTTCACTGGATATTCAACAGTCTTTTCAATAGACTTTTCAGGAGGTCTTTCGGTAAGTACTTTTCTGTCTATCTTTGATGCCAAAATCTGAAACCCAAAGAAGATTTTATAGCTTTTATTTAATATACACTGCAAAGTGTGGGAAACTTAGAAGTATACATGGGACATTGAGAAGTAAAAGGATACCCTGGAGAGAATGCAATAAACACTAATAATTCAAACAATGGACAATTTTTCCTAGCTAATCCCAAAAAGTCATATTTTGGAAGGAAGGTCGGAAGCAGAGAACCTAGAGGAAACCAACATGGCAGTAATGCTATCCTCTGTGCCATTGTGTAATTTTACTGAGCATGCCACCCTCACTCCAGGTGGCATGTCAACGTTGGTAAACATGCAGACAATACCAGCACAGTATACATTATATAGATTTCAGTGTGTTTTACCTTGAGTTGTGCTCTGAGTAGGATTTGACTTTCATGTGATGCACCATCTAGGTTTTTCCACTGGTCTAACAGCAGCTCTTGTTGTGACAGAAGTTCTTTAATTGGAAGAACCAGGTTACCCAGTGGCTGATCCCACCCACTAGAGAGCTGAGGAGGGAAGAAAGGAAAAGGAAAAGTTAACTTTTCATATTCTTTGTCTACAGAATCCAACATGCAAAAGAAATTCCAAATTACCTTAATAATAAGAATGTCTTCTCTAGGATCATGAATCAGGAAGTGGAAAGCCTCACCCCAGTGAGGAGATGTAGAGCGATCACACAACTTCATGATATAACAAAAGTAAGTTAAAATGTAAAATGAACAAACCCTTGAAATTTGATATTTAAAAATGGGCGAAGACCTACCTTGGTTTTATAAGAGGTTCCACTGACTACGAGCTCTACTCCAGCTTTAGGCTCCTTCCCACCTTTCACCATCTACACACATTACATTATTAAACTGAGTCAACTATCCATGCAATTTTATCCACCTTCTGTAGATTTTAGTACTGTACTGTGCTAAAGTTTTAGGCATGCTTTAATCTTAATCTTAATTTTAATTTAATTTAAGTCCTTTTAGGCAAGTGTTAATAGTTTATTTATCTTGTCTTGTTTATTTGCCCGCATTCCAGATTTTGCATTCAGAGTATTTGTATAGAATACCTTTAGCTAAAACAAACAGATTTAGATCTTGTTTTGCACAACATGTCATTTCTATGCTTAGGTATTTTTTTATTTTTGTTATCCATTCTTTTAATGTGTATTACATGTTTAATGCATAATAGGTATATTTGCATTTTTTCTTTTTTCTTTTTTTTTAATTCATTAATCTGAGTACTGAATCTGAGACTGTTGTGCAAGAAAATCACAGAAGATCAGCAGTTATTGAAATACTCAAACCAGGCTCTCTGGCACCAACATTCCTGCTACAGTTAAAATCGGATCAGAATGAGTTTATATCCCCACATTCTGATGGTTGATGTAAACATTATCTAAAGCTACTGGCCAGTATCTGCATGATTTTTGCACAGCAATGGTACGACATGGTTGGCTGATTAGATAATTGTGTGAATGAATTGTTGTGCAGGTGTTACTAGTAAAGTCTTCAGTGAGTGCATGTAAGCCTAATAGATTAATAGGTCAATAAATAGTAAACACTGCAACATTCATGGATATCTGCACATAATTATGTGTGATGAGGTATGTGGATGAGTCTGTGTGTGTGTGTGTGTGTGTGTGTGTGTATGGGGGGGTGTGTGTGTGTGTGTGTGTGTGTGTGTGTGTGTGTGTGTGTATGTGTTTAACTCACTGGCAGTGCGTGAGCTTTCTCTACAAGAACAAACAGCAAGGCCGCATTGGGTGAGGCTTTATTCTCGTAGGAGATGGACTGTAACTGCAATGCCTAAAAATATATGAATTAATTTAAAATGTCAAATAAACGTTTATGAATAATTATAATTCTGTGTAAATTAAACTTTCAAAATTCTATATGTACCTGTTGCAGTTTATCCGGTTCTGTTACTGTGGGAAGCCACTCCAAAACTAGATGAAGGCTTCCATGTTTCACATCATCCAGAGTAAACCTCTGAGAAACAATTGAAAAAAAAACATGGCATAAAAAAACAAGTAAACTAGTGGTGCATTCTTAGATTAACTCAACAGCAGCTCAGAATTCCTACACTACTCTGAGAGTGGCATTTTACAGTACTGGCCTAACTTCTGGATTTCCTGTAACCATAGTGATGATTTCCACATCCAGTAAACTGGCTGAGGGTATATATGATGAGGATGCTGTCAACATATTTTGACCACTAGAAAAAGCAGCAGTGGAAATTTATAGCTCCATTGATTTTTTTGAATTTTGTGCAAAATGGGCAGAGGAGGAAATGTGTACAATAGACAGAAAGACCAATATTTTGACAGTGTATCCTGCTCCGTAACCATGTAGCTCTAGTAATAAGAGTGAGTCTGTGCCCATGATAGCCTCAGATTCCACGTCTTTGATGACAGGAGTAGACCCCAATGAGGTCTTCTGCTGTTGTATAGCCCACTCCAAGATTCAATGTTTTTTGCATGTTGAGATGCTTTTCTGCTCACCACGGTTGTTAAAAAAATAATTATATGAGGTAACATATCATTCCCAGCAGCTCTAATCAGTCTGGCCATTTTCCTCTGACATCTCTTATCAACAAGTCATTTATACCCACAGAACTGTCACATATTGAAAATCAGCAGTTCGTATATCGTAAATCAACTGTTTTTGAAATACTCAAACCAACACATCTGGTACCCACAATCTGCATGATTTTATACATTGTGCTGCTGCCACATAATTGGCCAACTGGATAACTGCATGAATTTGCAGGTGTACAGATATTTGTAATAAAATGGACAATGAGTATGTGTGTGTCTATTTTAGACATAAAAAACTCTACACACTCCGGTTAAAATTTCAGGTTTTTGTGATGTCAAAAAAGATATATAATTTCAGATCTTTATCCAACTTTAAGTCATTTAAAGCCTCAACAATACAAATAAAGATTTACCTGGTCAATGTATTGAGCCTGAATGATTTCAGGCAAGCTGATGTGGACCCTGTTGAAGAAATAACATGACATATGTTTTAATGTTTGCAAAAGATTTATGTTGGTCTGTATTAAAGATGTCTTAAAGACATATAAACATAAAATCTTACTCTCCTGTAAATTGTTTTCTATACATGTTAATTCAAGTCTACATACCTTCCTAGAAAATCATCTTTATCAATGTCCTTATCAAACACCTCTATGAAGACTTCTGAAGCTGACTCAGGGGCCAAAACCAGCTGCAAAAATCATTGGAATAATAATCTTAGACATGACCATATTACTTTACTTCTATCATGAAATCTGTCATTTATTAAAATAACCATGTCCAGAACACAGTCTGCTTACCTCATACATCTCATTCCAGGTGGGATTGAGATTCTCCTTAATGACATGACTTTTAAATATGTTGTTTCCAATGTTGATCTTAACGTAAGGATCGCTTTTCCCTTTCACCATGCCCCCCATAAGGTTGTCTTTCGCAATCAAATTCTGAGCTTCCAGCAGGTGGATACGCAGTACACCCTAGAGGTTAAAAAAACAACTGAGCAGAGATTTTTTCCTATTTGGTGTGTGACATGTAAGCAGACAAAATACACAAGTTATTTCACTACTATATCACTAACAGAAAGTGAAAGGCTTTGCGTGCTCTCTTAACAAGCACCCCCACTAAAACTGTAACACACTTAGATAAGCCTCTCTATTAATAATACTGTTTGAACAGTAATAGTAAAATGGCTTAATGTGTAAGAATATAATGATTTAAGATTTTCTTATTACTATAGAGCAGGGTATAATTAGGATTTTCATGATACCTCTGCTGTTATCTTTACTATGTGTAACAGAACACTTTCACTAACTCACTCACTTTCAGTAACTGGCTTATCCTTATCAGAGTTGAGGAGGATGTGGAGCCTATCCTGTGAATACTGTGCCCGAGACAGGAATACACCTTGGATAGACCATTTTAAACATGTACACATACATTCACACACTCATTCACACCTAGAATCTGTAAGGGTGGTAACGCTATCCACTGTGCCATCACACTGCCCACTTTCTCAGCAAAGCTTTTTAAATAGCTTTATGGATATTTAGAATAATCAGATAAAAATTTAAGATTATTTTTAACACATACAAAAATCTGCCAGTAGGTTAAATTAGGTGCTCTAGATTGTGTGTGTGTCCCACCCATGCAATGCATGGGAACGTTTTTCCTGCTTTTAAAGGACTACATTATAGTGTGGGCTGTAAAGGAGTATATAATTGGTTGGAAGTACTGAATGAATACGCCCCTTACATTGAGACTGAAATAAGGTGGAGACCTCCACATTCTGAGCAAAGTGGAACAAAATAAATGAACTGGATTTTTGTTTGTAAATGAAATGAACGAATTAGGTGAGCGAATGTTGGCTTGGCTGATATATGCAAAAAATATATATCAATATATATCATACATTTAAATGAACATAAACAGTGAATGAAACATTGTCTCACTCATAATATTTACAAAGATTCTAACTAGCACCACCTACTAGTGTAAAAGTGTAACTTAAGGAAAGGGTCACTAAATAAATCAGTGAACAAATCTGAACAATTTTTTTGGTGAAAAAAAGATTGAAGTAACTGTGATGAATCAAAATTACCACCACTAGTTGGCTTATTTGTAATCATTTTATTACCTTGGGATGTAATAAAGCATATCTTCAGTAGACAATGCATATGTGTATTAAAGCAAAACTGCATTTTTAGTTGACAGAGTGATATAACCTTTGCTATGGATCTTGGATTCAACCATATGTTCACCCCAGTGTTGTATGGCCACTGAAGCAGCTTATCTTTCAACCAACAGTTTTGCTGAAGTCACCACTGAGAATCTCTCTAGAGAGATCTGCTTGAGCTCATCACACTGACAGTTGATGTAGCCGACAAAGTTTTCCGAGGGAACCCGCATAGTGTCTCGGAACAAGTAAAAATAACTTCACAGGCAAAGGAACTGCCCCCAGTTACAGCTCATTTTGGTGCTTTGATCGTACACCAGGTTTTTTTAGATTTATATTGCATATTGTATTTCAATTACAAATTTCTCTTGGTTTTTGACACATCACCTTCTTTTGTGTTCTCTTCACCGGTCCTTATTTGAAGCACTGTAAAATTACCAGCTTTCTTGCCACTCTTTCTCACCTCAGTGCCAAAGCTGGGATGTGGGCTAGTATGTGAAGGTCGAAGATCAACTGAGGCAATGTCCTCTGGAGGTGTTTCACTCTCCTCCTTTTTCTCTATCTCTTTCTCTTCCACACTCTCATCAGTTACAGAAGAGGTTATAGTGATTGGATGCAATAGCTCACTTGACCTTAGAATCAAATAAACAAAAAACACACACAATATCTGTCCATTTATCCATAAGAACAAATGAATAAATGTTACTCTCATTTTTGTATGACTCCAAAAGTAGCAAGGTTAATAAGGGCTGCTGGGTTGGTGTGGGGATTGGGATTGATTGTGGGCAGTTCTCACTTTTGAAGTAGCTCTTTCTCTGGTTTGCTCTCGTCGGCAAAGGTCTTCAGTTCAGAAGTCTCTATGGTCTCTGTGGAGCTCTCTGTCACTTTCGGGCACAGGATCTAAAACGTTAAACATTAAAATACATTAATGATATTTTTAAACCTCCTTACTGGTTATTGTCTATTTCACAGCATAAAATAATAGAAATGCAACTGTAGTTTTATTTACATGAAATGTGGTCACATACACATATATGAGGCTTTCTGTTTTCTTTGACTATGATCAGTTAGAGTTTAATCAAAAAACATAATACAGTACAATACACCTTTAATTATAAATTACATTTGGAATTCATTGAACTGCCTATTGTAATTAATAAAACACAAGTCTGTTCATTACTATTCACAGACATAAAAAACACAATGCATGCCTCTCATTGTTTGACTTTTCCTTGTGTTATGATTTTTATGCCTCTGTTAAGAAATGTTGCAAATGGATGAGTGAGTCCTGTCAGTTACACAAATCAACTAAGATAGATAGATAGATAGATAGATAGATAGATAGATAGATAGATAGATAGATAGATAGATAGACATAAATTTATACCTTAAGCTGTGCTCTCAGTAGGATCTGACTCTGAGGTAAAGCTCCATCCAAATTAAGCCATTGGTCCAGCAGCAGATTTGGTTGGGAGAGAAGATCTCTTATAGGAATTACCACAGAGCCAAGTGAGAACTCCCAGCAATGTGACAACTACAGAGGAAAATTCAACATATTACAGTGAGTAATGCAGGTCACCACATGATATTGGTTTGAAAAGGCACTATTATGAGTCAAAAAATACATTTGTAATTATTATTAATTATATACTCTAAAAATCCTAACTCTTAAGATAAAACATCAGAGGTAACACAGAAAGTAAGACTATTTTACACTATGGCTAAATGTAGGGGTGTTGTACAATAAATTGAAGCACTGGCCAATAGAGTTTTGGAGGTTTCATGCCTACATATGCGTGGCCTGCTGGCCAGTCTTCATTGATTTCACATTCCATAAGTAAGATCAGAGTGTGAGGGCAAAACAATAGCACAGCTGTACATAAAATATTACTTACACACAGATAACATGAGACATATAATAGTTCAAAAGAGAACAAATTTTTGATCCGCATCTTGCTGGTGCATCTGTGAACAGGACAGCAATTGCTTGTGGTGTATTACGAGCCATGGTATCCAGGTTAATGTCAGCAAACCACCAAGAAGGACCATCCACAGTCAACAGGAGTAACTATCAAGGAAGTGGAAGCTATCTGAAATGGATATCCGGGTACTAACCTGGACTTCAAAAAACATAAAACCACAGCTGACTACATGCAGAATTAAATGCATGCCTCAACTCTCCTGTTTCCACCAAAACTGTTTCGTTGCGAGCTCCACAGGGTCAATATTCATTGTAGGGCTGATATAGCCAAACCTTTGGTCACTCACGCCAATGCCAAATGTGAAACATGCATTATTCTCTGATTAGTCCACCTTCACTGTCTTTCCCACATCCGTGTTACAGTGTGGAGAAGCCCCAGAGAAGCTTACCACCTGGACTGTTATATGCTCAGAATGAAGCATGGGGGTGAATCATGATGGTTTGGACTACAATATTGTGCCATGCCCTAGGCCCACTACTTGTACTAAATGTCACTGCCAAGGATCACCGAACCATTCTGGAGGACCATATGTGCAACCAGTGGTTCAAACATTGTACCTAGATAGTGGTACCGTGTATCAGGATGACAGTGCACCAATACACACAGCAAGACTGATGACATAGTGGTTTGATGAACATAATGTTGATGAACATATATTTAGAATATTTCTAAAAGATTTTAGAGTCTTAAGGAATATGTGCCCATTCAATCAAAAAAAGTATTTGTGAGGTCAGGCATTGATTTTGGACTGGCTCACAATCTATGTTCCAGTACATCTGAAAGATGTTCAGTGTGGTTGAAGTGAGGGCTCTGTGCAGGCCACTGGAGTTCCTCCATACTAAATTCATCAAACCATGCCTTTAGGGACCTCAGTTATTCTAGAACAGGAAAGGGCCTTTCCCCAACTATTGCAGCAAAGTTGGCAGCATACAATTGTCTAAAATGTTTTTGTATACTGTAGCATTGTGTATGGCTGTGCACTTGATTTTAAATACCTATTAGGACTGAACTCAACAATTAGGAGGGGAGTACACTTTTGGCCATGTAGTGAATTTGGTCTTAAAATGAAACTATGTAAGAGTCTGTAGTCGGCAGTAAACCTAATTTGCATAAACTGATTAGACTGGACCGTGATAGTGAGCTCACAGGGAAACAATATGGTTGAGGTGTTTGTGTGTATGTAAACACACGCTGGTGTTCGACGGTCACCGTCAGGGAGAGACTACGCACTACGGACATTGAACTACTAGCTGTTTCCCTATTTTTTTCCCTATTGACCATTTTATCTTCCCAGGGAATTTCCACAGCTCTTTTTCATTCCAGTTTATATCCACCCTAGAGCTAATGCAGAAAACAGCCACGGACAATATTAAAACAGTACTGGACAGATTTGAAACTATATCTCCTGACTCTCCCAAATTCATCCTGGGAGATTGATTCATCCAAATTCATCCAATCAAACCAAGCCACTCTGTCCTAAGCTTTCAAACAGAGGACGTGATGAGAACCATCAAAAAAAACAAAATAAATACAACACCAGGACCAGATAACATCAAGTGGACAGAGTCTGAGGTACTGTGCTGAGCAGCTTGGGGGCGTCTTTCAGCTTCTGTTCCAGACTGCCTTGGTCTGCACAGTCCCCAAACTGTGGAAACTCCACAGTTATTTCCATCCCAAAGAAAGGTTGTACCATTAAAGCCCTGAATGACCTCATCCCCGTGGCCCTCACCTCTCTGGTGATGAAGGCAATGGAGAGGGTCTTCAAGAATCGCATCATCAATAAGATAGACTCACTGATGGACCCTCTGCAGTTTGCATATCGCACCGGCAGGGGAGTTGACGATGCCAAAGTATTCATCATAGACACCATTCACAAGCACCTGGAACTCCCCAATACTTCAGCTAGACTTCTGTTTGCAGATTTTTCTTAAGCATTTAACACTTTACAGCCCCATATTTTAGACCGGAAACTCTCCAGCCATTTCCACTTGGATGACCAGCTTATCCTGTGGATAATCGATTTTCCCACCAACCGGATACAGAGAGTTTTGGTCAATAACATCTTTTCTGGAATCCTTCACACCTCAACTGGCTCCCCACAGGGCTATGTCCTCTCACCGCTGCTTTTCATCCACTACACTGATGACTGCAGGGCCTCCCAGCCAAACTGTCACCTTGTCAAGTTTGCTGACGACACGGTTCTCCTGTCTCTGCTTTCAGGACCAATACAGCACCATGGCTCAGCCCTGCAAGAGTTTGTGGAGTGGTGTCACAGCTCCTGTTTGCAAATGAATGTGGAAAAGACCAAGGAGATGGTGGTGATGTTTTCCAAAAAGCAGCGGGAATTGGCTGCAGCAGTCACCACAACCATCCATAGAAGATCGGTGGAGATCGTCAAGGAGTACCGGTATCTGGGCACCATCTTTGTCCAGCTACTGAGATTCACCTCCAACACAGAGGAGATCCTCAGGAAATGCCAACAGAGGCAGTATCTCCTGAGGAAGCTAAACTTGTTTGGAGTCAGCAGGGCCATCCTCCAAACATTCTACTACGCCTTCAGTGAAAGTGTACTCACCTTCTCTTTCATATGTTGGTTTCATTCTATTAGTCTTCAAAATAGAACTCATCTGCAGAACACAGTCAAGGTGTGTTCCAGAATAATTGGACTACCAGTCAGAGCCCTCTCCACCCTCTGTGAGCAGCAGTCACTGAGGTCAGCTGGCAGGACCTTACAGGACCCTTCTTATGTCCTGTTCCCTACATTTGAGTGGCTAACCAACATGACGACGGCTACGATGCCAGAGCTGTAGGACTCAGAGAAGGAGAACAACCTTTGTTCCCCCGCCCCTCCCATCAACTCAGTAAACACCATTTTCCACATTATAACCCACATTATAACCCTCTTCCACCTCCAACCCACACTCCTTCAAATAGACTCATGGACTCTCATACTCACAATCAGTGGAAACATTCATATAGAGATCTGGACTCTGCTGTGACAATATCTCTAATGTTGCTGCTACATACCAATGTTTAAATACTGCACAACAATATTCTCACTTTAAGTTTAAATTATTCATTGATATATGCATCAATCTATTTCACTTTCTTCTACTTTCTTCTTCTTCCTCTTCTTTTGTTTTTGGCTTTTAAGCAATACCTTTTCACAGTTTAGACAGCTTATATTTATTTACAGATATTTTATATTTTATACAGATGTTTACCTTTACAGATATTTTACACAGGTGTGTACTCAAGCTTTTTGCACCGATTTAACAGACTTATTCCATTTATCATCATACAACAATTGTATTTTATTTGTTATTTTATTTATTTTGCATTTGCACTGATCTTTTTTTAACTACTCTCCATGCCTTAAATTGCCCCTTCGGGATAAATAAAGTTTTGAATTGAATTGAAACAGTATATCTTAAAAAATGTCAATACTCTTTACCTTTTTGAGATTATTCTAAAGAAAAGTGTTTGTGAGTACAAATAAAATATAAAAAGAAAAACACAAACACATTTAAATAAAAATGACTTTGGAATCTCCATAATACAATTTGATTTTAAATATTATGTTAAAATGACTTAGTGGTTTTGACCTGAAACAAAAATAAGGGTCAATGTTATTAGCTAAAGGGAGTACAGAGAGCAGTTGTATAATAAGAAAAATGTTTGCGTTTATGTAGTAATGGTTAAAATTAATGATTATATTAACGTTAGCTTTGGAATTGAGCTGAAGTAAGGTCACAGTGGATTATGTGAAAAAATAAACTGCTCTTTCCGCACAGACACCCAGTGAACACCCAGTTATACTACCAAGAAAGAAATAGATTCTTTGTAATCTTTCATTACTGGATGTTGCTAAAATTCATTTGAGACAGAGTATATTTTTATACCTTCACAATAAGTTCCTCCTTCTTGGGGTCATAAACCAGAAAATGAAAGGCCTCATTCCACTGGGGTGAGCTAGTCCGATCACACACCTTTAATTGAAGCAAAACCAGAAGTGAAAACTTACTTTAATGAATAGTAATATTTAATGATAAAAGCATTCAATAAATAATATCCAGAATAAGATCATTAAGTAAAGTAGCATGGCAATAACCAATCACAGTAACCATTCTTAAATATATTAGCAGTGAACAAACAAACTAGCAACTGATAGCTTACTGGCAATTTTTACATTTATCATACAGATCATTTAAGACACATAGAAAATAACTATTTCTCTCTCTGTCTGTCTCTCTATTTATAAATATAAATAATAGCAAAAGACCTAAAATTCCCACCGTTGTTTTGTGTGAGGTCCCTCCAAGAACAAGTTCAGCACCGACCTTAGGCTCTTTGCCACTCTTCTTTAACTATACGCACACACACACACACACGCAATCAAGTTAATATGATTGTTTTCTCAATATTATTACTTTAAGAATGTTTTGTTCAGTATTTATACCAAGATACAGTCTCAGTAAGCACAAAAGCTGGAGACTTAAATCAAAATATATGTGAATAAATTACATAGCTAAATATGCATGTCCTTAATATTATATATTTTTCCTGGCAACCTCTTTAGTCATTCAATCTAAAAACACTACTTGCTCATAAACTCAAAGTGTGAGATGCACACTGGGTCTATGCACACTGACGAAGCAGACTCTATTTTTAACGTTTCCATTTTTAAAAAAATACGAGAGATTTAAATAAAGTTGAGACTACTAGAACTATAAGAAAAGATGGCAAAACTCAAATAAACACCACTAGTCTCATTCTAGGGGCACGGTGGCTTAGTGGTTAGCATGTTTGCCTCACACCTCCAGGGTTGGGGGTTCGATTCCTGCCCCCTCCCTGTGTGTGTGGAGTTTGCATGTTCTCCCTGTGCCTCGGGGGTTTCCACTGGGTACTCCGGTTTCCTCCCCCGGTCCAAAGACATGCATGGTATGTTGATTGGCTTCTCTAAATTGTCTGTTGTGTGTGTGTGTGTGTGTGTGTGTGTCCCTGCGATGGGTTGGCACTCCATCCAGGGTGTATCCTGCCTTGATGCCCAATGACGCCTGAGATAGGCACAGGCTCCCCGTGACCCGAGAATAGTTCGGATAAGCGGTAGACAATGAATAAAGTTCTCATTCTAGCCACATATTTTGGAAAACACACTGAGATTGATATCATGAATAGCCACTGTTGTGATTATCATATCTCTTACCCATAAACATTAGTCATAATTTAGCTGGAATTTACACACATTTTGTGGGCCTCATTCACATCTCTCTGCTCTCCATACTATTAAAAAAATGGTACAAAAAAAAGACTTTTGTGTATCTGTGTCACATGCTGTCCTCCTAGAAGCTAACTGTGCAATCTCATGTCTCTACAGTACCTGTAGTGAACACTGCTTTGGTTGGTGGGGAAAAGTGTCTTTGTTATGTGCTGGGAAACACTGAGATGAGACATTGTAACCCTTTAATATTACTCTGAACTCAGTCCCTACATAGTTTTTACAACTTAAGCAGCTTATATTTTCTAAGTGGTTGCCACATTTAATTTATAGAATTGTTTAAATAAAAAAAAATAAAAAAAGATTCAGTTCATGGTGAATAAATTTCACTGGTTGTAAGTGGTTAAGAGGTTAAGAGAATTAAATTGTTTACACACTCACAGGGACATCATGGGCAGCCTCTAGATATACAAACAACAGGGCCACAGCAGGTACTGCCTTGTTCATGTACGAGCTCTTAGACTGGTAAGGCAACACCTGCAATGAGAATTAATTAAGGCAGCATAGCATGTTCCTTTTACAAATAATGCTGACCAGCTGATGTAAATTTAAATTTGAAGTTAGAGTAAGGAAAGTCTTCTTACCTGTTCCAGTTTATCCACCTTTGTTACTCTGTTCAGCCACTCCAGAGCCAGATGAACACGGCCATGTTTCACGTCACTCAGAGTAAACCACTGAGATGGAGAGAACGGTCAGTAGTCAGGTCAAAATGCATTTCTGAACTTAAATGTGGCTTACTTTTTCAAGTAAGGGTATTTTAAAGTAATTTCAAAGTCTGGATATTTAGAAGTAAAAAAGAGAAAATTCTATTTAAATATTCCACAAGAGCATCTAAGATATTTTAACTGCTGGTCTCTAATTTCAAAATGAACTGATTAGGCATGCACCCTGTTTTACTATGGTGTGTAGCTATCCAACAACTTGAGGTTACCGGCTGTGAATAACCACTGCGTTTGTTAACTTGGCTGCTTAGTGACTGAATTCTGACAAACATCTTTTTTTTTCCCTTGTTTGTTTTGACACATCTCAAGAAATTCTAAATATATTTCACCAAAGAAAATGGAAATTTAATTATTTACTTTTTAATCTTGCCTAGGCTATATTAAATTCAAAAGAAATTTCACCAAAACAAAATGGAAATGTAATTATTTACTTTTTAATCTTTTAACAGTCTAGGCAAGATTAAAAAGTAAATAATTACATTTCCATTTTGTTTTGGTGAAATATATTTAGAATTTCTTAAAGTTGAGGCATGTCAAAACAAACAAAGGGAAAAAAAGAATTGAGCCACAGCTAAATATTTTCTCAGGCAAATACATGTGTTTTTGCTGATGATCAGCAAAGACTTACCTCATCCATATGTTTAGATTTAATAATGTCGCTTAGCTTGATGTTTAATCTGGAAGCAAAACATTAACATTAGCCAAACCCATGATAACCACACTGTGTGAACAAAGTAAAACAGAAACCCAATAATGTTTTTTAGTGCATCACCTGCCCATGAAGTCATCTTTCATGTCCATGTCTTTGTCAAATACCTCTAATGTCAAGTCTTGACCAGGGAGATCAGTCAAAACCAACTAAAAAGAGAAATTCATGAGTTAAATAAAAATAATGATGGGCATCGAGGACTAGCGTAGGCCAACACATGCCAGCATTTCTACCTCAAACATCTCGTTCCAGGTGGGGTTGAGATTTTCCTTGATCACACGACTTTTAAAGGTGCTTCCCCCAATATTGATAATGACGTAGGCATCACTCTTCCCCTTCACCATGCCTCCCATCAAGTTGTCCTTGGGTACCAAATTCTGCCCTTTCAGCAAGTGAATACGCAGCACCCCCTACAGAGAGAAATCATGAGCAAAATATAAGGAACAGTGCTTCCAAAGCTAAAAAAACAGCTGGCTTTTGGGTTACCTCAGTGGCAAAACTGTCATCAGTGGAGGTATGTTGAGGTCTTGAAGAAACTGGATGACTTGAGAGAAGAGAGGCGGATACAGCACTTTCATCAATCCAGAGCACCTAAAACACAAAATCCCACCAGAGCCATTATACATTAAATTCACATTTATTAATTTGACACAATTTTATTAAAATCAAAACTATTCTATATTAAAGTTTTGATTTCTCAGTTTTGTTTTGTTTTTTAAAGGAATGGGGGAAAGTTAGATATGAGCATATTTAGTGGCCATTATTTTAAATTTTTTATTTAAGCAAAATAAAACATTAAGGCACAAGCTTAAGGCAAATTGTATTTGTATATTGCAATGTGCAAAGTATTAGAAATAATGTTACCCTGAGTATAGTGTTGATGCGAATACGACTGGCTGGGCCAGAATTATTCAGTTGAAACCACTGATCAAGGCTGAGCTGAGGACTAGATAGAAGGCGAGAGAGTGGGAGAGACAGGCTGCCCAGGGGCTGTACACGGTCATTATCTTTCACCTGGTAGAACATAGAGAACATGAGAGTTAAAATCTTTTAACAGCTGAGAAGCCACAATCACTCTGTAAAACTCAACAAGCAAATAAGAAAGTATAAATTAAATAAAGAGCTGTTATCACAGAATAAAGTGCAACAAGATTGTCACTTATGTTCAGTAGCAACAGAACCATAATGCAAAATACATCATACATACAGTTTTTGTAGTGTATTTAGCTATAAATGACTAGCATGCTGTGCTAAAAACTGCTTCGACTGCTTGTGGCAGTAACAGTGCTGATTGCCAAATGCCTGGTGTTCTAGTTATGATTTAATAGATTACATTCATTAAACAATAGTAAATTTGGCCTTTTTCCATTTTACAAATCCTTTTTCCATTCTTCTACAACTAGGGCAGTGAAATTTTCATATACTTTTTCTTTTAATCTTTTTTCTTTGTATAAACAATGTCAGAACAAGTCTAAAAACTGGCATACAACACTTATATTGCTATTTACTTATCCAACAGTGATTCTGTAAATGCAGGATAACTTCTAGTGGTGTTTACCATGATGATATCCTCTAGATTAAGTCAAATACTGATAGGGACATTACTGACATTATTTGATTTAAATATCTTAATGCCATTTTACTTCTTCCGAATGAATGTCTATTGGGTTGCCAGTGGTTGTAAATCATCACAACTATCTAGTGTTCATAGATTCAAAGTTAAATCTGTAATTAGTTTTCTATTTCATGCCTTCTAACCACCAAACGATGGTGTTTATTACCTGGATACCCCACTCTTAAGCAAGGCAATGGTGAAATTTTGACTAGGAAGGGCAACATAGAATCTGGAGAAGGAATACATTGTGTGGAGAATGGAGTGGCATGCTTCTCAGTAGTGACAATGAGGATGAAAAACACCATATGAATTGGTACTTTACATACAGTAAATAGTGGCAACCTCTGTCAATCAGTGGGCCAAATTCTCCTTATTCAATGTCCCACCATATGTCCTTGCACCATGACAGATGAATAACCAGTCAGGTTCAAATATTACTATCCAGAAGGCTTGTGAGCAATATGCCATCATCCTATCATGCTAGCTAACTATCACTAATTGCTGATAATATCACCCGTTGTTTTGTAAGGGTGTAGGCTGCAGGAATGCTGAGTGTGCCCAGACATCAGGTGTTTACAATATGTATAACATATGCTGAACACATTATATCATTACAGCAGAAAAAAATACCAGAAGCTACTTAAAAGTTGGCAGTTGCTGCAAATCACTAGCATTAGCCTTCAGTCAGATTCCTTTATTCATTACCTAAAAACAAGTTAAGGAATGCTCTTCTATCAAAAACTCGAGATACTTAATTCCTGTATAGCCCTTATGGACAACAGGTCCTTTCACCATCAGAATTTAAGCCTGTATTCATGTTTTATAAACAAAGAGCGCTTTATCTAAGATGCATCAGAAAATGATATTTGTTGTTCTGCTTCGACGTGATACAACATAGAATATTAAAGTTTTTACTGTACAAAGTACAAAACAGTTAGTACTGTTCATACTACGAACCAGGTACAATCAGATTATGAGATAAAACACAATTTATTTAGGCATATCTTAACTAATCTTAAAGCTGAAGAAACCATGTTTTATCACCAACTTTATCACCATTGTGATACTTGAAATCTATATGCAATTCCTGATTGTCAATCATCTCTAGACCTACTTCCTGTACATACTGGACAGAGCAGGGACCATTCTGCATACCTGATCTTTCTAGATCACTGCAAGGCAAATCAATGCATGCAGAGTGAGCTTACAAAACAGAGAGGTCTTAAGAAGGAGTTTTAACTAGTCATTTTATGATCATTTTATGTCTTTCTTAGAGGAATTATAAGGTATAACAACAAAACAAACCACTAGGAAAACAATTACACAAAAACTTTCCTGTGTTTTAAAAAAACATGAGAGTCTTGTGATTTTTCTGGCGTGAAAAGTAGGTCAGGGAATGAAAGTCACCATGCAATTTTAATGAAGAAAGTTATTAGCATATTTCCTGTGATGTCTTGTTTATACTGGAGTGGATTTAGAGTTGTGTTGCACTGCACTATGGCACCATTAGTCCAGCTAAACAATGCCTTAATGGACTTCCGTACCTGGATATCAATGTCCTGTTTGTGTGGATCTTGGATGAAGAATGTAAAGGCATCTTCCCACACAGGATTAATTGTGTTCCAGCAGGTCTGCATGAAAACATGAAGGCATTAAGGACTAATAAAAATTAATTGATCTTATAAGTACAAATATGAGATAATAAACCAGTACTGCTGTAAAATGCAAACATTATCTTTGCAGGCTTGCTGAACAGACATAAGATCATTCCACATATTTTTGTCTTCATGACTATAAATCTAGTACAGGAGGTAACATGGCACAGAGCCGTGCAAATATATATATATATATATATATATATATATATATATATATATATATATATATATATATATATATATATAAATATAAAAAAAAAGGGATTGGGTTTGGATGAATACATCCAGTTACATACTTCAGTTCCTCATGGGCCGGAATTCCCTTTATGAAATGGGCCAAATATAGTTAGCCATTTGTGTTTGTTTTCCAGTACAAGAAGAAAAACTGCTTTTAAATAGAAACCTCCCACTGGAGAACAAAGGCTCACTTTATGTGCTATGCACCCAGCAACATGCAAAAGTGGCTAGTAAACACAAAAGTGGGTGGAGAAATGGAAAGTGCATCTGATTATTCAACCTATACCTTAATTAGTACATTCAAAAAGAGCAGCTTGGTACATGATTTAGTTTGTGTCTACTAGATATAAAATAACTTGATGCCCTATAGCTAGTGTGAGTTGCTTTACTAAATGCTTTTTAAAGTCTTTTGTATAATTTGGATGAAATAGCGTAGTTATTTATCTTTGCATCTACATTAGGAAAGGGGTCTATAGAGGTGGTAATGTGCTAATCAGAATAAAAATACAAATGTCTCAGGGGATGTAGAATGTTACACACCGTTTTGCCCAGAATGTCAGTACAGCATGTTAATTTATGACCACAAAATACCAACAGAAAGCAAACAACCTCAAGTCTTGAGCCCAACCAAAATGACAACATATATGTTTGTGTGTGTGTTTGTGTAGCATACTTTGCTTTCTCGGGTTATGTCCTGCACAGAAAGCTGCACCACTGGATTGGGATCTTTATTGCCTTTTTTCATCTGAAATGATAACAAGAGATAACAAGAGAATTTTTTAAATAATGTAAACAAAATCTGAACACAACCAAGTCATCTGTTTTCTGAAGAGGTTTGATGGTATTAGTTTTACAAGCTCATCTTCCAGTTAGTCCTCAATCACTGCATTGTCACATTTGTGTCTTATTCTGTTCTAATCCCTGTCTCTGTCTCTGTATTACCCCAGACTTTGGAGTATGGTTTCCAAAATCCATCTGCTTGGGGAAGAAAATCAATATTTTCTATTGATTTAAATATAATATTTCACTCTTCCCTTTTAAGTTACAGTACCTCCAAAAAAAAAAAATCTGGATGTACAAATAAATGACGATTTAAAGCAAAACTGGTGGCTCTGATATGTTGTTTTAATGGCACTTTGTTACTATGGTCTGGCTAAACTTTGATCACTACAAACCAATACAAAATTATTCTGATTGATCAGCTTTATCCTATGATGTACCATTTCTATCCTGGTTAGAATCATCTCACCAAGGATAACAATACTCTCATCCACAAAGCACAAGAGAGTGGTTTGGACAGTATGAAAATTATGTAAATAACATGCCTTCGCAATCACCAGATTTCAACTCATTAAACACCTATGGGAGATTTTGGACCGATATGTAAGACAGAGCTCTCTACCATCATCAAATACCATTTTAAAAATGTTGATTTTTACTTAATTTCTCAAACATCATTTTGTTTGTTTGTTTGTTTTTACCTTGAATGTGAATCAACTATCTGTAAAAAGGCTCCTGCTGCTCTATGTTTCCATATGATAGCACTAGTTATGCAATAAAAAAAATAATTGTGTCTCCCTTTTAAAACCTCTAGTTGTTTTCTTATTTTTGTCAAAATGCACATTTAAATAATACTCTCCAGTACTTGAAAAAACACTAGCTAACATTATATATTAGTAGAACAATCAGAAGCACAGCCACACAGATAAAAGTGACCGTTATATACCCTGCAAAACAACTTCAGAACATAAAAAGGGAAGTGAAAACCGTGACTCACAGGAAGTGCTTCTGCCTTGTCCAAATACACTGTCAAGATGGCTGATGAGGGGGGATCTGCTGTATTACTCAGAACGGTTTCATTTTTTTTCACCACCTGAAACAGAGAAACAAAGTGCATGCATGGGTGTGTGTGTGTGTGTGTGTGTGTGTGTGTGTGTGTGTGTGTGTGTGTGTGTGTGTGAAAAGCACAAAAGCATACCCTAAATTTAAAACTCTGCCTTCACTACAGTTTAAATCTCAGACTTGGAAAGCATCTCACATCTACTAGTGCAATTAAAGACAATTTTAAAATATGTGTTCATGTGAATGTGTATACATGGATTCACCTCCTCCAGGGTATCAGTGGTGTCCTTCAATGTCAACCATTCCAGTCTAAGGTGAACACGCCCTGTGGGAGCATCCTTCAAAGTGTACCACTGAAAAGGAAAAACATTAGGGAAATTAAATTTGAATAAATTAAGAAAGTGCAATAATGAATAATTAATAACTTGAGACATACAGATGTACTGTCATCAGTTTTTTTTGTCATCAGTATTTGTACACACATATAAAAATGAGAACACACATACACAAAGAGCAACAGATAAAAGCACATCAATATGAATATCAAATCAGTATGAATTACATTATCTTCCAAAAGCATCTCACCTCATCAACAACTTTAGCCTTCTTCACTATTCCCAAATCCAACTTGGTTCTAAAAATAAACAAAAAAAAATCCAGTCTATACGAAGTGATATAGATTTCAAGAAACTCTAGCCAATCCACTTCTTTAGTACTATTGTTACAAGACAACACTATTGTTCTTCACTTCTTTAGTGAAATAGTAAAATTGCACTACCACCAATTACTGTTCACACTTGTGAGTCTTTTGTTTTTGTATTGTATTGATTATGTCTACTATTACTGAGGTTCTTAAATTTGGGTTCTTGAACACTAAGGAAACATACTGAAACATATTGAAATTCTAAGCAGTGCTTCCTCTGCTTTCGTTGTGTTTTGTAGTTTTTGCACATTATTATAAAGATTTCTGGTGGTTTCTGTTGTACTGATTTACATTCTGGAATGTTTCCTTATGTTTTTTTGTATTTTTTTGTATTTGCTAATGCTCATTCATGTGTAGCTGTTTCAAGAGCCCTTTCACAAGTATCTTGTAAAAGGTACTAACTACCACACACATTATACCATACACATTGACACAATCAACCACACATCTTTAGATTGTGTTGGGCCCCCAAGTTGCACAATGGAAAACATTTGCATAAGGATATTCAAAATTTGAATCTCAACATTGCCACAGACATCTGTGACCAGGTCCCAAGAGAGAAAAATTGGCTGTGCTTTCAGTTTGAGAGGAATGGCATTATTGTCTCTCTGCTGTCAATTAAAGCAACACAAGGGTGCCTGTGAGCTCACATATGCAGAACAGGGCTGTCATCATTTTACTCAGACTGTTACCTTACTGTGTGACATGGCACAGGGAGGAGTACTTCATACCCTTTGTAGTGCCTTAACCAGATTCTTTGTAAATAAAGCTGTACAACTACACCACCATTGAGGAACAGGAAAGTTAATTGGTTACCTCAGCTGTAAGTTAAAAAAAAACTGAGAAATATAAACAGAATATGAGTCATATACATAAAAAGAAAATAAAAATTTTAAATCCTCTGCAACATAGGCATGCCAAAATATTAAAGGCAAAAATAATTGCATGTACAGCAAAGATCAACAATCATACCTGCCCAGAAAGTCATCCTGATCTGGATCTTTGTCATACACTTCTACCTCCAACTCTTGGCCAGGTACTTCATGAACAATTACCTGAAAGTCACACACAACACAGTCAAGGTCAAACATAGCATGGTTCACAGAGGACCACTCTCATAAAGTAAAAAATTTATTTTTTTTCCAGCAGTGATTTAAAAGTTTCTAAGATTTATTAGTGTTAGAACATTAAAGCAGAGACAGGTTACTTTACATTTCAGTAACATGATGCTTACACGGTACATATTACTTTCTGTTTAAAACTGTATGGATGATGGGTGATTGAGTCTGTGTGTGTGTGTGTGTGTGTGTGTGTGTGTGTGTGTGTGTGTGTGTCTTACCTCATATATCTCACCCCACTTTGGACTGTCTGTGTTGTCTTTGTGTTGGGACCTGAAGGTCTGTGGCCCTACTCTGATCAAAGCATAAGGGTCAGACATGCCTGACATCACGCCCTTCACATAGTTATCTTTAGCAGCCAGACTTTTAGCTTCCAACAGGTGAATGCGAACCACTCCCTAAAAAAATGGCAGAGAAACAGGGAAATAGAATGTGTTTATAAGAAATGTACACTCATCATCCACTTTATTAGGAGCACCTTTACAATGACACAATCACATTATCCAATTAATTATCCAATTATTAAATAATCCAATCAACTAATCTTGTGGCAGCAGCATAATGCATAAAATGATGCAGACAGATCAAGAACTTCCTTTATTTATTAAAAATATGATCTTTGTGACTTTAAGCAATGCATGTCTCTTAGGCTAGTTTGGGTATTTCAGAAACTGCTGATATCCAATATTAGATTGTTGCATACACAACAATCTAAGTTTACACAGAATGCTGCAACAAAAAAAAATACTGTGTGGGGAAAGTCTTCGGGCTGCAACACCTTGTTGATTAGAGGAAAATTACCATACTGGCCAAATAAAGAACTCAATTAGCACTCTTTTCAAAAGCATCTCAGCATGCACAGAACATCAAACCTTAAGGTGCATGGGCTACAGCAGCATAAGACCACAAGTATCTGATACTATCATAGGCACAGAATCACCAAAACTGCACAGCACACTCGCAAAAGATCAGGTGATTTGTTTTTTCTAATCTTCAATTGTCCAGGTTTTGATGATTCTGAACCCATGGTAGCCCATGAAGTCACATCACACTTCTAACCATTCTAATGCTAATTAGAAAACTGAAGCTCTTCATCTGTATCTGCTGCCACATGATTGGCTGATTGTATAAATGCATGAAGGTGCAGGTAATAAAGTTGCTTGTGGGAGTAGGTACAGATAATAGTGTGTGAGAGCAGCTATATATGAGTGAATGGTGTGGCTGCGCAGTTGTGTGTGTTACCCTGGGCAAAGGGGAACGAAGCTGTGCCACTGGTAGATCTGGCACTAATGGAATGGTGAGACGGTTAGGAAGCACCAGAAAGGAGGCAATAGCATCCATTATCATAGTGTCTGTCTTCAAACTAAGAGAGAGAGAAAGTAATAAAGAAGGTCTTTTCAGCTACATGCAATGCTGCAGAGATTCAATCACTCCAATAGATACAAACACGTTTACAATTACATTTATTTATCACACACTTTTTCAATTGCCAATTCCCACCCATAGTTAGCTCACCCCTAACAAAGCTGCCAGCAAGGAATGGTTATGGTTTGCACATGCTTCCACATTTTTCTTAAATGTTGCTCATGCTACTTTAGTGCTAATGCTAATGATATTGCTTTACACCCATATTGTAAGCAATATGAGTGTAAAGCAATATCATTATCTATATTGTGTTTTATATTTATATTTGTGGTCTACACCGAAAGGGGCTTTATTTTTTTAACTATTCAGTACAACTATTACGTAGCGGATACTGGAAAACATTTTAAAAAACACTGAAAACACTGTCTGCTGTTTAAAAAAAATAATTTTTAATTCACAAATCATAATAATAAATATCAGTTTGCAGATCACAAAACACAAATTTTTTTTTTATCCTAGCATTTGTCCTACGCAATGGCAGGGTCCTCTGTTTTTTAGCAGATCATTTGATCTGCATGATTTGGCACAGGTTTTATGCCGGCTGCCCTTCCTGTCGCAACCCTCCCATCTTTTATCTGGGCTTGGGACCGTTACTGAGAGTTAACTCTTCAGTGGCTAGGTTGGCACCCTGCCCGGGAATCGAACCCAGGCCGTGGCAATTAGTGCATGGGATCCTGCCACTGGACCACCAGGAGGCCTGCAGATCAAAACTATATTCAACTTAAACAAATGTCCTGTGGAACTTTCTGGCACGCTTTCTACTTCCAATATAATGTGACTGAGCAAGCAAGCTAACTATGTCTTAAAGCAATGATATTTCCCAAATCAAGAAAATGATGACAATACATAATATTTTACCAAAAAATAAAATAATGTTTTGAGTTTGATATGTTCTAGAAAGATTTTTTTTTAAATTCTGCTGCATGCTATCAGTATCTGTCATGAAGCTTGAATTTTATTTTCATATTTTCATTTTACAATAATTTTATAGCATCATTAATCATTTAAGAACATCAAAAAATATGCACAATGAAAATACTAGTTCATAATTTTAAAACAACCGGTTAAATGTTTAAAACAATAATTTAAAGAAAATAAAAATATTTAATATAAATAAAATCTAAAATACAAACAATAAATAATACAAAATATTTCAATTAAATTTTCCCTTATAAAATTATAAATTCTAGTTTACTCACTTGAGTCCTGGAATGTCCAATAGGTTGGTTAGACCAGTCCAGTTGATGTCCAACTTCTGATAAAGAACAGAAAAGGGAGAAAGTTGGAAAGGCACTTACAGAACAGAATAATCTATATTAACAAGATCAAGGTAGGTACATAATAGCATGAAAGTGCAACGCTGCAAAGAAGATGTGAGTGTACAGGAACTTACGGGCCTACGGATAAAGAACATAGTGATTGCTCCGACAATGGGCACATTGCCGATCAAAGGCTCCAAAATCACTCTCATCATACCACTCAGCTGAGAAAAACAAAGAATGTTTCTTCACCTTCAGGTAATTACTCTACTTTTGAAACAGTAATGATGTTTTATTCTAGAATAACTGTATAATAATTATGATTAAGGTAATTACAGTTTGTAATAGACTGATGTTTCAAAACTAGGCACAGAGCAAGTTATAGCTCACCTGTATCCCTTTCACTCCAGCTTTACAGAAGTACCTCTTCACCTCCACATTTATCTCTACATTCCCCACATAGCTGCATAAAAGTGAGATATACATTTACACAGTAATATAGATAGGGATTCAAAAATAATATTATATAACAAGAAAATGTTATGTTGTTTAAACTCTTTGGCAACAATAATTTGTAAGAAATGTGAAATGTAAGAAACTTTGTAAGCGAGAAAGTATTGAGAATAAGACCTAAATAAGATATTTGCTGACATATTGTGGAGTTCTCAGCAGCCACTGAAACAATATCCAGGCTATTAGATGAGCAAGCCCATTTGTCTGGAATTAAAATATTTAAAAAGGCCCAGGGCAGCTGTCTAACTCCCACAGCAAATGGCAGTACAAATGGATGATTCCAGTTAGCAAATGGCTAGATACATACACATACCAAAGGCGTCTTTACATGAGAGATTTGCCCCTACTATTCAAACAAAGGGTGTAGTAGATGAACTGTTTTCTTTTAATTAAAACTGGCACACAACCTCTATACCTGATTATGTAAAAATGCAAAAAACAAACAAGAAGATCTGTGGGGGAACACATTTTTCATAATTACTGAGGTTCACACACTCCTGAACAGACTGACATTAAATTGTGTAAAATGTACAGCTCCACCCAAGATTATAATGATGCTATAGTGGCAACATCAGGCGGATTAGGCCCATCTCACTAGTCCGAGTAATAGGAGAGACCTCTTAACTAAATTTTATGTCTCTTGACTTTCAGTATGATCTATTTATGATTTAGAGGAGAAAAAACAAACTCTCAAGCAAAAACAATTTGGTTCAAGCACCTTTGGACCCCTCATGATATTATATAAAATTAGGATAATATTAAAAGAGCAAGCAAAATATTTATGATAAAAGATGGCTTAAATTATGTGCATTAATTATTTTATATAATAAAAAATTCCATTAAAATATTAATACACTACATTCTGTTCATTTTTACTGTACCTAAAAATGCTAGTACTCTATACTAGTCTTGTGATTCCTGACTGTTGCCAAAACTACAAACCTCCAAAACCTCAGCATCAGACTGTGTAAATATGTGGTGCTGACTATGAAACAAACACTTATTGGTTGAATAAAACAAAACACCCAATAATAGTCAACCAAACCAGAACTAGCACAAAAGTAAAATGAAGCTGTTGGAGGTTCTACTGGGAAAAGAGATAAAACTTAATAATCTCTTAGTAGTAGTAAGTCATAAGACATGCTACTACCACTAATTATAATAAATAAATAAATAAATAAATAAATAAATAAAAAAATAAAAAAATAAAAAAAATAATAATAATAAAGTGAAGTGAAGTGACAATTAATTTTTGGATGGAGAAAGGAAAGACCATAAGAGACAAATTTCTGTGGAATATTAGCATTGATCCTCAAATATATATTAAACAATTAAATTATCTCATTCAGTAATTCACTTTTTCTACCAATGCTCTCTAATACAGTAAACCTTCAATGTACAATTATGTACCATACATAGAGACAATCTCACATGCTCAGAATAATGCAACCTTTTTTACGCCTCTCTGTGCATATTACAAAAGGTTTCAAAATATTGTTCTAAAAACATTTTAGATTCACCTGATGTAGACATCCAGTAGCACTTGTCCTTTTTCATTCTCTGTATGAGCCTTCACTCCTACAACTTTCATAGCCTGCAAAAACACAGAATTTTGCATATCAGAACAAAAATGTTGCTCCAGAAACCATGCCACTGTTAATGTTGCATAAAGGGTCCAAATCTGCTTCATCATTCAAATCCATATTGTAGCAATACAGAACATGTAGTTGAATAAAGATGTTTATTTTAATAGACTAATAATCCAAAATGTGAGACAATATCGTGATTAGAAAACAGGCAGAAAGTCAGGTGACCCACAAAAAACACACATACAGTTAGGTCCAAAAGTATCTGGATAGTGACACAATTTTTTTATGTTGCCTATGTACACCACCACAATACTATAGATGTGAAATTAGGCAAACAAAATGTGACTGAAGTGGAGAATAATCTGAGATTAATTTCATAAAGTTTAACAAAAATATTTCCCCTTACGAATTACATCCATTTTTACAGCCCCTCCATTTTCATTGGCTCAAAAGTTATTGAACAAACTAACATAATTATAAATATTAGTTTTGTTTTTAATAGTTTGCAGTGAATGACTGCCTGAAGCCTGGAACTCATGAACATCACCAAATGCTGAGTTTCCTCCCCTGAGTTGCATTACCAGGCTTCAGTTGCTGCTTGGTTGTGCGTCTTTCGGCCTTCAGTTTTGTCTTCAGTAAGTAAAAAGGATACTCAATTAGGTTGGGAGTCTTCATTTCTTTTCCTTAAGAAGCTAGTGGGGTGTTACTGTGGTATGTTTTTAGGTCATTATCCATATATACTGCGAGTGTGTCCTATCAATTTCACGTCCTAAAATTTTTGACTGAATCTGAGCAGAAGCTCTGTACAGCACAAAATTCATCCTGCTACGTTGATCAGCACCATAAATAAACAACACTGACCCTGTTCCATCGGCAGCCATACATGCCCATGCAATACCACTAACTCCACCATATTTGACAGATGAGGTGGTATGCTTTGGATCATGATGAGCCTTTCCATTCTTTCTCCATGTTCTTCTATTCTCATCGTTCTGGTACAAATCTAATCTGGCCTTTCTGTGCTGAGGTACAACCTTTGTATTTACATTCATGCAGATGTTTTTGGATAGTAAACATTGACAATGATATGTCTATATAAACTTGTCTGTGGTCTTGACTTGGCTGTATGGTGTTGAAAGGGGTTTTCTTCACTAAAATAAGAATTCTATGAACATCACCAGTTGTTTTCTGTTGTCTTCCAGGCCATTTGGTAGTGTGAAGATTGCCATTGCATTCCTTCTTTGTAAGAATTTACCAGTTTGTTTATTTTGCCACTCCTTAAGTTTCTGTTATGTCTCTGGTAGGTCTGTTTTGTTTTTTCATCCTAATAATGGTCTCCCTCCCTTGCAGCTCTTTGGGCTGTATATGGTGAGTTCCCATGAACAGATACCAAATACACATTCAACACTTGTAATCAACTTCAGACCTTTTTCTTCTTAATTTGTGAAATAACAAAGAAACAGACCACAGCTGGACATGAAACTGCTAACAGACCAAATATTTCTGAACCTGTGATCATGGTGGGACTATGCAAAATGTCTGTAATTCCTAAGTGATTATTTACTTCTTGCTTCTTTTCAAATCCATTGTGGTAGTGTACAGAGGCAAAATTATGAAATTTGTGTCATTTTCTAAATACTTATGGAAACAGACAAAATCCATAAATCACGAAACATAATGTAACAAAGAAACACAGGAAAAACAGGACAAAGTAATCATGAGACATTACAGAGACAAACATAGATACAAGGTATGGCCATATAAACAAACACACAAAACCCCGGAAGCAGAATCAGCTGTGATGTAGTCAAACAGACACAAGCAGATGTGCATGATTCAGTAGGAGCAGCAGCTCCTGCTTTTTCCTCTTTCCAACAAATAAACTTCAAGGCCTGCCTGGTGCCTACCATATCCCACATTTTGACATAGTACAGTCCCCGCTATCCATTTCACATCACATGTTCACTGCATGCACAATGTCAGAGAGTGTGCACCTGAATAACAATGTTGACTAATTAGCACAGGTAATTAAGTCATATTTTAAAGCACTCCTTGTCTTCTTTAGTTGTATTCTTTCCTTGTATTAGGTTTATGTTGTTGTCAAAATTCACTGTTCCTCATTCTTTTTTCGTTTCTTAATCTTTCTTTTGTCTCACTGTAAATAAACATTTTCCTGAACTTGCACCTGCCTCCCATCTACAATTCCTAACAAAAAAGACTGACCAAAGCGTGGATGTAGTAGGTTTTCTGGACTCACAGCATGCTCCCCAACTTTAGAACTGCCTTATGTGGTAGCAACTGGGTAAGTGTGAATGGATCATCGCAGCAATGTGTCCCCTTGACACCTTTTATCAGGAGGGTGTTCATGACCAAGCCAAGACCATCTTCAAGACCAACTTCTTGCCCCACTGAACATTATGGCTTGTAGCGTCAGTATTGGTATCACGGCCAAGGATGTTGCTATACGTCCCAAAATTTATTTATGCAATTCTAAACTTTTATTCTACCAACTTTTGCACTTGTACACCCTCTATTCTCTTTTATTTGCTGTGACCAATGAAACAAAGCAATGGGGGAAAGCAATGAGTGGATTTTAAAATGGCCCAAATGCCCACTTGTGTAGTGAGAACAAACAAATTTGGCCTTAAATAATAATTAATACCATGTAGCAATTCCCAATTACTTAACCAACAACTTCTGAATATATGAAATGAAACAATGGAGCAAGTGAGTCATGGCTGCAAAGCCATCCCACTCAACAATGACACGTGTATATAGTGTTTATTAAGACCAAATTTCGTCCTCATGTCTCTACTGAGTCGTTATCAGCTCAATTATTTGAGCAAGCACTTCCTTTTAACCATTTTCCATTTGAGCATTTTCCTTTTAACTTTAAAAGGGACATGTTGTGCTCTCTATTACCATTGAAACTCTAGCTAGCGCTGTCTGTTACAGCAATGCAAGAATTTAATAAATATACATATTGTTCCTTACAAAGTTCTAAGACAAAAAAATGTTATTTTCATAACATTTCACCTAATTCATCACCTATTTCAATGGCTTAAGGGCCTAATATAAAATAATTTTAGTTCTTAAATATATAGCACTTTTTAAAGCCAGTACATAATTCCATGTCTGTGATTTTATAATGTTAATGTCTTCGTTACTATTTAAAAAAATTTTAAAAAAAAAAACAGGGTGTATGTAAGAAGGGGTGTCTAATTTTTTAAATTGGAGTGAGGCAAACCTTGTCACCAAAGTCAATCTTGGTAAAGCTGAGGGTCTGCAGATGTACACTGGATGCTCTAATGGATGGTGCAATGCTCTCTGTTAGCAACTTCTCCAGGTACTGACCAATAAATGGCCATGCTTGCTGGATGACCTGCAGAGAGAGAGAGAGAGAGAGAGAGAGAGAGAGAGAGAGAGAGAGAGAGAGAGAGAGAGAGAGAGAGAGAGAGAGAGAGAGAGAGAGAGAGAGAGAGGAGAGAGAGAGAGCGAGCATTTCAGTGTAGTAAACATCTACTAAACAACTAATGTGATTTTGGAGAATTCAGTTGTCAATTATACATTTAATTTCAATTAAATTTTATTTGTAAAGCACTTTTAACAATGGACACTGTTGCAAGGCAGCTTTACATAAATATAAAAAATCAGAATAAAAATGATAAAGTTTAAAATCTGAATTTATAATTATCCCTAATGAGCAAGCTAGAGGGGAGGGTGACGATATAAGGAAGAAACCTTGAGAGGAACCAGACTCAAAAGGGAACACATCCTCATCTGGGTGACACTCGAGAGTGTGATGAATAGTAATTTCCTTTCTACAATTGTACACTGCATAGTGCAATTCTGTAACCCTGAACTCTTGAGCAACTTATTTATTCAACTTATTTCTTTTCTCCTGCTACAGAAATTGAATTGACATTTGTGGATGCAAGGCCATGGTTTAACACTGGTTTGTGAATGGCAAGGATCACACACCTGTGCCTAAATATATTAATGACTGTTTTCTGTTGCAGTGAGCCAGCAGGGATAAAAGAGGGAGAGCCGAGAGCCAAGAGAGAGATGAACACACAGAGCAATGCATGTCTGTGCCTGTGTGTGTGTGTTAATACTAGAAGCACTGAATAGGGAAACTAATAAATAAAAGCACACTGTGAGTTATCCCAAACCTGCCTCCAGTTTCCACTTTCCCTGAGCCTTCCAAACATGCACCAACATTTAGGCATACAGGTAACTGTAATATTACAAAACTGACATACAAAACAAATGTACAGCATAAAAGTTTGAATAACACTAAGAATAACTGTATTTATTTTATGTATTTATGAATTTACAAGTTTATTGAGAAGCCTACTATTTATAATTACATTAATTAAACAATTAAGACAAAAGCATTACCAAAAAATCCTGCCATTAAATTATCTGAATAATCTTTTGGGACACCAGATATCGCTCAAATGTTGGAAAAACACATGCATTATACTGTTGCTGTTAGCATTAACACATGACATTGATAGTCTCCTCTGTGCATAAGGTCAGTTCTTTATGATGACCTCAGACTTTAGGAGTTAACTGTAAAAAGATCATGTGCTTACAAACAGTCATTTTCAACAGTCAAACTGTCGGGTGGGGGTGTGATGAGTAACTGTCTGTAACATACATCCACATGTCCAAACTTAGACATCTCTCTTGTACAGCTTATCCCCTGTACATTCCTCTCTCCCATTCTCTCTCACTGTTACTATTATTATCAATTACATTAAATGAACTGATGTAAATTTAACTAATTTGCCAAAGCATTTCTGTCTCTCTCATCAAACACAGAGATGAGATAACCCTGTCAA
Source organism: Hemibagrus guttatus (assembly GCA_033459395.1). NCBI lineage: Eukaryota > Metazoa > Chordata > Actinopteri > Siluriformes > Bagridae > Hemibagrus > Hemibagrus guttatus. The sequence goes on from JAUCMX010000001.1 coordinate 25,395,185, forward strand.
ATGTGCTTGTTTTGTTGCTATAGCAATGCACTCCTATATTCATTATGTGTGTGTGGTAACAACCAACCACAGAAAGTTCCTGTACAAGGGGATTTTTATCATATTTTTAAATGAGATTTTAATACTCTAGAAAATTAAGTAAAATGCAATTAAAACATCAAAGATTCAACAATTAAAAATTTTCCCGTGTAAAACTTGAGGTTACTTGACTTTAATAATTCTGATATGTCACAATTGCTAACAAGTAACACCTAACAGGCAAAGAGAAAACAATTTTACCACAAAAACCCTAGGGTATATCGGGGCAGGACAGCTCCATCCGTCTGTAGGTTGAAAAGCAACTTGCAGAAATATTTATACTTCTAAACAAGTTGAGTGTATAAGCTTACTTTATTTATATAATTAATAGTTAATATAAGTGCAGGTCTGCTCCATGTCTATATCATGTCCTATGTCTATGTCCTCCTTTTTTATAACATGTTGCACATGATAATAAAATGTGTATATAGGCCTGGGTTTTGTGTTTATTTCTCCTAAAGCATAAAAGGAATATGCCTTTCAAGCTAACAGTCAGGTTTGAGGACCTTGATGGTTTTATTGGAATTTTGTCATTCATGGAAGAGAGTCTGTCTTCCAAGTTGCTATTAAACAATAGTATTTGACAAATATTTTGAGTATTAAACCATTTGTATTTGATTGTTGAAAATTCTGTGATTTTACATAAATATCCATTATTACAAGTTCCACAAAATTAATTAGATTAAAAGATTAATTGTGATTAATCTCAACAAATTGGGGCAATGTTATTTTTAATTGTCTGACACCCCTAATTAAATTGGCCTTTATTGGACTTATTACTCACTTGATATCATGCAATTTCTTTTAGCCAAACAAATGTAACTCATAACTATTCAGTTTTGTCATTATTTTGTCCTCAAGAGAGATGAGCAAATATTTCAGAAGGACAACCATGTCAGAAATTGAGGGAAGGAAGAATACAGCCACATACAGCGAGGTCCTTGAAGAAACCATGCTCAAGAATGCACTCCAGACTGACACAAAGGTTCACCTTTCAGATGATGGCCATGGCAAGATTGGAGTGGCTTCAACACAAGCCTCTCAATCTCTTTGAGTGGCTCAAACAATGCCCAGACTTGTACATTACATAATATCTGTGAAGAGACCTGAAGATGGCAGTTCATAGTTGCAATCTGAAGATCTGCCAGGAAGAATGGGAGAAACTGCCCAGGGCTGTTTGTCTTAAATAATAAGTAATAATAAACTTGCCCAAAACTTATTTTTACTTTACTTACTTTGTATCCATAAGACAATAAAACTGCAAAAAATGCAAAAACCAAAGGAGTCTGAATATGTTTTAAAAGGCTTACACTAGTATTGGTATAAAATCAGAAAAGTTGGTACATGGCCTAGGATAATGCGACGTTTACTGCTTTTATGAGACATTTATAAGCAGTGAACAGAACACAGGTTAGCATACTCGTGGGGTGTGGTAGGGGAGTGAGCCGACAGCAACTATTTGACAAACTTATAAACTGTTTGGCCATGCATTTCATGTTACACATTGATTTCAGATTTGACTCCAGCTAGTCTATTCTCTTTCAGCACAGGCCTGGATTCTGGCCAAGGGAATGTTGTGTGTTCTCCCTGGCTCTCCTTTTTCATATAATGCTAATTTGGAAAATCAGGCAGTTGCTGGTTTTGAACACAACAACTGAAAAATATCTTGAGCAAAACACATCTATGCCAGGAAGTGGTTGTGTGCCTGGCTGTGTGCCTAAGTGTGTGTGTGTGTGTGTGTGTGTGTGTGTGTGTGTGTGTGTGTGTGTGTGTGTGTGTGTGCGCGTGTGTGTGCGCAGCAAAATTGATGGCATTTACAGAACTAGCTGCCCCGATTCCTGAGCATTTAGTTTTAGGCAGGGTTACAAAACTGTACAGGAGAGGAGAAAAAATACACTTTCATGTTTTTTTATTGTTTTTTTTTTATAACCACTGTTATATATGACAAAATTAAATTAAATAAACAAATAAACAGGCTGTATATTTATAAAAAAAAAAGATCATGAGATGGTAGGAGTCATAGCGCATTTCTCTCTTCTGCCATGGTGGGAGGGTTAGAGGTGGGGCATAAGTTGTGGTTCCTTTTAACTGAAAACTGCTACAGGCAGTAAACACAAAACTGAATAAAGTAGCATACCTTATTAAGCCATTCAACCTTCTCGACATCCGGGAAATTGACCTGTGGGATATAGGCAAAAAGGTGTTTGTGAATATGTCATATTGCTTTGGCTGCACCAGAATAGATGTGTGAGAGGAAGTGGTTGTAGCAAATACACTCTTTCATAGCTACTTTACCCAAAACATTCATTAGTATAACAAACAGACATGCCTTTTATGGATAGAATAATGGCACATTCCTCAGTCTGCTCAGAAGGAATTTTACCCGCCCTCATAGAAACACATACTGGGACATTTGCGAATGCACAGCATAAACTGCCAAAACAGGATCAATAAAATACACTAGAGGTGGGGGTTGGGACACCAAATCCCATAGTGAGGGACTGTTAGCAGTGAGGTCATTTGCTCAGAACAGGGGCAATTATAGGATAAAGTGTAAACGTTGTTTACAGGATCGGGTAGAGGACTATTATTTCAAACACAAGTTTTCCATGCATTCATTAACAAAGCACAAATTTAATGACAATTTGACAAAATCACCACTAGCATACTCCTAGCACACACTACGATAGGAAAGGGTGTTGTGTAAAATATTAGCGCATACTATTGTACTAAATAGTCAAAACAGAGGTTTTTTTATGATGAATATTTTAGAAGAGTATAAACTAATCGCTAGTGCCACCACATAACGGTGAAGTGCTCTCTTTTTGCTGTAATATGCAGTAGGTAGTGTTACAACGTCACTCGGAGACACAGGGCTGTCTCGCAATACTTTTCTTTTGTTTCTTTTTATTTGTTCGGCTTTATTTAAGTTTCTCACCCAAGCTGGTAAGTCTTTCTGGCTTCTGTACACGCTACTGGATGATTCATGCTCTTCGGTCAGTAGCTGTATGGCGGACCTCAACCTCGCCTCTTTGACTGCCCGAGTGTGTTTCCATCCCGAGTAAAGTGCGAGTCCAAACACCACCAGGCTGCTGCTCACTCGGTAATATCCAGCCAGGTAAACGGGCAGCAAGGCTGTGAGACATTTCCCAAAAGTCCATAGAATACCAACGGCATCGATTCCCTTGGCTGTAGGGACCGGGTTCTGGTTCTCGCTTGGCTGCTCCTTTGATAAAGAACTCGGTCCTGTATCTTTTTCTGACATACTTGCGCGATTGTTAAATAGTTGCTTTAGATTTCAGATAGCGTGCAATGCAATGAAACAATTTAGCGCTTAAATTCTGCATCCACTCTGGCTCGGGTTCTGGCTTGAAGTTCTCCTGCGATGTTCGTGTTTAAGGAAAAACTGCGTCGCAGTGCGGACCTTACTGAGTCGTGACTCAGCTGGAAAAAATTGGGATTTTTTTTTTCCCCTCCTCACTCGGTAATGGAACCTGAAACGCGCTCGTAGAAACTGGTCGTGTCCCTCTCCGCCCTCCGCTGGTCTAAAGGCACAAGCAGAACTTTCTGCATGATGGAAACGCCCAAACGTTGCGTGCGTGTGCGTGCGTGTAGATATATATAACTTGTTATATTTTAGTAACGTAAAAAAAAACACACATTTTGTGACATAGCTGTTTAACATTTGGTAATGTATCAAGTAACTGTTTATGATGCGAAAATTGAGCTACTAACTGTCTAGCCATCTTTGTTGATCTAAGTCATAGAAGAACCTTAGTGTAACGGAGCTGGCTAACAGGTAATACATTAGCACATCATACAAGGAGGTGAGAATGTCTTCTCTCCATAGAGACTTTCGTGCTTGACAGCTACTTGGGGGAAAAATAGCCCACAATCTCTATTTACCACGAATCGAAACCAGCTTAGAGATCCATGAGTGACTTTATATTTTATATATGATTAAATACAAGCAGTATTGGCTATCGATATGTCAAATTAGTTATGCTACAACATATGCGCACACACGTATGTAGCTCCACCTACTGTATGGTATGTGTAACTGCATGAAAGGGCAAGCACCGCTCAGATTTCTTTCAGAAAATGTCGATTTTAGTTTTCATAATTATTATTAGTAGTAGTAGTATTAGTAGTAGTAGTGGTGATGGTGGTGGTGGTGGTGCTTGCTATTAAATGCGAGCATCACTGTTATTATTGTCACTAATAATACTAGTAATAATAATAATAATAATGTTATTATTAATAATAACAATAATAATAATAATAATAATAATAATAATAATAATGCACATGTTAAATTACAGTGGAATTCTTTTCTTCAAATATTCCAACTTGGAAGTTGGGGTCAGAGCACAGGGCCAGCATCCCTGAAGCCGAGAAGGTTTAAGGGCCTGGCTCAAGGGCCCAACAGTGGCAGTATGGCAGTGCTGGGGCTTGAATTTATTTCCGAACAGCCCTCAACAACAGCTCAACCTTAAACACTTGCATGTCACATAACATTTACTGGCGGGTTTCACAATACCCACAAATGTAAAACGAATGTAAAGTGAATCTAAAGGAGCAAACAGACACACTATTTATATTTACTTGCTACATAGGGAATCCTCCGCACCTAACTAGTCCTGCATCATTTGACTCACAGACATACTTCAAATCACTTGGAATTCAGAAAAGTTGTGTGTAATAATTTTTCTAACCATACCCACATATGTGTCATGAGAAATTGTTTATCATGTTACCAGTCTGAAGAAAACAGTAGCAGGACCCAGCAGGTGTAATTTCTAAATTACTGCAGCAATGTCATGCATCAAAACTCAGCTTGATAAGGAGAATTGCATTGACAATACCCTTGACTCAATGTGCCGAAACGCATTATGGGTCACATGGCATCACATGCACAAAACTGACTGTAACCATGACACTACTAGTACATAGATACGTATATCAAAATGCTTGGCTAACTAAAGAGAATTGTATCATGAGCCTTCTAGTGACTTCACATACACATTAGCCACCAAAATAAATGGAATCACAAAATTACTACAATATATACATATGAATACATGTGGAGAGGCTTTTGAGAGTGTCCTTGGGGCAATATCACTGGTGACCTGTCATGGGTGTCTTCAGTAAGTGTAAAATGTCTTGCAGGTTTTGCAATAATTGCAGTTTGCGTAATAACTAAAAATCTGTGCCAATAACTACAATATGTGCAATAACCAGATATTTGTGTAATAGTTTGAATTGCATCTAACAGAATGTAACTCAAGCACATAGCAGAGTCAGAGTGAGCAGGCAAAAAGCAAAAACGAATGGTTCAATACAGTTCAGCTCAGTTGTGCTCTCTCTCTCTCTCCTTCTCTCTCTCTCTCTCTCTCTCACACACACACACACATCATCCTTGCTCATTAAGGGAGGGAAAGAGAGCAGTGTATTACATAAGAGACAGATGTGCCACATTATTTTCCTTATTCTTCCCAACCCCCATTGTAGACTCCCACTAAAATAAGCCCCCACCTGTCACAGTACCCCCAGCCGGCCTTCAGCCAACTCCCCCTGGTGGGAGAGAAAATCAGTCACTACCATCTGAGGACCACAAAAAAAATTAAAGGGCTATAACTTCAGATACCAACGAGTGTCTGATGTCTCTGTGTTTCAAAGACAGAGGACTACTTTTACATGTAGCATATCCCAAGCATTACTACAGACCATTATAAGTTATGTTTTGGGCAGTTATATATTGAATCTCATTTTTTACTACCCATTGGACCATCCTCCCAGTTTTCTTTAATCACATCAAGCACTTTGTGGGGCTTCTGCCCATATAATAATTCAAAAAGGGAAAACCCCATGAAGGCAAATAATAAAGCTACTTACATAACCTTACAAATCATGTTCTTAAGTGTTAAATCACACATAAAACACATTAAATCCACATTGTCCATTTGCAGATGATGAACATTTGGGCAGTTTACTTTAATCCCCAATAATCTGCCTTGGTCAGTTTGGATGTTTACTGCACTCCCAGCTCAAGAGTGGAAATCATCTTCAAAAGCCACCACATAGTCCACCAGAACTAATATGAAGCAATAGCCAGGCTAGCATTTACTCCTCCCTAAAGTGCCCTGTCATCAGGATATAATGAGTCGTATGAAAAAGTGATTCCCTGCAGCTTTTCTGTACCAATAACTGAGTTATGAATTCCCTGGTTTGAATGTCCTGATTCACTTGGTGCAACTAGGTTCAAATAATAGAAAACTGAAGAAAGCTTAGTACTGTCCAAGCTTGGATGTTCTCCCCTTAATCAGTGGCACCTGATCAAATGCCAGTGCAAGCATCTGCGGTAGTTGGTACGTGGTGGAGTGCTGGTTTGTGAATGGAGAGCGGAGCCGAAGGAAGTGAGTGGTAAGCATCACACACCTGTGCTAAATTATATTAATGACTGCTCTCTGTTACACTGAGCTGCAGCAGAGATAAAAGAAGGACAAATGAGATCCAGAGAGCGGGCCTGCTCCATGCAGAAGACTGGCAACAGATCCAGGCCCACCATGAGGGCACTCCAGCAGCAGCCCTGGCAACCATGCCTCACATTGCGCTCAATAAGATGGGTCTGTACAACACCACCAAAGCCTTCATTGAGCTCCATGAGCATGCAGCTGATGTATGGGGCTAGTCAGAACCAGAATGGGTGCATTCTGCTTCCACTATTATCCGAAGAAGCCCAGCTTGTAGGCCAACAGCTTCCCACCCACAACATGCTGAAGTACATGGAACTCAAGTGGGGGATTTTGCAACAGGTCGCCACTTCACATGGATATTATAAATATGGAAGTTGTAGAAGAGTAATTACTGAATCACACTATCAAGTCAAGCCATGCGTTTTTCATGGTCATTCCATTTATAGCTTGTATACATTGAAATGTTGTTTCTCCAGGACCATGGTGCCACAGATAACACTATGCAAGACTACATAAAGTACAATACAGTGTTAGACAAGTGCAGGACAATAAATACATAGGAAAATAAATACACAGAACATGGGCTGTATACCGTAAAATATTAGGTAGCATTATACATTGTTCGATGCAGCTAGTCCAGACTAGGTTAGGTATTTGATTGGCCAAGGTGAACACTGAGACAGCAGGGTGTTGAGTAGTCTGTCTAGCTCAGAGAAGAAATTGGTGTAGTCTGCTGGTGATGACACAGATGATTCTGTACTTTCTGTCAGATGGTAGGAGTCTCCATGAGAGGGATGATTGGTCGTCCAAAATACTGGTGGCTTTTTGGATGCAGTGTATGAGGACAAAAGTGTACAAAGACCCCAATGGTCTTTTCAGCTTAGCAGCATTCTCAGTACCACACAGTGAGACTGTTGGTCAGGGTGCTCTCTTTCATCCCCCTGTAGAAGGTGGTGGGGATTGGGGTGTGCTGGTTCACTTAAGCCTCTGATGGAAGTAGAGGCACTGATGGGCCTTCTTGCTTAGTCATATGAAATTCAGGAATGGCCCTCCATCGTGTACATACCAAGAATGTTGGAGCGTTCTACCCCCTGCACAATTGTACTGCTGATGGCATTGGCAAATGGTCCACTCAGGTCCTCCAGAACTCCTTTCTGTGCTAATCACTGTTGCTAATAAGGCCTACAACTGTTGTGTCATCAGCAAACATGACTTGACGAGAGTCAGCAGTGTGAACAGCAGTGGACTTGAGCACACAGTCCTGGAGAGTGCTGCTGTTCAGTGTGGTGGTGCTGGAAGTACAGTTGCCAATTCTGAGGGACTGTTCCCCCAGTCAAAATGTACAGAATCAATTTGCAGAGGGAAGCATTCAGCTTTGTTAGAATTTTCTGTGGGGTTATTATGTTGAATGCTGAAGTCTATGAACAGCATTATTAGATAATTATCATTCTCCAAACCGGTCACAGAAAGTGGATGGTAGCAGATGTGGCAATCTCTGTTGAGCAGTTGGGATGGTACGCTTACTGAAATGGGTTAAGTGTGGTGAGAAGACTACTGTATATGTGGCTGCTCAAAGCAATTCACAGTGATAGGTGTGAGTGCAACTGTTCTGTAGTCATTTAGGCAGGATACAGACAATTCTTTCAACACAGGAAATTCTCTGAGCATCTGGCCAGGTATGTGGTCAGCACCTGCAGTTTTCCATGGGTTATCTCTGGACAGAGACTTCCTGATGTGTGCTGCAGACAGGCAAATAATTAGTCGACGGGAGTTGAGGTGGTCTTCCAGTAAACAAGGTCCAAAGTGTTTGTATGCAATGAATTTAGATTCACAAGCTTAAAATCCCTGGCAACAGTGAAAAGTCCATCTGGGTGCACTGACTGTAAGTTACTGATAGCTCTGTAAAGTTAGCACTTGGCAGTAAAGTTAGCACCAAGTGGAGTGTACACTTTGAAAACTATGCATGGTGGTAAACTCTCTGGGCAGGTAAACAGTATTTCTGCACCATATATTCTCTAATAGGGCATTAACAAGGTGGAATAACAAGATAAGCATGGCCTAATAACATTGAAGTTGAAGGAAGGAGAGAGAGGCAAAGAAGATCCAAAAGAGAAGTGCACATATACGGGTATATGCTGGATATAAAATGTCTAAACATTACTATTAAAATTGCGGGGGGTTTTTTTTATGCAAAAAAATTAACCAAGATAAACAATGTCATATCATTTTCCACTTTTTATAATGGGTCACCACAGCACTAAGGGTTAAAAAAGTAAAAAATTAACCTTATAAAGTGCATTTATGCAACCTTTACAAACAGTGCAAGACAAAAGACAGTTCAGACAATACAATACACTTCAAGAGAGAAACAAAATACCAGTATACAGTCCGTGTGGTTTTTACTGCAAATAAGGGTGCTTTGTATTGTATACATATTTAGTATGACATTACCAAGAACAGGACATCCCACAAACATTGAGAAAAGGACAAGAAGAAAAACATTGGCATGCCAAGAGAATAACCTTAAAGGAGTTGCAGGAATAACTGACAAATACTGGTCATAGTCAAGAGAAAAATCTCTTGTTTTCTTCATGTGACCAGGCTATAGAGTAGTGTGGTTAGAAGGAAACGCATTCTCATAGGAAAAACATTCAACATCCAGGCCTAAATCACTCTAAATCATGTAGTAAAATGCACTATGGTCAGAGGAGACAAGAGTAGGACATTTGGGGCATAATTCTAATATAAGTTTGGTGTAAAATCAAGATAGCTTATAGTGTTTATGTTAATAACACTATGGTGAGGCACAGTGGTGGTAGCCTCATGTTATCATGTTATAGTCAATATAGAGATAATAATGAGTTGCTCTAGAAACAATTTATTATAACACACAAACTGAGGTCTCTTTGACAGAGGAAAAATTTCACAGTACAGCACGATAAGCCCTAAAGTAATAAATACAAATCAACAAAGGAATGACTTGGAATAGCCCAGATGATTTTTGTTAAAGGTCACATAAATCACATTAAAGGTGGAAAAAGAACTGACATGATTTTATCTATCTGATACATTTTTACCCAAAAAGACTGAGTGGTTTAATGCGATCAAAAGGTGTTTCAACAATTAGTTTAGGAGAGTGCCGATGCTTGGCAGCAGCTGTGCCATGGAGACAGCAACTGAGGCCACAGAAGCTGCCACAGGTGCCATATCTTGTGCAAATACATTATTACTAAGCGTTTTTGTCATTTTTAACTATTATAATAGAAGTGTGTAGACATTATCAATTATATAAGATCTAAGGCCAAAAGTATGTGGACACCTAAGTATTGAACGTCATATTCCAAAACTGTGGGCATTGAATTGCTCCCCCTTTCCAAAGGTGTTTGGTGCAATTCACATCAGGGTTCTGTAAAGGATACCCAATTTCTTCTACACCATCCTTCACAAAACACTGGGGTGCTGTAATGCAAAAACATGTGTGGGCTTTTGTAACAGTGAAAGGTAATCTAAATTCTATAGAACTCAAGGCACTTGTGTGCTTCCAAGTTTGTGGCAACAAGTTTGAGGAAGGCCAACAGGTGTCCATATATAGAGGTTATATAAACAGTAGTTTAAAAAAATCCCAAGCTTGTGCTGGAACTATAGATGCTGTATACAAACCCCCACACAAAACAATTACCAGACATTTTAAACAGGCTGATCCTTTATTCCATTTATGCAAAAAGATCAAGAATGACACCACACAGAGCAAAATCAATAAAACAAACCAAAGCTGAGTCACAACTTTTAAGAAGCCAATGCACATTTTTCCTGACAGTCCATGTTGTCCACCAAAATATGTGCCTGTAACACAAACACGTAGCACTCAATGGAATAAAAGAAACTGGTCAAGATTACTAATGAGTCTGATAAATTAATTAAAAAAATATGTGCTTGAAGTTTCTTCAAGTTGCTGGTGTTGTCTTAGCCATTTCTGAAGTTTCAGCAGAGAAACTGTTTATGTGAATACTGTATAGAGTACTTCATTTGTAAAATTGCACCACAACTTTGGGTGTGAGAAAAAATGTTTACAGGAATTATTGCATGTATTTGGGTTTCTGTTAATGTGGCATTGTAGTGATCCTCATACTTTGACTGGCGATGGGGTATGACACCATTGGCGTGGTGGCGTGACTCATGGTGATGCCTGGCAGTGGCTGTGCCATGGAGACAGCAACTGGGGCCACAGAAGCTGCCACAGGTGCCATAGAAACAGGTGGTGCCATACCTTGTGCAATGGTCTGAGCAAGTGCGGCTGACAGTGGAGCAATCTCAGGGTTCAGATGGGGTGGAGGAGGAGGGGGTGCAGCAGGTGGGGGTGCAGCATTGGCTGGAGGGGCACCAGCAGGGGCACCAGCAGGTGCCACCAGTTCCTGCTGGGTTACAGCACGTGGCTGCAGTCCAGCACTGCTCAAAGTGGTGCGAGTCTGTGCAATGCCATGGTTGTAGGAGGTCACTGAACCGACTGGTGGAGCCAGACTCTGTTCTGATGGTGTAGGTGTTGAAGACAAGGTCATAACCTTTGCCTGGCTGCGGAACTGAGCATTTTGCTCCAGCAAGACTTCATTGGTTGCCATCAGATTGGAGACCTAAGAAATAAATATAAAATAAATATTTACAGTTATTTACAGACTACTTGCATAAACATACATTACTTAGAAAACCGTTTTTTTTTTAGCTTCCTGCAAAAAGGGGAATATTTCTAAGCAATGTTAAGTGGTTCACCAGATCAATGGGCTGTGGATATTCAAATGGTCACACACTCCTGTGGTTCACATGGCAACAATACACCGAGTGGGAAAAACTGTGCCACCCAGTTGCTATCAGCAAAACTGCAATTTTTAAAAAGACCTGGCATCTAATTTATCAAAGCATTCATAAATGCATTCATATGAACAGCTGTACAATTACCACTGTCAAATCTCACACGTTATAAACTGATATGCGGTCTTATTTATCAAAGCATTCATAAAACAAAAACTAAAACCATGTGCAAGACTCAGCCCTATGCACAAGAAATTAGTTGTAAACAATGGCCATTGTCAATCCCACATTATAAACTGATGTACTTGTGCATAGCCACACTTATCTGCATAAATAAATGCCACCATACAGTTGTGCCCATTAGTATTCTACCTCTGTACACCACCAGTGTTGTTGGGTTGATAAAATAGAGAGCACTTGCTATACTATAGAAGCACTGTGTAGTCAGTTTACCTGCTATAAACACTTTTCAACTAATAGGTGTTCTTGCATGCTCAAGGTTAGAAGTGTATAGAAATATGTGCATATCCTCACGCATAAGCAAAACTTGCTAAATCTTAGTTAATTCATAGAATACATGTGTATGTATAGTTTATGCACAAAACTGTGTGTATGAACAGTTGATAAACAGGGCCTGTGAAGCAGTTGAAAATATTTTTAGGTCATTGGTATCTTCAAGTTTCCATTAGACCAGTCTTTCCTGAGCCTGGTCCTAGATTATCCCTGCATGCCAGACAAGTCTTTCTTACTCCAGCTACCTGTCTTAATTCATCGGCTCATTTAGAGGTCAAACTCTACCAGGGTGTGTTAATGCAGGCATATTGCAGGTTTAGAATTAAAAGATTATGCATTAAAGCTGCACAATTTCTATTCCTCACCTGTTTCTTTAGCTCTTCCACTCGTTTCCTCAGCAAAGCATTTTCCTCCTCTAATAATCGATACTCCAGAGGCCTGGTGGAAAGAGCAGCCTGCACCCCTAAATCATAGTGTCCTCCTCCAGTCCCATCAGCCAGTCGAAGCCCTTCCAATCGTCTTCTCTTCAGCTGAAGAGCTGCATGGTCAACAGGACTCTCCAGTGGGCCAGGATCAAACAGTCCATTCTCAAACAGTGATTCATAAACTGAGCATGGACCCCGGTCATAGCGTCGCTGTCCAGCAGCCCCCAGGGATAGACAACTTCCCATGGGACCTCCTCCTACTCCTCCACACAATCCCTGATCCCTGCACCCTCCAATGTTGGGGCTTCCCATCCCTATCAGACTCCCTCCATTTGCACCAACCAATCCCGACACCCCACCACAAGCCACACCTCCACCGCTTGCATTCACTATTCCACCCACCCCACTTGAGACACCCATCATCCCCACTGCACTGAACCGTGAAGCCTCATGCTCATGGTCCTTTCGCACATGACGAAACTTGCACTTGTTACCCCGCTGGCATTCCCCTTTCAAGAAGTCTCTGCATATGGGTGCCTCACCACGATTCTGTGGCAGGTCAGTAAGCGACAGGCCCAGGCCTGCTGCCACTTTCCACCGTAGCCAAAGTGGCAACTCACCAGTCTTTTTGTAGTAGTCTTCATCTTCCTTAGAGCCATGAACAAAGCGACAGTTTGCACGAACACACTCTTTGTTTTGATGGTCATGACAGAATACAAACTCATTCTTCTGTGCGCCAAGGTCAGGCACTTCATTGAAGTCCGGGTGGCGGAAACGACAGCGCTTGCCACGCTTGCACACATTCCTTAAGAAGTCGCGGCAAACACCATCTGATGGTGAGCCAGAGCCAAAGCTGCCACTGGCTCCACTGCAGGTGTGGCCACTGCAGGTGTGGCCATTTCCCAGGGCACCGCTGCATCCCATGGCCCCAGAACCTGTGTTCCCAACAGCTGAGCTTCCCCCAACTCCCCCTCGACCGTCTGCACCCCCAGTCAAGCCAGATCCAGCACCTACTTCCTCCCCTACCCCTGTGCCACCACCAGCTCCACTGCCGCCCCCGCCACCACCTACCAGGTACGTGCTATCCCGGTCAGGCATGGCACTCAGCACAGTCAAAAAGGTAGCCTGTGCTCATGTGTGAGCCAGAGATGGCAGGCCTGACTATAGTTCAAGGCCTGATGACTTTAAAAAGGTATTCAGATCAGACTTCTGTTGCAATCTGCAAAATCAGTGTGGTACCTGCGGAAAGACAACAAAAAGAATTACACAAATAAAACGCATAAAAGGCAAACATTTAGGTAAGCTCATTGTCCCATAGCAATCCTTTTTAATCATAGCCATGACTTTTTGACTTTTCAGTCAAAATTTCCTCCTGTAACTTTAAACATAAAGCAAGCCTAATTTGTTTTTTCATTAATGAACAAGATATTTCATATTAATACATTCTTAAATACAGCGTTTGTATTGCTATTTACGGGTGACATTAGACAATTTCCAAAATCAGTGTGCAAAAACAACTGAGAATATTCTAAATACACTTAAAAATGGAGCTCTGTTGATATCATAGATTAAGCTGAACTAATTTACTTTTATGAACAACCCACTAATTTGCACTGACCATGTTAATCATTTAAGTAAACAACTGAAAATCTCTAAAGATTCTCTTACATTTATAATATAATTCATCAATTATTACATCCTGAAAGTAAAACGTTGCATTATCACATATGCAAACTCATGCATCATACAGAATACAGAGTAATGAACTTTGAAATACAATTTTGTCAAAGTGACATTTTTATTCACTTGAATGCATTTTATTTAAAAAAAAAAAAAAAAGAAGAAGAAAAAAAAGTGCATTATTTTTGTACAACAGTGCGGTCTGGAGTGTGTTATTCTGAGTATACAACAGCAATTTGCCGATATTTATTTATTAATGAACGTTTTGATGCAACACATTTTAACAATATAAAGTACAGAACAAAAAACACACTCAAAGTAATACCGGTCAATAACATTCATGTTACAGCTAGAAGGGCTTGTGCTGTTATAAGAAAATAACGCACACCTTCCGACCAATCAGATTCAAGCATTTTATTTCTGCCTGGTTGGGCCATGCAGTAGTTTCTGACTGCTGCTACTCGCTGTATTTAGACAGCTAACGGGTGTAAGCATATTAAACCCTTTCTGATTCAGACTGTGATCTCACAGATTAATTAAATGTGCATAAGATTTTTTTTTTTTCAATTAAGATTAAGTCTCTAATAGTTAGGTAGATGTGTTTGACGTTTGCATAGTTGTGCTTATGATAACCATTATGAATTAACGCACTGAATTTTAATAGTAGTATTCACCCAGAATAGCGGAAACAAGCACAGTTTTATGATCGATCTCAATAATAACACTGTTGCTGTGTAATTGTTAGACCTGGCATCCCATATCATAGGTTCAATCAGGCTTTTAAAGTGTTTATTACGCCTCATGTCATTTGGAATTAAAATGAAACTAAACTGTCACCTTGTTACTTATTAAAGGAACTGGCACTGTTGCACACAAGTGTTAAGTTATTAACAAACTATTCTCTCGTTCAATTTTACACAACTAAACAAATTATCTGAAAACGCCTGGTTTGTTGCTCGCTGAGTAACAAAGGCCCGTTTCTCAGACGCCACAGTGCCTAATAAAATAGCTAGCGATAGCCTAGCAGCTAGCTACAAACACGAGCTACTAAACAAATCTGGCAACTTTGTACAACATTTAACGATCACCTACCCGACGTTCACAGTCAGTTCAAGCCACCTGAAAGCAAGCCCATTTTCCCACAAATCAAAAGGAATGATTATTTAGGATGTTTTCACACGCTGAAACTGATCTTGCTACAACTTCCGCCTGCTTCAAAATAATGGATCACGCACAGTACTAACGGTGTGCTTGCGCAGTTTCTTAGATATTAATAAATTATTCTTTTCGGAACTTCTTCCAGGAAAACATGTGCACCGGTCACAAGATCTGTCCTAATTTCGGGGATCTATAAACAATTTGCTCTAGAGGCAGTTTGTCAGATATGTAAAATGTTTCTTCGCTTGGCCTCACCATGATCACGTCATCACTATGCCCAATCACGTGACAGATGAGAAAGGTATGAAAATCAGTCTTGTAAGGATGTTGATATTTCAAACGTAAAGTCCCCATGAACTCTAAATTAGTGTTTTATACAAGAGGATATGTGGTGCAGAGTGCTGATATTTAGTATAACGGCAATGGGACATTTCTCTGTTTATATTATTCCGCTTGTCGCTATGTTGTATGGAAGTATTTTACAGACTAATTACAAAACCTTGTCTATTTGTGGACACATAAACTGACATACACTATATTGCCAAAAGTTTTGGGACACCCCTCCAAATCAATGAATTCACGTGTTTGTTTTTTTGTTTTTTTCAGGGGGTTGGGCTTGGCCCCTTAGTTCTAGTGAAAAGAAACTCTTAATGCTTCAGCATACCAAGACATTTTGGACAATTTCAAGCTCCCAACTTTGTGGGAACAGTTTGGGGATGGTCCCTTCCTGTTTCAACATGACTGTGCACCAGTGCACAAAGCAAGGTCAATAAACACATGGATGAGCGAGTTTGGTGTGGAGGTCCGACATCAGTGCCTGACCTCACAGATGCACTTCTAGTGGAATGGTCAAATATTCCCACTAACACACTCCTAAACCTTGTGGAAAGCCTTCCTGGAAGAGTTGAAGCTGTTATAGCTGCCCTGGCTCGCAGTCTCTGCTCTAATTCATCCCAAAGGTGTTCTATCAGGTTGAGGTCAGGACTCAGGCCAGTGCAGGCCAGTCAAGTTCCTCCACACCAAACTCGCTCATCCATATCTTTAAGCACCTTGATTAGTGCATTGGTGCACAGTCATGTTGGAACAGGAAGGGGCCATCCCCAAACTGTTCCCACAAAGTTGGGAGCATGAAATTGTCCAAAATGTCTTGATATGCTGAAGGGGCCAAGTATATGGGGCCAAGCCCAACCCCTGAAAAACAACATCTGAATTCAATTATTTGGAGGGGTGTCCCAAAACATTTGGCAATATAGTGTAATTCAAATAAAAATGCAAATCATATATTACTGTTTCAAATTTCAAATGGAACAGCAATTGCATTTCCCGTGTCTTATGAGCATTGACCCTGTCGTATCGAAATAGCAATTATCCCGTTTGCTATTACTTATGGAACCTGTCAAATTTCAAATGCAAAGGATGCCTTATATGCATGCATGTACAGTCATAAATAAAAGATATTTTTATTTATCAGGGCCTAAATAAAAGTCATGTGCTTCTTACCAACTTCTATAAAAAAAAGAACAAAGAAAAAAAAGTAAGAAAAAAAAGAAAGAAAGAAGAACCAACCAAAATCTGAGTTCATGGATGATTTCCTTTTGTCTATTTGGCTTATCCTCAGCATATATTTTTTGACAACAATTAGTCCAATTAGTCACTAATTGGTCGGTTCATCAGAGTGTTATCAGGTCATAAATATAACATAATGTCCAAATGAGGTTGACTCATTGACAACACGTACTGCCGACTTTTGTTCTTTGTTGAAACCTGGTTGGAGAAATCTGAGTTCTGTGCAAGTGCATTTGGATCGTAACTGTTTGCTTGGTAGAAATGAAACCTGCATCCACAGTGGCTCTTTGACGATAAGATTTGGCACTGCTGGTTTAGGGAAATAGCTACAGATTAAAGATTGGGTGTGTCCTGTCTGGTAGCATGGTGTGATGTCGGCACTGCCCTGACACCTAAAGCACTTCTGGGAACAACACATGACCATGAACAGGTGGGGCCGTGCAGAGAGAATTCAAGCAGGTGGCAGAGATTGACATGGAAATGATTCAGGCTTGGGCAGTGCTTACCTTTTCCCACTTTGCTAATATCAGAGATCAAACAGGCAAAACAATGACCACGCTGTTGGTGCCAAAAAGCCATAGGGAAATGCTTTTCTACATGGCTTATTATAACCCCATGGCAGGGCACTTTGGGATGGAAAAAACACTAGTCCAGTTAATGGCTTGCTTTTACTAACCAGGCATGTGCTTTGATGTACATAAGTGTAGTGTGTGAATGTTAGCTAGGGGATCTGCCAGCCATTCCAAACATGCCATTTCATTCTCTTGTTCATATTGAGATCCACTTTGACTGAATTAGCATAGATCGCATTGGGCCATAAGACTGGTCAACACAGGGGCACCACATCTATGCAAAACTTGTGAACTCCCAAAGCTGTGCCTTTTAGAATGATCTCCATGAACAGAGGCACTATTAGGAGTAATTTCTCTAGTTGGTAAGCCAAAAAATATCCTGACTGAACAAGGTACATCCTTTATGTCACATACACCACATAAACTTTACAAAATTTTATTAAAGCAATTAGAATAGAGATTAAAGCAATCTGCACCAGTGTCTATCATCCTCAAACAGACGAATTAATGGAGCATGTTTATCAAATGTTTAAGGACTTTTAAGTCTCTGCAAATAGATTATTGGGAAAATTGGTTGGAAGCCCTATTATATGCAGTCTAGGTGGTTCCCCAGGCCTGCTATCCCCATTTGAGCTATTATATTGGCAGAAGCCCCAGGGAGTGCTGAGGAAACCTGTGAGGATAGTCCAGACCAGTAAAAATAAAATTCAGTACATCTTGGATCTGCATAACCTAGAATTTGAGGTCACTTATTAAGGCGTGCATTTGCTCCAGGAAGGGCAATAACAACTCTACAATAGGCACTCCCAAATGAGACAATTTGCACCAATAGATAAAATCCTCAAAAGGTTACTCATCTCCACCTCAAAATTACTCCCCAAGTGGCCAGGGCACTTAGAGGTCACAAAGTGAGTGGGAGAGGTCAACTATGAGTTTGGGCACACAGACCGGAGAAATGTACTACAGACATTAAATACAGTGGATATAAAAAGTCTACACACCCCTGTTAAAATGGCGAGTTTTTGTGATGCAAAAAATGACACCAATATAAATCCTGTCAGAACCTTTTCCACCTTTACTCTGAAAATGCAAGCTATATATTAAGGTGGAAAACAATAAGAATCATTTTAAGGGGAAAAAGATAAAAAGAAAAAATGTACAATAAACTGGTTGCATCAAGTGTGCACATCCCTAAAATAATCCTTGGTTGAAGCAACTTTAGCGTTCAGTATTTTTTGCTAAAAGTCAATCAGTTTGGCACATCTTGACTTGCCAATATTTTGCCATTCTATCCTCCAAAAACATGTTAACTCTGTCAAATTGGTTGGGTATCTCTTGTGCAGAGCCCTCTTCAGGTCACCACCCAGATTTTCGGTTGGATTTAGATCTGGACTCTGCCTGGGCCATACCAAAACCTTAATCTTGTTTTGGTGAAGCCATTCCTTTGTTGATTTGTGGGTGTGCTTTGGGTCTTTGTCAAGCTGGAAGGTGAAATTCCTCTTCATCATAAGTGTTTTAGCAGAAGCCTTAAGATTTTTTGGCAAAATTGACTGGTATCTGGAGCTATTCATTATTCCCTCCACCCTCATTAAAGCCACATCCAGCTGAAGAAAATTAATCTGACAGCATAATGCAGCCAGCTCCATGTTTCAATGTGGGGATGGTGTTCTTTTAATGATATGCTGTGTATTTATGGGTATAAAAACATAAAAACTTTAAAAAAACAAACAAACAACAACAACAAAAAAAAACAACTTAAGCTTTTGTTTCATCAGACCATAACACATTATTCCACATAGTTTTGTTTGGAGGATTGGATGGTTGTTGTTTTTTTTTTTGCAAACCTTTTTTTTAACCGTTTTTTGGTTAAAAAAAACTTTCATATTGCCACCCTCCCCTGTAGCCCAGACAGAATTTGGGAGATTGTTGTCACCTGTAGCGAGCAACCTGAAATTGCCAGAAATTGCTGCAATTCTTTTAATGTTGCTGTAGGCCTCTTGGCAGCCTGCCTGACCAATTTTCTCCTGATTTTCTCATCAATTTTAGCGGGATGTCCTGTTTTTAGTAATATCACTGTTTGTGCCATATTTTCTGCACTTGATCATTGTCTTTACAGTGTTCCATGGTATTTTCAATGTCTTGTTTTTTTGTAACCCTCTCTATTTAATTTTTTTCAACAATGAGATACTGTACCTGCCTTGTAAGTTCTTTGTGGCGTTTCCAGCAGATGTTACCAAGAAAACGTCAGTAAAATCCAACGTCAGTGATCGGTTGATTGACCACTGCCACATTCCTAATTATAAAAGGGTGTGCACCCTTTTGCAAACTTTTATTTTTTATTCTACCTCCTACTGAATATATGTGTGGTTGAAGTTATGCTAGTTTTCAGGCAGAACCACGAAGAAAACCTTATTAAGCTAAAAAATGTGATGTTTTTTAGATCACCTATTTTGACGATCACCTATTTTGACACAGCCCTCCCTGATGAGAAAAGAACTCCACCGAGCCCTTTGTGCCCCCAACCTGTGAACCACATCAATTATAAGAGTTGAAGTGTCAAATACCACTGAGAAATCCATATTAGCAATACAGTGCAGCTCCTGCAGCAGGGCGTGATAAGATAAGAAGGTAAATTAGCATCCTTATAGGTATATTGGAGAGTGAGTAGCACCCACTTTATGACTGAGCACTCTTTCTCAATTGTATTGTACTTGCTCTCCCTTCTGGGAGCTTCTGGGTTCTCCTCCTCCTCCACCATCTGGGACAAAAGGGCCCCCAACCCTCTGTATGATTCACATGTCACTGATCTGATGTCTACTTGTTACTGAGATAAGCAATAAATAATAAGATATTAGCCTGTTGTAATAACCAGCCAGCCCCAAGAACTTTCTAACCCCCTTCCCTTTCTGGGTGGAAGCTCAGATACCACAATTTGAACCATTCAATTGCACATTTTTTTGTTTTCCTGTGAGTCCAACCCATCTCAAGGAATTTAGCACACCTCTCAGGTGTTATACATGCTATTGCCAAAAATAGACCGACCTGTCAGCTTTGGGACCAAGACCAGAGGGCTTCTCCAATCACTGTTGCTCAAACTGAAGCTGCTCAAAAGCTTCTAGTTACACAACCCCATCCGACAATATACAGTTGTAGAAAGGACATTTATTTATAATCATACTCTCCATTGTCACCCAAATGAGGATGGGTTCCCTACTGAGTCTGGTTCCTCTCAAGGCTTCTTTGTCATATCATCTCCAGGAGTTTTTCCTTGGCACCATTGCCTCAGGTGTGCTCATTATATTATTGATTTCTATTCATTTATATTATAATATAAGTTAATATTAGACTTTCTAACTTCTATTTTAAATTTCTATATCTTTGTAAAGCGGCTTTGAGACAATGTATATTGTTAAAAGCACTATACAAATAAAATTGAACTGAATTGAACAAAAAGGCTAAAACTTGGTCACCCAGGACAGAATGCAATACTGTTTTTAACTAGAGTACATGATAGTGATTTTATGTAGGTAAACAGTAGAACATGTAATATATGATTGCAAAAGGTATGGTGAGGAGAGAGAAAGCATATTTAAATAAAGTTAAGAAGAATAAGGATTTAGAAGATGTATTGAGATCTGTGTTTAACAGTGATGATACAGAAGGATACAGAATTCTTTTACAATACATATTTAGTACAGGTTTAAATACAAGGCAGGTATTCGCATTTGCACCCTGCTCCACTCTGTGCCTAGAGAAGGTGACCAGGCTTCATCTGATTGTAATGCAGCACAGTAAACGGCGATATACACACAAGTTAAAGAAAGAGGAGACGAAGAATGGGTATTTACTTCCGGGGCAAAGGCCACTATAGACAAGGGTGGGTTTTGTCACTTCCCGTGATGCTTTGCATTTTGGGTATTTTGGCCCTTGTGAGGTTCCGTAGTATTCTGTAGCATAGCGCTCTGGCCTCGGTTATTGGACGTTTTCTGTGAAGGTCGTGCTTCAAAAGGTGACGTTTCCTGGTTTGATTTTAGTTCCTTCTTATTGACTTTTTTTCAACATTGTAATTTATGTGGAGTCTAATATGACTTAGACACGCACACAGATATATATATTATATCTATATGTTACATCGAATAGTATATTTAACGAAATGTGCCTGCTCTAAACCTTGTATCCTGTGATAGTAGCTAGCAAGCTAACTTGTTAGCCGTGCATTTTCTTGTCATATTCAAGGAGAGCTTGCTGTATGCTTCGTTAATGAATTTTTTACATTATAAAACGCTAAGATGACGTTTTGAACCCCTTAATCTGTGTCTTCGTTTATTTATTTTTGGGATATAAAGTGGTTTGGTAGATGTTAATATAGTTAGTGGCTTTCCAGTACAGGCTGTATAAGTTGGTTTGTTTTGTTTATTTAACTACATCATATTTAGGCTTATTTCGGCACTAGTTTTCTGCGGTCTCATAATGTTCTCCCGAGAGAAATGACATTTTCAGTATCTTAGTATTGTTAATTGAAGTATGCGGATGCGAATACTTAATCTGTTCTAGCAGAAAATTTCCCCACCGCATTTCACGTATGGTCTCTTTCTCTGTCTACAGAGATTTTAATCCAAGTCACAGTTTAAGAGGTTTAGGAGAGGGGTATAAATAAAAGCAACAGCTATTGATACTTATTACCCCGAAAAGCTATAGGAATGCTGCGATCATACGTTAACGTGGTGATTCATTGGATTGTAAATATGTTAATTTGAGTGCTTTACATTTCATTTTCAGCATATTTCATGTTTCATCCTACATGATGTATAATCTTGCCCCTTGATTTTCTGTGTGATCTACAGATCAATCAGCATGTCGCTTCCAAAGCCTCAGATGAGAGGTCTCCTTGCAAAACGGTTGAGGTTTCATCTGCCCATTGCTTTCGGGTTGGCTCTGTTTGCAGCAGCTGCATTTAAGGTCAGTAGGAATGTCTTTGGTTTAAATGTTAATAGATGTCAAGTATAACGTGGAAAAGTAATTGGTTGATTAGTTGTAGATGTTGCACTGAAAAAGTGGTGGTTATTTAAACACTTTAAAAGCCATTTGAACTGACTTCACCTTGTGGGTATATAACTGTTGTAGCTCATACATTATGGACCAGTTCACACCTAGCATTAGTAAGTGGACAGCCAAGAGGCATAGCTGTTCACTCTTGGCATTATGAATGCGTCTTCAGTGATCACTTGGATTTCATACAATTCCACTGGAGAAATGTGGTCACATGCATTTATATGGCTGTTTCTTGCTGCACTTGTTTTCAGGCAGAAAGTGCCCTGTTTGCCATATCTCATGTACCTTAATGGACTTTTTCAGAAGTTACAATCATGTCTTTTAATGAAACTTATTTAATGAGATATGAGACAGAAAAGCTATGAAAAGCAAATGCTTTTGCCTTTGCTATTAAAGCAGCATCTTTATCCATTAGCCTAGTAGCAGAGCACTTTATTGTTCACCCATATTGTATGTGTGATTTCCGAACAGTCTTGCAATGAGCACATATATTTTCTGGCTAAGCTGTTGATTAGTTGGACCTTCATTTTTGTCCAGGGCACATTTACGTTCCCACTGCAACCATGTTGAGACCTTATTCCCATACCATTGCTGAATATGGTTTAAGAAGTTGAATCATAACATCTGCTTGTGATGCATGTTAATGCCCAGTGTGATCGGGGCCTATGTAACAGAAGTTTTTGACTGTCGCACCCATATATGGTCCTTCCCTGAACTGTTTCCACAAAGCTGTAAGCACACAGTTGTATAGAATTTCTTTATATGCTATAGATTTTAAAAAATCCCTTCACTGGAACTAAGAATCCCAAATCTGTTCCAGAATGGCAATGCACAGGTGAGGGGTCCATAGTGACATGGTGGTTTACCAAGGTTGGTGTGGCCTCCTTTCCTGACATCAGTGTCTGACCTCATTTATTACAAATGTATTCCAAAGACGTTTAGCCATATTGTATAATTAAAGTGGGGTTTTGCACATACCACTGACATGCTGGTGTCACTGATGCTAAAAATGTCCCACCAGACACACAGTTAACACCACCTACCTGAAGAAAACATTTTCCCTTTCAAACATAATTTCCCTTTTAAAAAATTAAGTTAAATTAAAGTTAATTAAAAAATTAAGTTAGTTTCATTTTTAGCAGTTTGGGTAAAATCTTGTAGTCAAGGCTGCTTACTTATAAAAAAAAAACAATGATTTTTTTTTATGTGAATTTTAGCCATTTGCTTTTGAAGGCCACTTTCAGAATGAAAAGGTTTTTACTGACAATAGAGACAAATGCAGGATAGTTGTAGAAAGATGGTCTTTTTTTGATGTTTTCATTTTAAACTCTAGTTCACAGTCACAGAGCCACGGAAACAGGCTTATGCTGACTTCTACAAGCAGTATGATGCCATAAAGGAGTTTAACAGTATGAAGGAGGCTGGGGTTTTTGAGAGTGTGAGGCCCTCTGGTGAATAAATTGATGTAAGTATTCTCCTATAGTCACAAAATATAGTCTTTTGAAAAAGTATGTATTATCATGTGTTCTTGCCTACAAAATGTTCAAGGAATGTTATAGCTCAATTCTAAAATCTCTTGTACATGTGTGCAGTTTGAATGTTCAATTCAATATATGAATATTGCTCAAAAAGAGGGTAGAGAAGAAATCCTAATTCTTCTATTTCTGTGTTCTCTTACAGGGTGATTCTGTCTCTGCATTTCTGTTATATCCTTCCCCTTACTGGATATTAAATATATTATAAACATACAAATAAACCATTGTCAACTTCTGTACATGTGCAGTAATTTCTTGAGCCATTAAAAATAAAATGTTGGTTGACCCTCTGTTTGCTTAATGTATTCATATATTTTGTCATATATGTATAATGAAATAAGAACAGAAGAAATTTAACACTATTTTTAGCCATAAAAGAACCGTCTCTGGCAGCAACCAAACAATAACTGACGGTCAGTTTGAGAAGCACATCTAAAATGTAGCCATTTGGAGCCTGGCTGTTGGACAGACAGATGTCCAGTTGGATAGTAAAATGTAGTGAAGTGCAGGAGATTAAAAACATGCTGAATATATTGTTTCTGAATAGCTTTGAAAATGTATAAAGCTTTTTTGTTTCTAAAGATCTTATTGTATAGGCATTTATTAATTGTAAATTTAAATGGTAAATATAATTAACTACAATTTAATTTATTTATAATGGTTATAAATAAGCTCCAAAAGCTTAAACAGAGCTGTGGGCATGTGAGACTACATTGGCTGACAGTAACAGCCTGGGAAAAGTTAGGTTTAGTACTTTCTCATTTAACTGCCATTTAGTGTTTTAGTGTTTACAAAAAGTGTTATCTTACAAATATGAAACAGTCATAAACTATTCTTTTTATTGTGATCATGTGACAATGAGTGTTGCATATTCTAATTAGGTTAAAAACACTACAGCTTCCCTACCATTTTACAGCATTGGTGGTGTGTGTAATACATAATGACTGTCAATTGTAGTTCACAGTTTATAACATGGGATGTGGGGCCACACATGAATTACACTAAATGTATATAAAATTAAAAATTAGATGCAGTTTTGTTTAGGCACAATGTTTGGAAATCAGCAGGAAAGAAGTCAGTTTAATGTCTGTGGTTGCTGTAGAAGGAGAGATGAAGTTAACATATGGCAAATTCTGTTTGGGACTTGTCCCAATGTCCCCTTTATCAAATATTGGCCAGAAATCTGTTTTAGCTGTTAGGTTTATCTGTCTTTTACTGATTACAGCATGTGACTTCAACTTAGGAAAAAATTATGACCATACCACACACAAAACAATCTGATTAGTGACTACCTGCCAATATTCACTGTTCATTTGCATAAAGAAGAGGTCGCACTCATTTCACATCCACCTCCTCTGGTTTTGCTTTATGATCATCTAGATCAGGGTGGACCTAAATTAGTGGTGGTGACCCCATGTGGGTTCACTTTATTTACAAATGGGGTAGAGTTAGTTATTTTTTGTTTCATAAGTTAAATACATTTTTAGAAATATCTGAGAGGTTTTATAATAGTTTGAAATGTTGCTGTCACATTATGTCAAGATTATGTCATTAAAATTATTAGGGTACTTTTTTTTTTTTTCAGTAATAAAATAGACAAATTTCCCTGCTAAAGTAACTATTTGTTGCGTCTCCAATCGCATAATCACTAAGATCAGCCATAACATTAAAACCACTTATAGGTTAAGTAAACAGCATTGATTATCATGTTACAATTGCACTTGTCAAGCAATTGGATATATTAGGAAGTGATGTGAACAGTCAGGTCTTGAAGTTGATGTGTTTGAAATCAGGAAAAATGCTTAAGGATCTGAGTGACTGGTGATGAGGGCCAAATTGTGATGGTTGGACAACTTTGTCAGAGCATCTCCAGAACAGCAGCTTGTGTAGTAATTGTTTAGTACTTACATTAAAACTGGACTATGGAATAATGGAAGAAAGTGGTCTGATGAATCATGTTTTCTTCTACATCATGTGGACAGCTGGGTATGCCACTTACTTGGGAGATGGCACCAGGATGTACTATGGAAAGAAACAAAGCTCATAGAGTCAGTGTGATGCTCTGGCCAGTGTTCTATTTGGAAACCTTTGGTACCTTGGCATTCATGTGGACTTGGACATGTACCATCTACCTAAACATTGTTGTAGACCAAGTACACCCCTCATGGCAACAGTATTCTGTATCGGCAGTGTGTGATGTGATGGACAAAATAAAGACCAATCCATGCAGCCCCCACCTTGCAACTTACAGGACTTAAAGGATCTGCTGCCAATGTCTAACATTAACTGGGGTTCCTATGAAAATTTTTTTTTTAAATTGAGAAAATTCTGATGTAGCATTCAAACCCACAAATCGTCTTTTCGCCAGTCTTCTGGATTTGTGTTTATATTTATCAAACACTTGATAATGATGGTCAGAGAATTTGATTAGGGAAGCAGCCCATGGCAATAATCACATGGTGGTGCAAAGTTTTAAGTGGAATGGACTTCATCTGTGTTTTTAAAAGCATTGAACATTTTGGAGCTCATCTTGGAAATCTGACAGACAGGGATGTTTGGGCTCTGACCAGCCATTTAGTGAATGTCACTTTGCCAAACTATTGTAAACCTCAACTGATTGGCTTCACTCTACTGCACTCTATATATACTTATTATGCTGTCAAGTTTCCATAGCTGATATGTTTCCATTACTTTAAATTATGGGATTATTATACCTTTTGTAATTGGTCTCATAAGACCTTCCACATGGTTTGGGGTGATTTAGTTGAGCTTGGATGTTTTTTGTGAAAAAGGGCTTCCCTTTAGCTATCTTACCCTATAGCCCAGACATGATATTTATGTATATTTGTGATGTGATGAGAAGTTTGGAAATTCTTTCATGCCCCTCTCAAGATTAATACCAAAATAGATACCATGCATGCTTGAACAATTTTGAGCTCTTTGTGGACCACTGCTCCTGCAGTCCTACTGAAACAGCTGATCTTTATTTGGGGTTAGTCAGAATATTTTAATCTGTATGTATAATAACTTCATTTCGAACATAGCCACATCACCAATTGTAAATGGATGCAATTTTATTTTTTTATAACTTTGTATTTTTCATATTTTCACTAAAATGATTGTGTTTCACCTCATTTTTATAGTTTATAATTTATAATATTAAGAGAGGCATTGGTGGCTCAGTGGTAAGTTGCTCGCCTATCATGCGGAAGGCCCGGGTTCGATCCCAGCCAATGCCTCAACCCCAGCCACTGAATGCAGTGCCGGTCCCAAGCCCGGAAAAATGGGAGGGTTGCGGCAGGAAGGGCATCCGGCGTAAAACACTTGCCAAGTTGTTGTGCGGACTAGTCGGTCCGCTGTGGCGACCCCGAACAGGGAGCAGCCGAAAGCAACTTCTTCATAATTTATAATATTAAGGGTGGAAAAGGGGGCACAGTGGTTTGGTGATTAGCACGTTTGCCTCACACCTCCAGGGTTGGGGGTTCGATTCCTACCTCCACAATGTGTGTGTGGAGTTTGCATGTTCTCCCCGTGCCTCACAGGTTTCCTCCAGGTACTCTGGTTTCCTCCCCCAGCCCAAAGACATGCATTGTAGGTTGATTGGCATCTCTAAATTGTCTGTAGCATGTGTATGATGTGTGTGTGTGATTGTGCCCTGCAATAGACTGGCATCCTGTCCAGGGTGTACCCCGTAGTCCTGGGATAGGCTCCAGGTGCCCTGTGACCCCATAGTAGGATAAGCAGGTATAGAAAATGGATGGATGAGGGTGGAAAAAGTTTTGACATGATTTCATCTTGGTTTCATTTTTAATATACCAAAAACCTGCTGTATTAAAAGGGGTTTGTAGACTTTTATTTAATCCAATGTATGTTTTTTTGGGCAGCCCAACTGAGCCCCATAAGTGCCCATGTATGAGCACATGCCCATGTGGACTCCAGCTGGCACAAGTTCAACACATGTGGGCCCATGTGAGTGATGTGCTTGGTGGCCACAATCACCTGCGAACAATAGATATTGTTGTTCTCCATTTTCATGTTTCAAATCTAATTCACCTTTTCGGTCCAGATTTTGGACTTTGTGGGTGCTGTTATGCTGTTAAGAGACATGTACTGTAGACATGGGTTAAAATAACTTGAAATTCTACCTTTGAGAAAGGTAGGTTTTTTTTTTGCTGTTTTATTGTGTAAAATTTGCCATTTATGGTATTTTGTGAAGACCACTGTGCCATACAAATGCTTTGTAATTTATGGTTAATTGGATATTCCACATCAGCATTTCTGAAATTTTTAGTTTACCCACAACAGTAATAAAATATTGATATGTGAATGAAAGGGAGGGAAGTGGAACAGTAAGGTTACAGGGTGAAGAAGGTAGTTTAAGTACTTGGGGTCAACAGTCCAGAGTAATGGAGAGTGTGGGAAAGAGGTAAAGAAGCGAGTGCAGGCAGGTTGGAATGGGTGGAGAAAGGTGTCGGGAGTTCTTTGTGATAGGAAAATATCAGCGAGAATCAAGGGGAAGGTGTACAGGACAGTGGTGAGTCCGGCCATGCTGTATGGTTTAGAGACAGTGTCACTGAGGAAGAGACAGGAGTCAGAGCTAGAGGTAGCAGAGCTGAAGATGTTGAGGTTCTCTTTGGGAGTGACAAGATTGGACAGGATTAGGAACGAGTACATCAGAGGGACAGCTCATGTTGGACGTTTGGGAGACAAAGTTAGGGAGGCCACATTAAGATGGTTTGGACATGTTCAGAGGAGGGAGATTGAGTATATTGGTAGGAGAATGTTGGACTTCCAAGCACGAGGCAAAGAGGAAGGCCAAAGAGGAGGTATATGGATGAAATTTATGAGGATATGAAGCTAGTGGGTGCAAGTGGTGAGGATGCAGAAGATCGGTATAGGTGGAGAGAGATGATTCGCTTTTCCCTGAAGGGAAAAGCCAAAAGAAGAAGAAGCAGTAATAAAATATTGATAACTATGAACCTAAATCAACAAGTGACATACACTCTAGTATTTACTATAAATACCATTGCCATACAGCTTTTACAGGAACCTTTTTCTTTTCTCTCTCCCTGCTGGTTCTAAATGACAGGGAGCCCTGGTGGGAATGTGGTGTTCTATTTCATTTCTTAATTGTTAATTGTGTATAACCTGGTAAAAAGTGGATGTTAAGGTAGCTCAAGTAATGCCCATGAGGAGAAGACACTTCTTTTAGACTGGCAGGTCACAGAAATGGCTGGGTGTCCTGCGTGCTTTTAGGCCATTTTACTGGCATTTGTAAGTTGAGGCTTTGGTGGCTCAGTGGTATGTTGCTCGCCTATCATGCGGAAGGCCCGGGTTCGATTCCCAGCCAATGCCTCAACCCCAGCCACTGGATACAGTGCCGGTCCCAAGCCCGGAAAAAATGGGAGGGTTGCGTCAGGAAGGGCATCTGGCGTAAAACCTGTGCCAAGTTGTTGTGCGGACCAGTTGGTCCGCTGTGGCGACAGGTAGCAGCCGAAAGCAACTTCTACTGGCATTTGTAAGTTACAGCAGTTTCTTCTATGAAGAAATAGCTTCACATAATGCTGCAAGGTCAATAGATTGGTATATAAAATTGGGTAAACCCTGGTTTTAACCTGGTAAGTCACTCTCAGGTCTCAAGCTTACATGACCCTTGTACTAGGTTACCTTGCATTCAGAAATGTTTTCTGGACATCTTTGCATTCTTCAGTTGCAGTACCAAGGAGTCAAACCACAGGCAGAGGTAACCTGGCTGAGGATAAAAACCTGTGTGCATTTTAGGATAAGCAATGAGTTGACTTGGCAGTAACAAAAAAGTCCACATGCATTTTGTTATACTTAGCCCAGATCTGGGAACAGATGCCACACTTTTGTCTGTCTCAACAGCAGGCCTTATTTAACAATCTTTTACCACAGTTGTGTGTTAATTTTTGCATAAGCAAAACCAAACAAAACATTTTGCCAGAAGGTTTGGAAGCACTTATTTTCTTCATACTTATGTGTGTGCATGTTGAGTAAATGTTGTGCAAAGCACATTCTTAACCTAGCTCATTTGTACTTAGTAATGCCAAAAAAAACTTCATAAAATGAAAGCCACACAAAGGGTGAAATGCCTCTAAATTGTGAAAGAATATTAAGTTATTTTGAGTCAGGTCCATGCCAGTAAAATATTATTTAGCAGAGTAAAAATACCTGAAAATTCTAAACTCTACAGACAAATTACAGAAAATGTGACTTAGTTGTGAATCAAGTGAGGTCAAAAGGAAATGGTTTGACATGAAATCAGAGAGTAAAATGATTGGCAAATCAAAATGTGTTAAGTTGGTAGACTCTTACCGAAACAGATTAAGAGTTGTATTACAAGCAAAGTGCTTTAACAAAGTATTAGTTACAGGGTGTGGACTGGGGATGAAACAATACACTAAAGTTAGTATATAAAACATATCCTAATACAGGC
Organism: Hemibagrus guttatus; assembly: GCA_033459395.1. Classification (NCBI taxonomy): domain Eukaryota; kingdom Metazoa; phylum Chordata; class Actinopteri; order Siluriformes; family Bagridae; genus Hemibagrus; species Hemibagrus guttatus. Next base: position 25,425,500 of record JAUCMX010000001.1, read on the forward strand.
TTCATAAATTCATTCAACAGAACTGATTTCCAAAGGAAAGTCAGGGCCTGCTGTGTTTTCTGTTTCACAGAAACATGTCTGTCCCCAAGTATACCAGATCATACACTTCAGCTGGAGGGCTTTGCACTTCACCACTCTGATTGGACCGATTCATATGAGAAGAAAGGTGGATGTGGTGTTTGCTTTCTGATCAGCATTGCTTGGTATATGAGCATGGAAATCATTTCACAGAACTGTATTCTGTATCTGGAGTATTTATTGGTCAAGTGCAAGCCATTCTATTTGCTCAGGGAGTTTCACCACAAGTGAACACAAATAATGCTATGAGAGCTGTACAAGCGTCATTGTTAGCTGTGGAAAGGTATATTCTGACAGACTGTTTATCATCTCAGGTGACTGTAATCACTCCAACTTTTCTACCGTCCCCAAATATCACTAGCACATCTGTCCAACTAGGGGGGACAACACACTCACTGTTACACAGCACACAGAGGAGTTTACTGGACAATCTAAATGTCTGTTTATGAGCAAAGGTTTAAACAAGAGGAACCGTTGACAAGAACAGTACAGTATTATTCACCAAAGGTGGAGTAAAAACTTCATGCTGAAGCTATGTTAATAATTATAACTGAAGCTGTGTTAATAACCGTGTGCCCACAAAAACATTTATTTCACACCACAATCAGAAACTTTAGATTTCACAGAAAATAGACTAGCATGTTTTCCTCTGAAGATATAAGGGGTTAAATGGAATGCCAGTATGATCTTCAAAGATATACAGTACATTAACACAGAAAACAGTTTGCTGATGACACCACCATAGTGGGGCTGATTACAAACAACAATGAGGCAGCCTACAGGGAGGAGGTGAGTCTACTGGTAGTGCTCCAGAGTAACATTTGAAAGTGGTGGTTCTGTATACCACCAAATTATACAGCAGTCAAGGAGTAGGGCAAGAAAAATAACACTGAAACTACACCCAGACCTGTTTAATAAATTAATAAATACATTGCATATAAATACAGATACTTTTCTTGTTTATACATACAAAAATCTCTTACAAAGTTTAATATACTCTTAATATATCTTTAATGTATTATAAACAATGAAACTTATTGTAGCCAACTTTTTCTTAATCTGTTATAAACAAGTTGGTAACACAGACTCAAGTAAAGATATCCCATTCTCTGTGGTATAACTACTAAACGTCTCCCTGAGCCCTGAATATATCATCTGGCCAGGATGTGTAATTTAGCCTTCTAGACCTCTTTCCCTTTGGGAGCAACTTATCTCTGGCATCAAAGTCTTCTAGTTCTGGTCCTTTTCTAATTATTCTGATGAGATCTTCAACCATGCCTGGGTTGAAACCGCACATCAGACTTGATCCGCACACACAGCTGAGTACATAAAGAGCACCAGCATGAACTAACTGAAAGATGTTCTAAAAAAAATGACAGATAAGATGGTTGTAAAAACATTTCTTTGAATAACAGCATAATTGTGATAATTTAATATTAATGTAAATACCATATAGACAGAGCAGTATGGTTCCTTTAACAACATGATATCCAACAGTCTGAGGTAGTTCTTATCCATAGTGTGATCATTGTTTTCAGTGCCTGAAACTCCTCTTTAGCCAGGTCTTGGTTGCTTCCATATCCTAATAATAAAGGGAGAGGGTGGCTAGCATTGTGGCTAACATAACCAGAGCAAGGCTAATTGTTACAGAATGGTATGTTCCACAGAAGGACAGGAGAGAAATGCTTCAACAGATAATCAAGATCTTCTGCACTGTGGCTCATGTGCTTCTCTTTCTCAGATAGTCAGGAGTCATGCTTAAAAATGTTAAAGCATTTCGCTGCCTTTGCAGTGGGTGTTTCAAGTATGCTACCCAATGTACCAATCAACCCAAATGATACAAAAATGAATACTGGTATCTCAGCATAATTACTGCACATTGATAATGCACAATAACCTTTAAAGAAAAAGCTAGCAAATATGTTTTGAAGGTGTTTGACAGTGGAGTTCAGTATCTTATATTGCCCAATTCAGTCAAGTTAATATTCAAATCTACATGACATGAAATCCATGTAGGTTTCAACCCCACTGAAAGCCTGTTGTGTCAGGTTATTTATATGGTTGAGGACCAAAAAGAAAACATGCTCAAAACAGACAGAGCCCTGGACACATGTGGCAGCCAACATGTTCCTTTTACCCGATTTGAAGTACTCACTTTCACCCCTACAAAAAAATAAGTAAATTTAATTTTTTTTTAAATATCGCTTCACTTTTTCCACATTTTATGTTACAGCCTTATTGCAAAATGGATTAAATTCATTATTTTCCTCAAAATTCTACAAAACAATACCCCATAATGACACTGTGAAAGAAGTTTGTTGAAATCTTTGCAAATTTATTAAAAATAAAAAAACAAGAAAATCACAGGTACATAAGTATTCACAACCTTTGCCATGACACTCAAAAATTGAGCTCAGGTGCATCTTGTTTCCACTGATCATCCCTGACATGCTTCTACAACTTGATTGGAGTCCACCTATGCTAAATTCAGTTGATTGGACATGATTTGGAAAGGCACACGTTTATATAAAGTCATTTTCATTTTTTATTTTTAATAAATTTGCAAAGACTCTAAACAAACTTCTTTCATATTGTCATTATGGGGTATTGTTTGTAGAATTTTAAGGAAAATAATGAATTTAATCCATTTTGGAATAAGGCTGTAATAACAAAATGTGGAAACAGTGAAGCGCTGTGAATACTTTCCTGTATGATGACTTTAAATTCTGTTATCTTATAAGATATTTTTTAAAAAGTTTCCTATTTAACAGGGGTCAGCAAGGCCACTCTGACAGGTCTGCAGCTACACAACCTATACAGAGCAAGCTCAAATGCACATTGTATTCCTTCACCATTCTATCATAACCAGCAAAAACCTTTTTTTATAAATTGTGCTACAGTAACTATTCTGTGGGATTGGACCAGATGGGCTAGCCTTTACTTCCCATGTGCATTAGTGAGTCTTGGGCACCCAGTTCACCACTTTTGGTCTTTAACCTGCTTCTAAATTATTTTTCTCAAGTGTGACTTTAAATCAAGTGCAGCACACAGGCACTGAATTTACCCTGCTTTTCTGACCATGGTCAAGCCAGTCACAGTAGAAACTGGAGTGCACATAAATACGCTGGATTATGCAAACTAACTTCATTTGGCAATGCTATGGATCTGCTGTGAATTCTGTATAGTCTGAAAATGTTGAGTGGTAGTCTATTACCACTATGTACGATGTTCATTTAATGCAAAGAGTGTTTGGTGGACAGCTGAAAATATTTTAAAAGATTTTAAAAACACCATTATATGGGCTTCTATGGCATACTCAAACTTTTGGGCTTTTCACTTGAAATAGTTAACCCTGGGTCATCTTGTTACATGGTACATACTGCTCATACTTCACCTGGGGTTAACAATTAATCCTGGGTATTCATAATCTGATGTTTCATACTGTACACTCCTAAACCATGGATTAAAGTTCTTATTTGCATGCTTTTACATTAATGAGAAAAATAGGCTTGACACTTGGCTGATCTTTAAGAATTGGGTCTAATATAAAAAAAAGAACAGGGCTGCCATTCTGCACCCAAGCAGGCATGTTTTCCATTACTATATGACATTTTAACACTGCATTGTTTCACACTGTAAATGTAAACAGGAGTATAGCCAGATGGGTTTTACAAGGAAAAAAATGTCACAGTTTATTGGATACTGTGGTGTTTGCTTCTCCAGCCTGGGTGCACAGCTTCTCCAAATGATGACTGGGAGATATCTCTCAAAGGGGTGGAACCTCTGCCAATCACTGAAAGGGTAATGAAAAATAAATTTCATATAACAAATCTCAAAATTTACTGGTTTCATTCAGACGGAGTGCTTGGACACCCAGGACCCTGTCGCCTACAATGCATATAGGGAGAACAGAGTAGCTCTACATTATAGCATTGATATTTATTTAAACTTAACCCTAAATATGAGTTATCTAGAACCATATTCACATGTCTCTCTTAGTTAATGTTCTATCTAGTGACGCCACCTACTTCCATCTTATTGATTGGCTAGAGAAGAGCTGTCGGTTAAGAACCAGAGGACCAATGGAGATTTTCATCCCGCCCCCTAATCTGCATAAAGCGCTACTTTGCAAGCGAACAACTAGGAAACGAGAGCAAAGAAAACTGAAGCGCGTATCAAAAGAAAGGGAAATTATTATAATTTAAAAAATGTAAATAATTGTTTTTTTATTCCTATTAAATAAATGTTAGGGTTTTTTTTAGTTTTTATATTGTGTATTCAATTATATGATTCGCGCATTTTTTTTTAACGACCACGGTACTTATGTCGTAAAATTGATGCCATATAAAAAACCCAACTAACTCGGGTTTACCTGCTAGACATAGCTGGAAGACCCAAAGCCCTAGAAATGTCTTCCAAATTACCAAACAATAGAGTGGGAGTAAAAAATTGGATAATCTTTAAAACTTAAATGCCTTCCATCAGTACCACTATGAATCGACCCCTATAGATGATCGTCTGCTGTGGGTGCGTGAAGCAGCGTTAAGCCGTTGTCTTACAATGAGCACCAATAGACACAAAATACTCTGGGTGGAAATTGTGGTCACTTAATTATTGTTTTGTCCGTTTGGCAGCAGATATCATATTGACAAGGTCCCACTCTCGAGATTCTACACTTGGCATGCAAACTAACTTTAAATAGCAGCATGAGAGCTATCTGATCATCAGCGCTAGGAATTGAAACTGAAATCTGACACCACAGCCTGGAGCCGGTGGTACTGCGCGCCGCTGTTAAAGTGCTAACGCTAGCTTATTTCGCCTGCATTTTCTTGAACGAGTCCGCTACGGTACACCTGAGAAGGAATAAGAAGGTGAGTAACAGCAGTCTACAATATCTTAGTTACATTTACTAATTATGTCTATTTTTGTAACTCTTAGATTAATGCTACCTTCTGGTTCCTAGTTAACGTGGGCGTAGAACTTGAAAGCACGTCAGACAAGCTATTTGTTTCTTCGTTAGTTGGTTTAGCTGAGCGGCTAGCTGCACATTTAGGGTTAACCCGGCGTCCGGTTTTCTGTTATGCTAGCTTTGTTACAGTTAAGTCGGTGTTTAACCTTAATAATTTACCGTGCAGCAGCCAGAAACATTTTAAGGTAAGAATCCGCCATAATATACGGCTTATTAATTTTAACTTTGTACTGAACCGGATTCTTTGTAGTTCAGACTAAACACAGCTAGCGAAGAAGGACGCTAATCAGCTAGCTAAAAGTAAATATTTGTTTGTTTCTAGTAACTGTTATCTGAATTAGCGGGGTATCATGCCTCATACGCGGCGGTCACAGTCATGGGCAGAGCTGAAACAAGCTGGGAACGACTGCTTTAAGGCCGGACAATATGGAGACGCCATCACTTTGTACAGCCAAGCCATCGAGCTGCTGAAGAAATCGGGTAAGGAAGTCGTTGTCATTTATTTGAAGGCCGTCTTAATTCACGTACACTAAATAGTGTGTCAAAATAGCACGATAACATTTTACTTTCATGGTGAACTTTGGGCGAATGACTCAACAGTATCGGCCGGAATGTAGCTGTCTTCACTCTTATTTTTATTTTATATATATATATATATATATATATATATATATATTCCTAAATGATGTAAATAAAACGTATTCTTTTAAGTATATTAACATCTAATGACCTTTTAATGTCGATGCAATCAAGCTCATCATGCATGTATAGTTAAATACAGCGACTACATCAAATTCTGCAAACAAAAACCTCTTTTGGTGCGAGCTGCGTGTTACATCGCGTTACTAGTCTGCATTACTTTTAATAATGCATGAGTTATGAAAGTTTAAATTAAACTTAGACGAATTAATTCCTGCTGAAAATAGATGGTTAAATATATTACGACCTTGAGTTTGTGTTTTACAAGCAGACCAGTAGCCTTTAAGGAAGGGATGTCCAGTCTTATCTTAGCAAAGGGCCGGTGTTGTGTAGGTTTTCATTCCAACCAAGCAGAAGCCACATCAGAGCCTACTGAAAGCAAGGATCAGCTGATTTAATAAACAGGTGGAATCAGATGAGGCTCCTGAGCTTGATTGGAATGAAAACCTGCACCCACACCGGCCCTGTGCGGATAAGATCAGACACTACTGCTTTAAGGTAATTTGTCTGATATTGGATTGCTTAACAGAAATAAGTTTCAGGGTGATGCTGATAACGTGTTCAAAAACAAGTCATTTCACATTCACAAAATTGTTGTTTCAGGCTTCAGAAACTGCAGCTGTATTTTGGGAAAAAGCTAGCTTGAACAAGATCATCAACCATATTATGATGCATGCATATTGCCAAACATTATTAAATGTGTTTGCTCTGTGTAACTAGTGTAATTAGTGTAAAAACATGCCCACAGTATTCACAGATGCTTGTATAATCACTGACTTTTTTTTGTAGGTTATTATATAATTTTATGTGACTTACAAGAGTGGAGGTAGTAGAACACTGGTAGACTACATCCTATGTAGAAGGGGCAATCTGAAAGAGATTAGTGACTGTAAAGTGGTTGTGGGAGAGGGTGTAGCCAGACAGCATAGGATGGTGGTGTGTGGGATGACTTTGATGGTCTGTAAGAAGAAGAGGTCAAAGATAGAGAAGAAAACCAAGTGGTGGAAGCTGAAAAAGGAGGAATGTTGTGAGGAATTTAGACAGAAGTTGAGGCAGGCTCTGGGTGGTCAGGTAGTGCTGCCAGATGACTGGGAAACTACAGCAGAAGTGATCAGGGAGAAAGGTGCTGGGTGTGTCATCTGGAAGGAGGAAAGAAGATAAGGAGACTTGGTGTGGAATGAGGAAGTTCAGGATGGTATCCAGAGGAAGAGATTAGCCAAAAAGAAGTGGGACATGGACAGGACTGAAGAGAATAGACAGGAATACAAGGAGTTACAGCGCAGAGTGAAGAGGGAGGTGTCTAAGGCCAAGCAGAAGGCATATGACGAGTTGTACACTAGGTTAGACACTAGAGAAGGACTTGTACAAGTTAGCTAGGCAGAGGGATCAAGATGGGAAGGATGTGCAGCAAGTTAGAGTTATTAAGGATAGAGATGGAAGGGTGCTCACAAGTGAGGAGAGTGTACAGAGGAGATGGAAGGAGTACTTTGAGGAGCTGATGAATGAGGAAAATGACTCTCTTTTCTCTGTCAGAAAGTAGATAAGATTAGAAAGGATGAAGTCAGGAAGGCTTTGAAGAGGATGAAAAGTGGGAAGGCAGTTGGTCCTGACGACATCCCGGTGGAGGTCTGGAAGTGTCTAGGAGAGGCAGCAGTGGAATTTTTAACTAGTTTGTTCAACAGGGTTTTAGAGAGTGAGAGGATGCCTGAGGAATGGAGAAGTAGTGTGTTAGTGCCGATCTTTAAGAATAAGGGTGACGTGCAGAGTTGCAGTAACTATAGGGGGATAAAGTTGATGAGCCATACAATGAAGCAATGGGAAAGAGTAGTGGAAGCTAGGTTAAGGAAGGTAGTGGAAATTTGTGAGCAGCAGTATGGCTTCATGCCCAGAAAGAGCACAACAGATGCAATTTTTGCTCTGAGAATTTTGATGGAGAAGTATAGGGATGGTCAGAGGGAGTTGCACTGTGTGTTTGTAGACTTGGAGAAAGCGTATGACAGGGTGCCAAGAGAAGAGCTGTGGTACTGTATGAGGAAGTCAGGAGTAGCAGAGAAGTATGTCAGAGTGGTGCAGGACATGTACGAGAGGAGCAGGACAGTGGTGAGGTGTGCTGTAGGTCAGACAGAGGAGTTCAAAGTGGAGGTGGGACTGCATCAGGGATCGGCTCTGAGCCCTTTCCTGTTTGCTATAGTGATGGACCAGTTGTCAGAGGAGGTCAGACAGGAGTCTCCTTGGACAATGATGTTTGCAGATGACATTGTGATCTGTAGTGAGAGCAGGGAGCAGGTGGAGGAAAACCTGGAGAGGTGGAGGTTTGCGCTGGAGAGAAGAGGAATGAAGGTCAGTCGTAGTAAGACTGAGTACATGTGTGTGAATGAAAGGGAGGGAAGTGGAACAGTAAGGTTACAGGGCGAAGAGGTGAAGAAGGTACAGGAGTTTAAGTACTTGGGGTCAACAGTCCAGAGTAATGGAGAGTGTGGGAAAGAGGTAAAGAAGCGAGTGCAGGCAGGTTGGAATGGGTGGAGAAAGGTGTCGGGAGTTCTGTGTGATAGGAAAATATCAGCGAGAATCAAGGGGAAGGTGTACAGGACAGTGGTGAGACCGGCCATGCTGTATGGTTTAGAGACAGTGTCACTGAGGAAGAGACAGGAGTCAGAGCTAGAGGTAGCAGAGCTGAAGATGTTGAGGTTCTCTTTGGGAGTGACAAGATTGGACAGGATTAGGAACGAGTACATCAGAGGGACAGCTCATGTTGGACGTTTGGGGGGCAAAGTTAGGGAGGCCAGATTAAGATGGTTTGGACATGTTCAGAGGAGGGACAGTGAGTATATTGGTAGGAGAATGTTGGACATGGAGCTGCCAGGCAGGAGGCAAAGAGGAAGGCCAAAGAGGAGGTATATGGATGGAATTAATGAGGATATGAAGCTAGTGGGTGCAAGTGTTGAGGTTGCAGAAGATAGGGATAGGTGGAGAGAGATGATTCGCTGTAGTGACCCCTGAAGGGAAAAGCCGAAAGAAGAAGAAGATTATATAATTTTATGAGGGTGAATCAAATGAAAACCGTAAAATTTTACACCAATTAGCAACTATATGAATTTTTTTCTAGAGGAATCTAGATACTTGTTAAATGTTAGAAATTAAACAATATATACAGATTATGTATAAAAAAAGAAAAGGTCATTTACTATTTGATTAATTGGGGTAATTTGGTTATTAGTGTTTTAAAATAAGGATTTCTATTAGTTCAGGATTTAAGCACACAACCCAAGTTATATTTCTGAACTTTGTAGTTGTGAGTGAATGCATAGTAATGTATTGTGTAATTTTTATTTTCAGGGCAGAAGAACCAGGAAGATCTCTGTATTTTATATTCAAATCGGGCAGCTGCTTTCTTGAAAGATGGAAATTGCAGTGAATGCATTAAGGACTGCTCAGTGTAAGTTTCTCACAATGTTACTGACATATTTAGAGTGCTAAAGACTTGTGCTCTTGTTCAGTTCTAAACTGGTCTGAGCATTGCAGCTGGTTGCACCAGTTGAATAGAAGCTCCAATGCTGTCTAATTTAAATGTGAATTGTCATTCCATTTAAGTTTATGAACTACTACTAAATGTAATGGCTGGTATTATGAGAAGGTATTATGCACAGTCATTTCTTGCTATTCTCTGACTGTCACTGTAAAGTGGTATAGCACTTTTATTCAGAACATCTTTGGACATTCATTCATTGGCCTTGTTATGTACACCTCTTCAATTCATTCAGTTATCCAATCAGTCTATCATATGGCAGCAGTTCTGTGCATAAAGACTGATCAGGTAAAGAGAAATGACCAGGGAAGACATGATATTAATTACTTAGATTGTGGCATTGTTGCTTGTGTCAGAGGTTCTGGTTCACTTTACCGTAGACAACCACTCTTGAGCAGAAAAGCATCTCAGCATGCACAATACATCATACATTATGACCACATAGGGTTCTACTCCTAATAAGCAAGAACACTAATCTGTGGGCATGGGCTCACTAAAACTGGACAGTTGAAGAAAAGACCAGGACAAAGATTAGATGCTTTTCAACTCACCATCCTACTGGTAAAGTCACTGATGTCACATTTTTGCTCCATTCTGATACTCAATGTGAACATTAACTGAAGTTCTTGTTCATGTATGTTGATGGTTTTACATGCAATGTGCTCATTGGGTAGTTGCATGAATGAACAGGTGTTCTATTAATGTGGCAGGTGAGTGTAGGTATGGTAATGTTTTATAAGAAAAAAAAATGGTTCTGCTTATTTATATTTAATTTGTCAATTTTTTTTGCCTATGTGTTTTGTGTAAAAGAATAAGTACAAAGTTCAGTTTTACTCTGCTGATAAAATAAGCTATTTGAATTTTAAATAAGGTAACATGAAGTTAAAATTATTTACTAGTTGTAGTAATGCTACTGCCAAATATTGTGAACAAATATTTTATTATGATGTTTGATTGGAAATTTTTGCAAATGGGCAGGGGTCCCTTGTTTCTGGTCAGTAAGTGTATGTTTTATTGTTTCTTGTTAGTCTGTTAAATGCATTTTCAGTGTATTGTATTGTGTGTTGCTGGTCTAGGTTCTGATGGAATACTGGTGAACAAAATAAAACAAGTATATCCTCACCCTATTGTACCAGCCCAAACTGAAACAGCTGAGCTGTCCACATTAATGTACCTTTCTTCTGGTTTTAACAGATCTTTGGAACTGGTTCCATTTGGGGTTAAACCACTGTTACGGCGTGCTGCAGCTTATGAAGCTATTGAGAGATACAGACAAGCCTATGTAGACTATAAAACAGCCTTGCAGATCAACTGCAACCTTCCTGCAGCTCATGATGGAACCAACAGGTAGGGACACAAGTTGATATAAGTAACTAGCATGTATTAATTGAAAAAGCACTTGCTTCTAATCATTAATTTATATTGGAAATGGGGTTGGTGAAGGAGTCCGAACAGTATGCATGTGTAGGGTTATTAAGTGTTCACAGTGGAGCAGTATTTCTAAGCATGGATCTATGAAGCAAGTTTTTGGAGAAACAGACGAATTGAAAAGATTATTTGGATTGAGCATGTGTTCTAAATTGCTACATATAAATAAGTATGCAGGACATATGATTCTGAACTCTTAAATTTAATAACACGATACGAATATGAGGTGCACGGTTTAGTTTTTCTATTGTCAGTGGTTTGCACCTGAACCCCTGCACAGAACACTGACTCTGTTGAACACCTTTGGGATGAACTGTAATTTGGACCGTACCCCATTCATTTCATCATGGATGGCAAAATTAATCCCAGTAAAACTAAATTGCTGTTCATCCCCAGTGAGTCATTCCCATGTTAGGATCTTGAAATCTCCCTGGACAACTCACTGATCTCACCTTTGGTCACGCCGCACAACCTTGGGGTAACCATGGACAACCAACCGTTACCTCCCAAAAGGGTTTTTTAAACTGATTGTATTCTTAGTCTGTGGCCTAGTGAACCAATATCAGTGTATTTAATGATGGAGATTGACCATATATGACATGAACTTGGCTGCACAGATATGAAGCTTAAAGGAGAAAATGATACGTTTCCATTGCTCATACCAACTCAAAAGTATAACATTTCAACAGACACAAATCAGATGCATCTGGTTTCATTTTAAACAAATATTAAAATGTGCCTGACAGACACATTTTAGACACAGGAACGTCCACCGATGGGTAGTATATTCCTATCAAATATGTTATTTAACTTTAACAGGTAATAGAATATTAAAATTTGCTAGAAGGCACATCCCTATCTGCATACTTAAATTGCAATTGGAAGCAGGGTTCAAAGCTGACAAAATTGAGTTGCAATTTCAACATAATGCCGTAAATTCAGAAGGCCATTACAGTACACACTCATTACATTAAGCAGCATTGGGACAAAATGAACTGTATAGCTGTGCAAAACATAAAACTGTTAAAATGATACAAATATTGTAAACTAAGACTGAATAGAAAACTGTGAAACATGCTTTTTCAAATAAAAATGAACTTTTATTTATCTTCAGAATGACAAAAGCACTGACTGAAATGGACGGACCATCCTGGCGAGAAAAGCTTCCTCCTATCCCAAATGTTCCCATGCCAGTAAAAGAGAAATATTTGCAAACAGCAAACTCAACTGTGTCTCCACAGCAGAACAACCTAGGTGGAAATAAACAAAGTAAAATGATCTCTCCTGACTTTTTGGCAATATGTATTAATTAAATCTCACGGTCATTATCTGCATTTCTTGCTTATAATAGAGTGGTTTGATTTGGGTTACCTTATCTTGCTGAACCTATTTATCTTCCAGTGGGTGGTGATGTGAAAAAGGCCAGACAGCTAAAGGAGGAGGGAAATGCATTTGTGAAGAAAGGACAGCATAAGAAGGCAGTGGAGAAATACACACAGTCTCTTAGCCAAGATCCCACTGAAGTCACAACCTACACAAACAGGTAAACATCATGGAATCGTTGTTCCAACATCTGTCTGATTTATGACTAAAATAGACCAGCAGCAAAAAAGAGTTGATAAAATCTGTTCAAATATCTGATGAAGACAAGAGGGTGAGGCCTTTCCAAAAAACAAACCATAGAATAAGACTCGTCATGCAAGCTGATTGCTCAAACTACTTATCTCACCTGATGGAGTTACACAAAATGCAAAAAAAATAAAAAATAGCTGGCATTCTCCACAAGGATAAATAATCTATTATTCATTAGCTGTGCATCAGCTTGGTTAACAACATAATGACTCCAAGTTCTAAATCCATTTTGTTCATATAATCTAGCTTCTCTCTCTTGCCAATCACCCTGTAAGCAAAACTATTTGTCCCTTTAGCTGGCACATAATATCCATTCATTGTCTACCGCTTATCCAAACTATTCTCGGGTCACGGGGAGCCTGTGCCTATCTCAGGCGTCATTGGGCATCAAGGCGAACGCACACACACACACATTCACTCACACACTACGGACAATTTAGATGCCAATCAACCTACCCCATATGTCTTTGGACTGGGGGAGGAAACCGGAGTAAACCCCCGAGGCATGGGGAGAACATGCAAACTCCACACACACGGCGGAGGTGGGAATCGAACCCCCAACCCTGGAGGTGTGAGGCAAACGTGCCCCCGGCACATAATAATCATTGCCAAATAATTGGTTTGCCTCCTAACAATCTCTCATCTCATATTGACCTTTTAAAATCAAGATAAAATGTTAAAAAATTTTGTTTTAAGAAAAGCTTGAATATAAATGATATAAGTTTGTTAAAGCTAAAAATAACTACCAAGTTATTCCCTCTAATTAGTATTTACAGATGAGTGCACTATTCATTTTTTTGAGAGATGTTACACATTTTGTCTTAAATCTAATGTTTTGGTAGAAAAACCAATAAGAGACCTCAGAAGAACATTAGTGACCTATATCTTTGTTTGGAATTGTAAAGCTGCTTTTTGTTTGACTATTGTTTAAATTGTTATAGAAATAAAACTGAATTTGTATAATCAAATTTATTCGCTCTTCTCTCTCAGACCCTAACTGTAATGTTTAAAATTCACTTTACAAGGTTCTATCTATGTGCACTTAGGGCTCTGTGCTACCTGTCACTACAAATGTATAAGGAAGCAGTAAAAGATTGTGAGAAGGCTCTTGAGCTGGACCCTGCTAACATTAAAGCCCTGTACAGACGCGCACAGGCACACAAGGAGCTTAAGGTAAGTAACAGATTATGTATATGTGTGTATATATATATATATATATATATATATATATATATATATATATATATATATATATATATATATATATATATATATATATATATATATATATATATATATATATAATATATAATATATATATATATATATATATAATATATGTATATGTATATGTATGTATGTACACACACACACACACACACACACACACACACACACACACAGTGCCCAGCATAAGTGAGTAACAGATTTCTCAGAAAAACATCCATCATGATTTAAAATTAATGCTTTCTATGGGATCCCATATAATGAGATATTTGTGCAAATCTGATTTTTTTTGGTTGTAAAAGAGATAAATCATTAACAAAGTCAAAATTTGAAGTATTCTAACAAAATAATTTATGATCAAGGTGCATAAATGAGTACACCCTAATGATTGTGTTAGGAGAAAACATATAATACAATTGTAATACACAGGAATTCACCAGCAGATGAGTCTAGTCAGTCATCACACAGATGGCCACAGGATAATAAAAAAATTTAAGAGTAACATTTAAAAGAGAAAATGCACTCTCATAACGCTGACAAAATGGCACCACATGGAAAAGAAATGTCATAAGACCTGAGAAAAAAAGGTCAAAGTTCTAAGAAAATTAGTAAAGCATGCTCATATGTTTTAAGATAAAAGCGATTCAAAAAGGATGGACTTGTGGCAACCTTGCTGAGACCTCCAGGCCATCCATGCAAATTAACACCATGTCAAGAGGGTTTTGTGATAGTTGAAGAAAATCGGCATACAAGTTCAGCACAGTTTGCTAAATAATTAGTCAAACGGGGGTGAGAGTTTTCTGTGATGCCACATGAGATACACTGCAGTGGAGTGGCATGCAAGGCTGTCATCCAAGAAGGAAGCCACTGCTGAAGCCCATGCATAAAAAAAGCCCGTCTAGAATTTGCCAGGGCTCATGCTGACAAAGGTGAAGACCATTGGTTACTCTATACTTTGGAGTGATGAGACAAAGATTGTTTTTGGCTCTGACGGGTTCCAAACTGTGTGGTGTTGCAAAGGTGAGGAGTACAATGAAAAATGCTTGGTACCAACCAGTGGTGGCAGTGTTCCTGTGTGGAGATGCCTAAGTGTTGCAGGTGTTGGGGAGTTGCATCTCATAGATGGAATCATGAATTCACAGATGTACTGTGAAATACTGAAATAGAAGATGCAATCATCACTCCGTGCCCTAGGTCACTGGGCACACTTTCAGCACGATAATTGCCCAAAACATACATCCAAGGTCACTGGCTCACTGGTAGGAGAATTGTTGCTGTTCTTAAGAATCAAGGAGGCCATGCAAAATTAGATTTATTTGAATTTGTTGTGGGGTGTAATCATTTTTTCAACACCTCATTTGAATTAATGCATTATTTTTCTCATCCCAAATATGTTAGGTGACCACACTCTTGTATTACTAAAAATAAATATATAATACTGTTTTGTTAAAATTGGTCTCGAATTCACCGTGAAATAGATACACCATTCAGCCATAACATTATGACCACCTGCCTAATATTGTTGGTCCCCCTTTTGTTGCCAAAACAGCCCTGACCCATTGAGCCATGGACTCCACTAGATCCCTGAAAGTGTGCTGTGGTATCTGGCACCAAGATGTTAGCAGTAGATCCTTTATGTCCTGTAAGTTGTGAGGTGGGGCCTCCATGGATCAGACTTGTCTGTCCAGCACATACCACAGATGCTCGATTTGATTGATATCTGGGGAATTTGGAGGCCAAGTCAACACCTCAAACTCGTTGTTGTGCTCATCAAACCAATCCTGAACCATTTTTGTTTTGTGGCACGGCGCATTATCCAGCTGAAAGAGGCCACAGCCATCAGGGAATACCGTTCCATGAAAAGGTGTACATGGTCTGCAGCAATGCTTAGGTAGGTGGTACATGTCAAAGTAACATCCACATGGATGGCAAGGACCTAGCAGAACATTGCCCAAAGCATGACACTGCATCCGCCTTCTTGCCTTCCTCCCATAGTGCATCCTGGTGCCATGTGTTCCCCTGGTAAGCAACGCACACGCACCTAGCCATTCATGTGTTGTAAAAGAAAATGTGATTCATCAGACCAGGCCACCTTCTTCCATTGCTCCATGGTTCGGTTCTGACGCTCATGGTGCCCACTGTTCTTTGCTTTGACTGGTCTGGGTATCATCACTATAATGATGGAACGCTTGGGCCCTTTCAGTGAAGGGAAATTATGCTACAGTATAAAAATACATCATGCACAATTGTCTGCTTCAGATGGCACGTGACAGGATCAGGGAAGGCAGACATGGTTGTGATGGTCAGGTGTCTACAATCTTTGGTTTTGCCAATGTTTTTGTGCCATTTCAGTCATACCATTCATATATATTTATTTAAATTGCTATATCAATAGAGCTTATAATACCTTTAAAACCCTAGAAATATTTAACATGGAGACCATACTTTGTAAAAGAACAAACAAATCAGTAAAAACCATAGCTACATTTGTTTTAATAAACTCCAACAAATTTCAACTTGCTTAAATAAGAATGTTCTACACAAATAATCTAATACTGGGACTGCCATTGCCATCTCATTTAATGCTGACTTTGCAAAAGATTATTGGTACCAGGTACTATGTTCTTAGAAACTTGATATTGAGTTGTATAGTCAATGTTTTTTCATTAACGTTTTTGTCTTCTCTTTAGAACAAGAGCAGTTGTGTGGAGGATCTCAATAGCTTGCTCAAAATGGAGCCCAACAACACTGCTGCACAGAAGCTACTGCAAGAAGCACTGAGGCTGAAATAACCTCTTATCTTTCTGGCAATACCTCGAGTGCCTCAAGTTAACAATTCTCAGATCTGCACCACTTCTTTGACATAGTCAGACTTGTTACTTAAAGATGGACATAAGCAGGTTGACAAAATAATTTCATGCCCAAATGTACTGAATCAGTTTCTCTTCTGTAAATGTATGGGGTGTATTGTAATCCTAGGCACCTCATAACAGCAAAATCAATATACTAATATCACAACTGTTTATCAGAAATGCACTCATTTGTCTAGTATTATTTACTATATGGAACAGTAAGGGGTTGTAATGTTATTATATACTTTGTCAATCTTGATTGGTAGGTAGGGATTTGAACATTTATCAGGGTTTAGATACACTGAAAACTTTTAAATCTTGTTAAAACAGTAGTCCGTACATGCTCATTTTTGTATTTGGATAGTTTAAGGAAATAAAAAATCTACAAGGAACCCCCCCTCACTTATTTAAGTATATTTACTAGTTTGCTTACAAATAATTTTGACAGGAACTCCTGCTGGTTGTCAACAGCATTCCTAATAAAATTTTCAGCTTGATGTTAGCAATAGTAAGTACACACAGGCAAAACTGTCTTATTACAGTTAGTAAGTCTAGTTCATAATAATAAAATTCAAAAAGTCAAATGGCAGCTAAGTCATTTTGTAATCCAAGAATACACTTTGAAAAATTTTGCAGTATACTGACGTGCCCTTCAGATTTATTTGTAATGTGCATGGTTGTAAGAAACGTGGTGGTTTAAGGCTGATACAAGAACCATTGACCTCAGTTTGTGAACTGGAATAGACGGAGTTGATCTTGGCTAGGTATTTTAATGCATACATGAAAACTTAACCTAGACCAGCTAATAAGTGACATTTTACTGAATGCAAGCACATCATACTGCCAGTTAAACAATCTTCAGTATACATGCAAGTCAAAACTCAAAAGCAAAACACGTAAATTTGGAACCGATAAAACTTTTATTTCACTTTAAATTGTTGTTTACACTTTTCCTGATTATAACATGTAAGGTGAAACTAGAACTGTTTAAAAGACATACACAAATCTAGTATTACGTCAATAACCAGGGTTGTACTGGGATTTTTTTTTTTCCTTTTTTTATTTTTTATTTGGGACTCTTAAGCTAGTCTAAATTTTTCACAACCACGTGCGCGCTAAAGCGATAAAACCATCACAGAAGCTAACTGGAGGCAGAATACTGGTCAGTAAAAACAAAAGCGATTGGAGATACCAGATATACAGACAGGCTCGGCTCCACATTCACTACTGTACGTTTTTTTTTTTTCTCAAGCATAGAATAACTGCTGTTTGTTCAGCTATGGGGAGACGTGTTTTACTTCAGTGCATGAACGTTGTTCTACACCCAAGTAGAATGTTAATGATGTGACAAGGTATTGTGACACTGAATGAAAAGACCTGGCCTAATCCCTTCAAAAATCCTCTAATTTCAAAATCTTTTCTTTAAAGAGCATTAGTACACTCAATCATTTAAAACATCTGAACTGTAATTTTTAAACTTGTAGACCTGCAGCAGAAAATTCTGGCAAATGCAAACTATCTCAAACAGCTGAAAGCACAGTGGGTTTGTTCTCATGGTTTCCATAGACACTTTAATTTATTCCAGGCTAAGTGTATTCAGTGGCCAAGAAAAAGACACAACAAATTCTCTACAACAAATGATATTGTCATTTTCAGTCAAATCACAACTAGAATGGATCCATAACGGCCAGAAGTGGATCTATTACAAGGAGAAGAAAAAGCAATGTATTGTTTTTGGAGAGGATGAAATAAAAAAGGAAAAGATTATTTCAAAGCTTTAACCGCTTTAAATGTTTTAAAGTGGGGTTACATTTCAATTTATGACAACTCTTCACCTTATGTAACTGTATATGTGTGTTCAGCAATGTTAAAGAAAAAGAAGTTGGACAAAGTAATTTTTACTGGTGTTTAACAGCACCACCTAACTGCCCTTTGACAGTTCATCAGGATAAACACTCCAGTTTAATGAAGTCTAATATTACCTACTGATGGAATGTTTAAGCTCATGGTTAAATTTGAGAACAACTGGAATGACAACCTCAGGTCCCTTTTATTTTCATTCTTATTCTCATGCAAAGTAAAAATTACGAACATTGCACGACAACAACAGTAATGCATGTTAGTCAGTGTCACAATACAGCCTGTTTACTTCCTTTCTGTATGAGTTGCGACAGAATTGTACTGCTCATACCAATAAAACTTTATTTCCAATTTAACCAGGAACTAGGGAGGGGGGAATTAAGCATCACAGTGATTATTAAATTAAATGGACAGTTTAATAACCTTTTTGATAAAAACCACTGAGAAGATAGGAGAGAGAGGAGTCAAGGATACTATAATGCATTGCCTGATAATGAACAATTACCTTAAAAAACAAACAAACAAAAAAAAAAAAAAAAACATTAGGCCACAATACCCCCATATTCAACACCCCCTCCCCTCCCACAAGACATCCAAACACGTGTTCATAACATCTCAGCCGTCAAAGAACCGAACATTACCCTGTGCCTTGATCTCAGAGGGGCAGAGACTTGTATGTCAGATACAATTCATGCTGCTCATCATACAGAAAGGCAAGTTAGGGTGAAGTGGATGGAGTAGGGAACTATGGGCTGTATGTGTAAGATCAAGAGTGTGGGTAGATT
Organism: Hemibagrus guttatus; assembly: GCA_033459395.1. Lineage (NCBI taxonomy): Eukaryota > Metazoa > Chordata > Actinopteri > Siluriformes > Bagridae > Hemibagrus > Hemibagrus guttatus. Next base: position 25,444,556 of record JAUCMX010000001.1, read on the forward strand.
TAAACAGTGAAGTGCAATGCTTTTAATTCTCGCCCTCTCCAGCCTCCCCCTCGTCACCCTGGTTTTCTGATGTCCACAGCTGAGGGAAAAGAGAGAAAAAAAAATTAGGTCAATTTTTATTCATCACTGTATATACAGTACATACGTACTGGGTTTAGTGCAGGATACTTGCCAGTCTGACTTTACTAAGGATCTCTGAAATTCCTCCAATTTCTAAAAATCAGGCAGTTTCTTTATTTTCACTACACAGTCTAAACTACAGTTCTCCATGTGTTCCTTTCTCTAGCAAAGGAAGGACTATTTTGTTGATGTTCTATAAACTTAAATTGAACTACAAACAAATAAATAATAAAATAATTCACTGCCAAACAGCCACGGTGTAAGGAACACCACATAATAGGTCGTGCTGTTATAGGAAAATGCATGACATGGTACCAATGTTGGATTACTTTCCTCCATCATACAACCCCTATAAAAACACCTAAAAAAAAAAAAAGTGTGATAAGTGGCTATAAAAATAGGTTAAATGTAAGATCAACAGGCTCAATTTGAAATTTTCCACTGGCCCCATGGCATGCCCATGCTCTTCACACCACATGAACATGTCTACCTTTCACAACCAGAACCGTACATGCATTATTAGAGACTATTCATATTCCCTGACTCCATCACAACACTTCTGCCAGACATTGTTTTGATGTTGGAAACCACAAGGCATATGATTCTTCTGAAGCTCACAGTTCCTGTGCCAGAGTCAAGGTTGAGGTGTTCCTTTATTTATTTTTATATATATTTATATATATATATATATTTATATATATATATATATATATATATATATATATATATATATATAAAAATAATATATAAAATGAGCCCATCAAATTGTCTGTGCCCTTAAGCTTCTACACATCATATTTATGGCATTTGGCATAACAAGGCTGCACAAAGCTATGAAACACCACAGAGACAGCAAAGGAAGCTGGTTACAATGACCCCTACTTATTTTAGACAGGGTTGAGATGAGTGCTGGTATCATGCACTAATGAATGTACAGTTCTGGTTGTGAAAGAGAGACATGTTTGTAGTGTGAGGCATCCATACAGAACCTGTGACACTAAGCATGCCTTAATGTTGCCAGTGGGGAAGAAAGAATTCTTTTGTCATCTACCAAGGTCTTTCAGTCGTCCTATATACCATATCTATCCTATGCATGAGACAGTGATTGACAGGTGGGGGGTTGCTGCAGTAGAGAAACTTTTTGCTTACAGTAAGGTTGTCCCTTAGTAGCTGCATGATCAGGGTGCTGTCTTTGTAAGAGTCCTCGTTCAAAGTGTCGAGCTCAGCGATTGCTTCATCAAAAGCCTATAAGCAAAAAACAAAGCAAGGTTCAAGGGTTTAGTCAACAAGAGATACCTTCTTTCGGAACTCCATAGTCTCACAGTTACATTTTATACTGGTGTATTAAGAGATGGTTTAATTTTTCCCCCAACTTACTGTCTTTGCCAAACTGCAAGCCTGCTCCGGGGTGTTTAGGATTTCATAGTAAAACACAGAAAAGTTGAGAGCAAGTCCCAGCCTGATGGGGTGTGTAGGTTGCATCTCTTTCTTGCTGATGTCAAATGCATCTTGGTAGGCCTTCTGAGAGTTGTCCACCGTTACTGTGCAAAGTAATGAAAAACAATGTTACACACGTAACAGATAAAAAGGTTTCAGAAACAATTTTATTCAACAGAAACAAAAAAAAAAATACATTTCATTTGAAATTATAGTAGGAGTATTTTAACCAGACCAAGTTGTCTACAGCTCCCATTTTCCAATGTTTAATGTAAATTGTTAATGCCATACCACATCAATAATTTAGACAATCACACGATTGAAAAAAGAGAAGAAATAAATACTGCATAAACATTGATCAACCATGTGTAATATTGTGTAGGTCCCCCTTGTGCCACCAAAACCTTGTGACTCCAACGACCTCTGATGGTGTGCTGTGGTATTGGGCACCAAGATGTTATAGCAGCAAATCCTAGAAGTCAAACTGCAAGTTGTGATGTAGGGCCTCTGTGTATGGACTTGTCTGTCCAGTACATCCTAAAGATGCTTGAGTGGATCCACATCTGGGTAATTTAAAGGCCAAGTCAAAACCTAAAATTGTCATGTTCCTTAAACCATTTCTGAACAACTTTTGCAGTGTGGCAAGGTGCATTTTACTGCAACTACCATTAAGGAGCATCTTTGATAGAGACCAAGTACAGCACTTTATGGCAATGTTTAGTTATGTGGTACACATGCCTAGCCTTTGCCAATTCACCAGACCTGGTATGCAGTGGTTAGTACCTCCCAATGGTGGTCCTAGGAAGGACAAATAGTGAGAAGAGGTCTTGTGGAGCACATGCCTAGACTGGTCAGAACTGCTCTGGTGGTCTACACAATATTAGGCAGGTGGTTTAAGGTTAAGTTATCAGCAGTAGTCTATATCCTATCCTAATCAGCATACCTGGTCATTAGAATACAGCTGCTAACATTATAGCAAATCACCTTGGAGTGCTGGTGGAAAATTGAAGCATTCTACTAAACAGTTAATTTTCAAAAAGCATTTGTTACATCTACAAAATGATATCAAAGAAACTGAATAGGATGTCTGTATTTTACTTCCATATCTGACAGACATTCTACTTTCTTCTGCATCACCATTACAGACCAACAGGAAAATCAGCTCACATTTTTTTGCATCACCAGATGCCACCTCAGATAAGTATCTGTAGTAGTCTCCCTTCATTTTCAGGTAGAAGACTTTGCTCTCTGCCTGGCTAGCATTGGGTATGAGGTACTTCTCAAGAAGGCCCTGGGTAAACAAAGAAAAGAAACTTGTGTCAGAACAATGGCATTGAATTCAGAGACATTGCTTATTAGCCTTCACAAACAGCCAGTCTTGGCCCACACACAAACAAAGATTAAATGGCAAGGACACAGATGATGCATGTAAAAATAAAAAACTTCATATTGATGGTCATAAATGTCTACACTAGACACATTGTTTTTTCACTATACAACATTCTGCTAATCAGAAAACTCAAATTGTTTTTTTGGGGGGGCTTTAAAAGTCATCATGGCCCATTTAGCCTGTGCAAATTGACTTGATGGTGCAAGTGATGGGCACCTGTCTATTGAGGTTCTTTGGCAAACATACATATAACCTTATCAGCAAAAGGAAATTCCATGATGCTGTTAATCTGATTAAGCTTTTATATGAAAATCTGAAAAATATTTGCTTTAATTATCTAAATACAGCATTTTTTAACACAACCCTTGTCTAATTTTAGCCTGAGAAGCAAGCAACTAGTCATGCAAAACATTTTAAAGACTGTACTTTTTTTTAAATTTTTTTATACTGAACACACAATATATGAAATCTATAGAAAAGATAAAATATGAACAAAAACAACATTATAAAGCTTAGAGATTGATTGCATACAGTGAGGAGAAGCAAATATTCAGACAATTGGACTGGAATACTCCAAAGCACATGTCCACTTCACATGTATGTTTGAAGTTGTATTTATATACATGAACAAAAAGTATGTACTCAAACCAAGTAAAAAAAATTATTATTGAATTACTTCCAGAGAGTTCTATTTTTGATTAATCTTTTCTGCCAAAAGGGTTCTGATTTGTCAAAGTTAATTTGCATATTTTACACACATTTTATCTGTGCTTACTTTCTTAGCAGAGGAATTTTGCATGAGGTATGGAGATGATATCCAACTGCATATTATCAAACCAATGGGACAAGAGAGGTCCGCAGCTTTTTCCACTGAGTGGTGTTGTCCTTGTAAAATTTGGGAAGCTCCATCACCATGGCTTGACACCTTGTGTAATTTGTCCTATATTTTGCAGTACTTACACTGCTTAGCCATAACATTAAGACCACTGACAGATAGTCAACATTATTCATATTATCCCATTACATAGCACCCACAGGCTGGGATATATTAGGCAGGAGAGTGAACAGCTTGTTCTCTGATTTGTTGAAAGCAGGAAAAATGGGCAAGCATAAGGATCTAAGTGACCAAATTTTGATGGATAGATGAATGAAGTGGTTAGTACCTACCAAAAGGACAGACGGTGAACCAGCGACAGGGCCATGGGTGCCAAAGGCTCACTGATGCATGTGGGGAGTGAAGACTAGCCTGCCTTGTCCAATCTCACAGAAGAGTTACTGAACCACCAATTGCTGAAGATGGTAATGATGGCATTGATAGAAAGGTGTCAGAATAAACATAATTCTGACCCCTGTCCAACCCCGAAATTGCACATAAGTTAATACTGGATCATGGTGCAATGAAAGAAGGTGGCCTGGTCTGATGAATCACTGTTTTTTAAAATCTGTGGCCAGCTGGGTGCATGTGAACAGCTGAACTGAGGAAGAGATGGCACCAGGATGCACTATGGAACTAAGGCAAACTGGCAGAGGCAGTGTGATGCTCTGGGCAATGACGTATACCACCTACCTAAACACTGTTGCAGACCCCTTCATGGCAATGGTATTCTCTATTGGCAGTGGCGTCTTTCAGCAGAATAATGGGCCCTACCACACTACAAAACTTAATGGTTTGAGCAACGTGATTCCACAGATCTCAATCAAATCAGGGATCTGCTGCTAATGTCTTGTGTCAGATATCACAGCACAGCTTCAGAGGTCTTGTGGACTCCATGTATCAACAGGTCTGCTTTAGCAGCACAAGAGACCTACCAATATTAGGCAGGTGGTTTTATTGTTATGGCTATCTATATAATGTTACCGTTACTTTTTTAAATATTACATATACACACACACATATACATTATATATATATATATATATATATATATATATATATATATATATATATATATATATATATATATATATATATATATATATATATATATAATATACATATACACATATACACACACACACATGCATGCATATATATATAAAAAAATATACACAAAAACAAAATCCAAATCTACATGGCCCTGTGTGAAAAAGTGTTTGCCCCCTAAGCCTAATAGCTGGTTGGGTCACCCTTAGGAGCAACAACTGCAATCGAGTGTTTTCCATAACTTGAAATGAGTCTGTTACAGCGCTGTGGAGGAATTTTGGCCCAATCATCTTTGCAGAATTGTTGTAATTCAGCCACACTGGAGGGTTTTCGAGCATGAACCACCTTTTTAAGGTCATGCCACAGCATCTCAATCGGATTAAGGTCAGGACTTTCACTAGGCCACTCCAAAGTCTTCATTTTGTTTTTCTTCAGCCATTCAGAGGTGGACTTGCTGGTGTGTTTTGGATCATTGTCCTGCTGCAGAACCCAAGTTCGCTTCAGCTTGAGGTCACAAACAGATGGCCAGACATTCTCCTTCAGGATTTTTTGGTAGACAGCAGAATTCATGGTTCCATTTATCACAGCAATCTTCCAGGTCCTGAAGCAGCAAAACAGCCCCAGACCATCACACTACCACCACCATATTTTACTGTTGGTATGATGTTCTTTTTCTGAAACGCGGTGTTACTTTTACGCCAGACGTAATGGGACACGGACCTTCCAAAAAGTTCAGTTTTTGTCTCGTCAGTCCACAGAGTATTTTCCCAAAAGTCTTGGGGATCATCAAGATGTTTTCTGGCAAAACTGAGACGAGCCTTTATGTTCTTTTTGCTCAGCAGCGGTTTTCGTCTTGGAACTCTGCCATGCAAACCATTTTTGCCCAGTCTCTTTCTTATGGTGGAGTCATGAACACTTACCTTAACTGAGGCAAGTGAGGCCTGCAGCTCTTTGAATGTTGTTGTAGGGTCTTTTGTGACCTCCTGGATGAGTTGTCGCTGCGCTCTTGGGGTAATTTTGGTCGGCCGGCCACTCCTGGGAAGGTTCTCCACTGTTCCATGTTTTCGCCATTTGTAGATAATGGCTCTCACTGTGGTTCACGGCAGTACCAAAGCTTTAGAAATGGCTTTGTAACTTTTTCCAGACTGATAGAAAGTAATTGAGATCTTTCATTTGTTTTTGAATTTCTTTGGATCTCGGCATGATGTCTAGCTTTTGAGGATCTTTTGGTCTACTTCACTTTGTCAGGCAGGTCCTATTTAAGTGAGTTCTTGATTGCAAACAGGTGTGGCAGTAATCAGGCCTGGGTGTGGCTAGAGAAATTGAACTCAGGTGTGATAAACCACAGTTAAGTTATGTTTTAACAGGGGGGACAAACACTTTTTCACACAGGGCCATGTAGTTTTGGATTTTGTTTTCCCTTAATAATAAAAACCTTCATTTAAAAACTGCATGATGTGTTTACTTGTGTTATCTTTGACTAACATTTAAATGTGTTTGATTATCTGAAACATTAAAGTGTGACAAACATGCAAAAATATAAGAAATCAGAAAGGGGCCAACACTTTTTCACACCGTGTGTGCGTGTGTGTGTGTGTATATATATATATATATATATATATATATATATATATATATATATTATATTATATATTAATATATATATATATATATATATATATATATATATATATATATATATATATATATATATATATATATATATATAAATTTCTTTTAACATTTCATTGCTTTATATTTATGAGTACATACTTTTTCTTCATAATTATTAGTACAAAGTCAAAAGGCATCAAGTGTGTAAAATGGTTATATTCAATTGAAGTTCAGGCCTATTAAAAAAACTGAATTCTTCTTGAAGTCCTCTGAAAAAAGCACCTCCTTCAACTCTATGTTTTTATTCATCAGGGCTTAAATAACAATTTTGAGCTCCTCATCAAGTTTACTAAACAACCACGTGACCAAAAAAACCCCACCCCACAACAGAATTCAATATGTTGTATTTTTTCCAGAGCGTAAACCAACATTCAGAAACCAGGTGGGAAAGTACACCTTATTGTTCAGTAATATATAATGTAGCTACAGTAACTTGAGTTAAGCCTTTTCTGTAAAATTGATCAGTCTCTCTCACATTTTTTTGCCCAGCTTTTCTTTATAATATTGCTTCAATTCTTTGATGTTTGAGGGCATCTGTTCATGCACAGCACTCAATTGGGTTAGGGTCTTTTAGACTTTGACCTTGGCCATTCAAATATCTTCATTTTCCATCTTTAGTCATTCAGATATTGACTTGCTTGAGATCACTGTCCTGTTTGTTGCATGACTCAAATTCTGGATTAAACTGCTAGAGAGTTGGACTCAAGATTTGTCTCAAGATTATTCTGGTATAAAGTAGAGTTCATCAAGTCTCAACAAAAGTTCCTGTGGCTGCAAAACAAGCCCAAATCAGCATCCATCCTCCACCACACTTCACAACTGGTATGAGGCATTTACACTGATTTGCTGGGTTTGTTTTTTGTCAAACATACAAAGTGCCAAAAGCTCTGCTTTTATAGAAATATTAACACTTGAAAATTAACTAATCTTGCACATTTCATTAACACTGGGCTGCTAATTTTTTTTAATGATTGCGGTAGTAGGACAGTTATAGTTTTCTTTTTCACCTCATTTTTGAATGGTTTACTTTTTGCAGAAAAATTACAACACATTGAAATCTGTGGGGTTACTCCCCCCCTTTGAAGTTATTTCACTTTTATAATGTCTTTAGGACCTAGTAAATAAAAACATGGAATTGAAGGATAGTGTACTTTCTTCCCCACCCCCATGACTATTTTACTTCATTGCAAGTTGTAAAGGAAGCTATCTATAACAAGTCATTACAAACCCTGCTAAACAGGTGACATCACAAAGAGTGATGGAAGAGCATTATTTATTGTGATATGATTTTGGCACATTCCTGGTCTAAAAACACACTCCTATGCATGACTCCGATTTAGCATTCCTCACCAGCACATCATTGCAGATTTCCTGCAGCTCAGACTCAATTTTCTCACGGTATTCGCGCGCCATCTGCTGCTTCTTCTCATTGCCCTCCGTCTTCTGCTCGATGCTGGAGATGACACGCCAGGAGGAGCGACGAGCGCCCACCACGTTCTTGTAGGCCACAGACAGCAGATTGCGCTCCTCATTGGACAGCTCACCTCCACCTTCGGTGACAGCCTTCATAGAGGACGCCATGTCATCATAGCGTTCAGCCTGTTCGGCCAGCTTAGCCTTCTGCACGAGGTCACTCTTATCCATGTCGATACTGTTAAGAGACCAACTTTATGTTAAATCACAAAAATACACTGAAGATTTATACTTGATACAATACAGATGAATACAATACTTATAAAAATAAATAAAATAATATAGTTAGTCACAGAAGGGTTGTCATCCCTGGCAAAGAGAGAAACTCATGGAGTTGGTTGATTCAGGAAATGTATGAGAGATGGATGCAGAAGGAAGGTCATGGGTACAGGGTTTTGATCAAATAAATTTACTGCAAGTGGCATGAAATTTATCAGTTTGAGAGATATTTTTGATGTTTTCGCCTGGAAACAATGACACGTGCACTGAACAAAGAATCAAAAGAAGTGAGCTCAGCACAGTTTTGTATTTAGATATTTACTGTTCATCGATGTAGACATAGCATAAGTTAATTTTTGCAAGTCTGTAATTGTGAACTAGAGCTATAACAAAAATTTTTAACTCTCATTCCACTGCATAAAACAGAGCAACACTATACCTACCCATTTGCTCTGACCAGTGACAGACATTGCACTACGTAGTAGCTAACCCAAACCTCACGCATACACCATTGACAGTTTACTTTTAACTTGACACTACGCTTATGGCACTGTAATATGAAATGTTTTACTCGATTTTTTGCTCAGGATTTATGTTATTGGACTGCAGACGGAGAGTTTTGGGGTGTATAGGCAAAATACATATGGTCCTTTCACAACTCACAAGTTGAAAAAATACAACAGAGTCCCCTTTTAATGTTCTGAAATGGCAAGGCCAATTGAACACCCCCCCCCCCCCCCCATTTTAATACACATTTGGCATTTGGATTCAAGATCAAAAGAGGAATACGAGATGCTTAAAATGTATATATAAAGGAAATTAAATCTGAAATTCCTATTAATGTATTACACAATTACAGCGCATGGATTTGTTGACCTACATGACCTCCCTGTTGATTTACATTTACAGACCATCCATTTTTTTTTAGGCGAGCCAAGGGAAACCTACTGCAAATAAGTGGTTTGCATCTTATGCTATAGCCTCTGTAGTTCTGCACAAGTCTTCTTCAATTGTTGGATGGAGATACCTTCACCCTTGCCCCATGGAGGTTGTCAGTGAGGTCACTGACTGCTGTTTTAGAGTTCATCACAGCTCTCAATGTTTTAGTCGTCTGCTGCTGATTTCTTTGGCTGACCCGTTTGATGTTAATACACCCTTTTTTTCCCAGAACATTTTTGTTGTACAAATTGTTGTACTGGCTATGCTCAGTGCTTGTGAAATGGCGCCGCTCAATTTTCACTCTTCGCAGCTTCAAAATAGCTTGCTTTTCTCTTGTAGATCTCTGGTCTTCATGTTGGTTTATCCTTTTTGACAACAAATGTAGTCTTCAAAGAGTTGGGATTAAACAAATAGTGACATTTTCTAAGTTGTTTAATGCATCTAGATGTAAATATAAGGAAATTTGATCTAAAATTTTAAGCCTTGCCATTTTAATAATTTCAGAGGGGACTGTATACTGGGCTTTATAGTAACCACTGAGTGCTTTTGGGTATTGGGGGAGTTTGGTTGCCTACTAAATACTCCAATTCTTTAACTACCTGTCTAATGTTTGACAAGTGAAACAAGAATGCTAGATCTTAGGTCACATTAATGGAATAAAAAAAAGCTTGATCATTTGGCAAAAAGAAAGGATCAATCAAGAAAACAGTGAGGGAATTACTAATGTCAGATGAGGGGAGGAGAGTAACGTCAAATGTCAATGTCAAACTTTAAAACATAATGAACAGAAAAAAGTACATTTTCTGCAGAGTTCTTTACCAAATTATTTATCTTCCTTGTAGGAACTGTGATGTGTTTTCGTAAAGTTAACATTTTTCACTCAGATCAACTAATACTCACAGTTGAACATATCACGGTCTAGAAAATGTTCATGAAAAATGTAGAAAATTGTTGAAATAGGGCTATAAATAGGTCTATAAACCATAAATAAAAAACGATAGAATTTCAATACTCTTTAAAAAAAAAAAAAACAATTTTATGATTTCTAAACATTTTAAGTCAGATATGAATAAAGTCACTAATTCATAAGAATCACCAAATAAACAGCCTAATGATTTATATAAAACATGTTCAGGAGAGAATAATATATAGAGGTGCTGTGGAAAGATTTCATCATTTATCTTATGAAGGTAGCTGTGACATGTAGTATGTCACTTCATTTTGACTCAAAGCATATTTGATGGAAAATTTCAGAGAATGTGGTTCAACGAAAGTTTTATAAAGTATGGGAAAACTTTACATTGCAGTTTCCACTTTAATGCCTCATGCATAACTTCTGTTTTGATGTGAGGAATTACTTACATTTTTTAGCCATTTATTTGTGCACAGAATGAGGAAAAAGCAGAACCATGCTTATTAACTGCCATTACTGGATTATAATCACAAATTTATGGTCATATGTAATTGACGATTAATTATCTAGGACTTTTAAAAATGTGGTGAGAAAATGGCTTTCAATGGCTACAACCCAACAGTTGTAGATTCATGTTACTTCCATGGGGAAACAAACATGTTACTTCCATGGGGAAACAAAAAGAAAAACTTCCTGAGACATCATTCAAGATGAACTTGTGTCCTCTTCTGTAAACAGCTTTCCTACCCTAACAGGAAAAACACATTTTACCCCCACTTTTGGATATATACATTTCATAAGTGATCACCATTCTGCTTTTAGTTAACAATGAGGGTGCTGGGAGAAGCAAGTGAATTGCCCACGTCAAAAACAATTATCCTTTACAAAAGTCAGGCAAAACAAACTCTGCATCAAAGCGTTTGTTAATGAGACAGCTAGAGTACTTCGATCTGTTGTTAAAGTCTTAAGCAAGACTTTTGTATTAATAAGAATTTGCTTGATTGCTAAAAAGAATAATTTTTAAATATTGTTAAACATTAAAAGGAAGTGTATACACTATATACACTCAACACTGCAGAAATTCATTCCCCTCAACTCAGATGTTTGTACAAGATTAAAAAGAACTTTTAATGAACATTTCTTTTTTTAAATCGATTAATATCTGTATAAGACGACCAGTTTAACAGATAAATATCCTCAGAAAATTTTATTTCTACTATTGATATCTGAAAAATTCAGATCACTCATTTGTCAAACAAAAGGGCACTAGAGTACAGCCGATGCAGTTTATTAAAAATACTGAATATCTAAACAAGATATTTTAGTTATCTTTATCTAGCTGGGTTTACTGCAAATTATTTGAAATAGATAATTGGCCTGTTTAAGTGCAATTCAATGAATTTACTTTCACTGGAATTGAACAGGAAACATAAAATTATAACAAATGATTATCAGGATGCAGTATTTCAGGATACCATTCTCAAATCATAGACAAACCCTGGAAAAAAAAAATTAAAAAAAAAAAAAAACAACACACAAAATGCTGCCTTGGCATTTTAATGTGCCGACATGCAAATAATGAATATTATAAAAATATGTAATAAAAAAATCCTCCTTCCCTTTTTACAGTACCATGTACATTCTCTAAAAAAAATGCAAGAACAAACTACACAGCATTACCATACAAACAGTTAGACTAAAATCTGTATAAAATGACAAGTTCTAACGTATGTCCCGGTTGCCTAGCATTGATTGGATTAGTGTCCAATCCAGGATATTCCTCCTGCCTCACACCCAATGTTCCCAGGACATGTCCCTGACCAGGATAAAGCGGTTAATGAAAATGAATGAGTGTTCTTCTTCTTGCAGTTGGTGATAAACTTACCACAGAAGCTAACTATGAGCATGCCTCATCACAGCTGTTAATTAGACCCAATCATATTAATGCCATATTGTCATTAGGAGTACGACACTGCACCATGAACAAAACAAAATCTGAAGGAACTATACTGTACATTAACTATGTATTTGCAAAAGTACTGCCAATTAAGTCATTTCAGTGACCCTTAAATACACTTCTTAAAATAAAGCAAAGCACAACTCAGGGGAAATACAGCTTCTTTGTCATATTGATAAATTGGATGGGGTTTAGGGAGAAAAAAGAGACTGATTATAATAAATGTTTGGAGTCACCAAATATTTATTGTAAGTATAAACTGATTTTAAAATTGGATACCACTGTGTTGTGCTAATAGTGCGACACTATCTTGTAACCCAACCCTACATGGAGTATTTTAAATATTCTGATAAAATGCTGTACATTATGTAATGTAGAGTTTGCTCACACAAAAAAAACATGTATTTAATAAAAAAATCACAAGCGCGGGAGCTTCTATAAACCACGTGTATCTTGGCCGCAAAGCTACACGAAATCTTCCAAGTGCAAACACATTTCTCAGTATCTGGAAGCTAGCGCTCTGTAGCAGCGTAGAGGATAGCTGTGATCGGCCAGTGATGTAATCGCTCCTAGGCATTTGGGTATTAGCTAAGGTGTTTGCATATCCGTGACAACGCCCAGGGCGGCGGCTACTCGTACGAATCAACTCAAACTCTTGCTATCACCGTTGAAATTAATAGGTAACAATGTAAGAGTAGCAAAATACTAAATCCGGAAACTACTATTAGTACAGATGTGCTGGCGTTAGCTGCTACAGCAGGCTGAAACTGAAATGAAAATGGTATTTGATTTAAATATGTTGCTAGAAAATATTAATGTTGAAACCTGGGTAGAATTTAGCGCGATAATGTTTGACTTAGAGCAGTCACGGCGGCCCACATAAATGTCGAGTTAGCTGGCCTAATTCCGTAAACCTATATATTTAAATTATAAGATGGATTTTTGGATGTTTTTGAATAAAACCGTAACAAGTATGGTTAAAATCTTCCATTTTCAATTCAATCTGGTTTATAATGCAACTCGATTGTTGGCTACCGTTTTGAAACAACCAGCTAGTTAACACCGCAGTGCAGCTCGTTCAACTCCTCTCCTATTTGTTAGCATGCAGGCTAACAAAGTAGCCTCCCGTGAAAATCGGCCAGCTAGCTACGCCCTCTCGCATTCCCTTGCGGAATTTGCTAAAACAGAGGATCAAAACACACATCCACCAAAAGTCTTACATTTTAAAAACATTTAAAGGCATCAACTCCAGCAGTTACATAGGTTTTTGTCAAGATACGATAAAGGCCCCTGAACATTGCCCCGCAGTAAATTTCTGTCGATAACGAAGGCCATTAGCTAGCTAGCCAACTAGTTTTTACGACGACCAGGTAATGAATCTAAGACAGTCATGGACCTTCCCTTCCAGTTGCAGATGTTTGTTTACTGTTGTGGCGTAGATATTTAGTATCTAAATAACAGAATGTGTTTCCCTCGAACAGATAATGATATTTGACATTTCAACGACAACAAATACTCGCCATTCATCACACGCTACGGCCTAAAAAGAGTCCTAGTACCCAGCCCCAAATCTCCTTCCGCCATTGACAACATTCAGAGGCATATATGAATTTGTATATCTCTCAGTATATTTGCAAAGTCTACAATCTGATATCAGTCGAATCAATGTGCAATGAAACTCACATTTAAATATATTTCGAGTCCTACTTTTGGTCTCTAAATGCTTGGAGTATCAATCCGTCCTCCGTTTCGCTGCTCAGGGAATTCAGGGCAGTACCACTTCCGCCTGCGTTAACACTTCCGCCTCCTCTAAGCTCCACCCCGGCCAGTATCCATAGTAACTACAATCCGGGGTTTCCTAGGCATTTTACAGGGCTATTGACGTCACAAGGACTATGGCAACCATCGCAGGATGACGTAAGTAATCACTATAGTAACTGTTGCCAGGAGGTGGTTTGACAGTTTGGCAAATGCAAAATGGCACACGAAATGATAGGCTTTAGAGCTTGTCACGTAGTGGGGCTAAACAATCTAGAGCTAAATATCTGTGTATATATAAAATCTCTTAACAGCCACCCCCAACCCCTACCACCTAAATATCATATTTTTTTTGCCAAATCTAATGCTGATAAAGGGTGTAATTAAAAGAACAACCTCATCAAATTAGTCTATTATAAAGTGTCATCATCATCACCATCATTTTTTATAAACTACAAGGGTATAAGTATTAATCATACTAGCAACATGGATGTCCTAATTAAATTCCTATATTATTTGTATGTATTCAGTTTTATTTATTGTTATTTATGAACATAGGTCTCTGTCTAAAACAGCTGTGACATAGTTATAATGACTTTGCATGTGTCCCTGACATAGACAATATTACGATTATTAGTTTTTTTTATAAAATTGCATGAATGCAAATGTGAATATTTTCACAAGGGAATTTGGAACAGTTAAATAAATTCTTGGAGGAGAAAAAATAGGGCAAATGTGGAAAGGTGAGAGTAAGGGTAGTGTTCACACATAAACAGCAGTTCACTCAATGTATCACAGACCACTGCTCTATGTATAATAGTTTATTCAGTAAGTAAAAGGCAAACCATACAGTCTCTAGACCTGTCACTGATTATGTATTTCAGATGTTATTCCATGCTACTGTATCTTGCATGATAGAAGATATTAAGATAAACAAAGACGCAAAACTCCAGACCCAACCAATGTAGAGGCCAAGTCCTACACCTGATGACTTTGTATTAACACATGAAGTATACTATATAGCTAAAACTTTGTGGCACCTGACCACTGATGCCCATATGTGCTTGCTGAACATCCCAAGATTTAGTCCCCCTTTGCTGTTATATTAACCTATGTTATCCATTTGGTTTCAGCTTGTACTGAGTTTTTTCCCCACTGCCTCAATGTTTCTAGAACGACAGTTACACTGGTACAATGATGAGCTTAAGTTGAGGAATCTGCACTAAAGTTTGAAAACTGTAAATAGAATGATTTTGTGTAAATAAAATAAAAATAAAAAAATAAATGAAAAAATATTCACAGTTTCTTTTACTTATATCAATTTATAATTATATCAATTACTGTATATAACAGTGGACGACGTGACGGGTTATTCGAAAGTGAAGCCCAAATGTCTCTAGTGCCCTCTAGTGGCTGACTGAAGTACAAATGATTATAAATGATTATTTTCCCCAATATTTTCCTAAAGCTAAATGCGTTTTCTGAGTTATTTACATACAAATAGAGGTGAATGAGGGCTTTGGCCATGACAGTCCAGCCACAGGAATGCACACACACTCCAAAATGGACCTGAAGGTCTTGACAGTTCTGTAGCAAAGCCATCCCTGTCTCCTAATAGAAACTTATCTGTGATACGTTGCTTATTTTGATGTTTAATCAAGCTTGTTTTTATTATAGTCCATTATATTGGAACGGTTAAATTTCAAAGTTGTAAAATTTTTCCCCTTCTATATATTATATTATTGCATGTTTGAATTTTAAACTTTTGAACCCTTTAAAATTTTAAAAATAAAAAAAAATATTTTTTAAAATAAGGTGTTTGTATTGGGAAAAAAATCAAAAGTGGGGGGGGGCCATGGTGGCTTAGTGGTTAGCAAGTTTGCCTTACACCTCCAGGGTTGGGGGTTCGATTCCCGCCCCCTGCCATGTGTGTGTGGAGTTTGCATGTTCTCCCCGTGCCTCGGGGGTTTCCTCCCCCAATCCAAAGACATGCATGGTAGGTTGATTGGCATCTCTGAATTGTCCGTAGTGTGTGATTGCATGAGTGAATGAGAGTGTGTGTGTGTGTGGGGCCCTGCGATGGGTTGGCATTCCGTCCAGGGTGTATCCTGCCTTGATGCCCAATGACGCCTGAGATAGGCACGTGGCCCCTCCGTGACCCGAGAATAGTTCGGATAAGCGGTAGACAATGAATGAATGAAAATCCAAGAACTACATGGCCCTGTGTGAAAAAGTATTTGCCATCTAAGCCTAATAACTGGTTGGGCCAACCCTTAGCAGCAACAACTGAAATCAAGTGTTTTTTCTATAACTTGCAATGAGTCTGTTACAGCGCTGTGGAGGAATTTTGGCCCACTCATCTTTGCAGAATTGTTGTAATTCAGCCACATTGGAGGGTATTCAAGCATGAACCACCTTTTTAAGGTCATGCCACAGCATCTCAATTGGATTGAGGTCAGGACTTTGACTAGGCCACTCCAAAGTCTTCATTTTGTTTTTCTTCAGCCATTTAGAGGTGGACTTGCTGGTGTGTTTTGGATCACTGTCCTGCTGCAGAACCCAAGTTCGCTTCAGCTTGAGGTCACAAACAGATGGCCGGACATTCTCCTTCAGGATTTTTTGGTAGACAGCAGAATACATGGTTCCATTTATCACAGCAATCTTCCAGGTCCTGAAGCAGCAAAACAGCCCCAGACCATCACAGTACCACCACCATATTTTACTGTTGGTATGATGTTCTTTTTCTGAAATGCGGTGTTACTTTTATGCCAGATGTAATGGGACACAGACCTTCCAAAAAGTTCAGTTTTTGTCTCGTCAGTCCACAGAGTATTTACCCAAAAGTCTTGGGTATCATCAAGATGTTTTCTGGCAAAACTGAGACGAGCCTTTATGTTCTTTTTGCTCAGCAGCGGTTTTCGTCTTGGAACTCTGCCATGCAAACCATTTTTGCCCAGTCTCTTTCTTATAGTGGAGTCATGAACACTCACCTTAACTGAGGCAAGTGAGGCCTGCAGTTCTTTGGATGTTGTTGTGGGGTCTTTTTTGCCCTTCCTGGATGAGTTCTCGCTGTGCTCTTGGGGTGATTTTGGTCGGCCGGCCACTCCTGGGAAGGTTCTCCACTGTTCCATGTTTTTGCCATTTGTAGATAATGGCTCTCACTGTGGTTCGCGGCAGTCCCAAAGCTTTAGAAATGGCTTTATAACCTTTTCCAGACTGATAGATCTGTAGGTTTGTGACCTCAAGCTGATGCGAAATTGAGTTCTGCAGCAGGACAATGATCCAAAACACACCAGCAAGTCCACCTCTGAATGGCTGAAGAAAAACAAAATGAAGACTTTGGAGTGGCCTAGTCAAAGTCATGACCTCAATCCGATTGAGATGCTGTGGCATGACCTTAAAAAGGTGGTTCATGATCGAAAACCCTCCAATGTGGCTGAATTACAACAATTCTGCAAAGATGAGTGGGCCAAAATTCCTCCACAGCGCTGTAACAGACTCATTGCAAGTTATCGAAAATGCTTGATTGCAGTTGTTGCTCCATTTATGGCCCAACCAGTTATTAGGCTTAGGGGGCAAATACTTTTTCACACAGGGCCATGTAGTTTTAGATTTTGTTTTCCCTTAATAATAAAAATCTTCTTTTAAAAACTGCATGATGTGTTTACTTGTGTTATCTTTGACTAATATTTAAATGTGTTTGATTACCCTGAAACATTAAAGTGTGAAAAGACATGCAAAAAAAATAAGAAATCACTTTTTCACACCACTGTATATATATATATATATATATTTTATATATATATATATATATATATATATATATATATATATATATATATATATATATATGTGGTGTGTAAAGTGTGTGTGTGTGTTTTTTTTGGGCAGCTATGAACAAAAACACTTAAGGGGTTTCAGATAATAAATACCCATTATTATAGCAGCAATTACATATCTCTATATTTTTTCTTTAACATATATTATATATATATATATATATATATATATATATGTGTGTGTGTGTGTGTGTGTGTGTGTGTGTGTGTGTGTGCGTGTGTGGTTATGGCAGCTACTGAAAACACAAACACACATAAGTAGACTGGCAGTAATTGCATTGACATTTGACTGCATACCCCAGCCCTCTGATTCCAGCTGGGGAGCCAGCCAATTGACAGCTATCTCTCAGACTTCTTTCTTTAACATGGACATTGATTTTGGGATTTTGAAGATGCCAACTATAACCAGCAAATAATCTTTTCTGCACTTTATAGAGCCTCATAAATAGGAGTGTCTAGAAAATTCTCTAAATCAAAAGTTGTCTTACTATTAACTAAACCCGACTCATACTAAATACTTTATACTCATATAGAACTAAATACTAAAGACTCATACACATATCAAATACTATATACAATGTAGTAAACACATAAACTGTGGCAGTAATATCATTAAGTTTAAAGTAATGAATATGGATCTAACTAAACCTGGTGATCTAAACTGCTTTAGCTTTAAAAAATTCCTAAGGGATGTTCATCCACAGCTCAAAAGACTTCTTTGAATGTTCTTTTGGTATTGTCCATGGTTATTTTGTTTACATTGATTCTCATTTTGCCCTGGTTCAGTCTGTTTGCTGAATACCTATTTTTGTCTGTATACTTTTACTACATTATTGGATTTGCAGCCAATTTAATTGCCTCAATTCCTGAAATTTCGAGAATATAAATGTGCTTTCTGTGTTCATTTGCCATGGACAACACAAATATTGTGGATGATTTCCAGTAATGGCTGTCCAATTATTTGGCACAGTTTTAATCTTAATTTGTAATTTTAATTTAACCAGGATAAAAACTCATTGAGATTAAATCTCTTTTACAAGAGTGACCTAGCCAAGAAGACAACAAGAAAACACAACAAAATGTAAATACTGAATAAATTTACAGCATAAAAACAGCACATAAATTCATACATAGTAGAACAAAAGCAAATATTTCAGAAAAAACTTCCAACATATTATTTAAAAATATTATAAAAATAACCAGAAAAAAGAGCACAGTGTTAAGCACTCCATTACGTGTTCCTGTAAGTTGTTCTACACTTATTAGGCATGAAAGGTATTAATATTTTGGGGTATTTATATTTGTAATTGAGTATTACTCAGAATGCTTCTATTTTTACTTTACATTTCCAAGAAATCATTTCTTTTTTAGTTTTTAATACTTTTGTTTATACCTTAAAAGTACTGATTAAAAATCACAAATGTTTCATCTCTTAGCCAGCCAATCACTTTATGCTATATTTCAGCTGAATGGACCTACCATTCAATAAAATCCATCAATATAGAAAAATCTCTCAAGAATAATCAAATCATCAGTGGTGACCTCATGGTTTACAATGTAATAATGCTATGTTTTAGTATAATGAAGTAAGCAAAACTTATATACAATTACAAACCCGATTCCAAAAAAGTTGGGACACTGTACAAATTGTGAATAAAAACAGAATGCAATGATGTGGAAGTTTCAAATTTCAATATTTTATTCAGAATACAACATAGATGACATATCAAATGTTTAAACGGAGAAAATGTATCATTTTAAGAGAAAAATAAGTTGATTTTAAATTTCATGGCATCAACACATCTCAAAAAAGTTGGGACAAGGCCATGTTTACCACTGTGTGGCATCCCCTCTTCTTTTTATAACAGTCTGCAAACGTCTGGGGACTGAGGAGACAAGTTGCTCAAGTTTAGGAATAGGAATGTTGTCCCATTCTTGTCTAATACAGGCGTTCTAGTTGCTCAAATGTCTTAGGTCTTCTTTGTCGTATCTTCCTCTTTATGATGCGCCAAATGTTTTCTATGGGTGAAAGATCTGGACTGCAGGCTGGCCATTTCAGTACCCGGATCCTTCTTCTACGCAGCCATGATGTTGTAATTGATGCAGTATGTGGTCTGGCATTGTCATGTTGGAAAATGCAAGGTCTTCCCTGAAAGAGACGACGTCTGGATGGGAGCATATGTTGTTCTAGAACTTGGATATACCTTTCAGCATTGATGGTGCCTTTCCAGATGTGTAAGCTGCCCATGCCACACGCACTCATGCAACCCCATACCATCAGAGATGCCGGCTTCTGAACTGAGCGCTGATAACAACTTGGGTTGTCCTTGTCCTCTTTAGTCCGGATGACATGGCGTCCCAGTTTTCCAAAAAGAACTTCAAATTTTGATTCGTCTGACCACAGAACAGTTTTCCACTTTGCCACAGTCCATTTTAAATGAGCCTTGGCCCAGAGAAAACACCTGCGCTTCTGGATCATGTTTAGATATGGCTTCTTTTTTGACCTATAGAGTTTTAGCCGACAACTGCGAATGGCACGGTGGATTGTGTTCACCGACAATGTTTTCTGGAAGTATTCCTGAGCCCATGTTGTGATTTCCATTACAGTAGCATTCCTGTATGTGATGCAGTGCCGTCTAAGGGCCCGAAGATCATGGGCATCCAGTATGGTTTTCCGGCATGGACCCTTATGGGCACCAAATTGTTCTGGGGGATTCTGATGAATTTTTGGGGGGAGGGGTTATTATGCCTGTTAGATGATAAATAACTTAAAAGGCAATTTTTCTCTGAGAAACTCCTTTCTGATATTGCTCTACTATTTTTTGCCGCAGCATTGGGGGAATTGGTGATCCTCTGCCCATCTTGACTTCTGAGAGACACTGCCACTCTGAGAAGCTCTTTCATGTTGCCAATTGACCTAATAAGTTGTAAATTGGTCCTCCAGCTGTTCCTTATATGTACATTTAACTTTTCCGGCCTCTTATTGCTACCTGTCCCAACTTTTTTGGAATGTGTAGCTCTCATGAAATACAAATGAGCCAATATTTGGCATGACATTTCAAAATGTCTCACTTTCAACATTTGATATGTTATCTATATTCTATTGTGAATAAAATATAAGTTTATGAGATTTGTAAATTATTGCATTCCTTTTTTATTCACAATTTGTACAGTGTCCCAACTTTTTTGGAATCGGGTTTGTAGATGTCTTCATCTAATTTAAAAAAAGCATATTATGCTATGCTCGGTGGCTTAGTGGTTAGCACGTTTGCCTCACACCTCCAGGGTTGGGGGTTCGATTCCTGCCTCCACCGTGTGTGTGGAGTTTGCATGTTCTCCCCGTGCCTCGGGGGTTTCCTCCGGGTACTCCGGTTTCCTCCCCCAGTCCAAAGACATGCATGGTAGGTTGATTGGCATCTCTAAATTGTCCATAGTGTGTGTGATTGCGTGAGTGAATGAGAGTGTGTGTGTGCCCTGCGATGGGTTGGCACTCCGTCCAGGGTGTATCCTGCCTTGATGCCCTATGACGCCTGAGATAGGCACAGGCTCCCCGTGACCCAAGTGTAGTTCGGATAAGCGGCAGACAATGAATTATGCTATGCTTGGTAAACTTGCTAATATTAACTGTATAGTTAATTAAATTAATGCCAGATTAGGCTAGTATTCAAGAGGCTTTTAATGTCAATTCGGCCATATATAGCTGATGCAATAAATAGTAAAATGAAACAATGTTTTTCCAAGGCCCTGGTGCTACATAAAGACACAAAAAAGGCTACATAAGCAAGACAAAAGACATGCAAGACAAGAGACAGTGCAGGACAAGAGACAGTGCAAACAGACAATACAATAAATTGCAAAACAGATACATAAAGAAAGCATCAACCAGTATACAGTCTGTTGGTGTGCAAAACAGTTGTAGCAGCATTTAGAAAAAGTAAATATGTAATGTACAAAATTACAGTTTTAAGCAACTCATGAATATTGAAGGGATTGAAGAATATTGAGGCTCTGATAACCTTTTAGCTGTCTTCACTATCCACTGCAAGGTGGTCCGAGATGGTGCAATTCCTGAACCAGGCAGTAAAGTAGCTGCTCAGGATGGTCTTGATGGTCCCTCTGTAGAACATGGTCAGGATGGGGGGTTGGAGATGGGTTTCCTCAGCCTTTGTAGAAAGTAGAGATGCTGCTGGGCTTTTTTGTTGGTGTTGAGGGACCAAGTGAGGTTCTCCACCAGGAATGCTCTTGGTGCTCTTGACGATGTACATGGAGGATCTGTTGATGTCTATTGAAGCATGGCTGCTCTGTGCTCTCCTGAAGTCAACAACCATCTCTATTTTGTCAATGTTGGTAACCTCCTCCATGTATGCTGACTCATTGTTCTTGCTGATGAGACCCACCATGGTCCTGTCATCGGCGAACTTGATAATGTGGTTCAAGCAAGGTGACAGCAGTGGACTGAGAACACAGTCACAGTGCACAATGTATTGGTGTTGGCGCCTCTGGTCCTGATCCAGAGTGACTGAGGTCTTCCATTTAAGAAGTCCAGGATCCAGTTGCAGAGGGAGTGTGTTCAAGGGCCCCAACAGGCTCAGTTTTTCACCTGGGTGCTGAAGGATGATTTTGTTGAATGCTGAACTGAAGTCTATGAACAGCATTTGTTCATATGTGTCCTTTTTGTCCAGATGTTTACTGTTTATACATTTGTTTACTGTTCATAAACAAATGTATCATAACCATCTGCTTCAATATAAGGATGCTATTTCTACTGCAAAATCTATCTACTATTCTAACTTGATTAAGTCAGGTGCAGGTAATACATGAGTTCTTTTCTCAACTTTTAACAGGTTATTACGGCCGCCGGATACTCTCCCACCTCACCTTTACTCAACTGCTCAATGTGATAATTTTATGACATTTTTTAGATCTAAAATTGACAATATTCATCATCAGCTAACCTCTCTGAACACCTCATTTTCCATTTCTCTTCTTACACCCTCTGCTTCTTCATTATCTAGTTTTAAACTGACAACTATTGCTGAAGTTTCACAGATTATTCATGAATCCAAACCTTCAACTAGTCAGTTAGATCCTCTCCCAACCTATTTAGTAAAAACCTGCTTGCCTTCTTTATCCGCTTTAATAACTAACATTATACATTCTTCTTTGAATTCTGGTCATGTTCCATCATCCCTTAAAATTGCTGCAATAACACCTATACTTAAAAAACCTGGGTTCGGATCCCAATAACCTTAATAATTTTCATCCTATCTCAAATTTACCATTTTTATCGAAATACTTGAAAAAATAGTTGCAGGTCAGATTCATGATCACTTAACTACCAACAACCTGTTTGAAGAATTTCAGTCTGGTTTTCATCCATCTCATAGCACTGAGACGGCGCTCGTAAAAATCACAAACAATCTTCTAATGGCAGCAGATTCTGGTCTTTTAACAATTCTTATTTTTCTGAATCTGAGTGCAGCTTTTGACACTATCTCTCATAACGTTTTCCTTGAACGGCTTGCCTCTCTTGGCATCTCTGGCATGTGTCATGACTGGTTTAAATCATATCTTTCCCACCGTTCAGAGTTTGTTCAGCTTAAAAATTTTAGATCGCAGTCATCTTCTGTTATTAGAGGTGTTCCTCAAGGTTCCGTGCTAGGCCCTCTTTTATTTATCATTTATCTCCTTCCTCTTGGCAATATCTTTCGTAAACATAATATTAATTTTCATTCTTATGCGGATGATACTCAGCTCTACCTGTCCACAAAGCCTACTTCCATGCTTCCTCTTACTGTTCTTTCGGTCTGTCTAAATGAAATTAAATCCTGGTTTTCTTGCAACTTTCTCCAAATGAATACCAATAAAACAGAAGTCCTTCTCGTTGGCTCTAAGTCCACCTTAGCCAAGGTTGATAGTTTTTCATTAAATATTGATAATTCCACTGTTTTTCCTTCCCCTCAGGTAAAGAGTTTGGGTGTCATCCTTGATAGCACTCTATCCTTAGAGGCTCATGTTAATAATGTCACTGGGTTCTGCATACTTTCACCTCCGCAATATTAATCGCCTCCGCCCAATCTTGACACAGCACAGTACTGCCATATTAGTCCATGCCCTTGTTACATCATGTCTGGATTACTGTAACTCTGTTCTTTTTGGCTTGCCTTCTAAAATTCTTCATAAACTTCAATTGGTACAGAACTCTGCAGCCCGCATTATTACTCGAAATTTTTCCCTTCTATTGACCATATCTCACCAGCTCTTCACCAGCTTCACTGGCTTCCTGTGAAGTTTCACATTGAGTTCAAAATTCTGCTATTAACTTTCAAGGCTCTTCATAATCTTGCTCCACCATATCTGTCTGCCCGTTCTCCAATTATACACACCCTCCCGTACACTCAGATCCTCTTTTGATAACCAGCTCACCACACCATCAGCTCTACTGTCCACTATGGGTCTTAGAGCCCCATGGTCACTCCTCGCACTGCACCTCACTCACTCAGATCCACTAGCACTGCTCGACTGGTCCCACCATCTCTCAGGGAAAAAGGTAGGTATACATCTAGACTCTTCTCTGTTCTGGCACCGAGGTGGTGGAACGAACTTCCCCTAGGTATCTGTATGGCCGAGTCTCTGACCGTCTTCAAACGGCAACTGAAGACTTACCTCTTCCTGAAGTACTTAAACTAGCTCTTATTTTTCCCTGTTTACGTATTATATTGCAAAGTTTAAAAAAAAAAAAAAAAAAAAAAAATCCAAGTCAGTTTAGGCTAATGGTATCCCAAGTTTGTGTCCTATTGAACCAGTGTTAATGTATTCATTGACTGAGAACTAAAGCACTTTTGTACGTCACTCTGGATAAGAGCGTCTGCCAAATGCCAGAAATGTAAATGTAAATGTAGAGCATTCAGTTGCTCTGCACCCCGCCTTTAGAACTGCTGACATCAGAAGTATAGACTCTCTGACAACCTTTAAATCCAGACTCAAAACTTACATGTTTAGAACTGCATTTTATATTTGAAACTTGTCCACTTTTTTTTCCTTTGTTAATTTATTTTTAAATATTCTATTATTTGTTTTCTATCTGTATGTTTTATATTATGCTGTGTTTTTTAAATGTATTTTTGTAAGGTGACCTTGAGAGCTTGAAAGGCGCCCACAAATAAAATGTTTTTTTTTTATTATTATTATTATTATTATTATTATTATTATTATTATTGATGTGTGAGGGCTAGATGGAGGGTAGTGGCAAAGCATTTTAAGATGATGGGTGTGAGTGCACTGGGGCATGGGGACAATGGTAGTGGTCTTGAGGCATGTTGGAACGACAGCGCTGCTCAGGGAGATGTTGAAGATATCAGTGAATACATTTATTCCATTAGTTAATATATATGTTAATATATAATAATAAATCAAACAAGAGACGTGTGAATCCCTTTCTCTTGTCCTTGACTCTGATATCTCCGCTTCGCCTTCTCCCAACCGAAATGAGATGTTGCTTTTGTCTGCATGGGGCTCTGAGGAGCTTGTGGTAAGGGGTTTAGCATGCCAAATCGGTAGCTGAACTCTGCCTAACCACTGACCTTGCCCT
This sequence comes from Hemibagrus guttatus, assembly GCA_033459395.1. Taxonomy (NCBI): domain Eukaryota; kingdom Metazoa; phylum Chordata; class Actinopteri; order Siluriformes; family Bagridae; genus Hemibagrus; species Hemibagrus guttatus. The sequence continues at coordinate 25,469,790 of JAUCMX010000001.1, forward strand.
TTGTGCCACAAAGCAGATGGCCTGTCACCCACTGTTGTCGGCACAGGGCAGGTTTTGTTCCTCCAGTAGGAACTCCAGTCACTCTTGGACAAAGAGGCCATTATGAACATAGAACACATTCCCCTTACTCAGAGAGACTCAGGGTTTTACAGTCTGTATTTTCTAGTACCAAAGAAGGACAGGGGACGCCATCCAATCTTAGATCTGCTTGCTCTGAACCCTATACTAAAGTCATAAAGATTCAAGATGCAAACACAGGAGAGTTCTCAGGTTCATTTTTGGGGGCAAAGCGTACCAATGTCGTGTTCTCCCTTTTGGCCTAGCTTTGTTTACATGCACTTTCACGAAGTGCATGTAGCTGCACTGGCTCCTCTGTGTCTCCAGGGCATCTGTGTGCTCAATTATATAGATGACTGGCTTATCTTAGCCGAGTTGAAAGATATAGATGCCAGACATCAAGATGTTGTGCCCGCTCACATGAGGTCTTTGGGACTCAGACTCAACTCAGAGAAGAGCATGCTTTCTCCCTCTCAGTGAACCACTTTCCTGAAATTCAATTCTTTTGCAGTAAAGTACATTCAGCTAGGCCAGCACCTCTTTATGTCTCAGACACAGAGGTTATTAGGGCTTATGGCAGCAGCAGCCAACATTATCCCTTTGGGCCTGCTACACATGAAGCCATTTGGACACCTCCCTCATGGGCTGGGGCCACCTCGCTCTCATCTCACTTGGCACATAAATTACCTGGAAATGAAGGCTGTGTTTCTGGCTCTGAAACATTTTCTGAGACCAGGTTTTTGTCATTTACATTCCCGGGCGCATAAACCAGGGAGAAAACCTCTTGTCGAGGCAGGAGCTAACACCCAGAGAATGCCGTCTCCACCCTCAGGTGGTGGAACATATATGGTGAATTTTGTTTTGTTCACCTCCGAGGAGACGACCCACTGTCCCCTATGGTCTTCCCCCAGCCCCTGTGGGGTTAGACACCATGGTACAAATGTGGCCAAGGCTTTATCTGTATGCCTTTCCTCTAGTGGCTCTGCTCCCGGGAGTCCTAGACAGAGTGCGCCAGGACCAAGTTTACCTTCTGTTGGTGGCTCCACTCTGGCCTACTCGGATTTGGTTTGTGGACCTGAGTTCCTCCTAGATGGGAATCCTTGGGAGATTCCTGTCAGGAGGGCTCTCCTGTCTCAGGTGCAAGGGGAATCTTCTGGATGCTGAGGAGCCTGATGGCTTGAGGAAAGAAACTGTTACACAGTCTGATTGTGAGGGCCCGAATGCTTCGGCACCTCTTTCCAGATGGCAGGAGGATGAAGAGTGTGGGGAGGGTGTGTGGGGTCATCCACAATGCTGTTGGCTTTGTGGATGCAGCGTGTGGTGTAAATGTCCATGATAGAGGGGAGAGAGGGTTGTGGTGATGGCATCATCCTTGGAGCGGTTAGGATGATATGCAAACTACAAGAAGTCCAGTGAGGTTGGTAGCTGGGTCTTGATGTGCCTCATGATGAGCCTCTTGAAGCATTTTATCACAATGTGTGTGAGTGCAATGGGACGATAATCATTGAGACGGGAAAACCCTTTAGACTTCTTCAGCGCAGGGATGATAGTCGTTGTCTTGAGGCATGTAGGAGCAACAGCGCTGCTCAGGGAAATGTTGAAGATGTCATTGAAGACATCTGCTAGCTGTTCTGCCCCATTCCCTGAGCACTCTGCCAGGAATGTTGTCTGGTTCAGCAGACTTCCATGGGTTAACTCTGCATAGAGTTTTTTTCACGTCAGCCGTGGATGTGTGCACGTTTTGCCTCTTTGACAGTTTGGCCCTTGCTGTTTTTAAGACCGTCTTGTCCCCTGCTCTGAAGGTGGAGTCTCGACTTCAGCAGAGAGCAGTTCAGCGGTTTAGAGCGTCTGACGAGTGGTCTGTATGCTGGAATGGAGGTGGGGACAGGGCACCACATGGTACGTAATGTTTGTGTAAACACATTCCCCCCATGTGTACATTCCCCCCAGCATTAGCGCTGGGGGAAATGTACACTACAACAATGAAAGTAGTGGTGAATTCACATGGTAAATAAAATGGCCTGCATCAAAACATCACAAACTCCACTAGCGATGAACAGTAGCTAGAAACAAGCACAAAGTTCTTGCACTATTCCGTGTTGATGTAAACACACACACTGCCACTGCGAGTCTTACTGCACAGAGCTGCATTTCTGTCGGCATGAAACGAGGTGAATCCAGCTAGCTGAATGGTGGTGTCTGGAACTTGCTGGAGTTTGGAAGTCGCTGAGCCACATCCCCATGAAAACAAAGATCGAGCAGTCCCTGAACTCTTGCCATGTGGTCCACTGGATGTAGTCCAGTTTATTATCCAGTGAGCAAACATTTTTAGGTTTGTTTTTACCTAGCATGGACACCCACCCGCTTTCCGCACTTCCGCTTCCTCGAGCACCGCTTATGACATCCTCTCTCCTGACCACTGGCATCAGGCGACGCCAAGGACTGAAGGCCTGGTCTTTGCAGCAAGCCGAGTTCATGAGGTTTTTTAAGTACATTATCATGCAGGTTGGTAATTGCATAATTTTTGTGCTGTAGTAGCGTCTGGCAGTCGCATACATGAACACTACTGTCTTTGGTGTCCATGCACAAATAGCACCATTTTGGATCTGTAGTGCCCACTGCTTGCTATTGCCGAGCCGCCATTTTGGCTAATCAGGTGAGGCTGTAGAGACCATATTGGATCCTAGGGCTCCATGAAAATGGAGACTATTTTGCCTTTGGTGCGACCAGTGCCAACAGGACCCAGTCCACTGCTCCTTTGGTCCATTGCTGAAATTCCTGCAGACACACCTCTCTGAGGGCCTTTCCACTTTAAAATTGTTTGTGGCAGCCCCTTGCTAAAAAGTACCTGTTTTAGGGGCCCCCCTTGGGAAGCACCCTCTGGTCTCTCAATTTCTGCACAGTGCTAGGAGGCTGAAACCCTCCTGTAGACGGCATCTTCTCTCTTGGGACCTCTCTGTAGTCTTAGTGAGGCTCTCAGCCTCTGAGAAGATTTTTGACCCTAAAGATGGCTCTCCTCTTAGCCCTGACATCTCTGAAAAGAGTGGCGGGGCTTACTGGCCCTGTCAGCCACCCCCTCCTGCCTGTAGTTTGCTCCAGGTAAGGTCAAGGCTATTTTGCATCCCAGGCTGGGATACATTCCAAAGGTGCCCTCCGTGGCCAGCTGTCCAGTCATTTTGCGAGCCTTCTTTTCCTCTGCCCCATGAGTCGGCGGAGCAGGAGAGGCTGCACCTATTGTGCCCTGTTTGGGCTCTCATTTGAGCACGTGGCGTAAGTCCTCTGCTCTGCTAGTCTGCTTTGGCAATTGCAATAAAGGCAATCCGGTCTCCAAGCAGCACCTAGCGCACTGGGTAGTGGAGGCTATTTCCTGGGCCTATAAGGTGTGCGACATGTCTTCACCTCTAGGCATTAGGGCTCATTCTTCTAGAAGTGTTGCCTCATCCAGTGCCTTGGCCAGAGGTGTAACTCTTGCTGATATCTGTGCTGCAGCAAGCTGGTCCTCTCTGCACACCATTACCAAATTTTATAGTTTGGACTTGGACCAAACTCTGGGATCCTGCATCTTACAGGGCAACTCCCGGTGTTCTGCTCCCTTAGTTGCCTGTGCCACTCTCATGGCCCTGCAGGACAAACATCTTCCGGCATGTGGCGGCATTGGTATTGACATTCCCATAGCGTCATGCCATGGCACAGCGTTGAGTTCCCTCAAAAGGGAACTACACTGGGTTACATATGTAACCCGGTTCCCTGAGTAGAGAACGAGATGCTGTGTTGCTTGACACATGTCCTATCCAAGCCTTTAAATTGGCGAGTGTGCACATAGAGCTTCAGACCAACTTCCTCAATGATGCGTTCACATAGCGTCAAGCCATGACGCAGCGTCTCGTTCCTTTCTTAGGGAACCAGGTTACATATTTAACCCAGCGTAGTTTTATATGACCAGCAAACCTACAGATATTGAATGATGGTAACAATAACTGCCACCCTAGGTTTGAGGCAAAACAGCAGGTTTAAAATAAACAGCTTCTAAAAGTTTAAGATAAGTATTAAAAATGACTTTTCACATAAAAACACATGACCTTTTAATACTAGAGTACATGTAGTAAATATATTACACCTATATTATTTTGATTTGTGTCCAAATACCTGGATACTTACTTAAATTAGCATTTTTTTACCCCATAGGTAAAACATTTTATGTATATTAAATACATGTATTTGCTTATAACTATAGTCTGCCTGTGCTCTGCCCTCCACCACAAAGTATAACAATGATAATGGGATAAATGCATATAGAGATGTGGATATACATCCATGTACATTTGTTTTTCTTGTTAAATTGTAAATTGATTCAATGTATATGTTTGTACTGTATTCACAATGGTATAACTGATCATATTGAAATACTAAATCAGTCAGCTTTGGACCACACCTTCTATACCAAGATATGTTTCATGATTAGTAAAATTATTTCAGACTTGAAATGGTCAGCTGAGCCCCACTTTCTATATTAACAGATAAGAGGCTGCTCCATTTTCTGTGAAACTAGGTTGACATGTACTGGAAGAAACTGATCATGCTACTAAAATGAGTGCCTGGGAACTTGAGGTTGCATATTGATTTTAACTCTTTCCTCAGAGGTCTGGTAAATGCAAAATCATTCATTGTAGATTCTATATCACTTAAATTTCATTTAGTTACAGAAAATTGGTCTTAGCTCAAAAGCTTTAGTATTGTCCCAATACATACATAAATAAAGTCAGAATAATTTTGGAGTTATCTTTCTTTTTCATGTTTTAGAGAACAGATTTCTGCCTTCACACCTATTGTTCTTTTAAGCAATACATATATAAAAGAATCTTTTGCATGTATGATTCATTCCTGTCAATAAACTATAGATATATCCACACATCCAGCATGCATTGCATCAACAGGGGACATTAGCTCATATGCACAGTGGTCATACACCTTCCATCTACATAATGAAAATAATTCCTTTATGGGGTTGAGGAAGGGAGAATAAGGTGGGAGGAAAAGTGACATCATTCTTGGGTGTTTGGCAAACAATTCTAGAACTGCAAGAGTGCAGTGAAATGTTACATTGTCCCATACAAATAATATTTTATTCCATTTTCCCATTTCCAAAATTGGCACAAGCTTTCCAAATAGGTCATCCGGAAATGTTAAGAGTGCTCTGTATTGTATGGTTAAATTAATGGTATCAGGGGTGGTGAACCTGTTTGGCATGATGAGCTAAAAAAACTACACAACAGATACAAACAACAGTATATCACAATAACTTATATGTCTAATTACATAACACAATAGTTTTCATGGATTTAAATAGACTACTTGCTTTTACTTGACTCAGTGGGACACCAGACAGTACTTGGTTTGCACAATCTTTTTCAGGTCTGGCTTGTGTTCAGTTGTGGCTACTCATAGTAACTCTTTCACATGTGTGTCAGTAAGAACAGAGCGATGCTTTGATTTCACTTGTTTCAGTGTCGAAAAAAAAGTGATTCACAGATGTATGTTGACCCAAACATTGACAATAGTTTTAGTGCAGCCTGTTTGACATTGGGATATCTCTTAACTGGCACAATCTTCCAAAACTCCAGGGTTCCTTCCCTCAGAGTTCACTTCAAGCAGTGTAGCATACTGTGCACTACTACCTTTTACAACCATTGCTGCTTGTCCACTTGCCTTCTGTTACGGGTAGCAGGGCTGAGGGTGAACCACTAGGGGGCCCTCAGTAGGGGTTGTCAGGTTATGTTTGTTTATGTTTATGTTTATGTTTTGGCCATGTGTGTGTTTAAGCCCCGCCCTAGCCTAATGTGTGTTCCTGCCCCTGATCACCTGTTCCCAATGTTTCCCTGATTATGTTCTCCATTTATAGTCCTGTCTTTGTCTTCATTATTTGCTAGTCCTCGTTTGTATGTAGGCCAGTGTGGTGTCGCGGTTTCTGTTATGTTCATGTCTCGTGGTTCATGTTAATAAACCCCTTTTTGTTCACGGAAGCTTCGCGTTGGGTCTGTTATATCCAGCCGGACACCGCCGGTTGTAACACCTTCGACAGTGATGGAAAATGTGTGAAGTCATGCTTTTGTAGATGTGTCTTGAACAGCTTGAGTTTGTTGACAAATGTGAAAACGCTCTGCACCAGGTCAGGCAGCAACTTTAACTTCCCTTGCAGATCCATGTTCAGTCCATTCAGATAATGCAGCATGTTGACCAAATAAGCCAAATCTGAAATCCACTGGGGATCATGTAGCTCAGGATAGGCCTTATGTTTCTCTGCGAGGAACATCTTCACCGGATTCAAAAGCTCAAAGAAATGGGAAAGCACATTACAGGAGAAGCAGATCATATGGAAGATCTTCATCAGGTTCAGTTTTGAACTGTCTGTGATTGAGACTATGTGTGCATATAAAATTGACAATTTCCAGCACAGGTTTCATGATGTGATCTAAGTTCACAAGTTTTAGCCAAGTGCTCTTGTTTGATAATACAGTGAAATGTCCAAAATTCTGAAAAACGCTCATCAGCTTTACACAGACCTACAAGACCTTTCTCAGATCCCAACATGGCTGGAGCTCCATCCGTGACTATTGCTGTTAGTTTTGATAACTGCAGATTTGCTTTCTCAACAACAGTCATCAGTGTCTCTTTCAGATCGATGCCACAAGCAGCTCTTCCTTAATTGTAATTCCTTAATTATTCTTCTGGCACAAACCGTACAAATATAGCCAATTGTGGCTTGTCTTGAACATCGCAAGACTCATCCAATGCAATGCTAAAATACCGGCACTTCTGAAGATTTGATAATAAATGTGTTTCTACTGAATTTTCAATGTCCGATTCTCTGTTAAACAGTGTGCCGTGACAGTTGAAGGTCCTTTATTGAACTTTCAGATTTTCATTTTCGGGACACAGAATAGCAACAGCAATACTGAGACACTTTTTAACAAATTCCCCTTTAAGGTATGGCTTTTTTGCATGAGCAGTGTTCTGTGCTAGTTGATATGGCGCTAATGTGACCGTCTCTGAATACTTGGTAAATTTTCGGAAAAGCTGAGTTTGCTTTTCTGACTGACGTTTCAGTGTCTTTACCTTGTGCTTACAAAGTTCACTGCTTTTGGGAAATTCCCGGGCTACGGTAGAATGGAGTGAGATTTGAGTGATTAGAATGGAGTGAGGCGCTCAAGATTTGAAGCCTTAAAATGCGACAACGAAGTCTGGCATATCAAGCACAATGGCTTTCCATTTCTTTCATTCATTCATTGTCTTCCGCTTATCCGGAGCCGGGTCGCGGGGGCAGCAGTCTAAGTAGGGATGCCCAGACCTCCCTCTCCCTAGCCACTTCCTCCAGCTCTTCCGGAGGGACCCAAAGGCGTTCCCAGGCCAGCCGAAAGACATAGTCTCTCCAGCGTGTCCTGGGTCTTCCCCGGGGCCTCTTCCCGGTGGGGCATGCCCGGAACACCTCTCCAGGGAGACGTCCTGGAGGCATCCGAAACAGATGCCCGAGCCACGTCAACTGCCCCCTTTCGATGCGGAGGAGCAGCGGCTCTACTCAAAGCTCCTCCCGGGTGACAGAGCTCCTTACCCTATCTAAGGGAGCGCCCCGCCACCCTACAGAGGAAGCTCATTTCGGCCGCTTGTATCCGGGCTCTTACCCTTTCGGTCATGACCCAGAGCTCATGGCCATAGGTGAGAGTAGGAGCGTAGATTGACTGGTAAATCGAGAGCTTCGTCTTCCATTTCTTTCAACAAAAAAATATAAATCCTCTCATTCAGATAAAAATGTTCTGTCCTCATCTTCATATTTACATTTAGCTGTACGCTTCCCTGAATCTGCCATGACGAACAAACTGCACGTCATTCGTGTTTGTCAACTGGCTAATGTATATTAAATCGCGCGAGAGGTTGAGTAAAAAAAAAATACAAATAATAATACATATTAAAAATCCAAATTAGATTTGGCAAAAGCATTTAAATACATACCCATTTATTGAAAAATTAAGTTTTGACATTATAAAAATAAATTGCGATTGTAAACACAGAACATGTGGATAGATTGAAGAGCCGCACAAGAGCAGTAAAAGAGCCGCGGGTTTGCTACCCCTGGTATATATATATGGGGTATGTGACTGACATCAAGCTCCATAACTTTCTAAAATAAACAGAAAAGACTAAATCAGAGTTCCTCTTGTAGAAGGCTTTTCTACAATTTCTAATGTCATGTCAATGCTGGAATCGGCTTTGAACTACTACTCCCAAAATACAACATGGCCTACAACCATGGCTATCGAGGATTACAGTTCAGGGCCATTACAGACACTTTCCAAGTATTAGTGGCACAGGGCCACATCATTGGAGCAGCAGATTGACCTACTCAGCACACAGATGGCACAGCTCTGATCCGCAATGCCAGCTACACAGGCACTACCATTGGCAATCTCTCTATCTGACTGATTGTCTATCTAGAAAAGTATTCTGGTGACCCAGCTGTTTGCAAAATTTCATGTTTCATATTTTTATATTTCATGTTATGATGTTCATTCTACTTCAGGAGGTAGTCATGCCAAGTGTCTCTATGTCCTTCTGTCAATGTAGCCCTTAGAGTCGACATGAGAGTCGAGTGCACAGTGAACAACGGGGAACGCAAAGCAGGGCTGGAGTAGCAGGAAGTGAGTTGGTAGGGCCGCAGGCAGTCTGGGTAAACAAAGGACCTGAAATAAGGGGAAAAACAGAGGAGAATGACAGGATTAAGCTAAAGGAAAACACTGGACAGCAACACATGGGAAATAAATGTGGGTAGGTCTGTGTTACCAGACTGCAAGCCAGAGAAACCTGGGAATGAATGACAGCAGAATTGGGGTGTAAATACACTGCTAATTGGAGAGCTGATGAGGAACAGGTGTATTCACTGATCCCCTCAGAAAATGGAGTGCTATGTCCAGGCACATACACAAAAATGAGAAGGACAGAAAACACTGGAAACACGAGGAAAGTGAAAACAGAGAAACACAGGGAAAGCCAGAGGGGCTTTGGCCTGGAAAATAACATTCATTCATTCATTGTCTGCACCACTTATCTGATTTAATCTCAGGCGTCATCGGGTATCAAGGCAGGATACACCCTGGACGGAGTGCCAACCCATTGCAGGGCACACACACACTCTCATTCACTCACGCACTATGGACAATTTAGAGATGCCAATCAACCTACAATGCATGTCTTTGGACCGGGGGAGGAAACCGGAGTACCCAGAGGAAACCCCCGAGGCACAGAGAGAACATGCAAACTCCCCACACACGGTGGAGGTGGGAATCGAACCCCCAACCCTGGAGGTGTGAGGCCACTGTGCCCCCAGGAAAATAACATGACAAGGAATTTTACAGGCAGTTTTATTATAAGAAATGATTGTTACTGTGAACATTTCAAATTAAAATTAAAAACATAGTTTTTTAATTTATGACATGCAAGAGAACCACAGTGTGTTTGTATGTATATATATACACACACACACACACACACACACACACATATATATATATATATATATATATATATATATATATATATATATATATATATATATATATATAGTAATTAACTAATAATGCTTATATCAATTAAGCAGCTATGCTCTTATGTGTTTCTGAATAGTCACAAGCAAACAAAATATCTATTAAATATTATGTATAATACTAAATTGCCATTTTTAATACTTGGTTTGAGATCCATTGCATTCAATGATTGCCTGAAGCCTGGAACCCATAGACACCACCAGACACTGGGTTTCTTCCCTGTTGACCACACACTATGATGATTAGGATTATGATGATGGCGATGATGATAATGATGAGGTTTGAATCAGGACAACACTCTGTGACAACATTGTTGTCCTGAGTCAAGCATGATGATTGTCATGACTATAGACTATGATCAAAGTGTGTTGTCCTGGGTCAAGGTTCATGGTTAATAGGTAATTAGTGTTTATTCTTTTCTACATATTTCAAAAAATGCTTTATTATTGAGCATCTTATTGCATTGTTGTGGTCATTACTTTACAAATACAAATTACAAATAATTTAGAACTAAGCCTACAGAAACGAAAATAACCAGATGACTCATATGGATAACTTAAATGCTAGGTGCCTGAACATCACAGTAGAGAGTTTCTAACGATGGAAATTACATTTTAAATTACATTTTTACATAATTACATTTACAGTGAAGCAATTATGCTGTTGTTTTGTACATTGCATCTCCAGTGCTCTCCAATGTGCATATATTGACTGTTTTGCCATTGCCTTTCAACCACACAATTGTACAGTTACTGATATGTCTTGGTATCACACACGCACACACACGCACACACACATACAGTATTCAGAACTCGGAACATTATTCTATTACTTGATTTTTCGGGTGCACGTCCATGCTGTTAATCTCCCATTATACCACATCCCTAAAGTAATTCTATTGGATCTTGATTTTTTTGTGACATGGTAGCATTATCAAACTGAAGGGATGCACATGATAAGAAACAATATTCAAATAGGCTGTGGTGCTTAAGCAATCCATTACCATTATCGGGCCTAAGTTAGGTGCAAACCTATATATATATATATATATATATATATATAATATATATATATATACAAACCCGATTCCAAAAAAGTTGGGACACTGTACAAATTGTGAATAAAAACAGAATGCAATGATGTGGAAGTTTTAAATTTCAATATTTTATTCAGAATACAACATAGATGACATATCAAATGTTTAAACTGAGAAAATGGATCATTTTAAGAGAAAAATAAGTTGATTTTAAATTTCATGGCATCAACACATCTCAAAAAAGTTGGGACAAGGCCATGTTTACCACTGTGTGGCATCCCCTCTTCTTTTTATAACAGTCTGCAAATGTCTGGGGACTGAGGAGACAAGTTGCTCAAGTTTAGGAATAGGAATGTTGTCCCATTCTTGTCTAATACAGGCTTCTAGTTGCTCAACTGTCTTAGGTCTTCTTTGTCGCATCTTCCTCTTTATGATGCGCCAAATGTTTTCTATGGGTGAAAGATCTGGACTGCAGGCTGGCCATTTCAGTACCCGGATCCTTCTTCTACGCAGCCATGATGTTGTAATTGATGCAGTACGTGGTCTGGCATTGTCATGTTGGAAAATGCAAGGTCTTCCCTGAAAGAGATGACGTCTGGATGGGAGCATATGTTGTTCTAGAACTTGGATATACCTTTCAGCATTGATGGTGCCTTTCCAGATGTGTAAGCTGCCCATGCCACACGCACTCATGCAACCCCATACCATCAGAGATGCAGGCTTCTGAACTGAGCGCTGATAACAACTTGGTTTGTCCTTGTCCTCTTTAGTCCGGATGACATGGCGTACCAGCTTTCCAAAAAGAACTTCAAATTTTGATTCGTCTGACCACAGAACAGTTTTCCACTTTGCCACAGTCCATTTTAAATGAGCCTTGGCCCAGAGAAAACGCCTGCGCTTCTGGATCATGTTTAGATATGGCTTCTTTTTTGACCTATAGAGTTTTAGCCGGCAACGGCGAATGGCACGGTGGATTGTGTTCACCGACAATGTTTTCTGGAAGTATTCCTGAGCCCATGTTGTGATTTCCATTACAGTAGCATTCCTGTATGTGATGCAGTGCCGTCTAAGGGCCCGAAGATAACGGGCATCCAGTATGGTTTTCCGGCCTTGACCCTTACGCACAGAGATTGTTCCAGATTCTCTGAATCTTTGGATGATATTATGCACTGTAGATGATGATAACTTCAAACTCTTTGCAATTTTTCTCTGAGAAACTCCTTTCTGATATTGCTCCACTATTTTTCGCCGCAGCATTGGGGGAATTGGTGATCCTCTGCCCATCTTGACTTCTGAGAGACACTGCCACTCTGAGAGGCTCTTTTTATACCCAATCATGTTGCCAATTGACCTAATAAGTTGCAGATTGGTCCTCCAGCTGTTCCTTATATGTATATTTAACTTTTCCGGCCTCTTATTGCTACCTGTCCCAACTTTTTTGGAATGTGTAGCTCTCATGAAATCCAAAATGAGCCAATATTTGGCATGACATTTCAAAATGTCTCACTTTCAACATTTGATATGTTATCTATATTCTATTGTGAATAAAATATAAGTTTATGAGATTTGTAAATTATTGCATTCCTTTTTTATTCACAATTTGTACAGTGTCCCAACTTTTTTGGAATCGGGTTTGTATATATATATATATATATATATATATATATATATATATATATATATATATATATATATATATATATATATATATATATATATATATATATATATCTTTGGAGATACTTACCTACCTATATATATATATATATATATATATAATATATATATATATTTTGCCCCCCTGTGTATGTGTTCCAGCAAGTAAACATTTTGTCCTCAAAGTTTCAAAGTTGATGTGTTAGAAGCAGGAAATATGGGCAAGTGTAAGGATTTCAGCCAGTTAAACGAAGGGCCAAATTGTGATGGCTAGACGACTGGATCAGAGCATCTCCAAAACTGCAGCTCTTGTAGGGTGTGGAGTGTGGGCTGCAGTGGTCAGTATCTATCAAAAGTGGTCCAAGGAACGAACAGTGGGTCATGAGCACAGTGGGTGGCTAAGGTTTACTAATGGACGTGGGGAGCGAAGGCTGGCGAGCTACTGTTGCTCAGATTGCTAAAAAAGTTAATGCTGGTTCTGATAGAAAAGTGCCAGAATACACAATGCATCACAGTTTTTTGCATATAGGGCTGCATAGCCACAGAACAGTCATGTGTGTGTGTGTGTGTGTGTGTGTGTGTGTGTGTGTGTGTATGTATGACATCCACACCTTCTTCCCATAATGAATCCTGATGCCAAGCAAAACACACACACACCTGCAAAAGAAATTGTGATTCATCAGACCATGCCAACTTCTTACATTTTGGATACGCAGTAGTGTACTGTGTGTTCTAACACCTTTCTGTCATGGCCAGCATTAACTTTTCCAGTCATTTGTGCGACAATATATTTGTATATACTTGTACAATATATACTTGTGGCAATCCCCATGCCACAAGTGGTTTTTTTTTTTTCATGAACAATTAGGTTCATGCTAGTTGCTAAATAATTAAAACTATTTACTGTAAATTAGAAGTTAGTAATTATGTTTGCCCCATCCCCCCCAGGGTTGGGGGTTTAATTCCCACCCCTGCCCTGTATGTGTGAAGTTTTTCTCCCTATGCTTCAGGGACTTGCTGTGGGTACTCCAGAAGCCATGTGTTGTAGGCTGATTGGCATCTCTAAATTGTCTGTAGTATGTGAATGGGTGTGTGAAGAGGTAAAGAAGCGAGTGCAGGCAGGTTGGAATGGGTGAAGAAAGGTGTCGGGAGTTCTGTGTGATAGAAAAATATCAGCAAGAATCAAGGGGAAGGTGTACAGGACAGTGGTGAGACCGGCCATGCATATATGGTTTAGAGACAGTGTCACTGAGGAAGAGACAGGAGTCAGAGCTAGAGGTAGCAGAGCTGAAGATGTTGAGGTTCTCTTTGGGAGTTACAAGGCTGAGGAACGAATACATCAGAGGGACAGCTCATGTTGGACGTTTGGGGGGCAAAGTTAGGGAGGCCAGATTAAGATGGTTTGGACATGTTCAGAGGAGGGAGAGTGAGTATATTGGTAAGAGAATGCTGGACATGGAGCTGTCAGGCAGGAGGCAAAGAGGAAGGCCAAAGAGGAGGTATATGGATGGAATAAATGGGGATATGAAGCTAGTTGGTGCAAGTGTTGAGGATGCAGAAGATAGGGATAGATGGAGAGAGATGATTCGCTGTGGTGACCGAAAAGCCGAAAGAAGAAGAAGAATGGGTGTGTGAGTGTATGCCCTGTGATGGAATAGTAACCTATCCAGGGTGCCCCCACCTTGTGCACTGTGGGATAGGCTCCAAGTTCCCCTGTAACCAGTAGGATCATTACTACTGACACACAAACACAAACAAGATAAACAGCAGTTTTTCCATATATAATGATTTTCTGAAATAGAATCCGTTACCCAGAATGACTTCTTTATTTATATTCCCGTTATTTCTGTGCTGTTTGAATTATGCATTCCCCAATATTATACCAGCTGTTGCTGAGGCACATGTCCCACATCAAGGAATGTGTGTTTGTGTGTGTATGTATACATGTGTATATATGTGTATATATATATATATATATATATATGAGAGAGAGAGAGAGAGAGAGAGAGAGAGAGACAGAGAGAGAGAGAGAGAGGTGGGGATGTGGAAATATGTGAAGTGAATGTTAGATGTAAGATTCTCACAGAGCCATAGCCCCAGACAACTCCCCCACCCTGTCATCCATGCTGTGATTGGCTGTTCCTCTGAATCCCAGCAACAGCTCTCTGCACCTCCTCCCCCTTTTGCCTCCACAAAGAGCTTGCTGCTGAATGAACTGAATCAGCTTCAGACTGTCTGAATAGTACAAGCTTTTTCATCTCTCTATCGTCCCATTTTTTCTGCCCTCTCTCCATCTTTCTCTTGCTGTTTCTCCTCCTCCCTCTGATGAGCTGCCTCGTCATGCCAGCCATTTATATCTCCAGCATTCCAAGCAAAGAGGGATAAGCACAGATCAGCCTGGACATCAAAAAGCAATAGATCATGCTGCCGACAACAGCCATGTACATCCACTCCTGAGATGAGATTGTCTGCCATTTTTCTTGTTTCATCTATCACTCAACCTTTCCCAGGCAAAGGGAGTGAAGAAATACGACAGCATCGGCCATCATTTCTTGAAAGGAACTTTGGGATTCATTAGCTAAGTGAGGAAAGAATTTTGAAATATTGCTCCTCTATTTTTCTGCTTACTTTTTCCTCTTCTCCTCCTTGTCTGCTGGCGAGGGAGCCGGTAGAAGTCAGCCAAGACGCCGCGTGCTGTGCTCCGCGTGAAGAATGCCCAGGCGCGCCTGCCCAGGCCATCGGAAGCGGCGCCCACGCCCGCCTCTGGACTCTACATGGAGCGCTCACAGAGTCGAATCAGTTTGTCAGCTTCTTTTGAGGCTCTTGCTATCTATTTCCCCTGCATGAACTCCTTTGATGAGGATGATGGCGGTTAGTGTCTGTGTGTTTCTGTGTTTCTGTGTGTGTGTGTATGGGGAGATAATTCACCATATGTGTGACTATGAATGGTGATTTTAAACTTGAGACATGCTGGGATACTAGGTATGATTCATAACATCAGAGGGGTAAAGTCCATGCCTTAGGTCAGTAAAACATGAAGTCCAAACAGTAACACTTCTTGTGCCATTCTCTGCATTCCTTTAGATTATTTAAGAAATGTTTTAAGGCTGTCTAGCCTATGTTAAGAAATGTTTGTTAAAAATCCTATGTTAGCACATCTCCAAACTCATTATATTTTCAACAAGACATGCTTGGATTGCAGGTTAATATTTAGCTTATGTTCATGATTAGATGACACAATGGTGTCAAGTTAGCTCATTAAACAAATTCAGACTACTCAGTGCACGCACATGCACACTTCCATGTGATTTCTGTTTTTGATTTCCATTTTTTTCTTTGTCATTTTAAAAATTAAGAAATAGTGTTGGGCTAGATATAAATGCATATTTAACAGACAGACTTACTGAAATGTACATTTCATCTATTTTCCTAGCTATATCTTTCTTACACATGCACAGTATTCTCTTGGCCTCATTTTAAAGTACTGTGCAGAGAGTGTAGCATAGAGAAATGAGACACCATGTCTAGCCAGCAATCATTTCTGATTTCTCTCTCTCTCTCTCTCTCTCTCTCTCTCTCTCTCTCTCTCTCACACACACACACACACACACACACACACACACACACACACACACACACACACACACACACACACACAACCAGACTCTGTCTCTCTGTAAGTGCATGTGCTTTTTCTGAGACAACATACATTTCACAAATTCAGCAAGTACCTTCTGAATGAACCATGCATAAAGCTAGCAAATGTAATTTTGTTCAAATATTAAAAAAAAAAAATGTTATATTACAGCTTGTGAATCACATCAAACCATACACCCAAGATATATAATTTATAAAACCATAAATGATTGTATGAAAATCAATATATAGCAATTTAGTAGATTGATTGACTAATGCTAAATTGCCACTAGATGTGAATATATGTATTTTTAGTGCTGTGTGATACATTGGCATCCCACATGCTGGCACCCTGACGGGCATTTTTATTGAAGGTGACTGAACAGGTAGATGAATGAATAAATGAAAATTCTCTCAATTTGTGATGCAACTCCACTCATGTTGCAACACAAACGCTCTACAGTTGATAAAAGAATATTTTGTTTTACAATGCATGAATCATAATTACAGTTAACATTTTTATCCAAACACAACTCACTTTTTTAATCAGTTCTCTAATATAAAAAGTTATTTTTCTAAATGTAAAGAAAAAGAGGCAGAAGGAGAGGAAATTTACAAAACAAAATTAACAAAAATACAACAACATATTGTTTGGTAATGTAAATCAATACAGAATGAATGACGATTGAACAGAGTAATTGTCAGGAATATTAAAACCTTGAGATACTTGACAGAAATGACCGTGCTTTGTATGTATGCAGAATTGAGAAGTTACACTGCTATTGGAAAACACTGTCTATTCATACAAAAAGAGACTGTAAATACCACTATGCTTAAACTTAACTTAAAAAGAATTAAATTACAACAAATTAAAAGAAATTAAATTCCTTACACGAAAACAATACAGGTTAATTGATTGTTTTTTCACAGGGTTTATATATTATTTTTACTTAGTTTATTCATAAATCATGGTTGAAGACATATTAGATATTTAATGTCTCAAGACCTTCCTCCTTTGTTTCCGGATTGTCAATTTCCTGAAGTAAGACATCTCTCTTTTTACTTTATCGATTGTACAGGAGTGTGTACAGGAGATAGCAAACTGGCCTATTTATCTGTGAGGTCATGTCCAAATGACCCCTTTGGAAACTCATTCGATAAACGTTGGGTGGCAGGTGTAGCTGTTTCAGAAAATAAATTATTGTATGTATTTTCTGAATAAAAAAAAATCTTTATAGATAATTTTGGATCTATTGGCACAAGCATACTTTGCTGTTACAATGTTGGTAAAAATCTGGTAGAGACTGTGGTATATTTACGCATATGCACATGTATATCAGTGATTGTGACATTTTAAATCTACCAATACTGTGTGGATTTTCTAACCAATTTTTATTTCAATTTTCATTTACCAGCTGCATAGACCTCCTTTTAGCCCAATCAGAATGACAAAACAGTATTTTCCTGTTTTGAAAACTAAAGATTGAATGTCATCATCTATGTAAAAACATAATAACAAACAGTAACAAATAGGAACAAACTGTGAAAGGTCAGTTTATGCAACTTTATGCATGGATCATAGAATGTCTAGAACACCAGATTCCCTTATCTTCATAAAATGTTTTTGCCAGCATACAATAACAATGTGTAAGGAATTATTTGAAACTACTGTACATTATACATGTATTAGGCTATATACAAAGAGCAAGGCCAATTTTTGGGGTTTGAGATCAAAAGATGAATATGAGATCAGAATTTTAGATTTCATTTCCTGATATTTTTATCTAGATATGTCAAGTATTGGAACATATCTAAAAGTAAATAAATGTAAATAACAATTAATATTTGTTTACATATACTGTACCATGCTAGCAATAACTGCATCCAGCCAGTGACCCACTGACTTCACTATCAACAACTGTTGCATGCTTTTTTTATGGTACAACAGCTTATTTCAGAATTTTAAGTCTCATCTTCAGGAGGTCAAATGCATGTTCAGTTTGGTTCAGGTCTGTTGATTGATTTGTTCAGTCTTAACAGTTTTTCCCCTGATGAAGTCATTTGTTGTGTTGGCAGTATGTTTTGGGTCATTGTCTTGCTGCATGATGATGGAAGTATTTCTCTGTAAATTGGCATACATAATGTTTCTGTTGACATGAGTATCATGAGTCATTATTACTAAGCAAAGATTCTGCAAGCTCAACCCAAGACACTACATCCACTATGCATGATCAATGTTGTATATTTTGGATCATGAACAGATCCTTTCTTTCTCCATACATAATTTTGGTTAATTTTGGTTCCAGAAATTCTGTCGCATCTCTGTACTTCAATGGAAATTTCAATTTAAGCTTTCTGAATCTAACTGCTGATAATTACTATCTTGTGGTATGGACTCTATTTTCTGCTCTTGAAGTACTCTTCAAAAGGTGCCCTGTGGTGGTTGTTGGAGACTATTGTTGTTTTTTTTTAAATAATGCTATCAATTGCTATTAATTGCTGTTGTTTTCCTTGGATCACCATGTCTGGTAGATAGTACACCAGTGGTTTCTTTATTTTTTTCAGGACATTCCAAATTGTATTGTCTGTGTTGACTGCTTGTGGAATGGCTCTGATTGATTTTTCCTTTTTTCTCAGCTTCAGAGTGGCTTGTTTTTCTCCCATAGACAGCTCTCTGGTCTTCATGCTGATTCATTTTGAATAACACATGCATTTTTCACAGGCTCAAATTTGACTTAAACCAAGAGTAGCCATTCAGAGCTAGTAATTGTTTAAACAATAAGTCTAAGAGGGCACAGCTGGGCAACAAGAGACACCTGTCACATGCCCTAATATTTTTTGATCACTTTGAAAAATTGAGTTCAAACAAATCTGTAAATAATTATAAATTTATGTAAATAAAATCTAAAATTCTGATTTATCTTTTCCTATTCATCTTTCAATCTCAAAAGAACATTACAATACTTTCACAGGATCTGTATGTTCTAGCAATTTTGTAGTATTGGGGTCATGGCTTCTGAACTTGATTTGCATATGGGTGTCTGAAACATTGAACCTTATAGTGTTGTTTTCTGTAATTGTTTTGTGTAAAGTGTAAAGTTTTATCAGTTTGTCCTGTTTGTGTTTCTCCTCACTTGTGTGGGCTCTGTCTGCATGTGTATCAAATAGTCTTGCTTCTAAAGACTCACGTAAGTGCATGCTCCCATCGTTTAACAAAGAGGTTTACTTCCAGCATGTGTCTGCCCTGGTCTCCTCACTACAATTTTATATTAATTCTAAGTGCCATATTTATACCATGTGAGCTATAGGGAGAGCAGTGTCAATATGTCATATATTAATTAATTTTGGGCATTGGTAGCTCACTGGTCCCAGAAGTGACTGGACCCATGTAAATTATTAATTTTAATGGGTAAATGGTGATACCTTGTCCACTCTATTATATTACATTAGATATAGTATTTTAATTTTACCATTGTAATTAAAATATGAAGTATTCTTAAACATTGCCCCTTAACATAGGTAGTTACATATATTTATTCTAACTTTCTTTAGAAAATTATGCAGATTTCTTTTTCCTTTTTTGAACACTGGAGGAAGATTAGATTATGTTCAACTTTATTGTTAGTGTGCAAAGTACATGTACACAGCCAATGAAATGCAGTTAGCATCTAACTAAAAGTGCATAAGTGGTATATTTACAATGAACTATGAATAAAGATATATAGCTCTGGGGGGAGGGGTGATATATATATGTACACATGTGGACAAAATTGTTGGAACCCTTCCATTAAAGAAAGAAAAACCCAGTAATAATAAAAAGTAATATTACATACAAATTTACTGAAAATTGACTAATGAATCAGACATTGTTTTTGAATTGTGGTTCAACAGAAGTATTTAAAAAAACAAACTAATGAAACTGGCCTGGACAAAATGATGGTACCCATAACTTAATATTTTGTTACACAACCTTTTGAGGCAATCCTTGCAATCAAGCAATTTCTGTAACTCTCAATGAAACTTCTGCACCTGTCGACAGGTATTTTGGCCCACTCCTCGTGAGCAAACTGCTCCAGCTGTCTCAGGTTTGAAGGGCACCTTCTCCAGACTGCATGTTTCAGCTCTTTCCACAGATGTTTGATCGGATTTAGATTAGGGCTCATGGAAGGCCACTTCAGAATAGGCCAATGTTTTGTTCTAAGCCATTCTTGGGTGTCCTTAGCTGTGTGTTTTGGATCATTATCCTGTTGGAGGACCCATGACCTGTGACTCAGAACATAACCCACCCTTCCTCCATGTTTCACAGTAGGTACAGTGTTCTTTTCTTTGTTTGCTTCATTTTTGCATCTGTGAGCTGATGTTGCCAAAAAGCTCCGGTTTTATCTCATCTGTAGAAAGGGCATTCTCCCAGAAGCTTTGTGGCTTGTCAATATGCATTTTGGCATATTCCATTCTTGCTTTTTTATGATTTGCTTTCAACAGTGGAGTCCTCCTCGGTCATCTTCCATTAAGTCCACTTTGGCTCAAACAGCAATGGATGGTGCGATCTGACACTGATGTACCTTGACCTTGGAGTTCACCTCTAATGTCTTTGGAAGTTGTTTCCTGGCTTTCTGGTTACCATTTGTATTATCTGTCTCTTCAATTTGTCATCAATTTTCTTGTTGCGGCTATGTCCAGGGAGGTTGGCTACAGTCCTGTGGACCATAGACGTTTTATTTATTATTTACTTTTGTCAGTTTCAGTTACCACTGTGGGTTTTTCTTTCTTTAATGGAAGGGTACCAACATTTTTGTGTATGTATAAACAGTGTGCAGTAATGAAGACATGTTGAAAAAGTAGGAAATTGTAATTGTTTGTGACATACATAATTATAATGTAAATGTGTAAAGAAGAATTTATTTCTGGGTGAGAGCTATTTGATGCTCTGTAGTGCTCAAGCTAATTCACTTTTGTGTATTATCAAGCCTAATGATTTTTGTAGCTCAAAATACCCCTTAAAACAAAGCCACAGTCTGCTGCTGAGAGTCTGTGCTTGTGTGGTGACAGTTGCAGAAACCCTATCTTATGTACGAACAAAGTGAAACAAGGACACAAAGACAGACAGAAACAAGAGAGGTCAGAGTGATTGATAATGGGTAGCTTCTAGCCACCTAGAGATAGCAAAGGACATACAGACACCCAGTTGGATGTCTTTGTATGTTTGTATGGTGATTTAGTGGTTGGCTGCTCAAGATTGTGAAAGCTTACTGTGATGTTTTTGTACTCTCTGCAAAAGGTTATTTCCAACCTACACATGACAAATAGTGCTAAAAATTTTTTAAAGATCAAGTTACATCAATAATTCATAGCAAATTGTTATTTTAAAAATAAAAATATAATACACATACATCATGTCCAGGCAAACATTATTCAGTCTAGCAGTATAATGCCTTCTTTCTTGGGTGTAGATTTGGTTTGAACATTGGGGGTTGAAGTGTTAATAGGTTTGGTTTCTCCATATTGTTTCAAATAAAATTGAAAAAAAGAATAAATCAATAAATAAATCAGCTTTGTTATGTCTGCAGAGTTATGACATAGATACCTATCCCCATACCCCCCAGAAACTATGGCTCTGCCTGCTTTAAATTGTATGATAACAATAGTGTCAATTATGACACATGTTTATTTTGTGGTGGTGTACTGTGTTAAATCAATTAGGTTCACATGTTCACAGAATATGGGATAGATTCTCCCACAATAGTCCTACCATGCAATATTGCTCCTAGTGGTGACTTTTTAGATGCAGGTTGTGGCAGAGATTATTGTCCATATATTTTTTTGGCTGTCATGGTCACAAAACTGCAGAATCACAGTATAACTTTAATGCTATACAGGTACAGATGGTGGCATAAAAAGAATTTCCATGTACAGTGAACCCTTTACAATGTCTTTTTCATAAGCCACTATCATCATATTTGTATAACTACTTTTCTGCTTTTGACACTGGCTGCCTGTCTACTCACAGATAATGTAGAATGGAACATCTGCAGTTTGAGCACTTGACAAATTTGACTTCCAAAGTTCCAAAGCTGACGCAGTTTATTTTCAACATTTGCAACAGATACAAGTTTAATGTTCAATAACATTTTTGCAAACACACAACTGTGATCTCCAACTGGTGGTGGCAGTTGCTAGCAGCTAACATTACTAAGTATAAGTGTAAACTCACTGAGCATTTATTAAGAACAGCTGTATACCTTCAGTACTCATTCATGCAATTCTAATGAGCCAGTCATGTGGCAGCAATGCAGTACATAAAATTTTGCATATACGAGCCAACAGCTTTGGGTACTGCTTACATGAACCACTGGAATGGAGAAAATATGTGATCTCAGTGCCTTGACATTTTGACTGTGACATGATGCTTGGTGCCAGACAGGTATTATATGAGTATTTCTATATCTGCTGATTACCTGGGATTTTTATGCACACCAGTCTCTTGAGTTTACTCATAATTGTGTAATAAAGAAAAAACATCCAATGAGCGATTTTGTGATAAGAGAGGTCAGTGGATGGCCAGATGATTTCAACCTTACAGAAGTGAGACTATCACATACAAAAGACTATTGCTTCAACTAAAGTGAACCACCATTAGACATTTAATACACAATCACCCATAAAATATTATGGAAAAAATATATATTGTTTCTGAACAGAATATTTTTGCAACTCAATCTGTTATAGTTTTAATCAAATCAAATTTTGTCAAGTATCAGTGACCTGAAGAAGTAACACATATTTCTTGTCTACTTCTACTTTAAACCTCAATGACAAAGTGGCACAAGACCCTAAAATAGTCTGGCTATATTAATATTATAACGATTACATATTCTGTCAACTATAAATAGGTCACCCCTCATTCCCTGTACCCAATTATAGTCCAGACAGTGCCTGTCCATTTTTTATTTCTTCTCCTCTTTTACCTCAATTCAGCTCATGTACTGTTTTTTAATAATTAATAATTGCAAATGCCATTATTAATGTGATGTTTCTTTTTTTTTTATACCACGTTAATTAGGAGTATTTGTCTTTTGTTATTGTTATGCTATACTGGAATAGTCATACCTTGTACCTACCTACAAACAGACAAGCAGACAGACTGATAGATACATATTTAATACATCTTAATATTCAGTTATTAAGTTACATATAGGTAACATGTATTAAATATAGCAAATATGGCTAATTAAATTAGAATATAATTTTTTTTATATTTGATTATATTTGATTTGTATTTGATTGTGTATAATTGCACACCTGAATTCCACAATAGGGCAATTCATTCATTCATTCATTCATTCATTCATTCATTTCATTCATTCATTCATTTTCTTTTTTTTTTTGCTTTTCCTGGTCATGGTGGCAAAACAGAACAACAAGCTATCTCCCCAGCTCCTCTTGGGAAATTCCAAAATGTTACTAAGCAAACATATATCCTGTCATGTATCTATATAATTACATAGAATGTTCTAAAATGTTACATGTATTAATCAAATGGGTTGTGAGTTAAAAGCATAATTAATTTGATCATCCTGCTGAATATTTTAAAAAAACATCGGAAAAAATGCTTATTTTGTGCTTTAGTTGTACCATTCCTGATAAAATCCTACTTAGGGTCTCCAAATATTTATCTAAAAACTCTTTTAAAATTGACATTAATTAATTGACTTCAATGACAGAGGGTTTGAATGCCTGTCAGTAAGCACTGTTAAAAGTCTGTTATAGCCATCCACAGGTGATTAGGCTTTAACAGAATTTTTGGCCATGTGAAAAAAAATGTTTATTTAGTAGATATAAGAAATAGTACCCCAAATAGTACCAAAATAGTGTCCCAAGCTCTATGTGTGTACATAATGTAATTAGCCTTAACTACATGCAGTAGTGTAGCTACATGTAACTCTTGTGTTAATAGATTGCAGTGGTTCATAGACTGGTAGGAATTCTCTGGGCATTCAAAATAAAATAGCATGCACTTGTATACAAATTCCCACATACAATATTGTTTGCTATTTAGAAAATATAAAAACTATGCAGATATTTTTTATTCTGAAGGCAAATATTCTGAACATCCAAGTCACAATTGTAGTAAAAATGCCAACATATCAATATCAGGTTTATTATACAGAGATCCAAAGTCATTAAACACTTGCACTTGTATTCAAGTCTCCATGTTGACATGGAAAAGAAGTCATATGACATTTTAAATGATAGTAATAATACTAATTGTTAAATGTAACAGTGACAATAATAAAATGTCACTGTTAAATGTAACAGTGACAATAATAATTATGGCCTAATCAGTAGCTCAGTGTAACTTTAAAATTGACCTCTATTTTGGATTAATAGCATCACTGACATACATGACAAGCCACAGACAAATCTACTTGGCAGAAATTGAGAATAATGTTTTGAGAAACATCTATTATGATTCACTTCACATGGTAAGGAAATGAAGCAGAATAGTGTTTTTGCCATTAACATTTTCTAATTGATGCCTTTATCCTTGAATAAAGCAATGTTGTTTGAAGAACAGAAGCTGATGAGCTTCACTAGTCTTCCTAAGGCAGCTTTATCCAGCCTATCTTTGTACCACCATCAAGAATGAGCCACAGCTTGCAGGGTTTCAAATGCAGCTAATTTGAAAGAACATGGTAGATATGTGGCTTCTGTCTGCACCCTAAACCAGACCAAATTTATGAATGTTACTGAATGAATACAATGCAGGCCAAAATAATAAATGCCGGTATTTTATCTGGTCTCAGGTAATTCAATTAATGATCCATAGATTTTAGCAATGTTTTTGAAAGATTCTGTGCTTTCAATCAACACTTCTGTCTATGGTATATTTCTCTTAATTAGGGCAAACATTCACAGCCCAAATTTAGCTATACATTGCACAAAAATAATTAAATCAGTATGTTAAAATCAGTATGTCACTTTATATGCTTTGTCAAACCAGGCACAATAATGTTTCCCTATGACTTCCCCTCTCAACTCTGTGTGTAGAGGTTTGGTAATATGACAAAAATTACAAGGAGACTGAGGTATCTATAGACTCACACTGGCTTTATCTCCCATAGCAACCCCAGCATTTCAACTGCCTATCTGTTGTTAATGTACAATGTTCTGCTGCTGAAATATTTTAGCCAAGACACCATAATTGTTCAGTTTGGAGAGCACATCTGAATGCATGAAGAGACAAAGACGGTAGGCTAAATTGGTATGCATTTTTGTTCCTACACCATGTTGACTGCAAAATATTAATGAAAAATAATAGGTGGGAAATAAAATATTTCTGTTGCATCATGTTGTTGTGATAACGAACATTATTTTTAGACATTTTGGAATAGAAAGTTCCAGAAAAAGAAAATAAAAAAATAAACTCACCCCCACCACAAACAGATATACACTGATCAGCCATAACATTATGACCACCTGCCTAATATTGTGTTGGTCCCCTTTTTGCTGCCGAAACAGCCCTGACCCATCGAGGCATGTCCTCCACTAGATCCCTGAAGGTGTGCTGTGGTATCTGGCACCAAGATGTTAGCAGGAGGATTTTTTAAGTCCTGTAAGCTGCGAGGTGGGGCCTCCATGGATTAGACTTGTTTGTCCAGCACATCCCACAGATGCTCAATTGGATTGAAATCTGGGGAATTTGGAGGCTAAGTCAACACCTCAAACTCGTTGCTATGCTCATCAAACCATTCCTGAGCCATTTTTGCTTTGTGGCACGGCACATTGTCCTGCTGAAAGAGGCCACAGCCATCAGGGAATACCATTTCCATGAATGGGTGTACATGGTCTGCAGCAATGCTTAGGTAGGTGCTACGTGTCAAAGTAACATCCACATGGATGACAGGACCCAAGGTTTCGCAGCAGGAGATTTGCCCAAAGCATGACACTGCCTCCACTTGCTTACCTTCTTCCCATAGTGTACCATAGTGTTATGTGTTCCCCTGGTAAGCGACGCACATTCACCCAGCCATTCAGGTGATTTAAAAAAAAAAAAACGTGATTCATCAGACCAGGCCACTTTCTTCCATTGCTCCGTGGTCCAGTTCTAATGCTCACATGCCCATTGTTGGCACTTTTGGCGGTGCACAAAGGGTCAGCATGGGCAACCTAACTGGTCTGCGGCTATGTAGCTCCATACACAACAAACTGCAATGCACTGTGTATTCTGACACCTTTCTATCAGAATCAGCATTAACTTTTTTAGAAATCTGAGCAACAGTAGCTTGTCTGTTGGATTGGATCACACGGGCCAACCTTCTCTGACCACGTGAGCCTTGGCCGCCCATGACCCTGTTGCCGGTTCACCACTGTTCCTTCCTTGGACCACTTTTGATAGATACTGACCACTGCAGACTGGAAATACCCAACAAGAGCTGCAGTTTTGCCAGCCATCACAATTTGGCCCTTCGATGAACATACTCAAATGTCACATTTGTGACATGCTTGACACCACTTGTGTACCTTGCCGTGAATGCCCAGCCAATAAAAATGAATAGCAGAAAATTGGGCTGATAGCACAAATTAGGCTGGATTTGTTGACAATCCATTACTCTCACTTGGTCAAAAGCATGACTCAGGGTCTTGTTGATTTGTATTGTTGCATGACTGCTCATTGCCCAAAGGCAAAGCAAAGGAAATCAAAACATTTCTCTTACTAATGCCTGAAACCCTTCCCAGATTGTCCCAAGAATTAGTGGATGGGTAAGGCAAGCCAATGACTTACCACCAGCTCAACTTTAGGGTTTTGAGGATGTACCTTGGTCTCATGGAGCTAGACCCATTCTGTTGTTCCTGTCAGTGGTCAACCAATGAATTGCTCCCATACCACCAGCTAGATGTACCTTGCTTCTCTGCCATCAACCACTATTGAGCTGCTGTACAAAGGCGAACTGGCAGCTGACCTTTTGAAGCTACATCTACAGGACCACCATCTTGATGCTTGAATACTCCAGCTGTGTTTGTGGTGGAAGCTGTTGTGTACAAGCAGGACTTCTCCTAATATTAAGGAGAGGAATCACACAGACCTTTTATCCATTCCCACTTAGTTGCTGCACACTCAAACAAAGGCCTCTGTATTGTCCATGGAGACTGACTTTGTGAGCATCATCTGTGGATTGGTGGCAGGGGATATAGCTGGAGATGTGGTGGGAATTTGGCTTCTGGAGTGCGTGCTGATTCTCAGCCTGTTCCTATATTCAATTCAATTCAATTCAATTCAATTCATTCATTCATTCATTGTCTACGGCTTATCCGAACTATACTCGGGTCACGGGGAGCCTGTGCCTATCTCAGGCGTCATTGGGCATCAAGGCAGGATACACCCTGGATGGAGTGCCAACCCATCTCAGGGCGCACACATACACTCTCATTCACTCACACAATCACACACTACGGACAATTTAGAGATGCCAATCAACCTACCACACATGTTTTTGGACTGGGGGAGGAAACCGGAGTACCTGGAGGAAACCCCCAAAGCACGGGGAGAACATGCAAACTCCACACACACATGGCGGAGGCGGGAATCGAACCGTGCCCCCTCAATTCAATTCAATTCAATTTATTTGTATAACACTTTTAACAATGGACATTGTCTCAAAGCAGTTTTACAGAAGTATAGAAACAGAGAAGGAAAAAAATTATAAAGTTAAAGTTAAGTAGCTATTTTATCCCTATTTTACATTACATGAGGGCACCACTGCTCCTCCTGGCACTTGAAATTCTGTTTGTTGGAAGATGACAAGATGATTTTGTTGGGATCTAGTGGGGAGGCTTTTATGATGGTGGCTAAGTCTTCCTAGATCTTGGGTTTTGGTACCAGTGTAGCATCCTGGTGTGTGAGGGTGCATAGGAAGACTCAGGAGTCAGGCAGAATTTTTGCAGAACTGCTGCTTTGCATTTATTCAGTCTGTGCTTTTCAGTATACTTTCAAAAACAAAAAAAGGACAAATCAGCAGAAGAGGGTCTGTCACAGATATTTGCTCTGCCAAGTTCACAGTTCAAGTTCAGGCTTCACAGCATGTGTGTGTAGCATGCTCCACCAGCTATGGCTCTCCTTTGTTACGGCATTCTTCAATAACAGGATTTTAATAAACAACTGATATGATAACTTCACATTTATGATTGTGGTATATGTATTTGTAAACAGTCAGTGGGTTTGGTGATATTCAATTCAGTGTAATAAATTAATTTTTTACTGTCATTTTCTTTCTCTCTTAGAGACAGAGGGACGGAAATTGAAGGGCATCCAGAGGAGCACAGAGACAGGATTAGCTGTGGAGATGCCCAGTCGCACGGTTCGCCAGGCCAGCCATGAATCTATAGAAGACAGTATGAACAGCTATGGATCTGAAGGAAAGTGAGTATTACTTCACATCTCACAAATCATGTTTTTGTGGGTCATATCCAAGCTGTTTGCTGCAGTCTTTTAAGATAATACTACAGTATACAATATAATTACACAATTAATTTCTCTAGTGTTGAGAGTTCTGATTTGGGCAAATTGTAACAAATATGTCCATGGACCGTAGTGTTTGCCATATGTTTATACTATGGTCTATAGTATATATATATAGTATATATAATAATATACAGTATATATATAGTATATATAATAATATACAGTATATATATATAGTATCTCTTCACCACTGTCACTGCAGAAAGAATACCCATTTTAAAACACAAGTGTAACATATTTAATTCTAAAATGTATTTTTTTTAAACCTGGTATTCCTTTTGAAATTTTACATTTTTTCCAACCACAGCATTAGGGTCACAGCTGTATTACATTTATATAAATTCTAAAATATTCCTAATGGCATAGCAGAGGTTTGAAAGATGAATATGCAAAATTGAAACATACACCAAAACCCATATACAGTATGTACATAAACATATCTATAAATGATTGGTAATTGTTACTTAATCTCTTATAGAAACTAGTTAAGAGTGGAGCTATAAAATGTATATGAAATATATATATAATATAATATTTTAATATATTCATCTCCTGTATTCAATGTATTATGGAATTTTCTGGCAATCATTCTAGGAATGATTCAATGTCTTTCCCAACTCAAAAATGTTATTTACTGTTGACAGCAATAACCATCTAATAATATTTACTTACTACTTATTGCATATTTACTTTAGTTTTTGAGTTTGAATATTTCAGAAAGATCAGAAATGTTCACCTGCTATGCTGTCAGAAACATCTATAAAACTGGACATTTCTGAGGACTTGCACAAATGATATGTTAAATAACTGAAGCAGCCATGTTAGTAGTTAAAAGCAAATATAAATCAGCTCCTTACTCCCTAATTTTAACAAATTTTCACATGTGGAAATCCATTATGCACCATTTGGGCAGCCCCCCAACTAGCAATTGCAACCCCCCCACTTCATTATTTATACCATGATCAACTGAAACATATGTAGAAATAATCTATTTTGTAACATTATTGGTGTTACAAGTTGATTTGATTGATTTTGTTATAATAAATCAAATAAATATACTAAAAGCCACACCTTCATTTGGTAATGCCCAACCACTGCCTCATAACACATAGCCTGGGTTTGATTCCTGGGCAGGGTGCTAACCCAGCCACTGAAGTGTTAACTCTCAGTGCCAGTCCCAAACCCGGATTAAATGAAAGGGTTGTGTGTGGAAGGGCATCTAGCTTAAAACCTGTGCCAAATTGAAACATGTGGACTAAAATGATCTGCTCTGGCAACCCCAAACTGGGAGCAGCCAAAAGGACAACAACAACAAGTCAATAATCACACCAAGGTCTTTTACTGCTGCATATGAAACGGAAACACCATCCAGAGTTACTAAGTAGCCAGAAAGCTTACTTCTATTTGCTTGGTCCTAGTACAAGCAATTCTAATTTGTCAGAATTAAGTAGGAGGAATAATAAGCATCCACTGTTTGTACTTTATACATTCTTCAACTTTATTAAGCTGGTGCCTCTCATCTGACTTTGCTGAAACATATAACTATGTGTCATTAACATAACAGTGGAAGCTAATATATTATATTAACTTCCACTAAATTTATATTAGTTGGCTCTGTACAGTATCTGACATTCTGAGACAATGTGAAGCCTTGGCAGAATTTACACATCCAGTATGAACATACTCATAAGGACTCTAGGTGACTCACCCCTCTACACTACAATTTTTTTTATTACTCTTAAATTTCCACCTTTTATCCACTTGTGTTGATCCCAGTTTTAGAGTTGTACTGAGAAGAGCTGGCAAAATATGTTTTCACATGTTTCCTTGCCTGCATGGCATGTTAAAACCTTGCAATAAATAATGTGTAGTGTTAATGAGTTACAGTGTGCATTCGTTTGAAATAGTATCATGCCCTACAACCATTTGAAATGCTTGTAGATAGATAGATAGATAGATAGATAGATGATAGTTAAACCAAATACCATGCGAAAGATTTCCCTTTGAAAACCCCTGCCCACACACACACACACATCACACACACATATAGTTTTTGTCAAAGTTTTTTTATTTAGTTTATATATATATATATATATATATATATATATATATATATATATATATATATATATAGTTCAGTTTTATATATATATATATATATATATATATGGGGGCATGGTGGCTTGGTGGTTAGCACGTTTTCCTCACATCTCCAGGTTTGGGGGTTTGATTCCTGCCTCCGCCATGTGTGTGTGGAGTTTGCATGTTCTCCCCGTGCCTCAAGGGTTTCCTCCGGGTACTCCGGTTTCCTCCCCCGGTCCAAAGACATCAAACTTTTTTCGTAAATGAGATTTACACTCCATCCAGGGTGTATCCTGCCTTGATGCCCAATGACGCCTGAGGCACAGGCTCCCGTGACCCGAGAATAGATCAGGGTAAGCAGTAGACAATGAATGTATATATATATTTTTTATTTATTTATTTTACAGAGATGACAAAACAGAAATTATATTAGCTGTCTAAAAATGATAGAACCATGTTATATTTATTTTATCAGGGCATAATTAAAAAAAGTAAAACAAAAAAATTTGCCATAGCAAAATAAATAAATAAATAAAAATGTAAGTAAACATGGAGTGGACAGAAGTTAATCCAGGGAAAGAGTGATGGTGTAGAGGCAATGCAGGGTTAAACTATAAACTATAAACTGTAAAAAACAAAGGATTTGTTGTGCTGAACATAAAATATAAATAATAAAAAAATGAATGTGACCCCTAGAGGTGAAACTATGTAAATTACTTGATATAGTTATAGCATCTGTAACTCAATGAGAATGGCACTGCATGCTGACCGCATTACCTCTGTTGCAACCACCAGAGCAGACCGAAGGTTGGTAGGATTTACATCACTGGTGTAAGCAGTGTGTTCTTTAGCGGGTTATCTTGAATTTATTTTCTTCTGGTAAGGTAGGATCCTGATTGTGTGTACTATCTGCTTAACTCAGTTGGTTTTACAGTTGTGTTATTTGAATTGTGTATTTTATAGCATTGTTGGTCCTATAGTGTTGGTCCATGCTTATTAGTTCTCTCAGATGATTAATCAAGAGTAATTTCAGTCTCCCTTAAGTTGTGAATTGTGCACAGGGCATGCTAATTTATATTGAAGGTTCTGCTGTAGCAGTTTGAAGGTAATTCTGCTATGACCTGTAGTACATTTTAAATAGTGGGTGTCTAAACTAGTACTGTTCTTACTCTGTTGCATTATTAAATCATATTTAAAACTCACTTTGGCTAGACATGTGCCTTAAATCCATCTTTGTAGTCACCTCTCATGCAGGTACTCAGAGCAGAGGTCACATTTCCAGTAACCTCATCAACCCTTCTCTGTTGTCTCAATCTCAAACAGCAGTGGTAGATGGGCTCTGTAATTTCCAGTCTGCTGTAAATGTCCCATCACTCCTTCAATTTTCTCACCCTAACTGAGACCTGAACCCTCTGACAGTCCTTGGTGATTTCTCTCACCTTCTCTCTTCTGAATTCCATCTCATTGCCATTCAACAGCTGCCCTCACTCACACAAGGGAGAAAATGTCCTGGATCTGGTTTTCATTTGTCCTTCCCCAGCTACAGGCATGACTGCTACTTTACTTCACTGATCATCACCTGGTATCCTTTACTATCACTTTCCTTATCCTACCTAAAACCAATTTCCAACATCTCTGTCTTACTTGTCGAAACATCCACACTATCTCCCCTTCCTCTGTAGCTCCCTGCACTCTTTCATTACTTCCTGACCCTTCCTGACTTCTTTTCCTCCCTACCCTTGAACTTAGCCACAGACACTTTCCTCTCCTCTCTTTCCTCAACCAGAGGACCTCCTCTGCCCTCTGCCTACTAAACCCAGAAATATTTCTTGTCCTCTTCTTTGGCTGTAAGAAATTAGATAGAGCTAAGATCAGCAGGGAGAAAGTGGAAATAATCAAAACCCAACACAGATCTTGCCTCTTACTATGCGCTCCTGTCCAAATTCTCTTCGGACATGACTTTTGTTAAGACTGCCTTCTACAAAGAAAAGATCTCTGCAAGCTCCACAACATCTTTTCTTTACTACTCAACCCCCTGGCTCCACCTGCTTCATCCTCCCTGACTGCTAAAGACTTTGCCTCCTTTTACAATGAGAAGATTGAGAAAATCTGCCAGACCTATACATCTGCCCTGACTACACCTTCATTACACAGCCAGTATTCCCCTACTCCTTCATTGTTACATTTTTCAACTGTAGCAGCAGAAGAGATTTTACAAGTCATCCAGTCTTGCAATCCTACCATTGACCACTGGATCCAATCCCTTCCTCTATGCTCCACAATCATCAATGGATCCATAGCATCTGGTTATGTACCACCTACCTTTTAAAGAGTAAAAGTTATTCACAAGAAACCTGCTCTGGGTCCCTAAAATATTAGCAACTACAGACCGGTATCACTTCTCTTTTTTTTCTAAAATTCTTGAATGCATTGTTTATAATCAACTGTCTTCAATCAGCCAATCTGTCATCTCTCGCAGAACAAGCTCCAAAATCCCAACTAGTCTGGCTTCAAAGCAGTACATTCCACAGAAACTATCCTTTTGGCTGTCACTAAGAAATTACATACTGCTATATCAGCCAATCTGTCATCTGTTCTCATCCTACTCAACCTTTCAGCAGCATTTGACACTGTAGACCATAAGACTATCTTGTACACCCTCAGCAGTCTTGGTATTTGTAGCGCAGAATGGGAATGGTTTGCTTCCTACTGTGAAGATCACTCATATCAGGAAACATGCAGGGGCTCAACATCTGCTCCATGCAGACTCTCCACTGGTGTCCCACAAGGCTCAGTATTTGGTCCTCTACTTTTCTCCCACTATAATTACTCTTTTGGTGAAGTTATATACTCACATGTGTTCGCTTACCACTGCTATGTTGATGATACTCAACTTATCTTCTCCTTCCTTTCCTCAGATACCACGGCTGTCCCTGCAAAATTCTCTGATATCCCTTTCAGCCACTGCTCACAACCTTGGGGGAACCATGGACAATGAACTGTCCTATGTTGCTAACATGATAAAATCATGTTTCTTCTCTACAACATCAGAAGGATTTTTATCCACACAGGCCACTCAGGTGCTTGTTCAATCTCTTGTCATTTCAAGACCAGACTACTGCAACTCTCTGCTGGCAGGTTTACCTCTGAATGCAGTTTGTCCTCTGCAAACGCTCCAAAATGCAACTGCATGACTTGTTTTCAACCTGCCTAAGTTCTCACACACCATCCCACTGCCGCATTCCCTCCATTGGCTTCTGGTAGCTGCACACATTAGATTCAAAACACTGATGCTTGCCTACAAAGTGAAAAATGCACCACCTCCCTCTTACCTCAAAGCTCTTATCACTCCTCGTGTGCTCTTATCACTCCTTGTGTGCACCACACTCCCTTCAATCTACTAGCACTGCTCGACTGGTCTCACCATCTCTCAGAGTACAAGGTAGGTCTATATATATGCCATAAGTGTAATGTAAATGCAGTTGACATAGATCCTACAAGCCTGGACTGGACATAATAGATAGAACCTTTTTGAAACAAAAATACATGAGGTAGAGGAAAGAAGGCTTGCAAGATGACCAGGATGGTTTCAGAAAGCACTTTCAGTATGTAGTCCAGACTAGGTGCAGAACAGCTTTGACCATGCCAGGAGCAAAGGCTAAGCAGGAGGAGTCTACTGACAGTGCCTGTAGATCTTCTACTCTTTGGAGTGAAGTTAATGCTAGTAGAAGACAACTTTCAGAGTGAGTAAGGTCTCAAAAGATGACTCAGATAACCCTTCCAGGACCACTAAATGTTCCTATGGCCTGCAGGCTTTAACTGTCTGGCACCATGCAAAAAGTAAGAAAACAGGGGATGCCTTTAAATGGAAGCTCCAACAATGGGTATGTGGCTAGTGGAAACAGCAGCCAGATATTAATACTAATCCTGATGAGTGCTGAGAACAGGCTAACATTTTAGGACATATTTTTTCTTAGTGGAGGGAGCTCTAGAGTTCAATATAGTCTCCATGACCTCATGTGAGAGACCAGAATCTAAGAGCTGGTGCCCTAAGGGGCCAGACCCAAAGATTTCACGTTTCTGGCCAGGTGTGAATGATGGCCCCCTGCCCCTGAGATAGAAGGTCCCTCTGGAGTGGTGTTCTTCCAAGGAGTGGTGTTGAGTAGGAATATTAGGTCTGAGAACCAGACTTTTGCAGGCCAGCATGGAGTCACTAATAGTAGTTAGACTTGGTCCTGGTGTGCCCTGGCTAGAACTCCTGGCAACAGAGCTATTGGGGGAAAATCATACAGATGGAGCCTTGGCCATGTATGCAGTGTGGCATGAGGGTGATCCATAGTGGACAGTGGGTTGACTTATCAGAGGTGAACAAGTCCACTTCCACTTGGCCATACCTCTGCCATATGGCCAGCACAACCATAGGGTGAAGGCACCACTGTATGTATGTACACTGAATGCAAACTGTCTCAATGAGAGCAGCTCGGATTCTGCCCAGAGTAGGGTCTGCTTTGCCAACTGAAGAGGGGGAGTGAATGCAGACCACCATGGCAGTTGATCTATCACAGTGGTGTTGTCTATGCAGACCAGCATGTAGTAACGCTTGAGTTATAGGAGAAAGTTTTTCAGAGCCAGAAACACATGCCTCATATCAAGGCAGTTTATGTGTCACAAGAGATGATGGACCATGTGCCGTGGGTGGGGCAGCCATCGAGAACTGCACCCCAGCCCATGAGCAAGGCATCTGTTGAGAGAGTCTTGCAATGGCAGACTGCCCCAAGAGTGAGACCCAAGGTGAGAAACAGGGGTCGTTTCCACAGAAAAGGGTACAAAGCCTGTGGCATGTAACCCTTATAACCCTGAGTGGCTGAGTGTGGGGAGAAAGCCCCTGCTCTTGAGCCAGAACTGGAACAGTGAAGTAGACCCTAAGATTGGCTGCTGCTACCATGAGACCTAATAACCCCTGTGCTTGGAGGGGAGATCTAAGGCCCAAGCACCAGATATGGGCAAGCAAGACATCCCAAATTCTCACTGCCAGTCCCCTTGACTGGGCTAAAATGAAACAATCATCAATATAATTTAGCACACTGAAGCCCCAGAGTAGCAAAGGAGCCAGGAGGAATGTCCAAGCACTTGGTGAAGGTGTGTAGAAATGAAGCTAGATGAAATGGAAGAACTCAATATTGGGTATTACCCCCAAAAGTGAACATAAGAAAATTCCTGTGTTTTTACTCTTTTCTATGGTGTTCAGGACCCATAGAAATACATCTGGCAGAAATTTCCATGCTGCCAGATGATCTTAGAGAAGCCGCAGGATGCTTCTGCTTCTCAAGGTACCAGGGTTGTCAGACGGTCACCATGGGAACTGTTCTTGTGCGCCTAAGCCCTCAGGCATCAGGCCTTATTTTTAGTTGTCCTGGAAAAAATGACAGCCCTCAGGTCAGCCTTCCCCACATGCAGCTGCCACTGTGTGCACTGGCTGGCCTCCCTATCCTAATGGAGGGGCACCAGCAGCAGTACTCTCCTTCTCTATGGGAGCTAGTCTGTGGCCTTCGGCAACTATTAGATGCTTCCACACTGGGCGCAGTGAGAAATTATCTCCTTGAACACTGCTGACTGATGTTTTGCCTTCTGATACTTGTCAATGACGGAACTAATGGCATCACCAAACAGTCCCTGAGGGAAAATTGGGGCATCCAGTAGAAATGCCTTGTCTTTTCCTCAGTAGATGTGGGACCTAAACCACAGCACTAGCAGGCACGTGACTTGAAATTGAAGATAGATGGGAAGTGAGTTCTCTAAGAGAGAACCTCTTGCCATGAACACAGCCAGCTCCCTCCAAAGCTGACTGTGCATGCTCTGCCCTCAAACAAAAGA
The DNA here is from genome assembly GCA_033459395.1 of Hemibagrus guttatus. Lineage (NCBI taxonomy): Eukaryota > Metazoa > Chordata > Actinopteri > Siluriformes > Bagridae > Hemibagrus > Hemibagrus guttatus. Next base: position 25,506,244 of record JAUCMX010000001.1, read on the forward strand.
GTGTGCAAGTTGTCATCTGTAATATTTAATTATCAAATTATTTGTTGGCCACAGTAGGGAAGCAACAAAATCACAATGAATATTAAGAGACAAACAACAAAAAAGACAGACAACCAATTTTCTGAAGACCTGGGGATATGTGACACAGATGCCCTTTTTTGGTCTTGTTGGCACACACTGCTACCTCACCTGACCCCCTTTTGCACGGGCTTCAGACATTGGCTCCATGAGGGTTGTTCCCATAGCGTCAAGCCATGATTGAGTGTTGAGTTCCCTCGAAAGGGAACGGCTCTTTCCATGTCTATAACCATAGCTTGCCAAAAACATTTTCAGTTTTCAGTCCATAAGGTATTTCCCTAGTCATATCATACAACTTCACTGACAAATCACTAATATTTTTGTGCATTCTGTATAAATAATCAGTCAAGTCAAAAAGGCCTGGGCAGCATTCAGGACCAGCAAATGTGCATGTTTCCCCTTGTGCAGAAATAAAATATATGTTGCTCTGTTCTGCAGTATCATGAATTTGTGTGAGGCTACAGCATTGGAGATGTTGTCATTTGCAAAGACTGTATCATTAGCCAGTTTACCTATTGTGTTAGATAAACTTATAAACTTCTTAAACATCTAGAGCCTCCATAACACTGTATCTTGAAATCTAAGAGTTTTTGACCACCAGGTTTGAGCACAAGTGAGACCTGGAATGCAGCTATCCTCTCTGTTACCATGAGGGATTCAAGCATGTAAATGTGGAGAATCATAAATTCATGTTTTCTGTGATTACTGCATAGACAATGGTGCATCTGCCTCAAACCTTAACTGTTCACTGAAAATGAGATTGTGAACTATATGGCCAAGGGTTAGGTTTGCTTCTCCCAAAAGCTTTGTAGAATCTTTTGTCAGGCGTATTCTTGTACATATCTGGGGCATTGGTGGCTCAGTGGTAGGTTTCTTACCTATCATGCGGAAGGCCCAGGTTCAATTCCCAGACAATGCCTCAACCCCAGCCACTGGATGCAGTGCTGGTCCCAAGCCCGGAAAAATGGGAGGGTTGTGTCAGGAAGGGCATCCGGTGTAAAACATTTGCCAAGTTGTTGTGCAGACCAGTTGGTCCGCTGTGGCGACCCTGAACAGGGAGCAGCCGAAAGCATTCTTGTACATATCTGTGTAGATATCCGTGATGATGCTTCACATCCAGATGTTGGTGAAGAGGTTGGAGCTACGAGCTTGTAACCATCATGCACTCTGGTCTGCAATGCAAAAAAAAAGCAGAGCAGTATTCATATTTGTGATTTTCATGCTTTATGATTTTATATTTATGCTGTACATTATTGTATTGTATAGCATTTGGTGTCCTGCAAGTGACAAGAAAATTGGAGATCCACTGACACAGATATGGGCTGAGTCCCAGGTGCTCCAGCTGGTGGTGAGTGTGGAGGAAATTATAGTGTTAAATGCTGAACTGTAGTCGACAAAGAGCATTTTTACATAATTCCCTTTTCTAGTGTCCAGGTAAGTGAGTAATGTATGCAGGAGGTGAGAAATGGCATCATCTGTTGAGCGGTTTGGGCGGTAAGCAAACTGTAGTGGATCTAGTGTGTCAGGTAGTGAAGAGATGATGAAGTCTCTGACCAGCTCCAAGCACTTCATCACTACTGAGGTCAGGGCTACAGGGCGGTAATTGTTGAGGGAAGCAGGATGGGGTTTCTTTGGGACAGGAACATTGATGGACTCTTTGAAGCATTTGGGGATTATGGACTAGGTTAAGGAGAGATTGAATATTTCTGTGAACATGGGTGCTAGCTGGTCAGCACAGGCTCTGAGGACTCGACCTGAGACACTGCTTTCCAAACATTGTATGACACGGTCTTGTACAAGTCCATGTCACCCGATGCAAGTCCCACATTATAGGCAGCGGCACGAGATCGCAGAGCATCACAGATGGTCTTATCCACCCACGGCTTCTGATTGGGAAATGTTCTGATGGTCATTTTTTTGCACAGTATCATCCGCTAGTTTCCCAATGAATCCCACAACCACTTCCATAAACACGTTGATATCATCAGAGCTGCGCCGGAACATGTCCCAGACTGCGTCATCGAGTGCGTCCTGTAGAGCGGCCACCGATTGGTCCGTCCAGCACACGACCTCCCTCTGAGCCGGAAGTTCCTGCTTGAGCCTTTTATATTTTGGCATGAGGAAGATGGTGGCGTGGTCAGATTTCCCAAATGGGGAGCGAGATTGTGCCTTGTAGCCATCTTTGATTGTTGTGTAACAATCGTCCAGTGTCCTTTCACCCCTGGTGGGGCAGGTGATGTGCTGATAAAGTCCACTGCCACAGCGTCCCGGGTGTTGTGTCTGGGGTTGTGTGAGTGCCTCATGCTGCTCGCATAAGGCAGTGTCCATGGCCGCTTGTGGTGGAATATAAACAGCGCCGATGACCGATATAAACTCCAGAGGAAGGTAAAAAGAACATTTGATAGTCAATAGTTCTAGATTGGGTGTACAGGAGCATGTGAGAGGAACAACGCTCACCCTGTTGCACCAGCTACTGTTCATCATTAAACACACACCACCTCCCCTTGACTTCCCCAATTCTAGTGTTCTGTCCATGCAGTAAACTGAGAAGAACTTGGCCGGCTGGATGGCATGGTCCAGCACCACTGGGTTCAGCCAGGTCTCTGTGAATCAGAGGAGACTGCAGTCCTGAATATCTCTCTAGAACTTTACCCTGGCCCTGAGGTCATCGAGCTTGTTTTCCAGCGACTGGACATTGGCGAGCAGGATGCTAGGTAGAGGTGTGCGGTGTGCACGGGCTCTCAGCCTGTTCCTGACGCCGGCTCGTTTCCTCTGGGGCCACCGCTTTGGGTCGCATCCTTTGTTCTCTCTCAGGATCTCACATGGCCAGCTTGGATCCAGGGTTAAAAACGTTGAATTGTGAGTATGTTGTATACCAATAGAAATAAGACCTGAGTATCTCTGTCATACCTAATGTACTCATTTGTGAAGAATTTACCAGTTTAAAGTTACTGGAAGTTAACTTAAAAAACAAAAACAAAGCAAAAGAGGTCGGAGCAGTCGTGACGGCAGCTGACCTCAACGGCGCCATATTGGATACTTATCTACTAGATTCCAAAAGTGCCTAAGTGAGGATGGGGTATGTGCTGCAGCTATAGCTGTTGCTGTTAGCATCCTTGGTCTGTTTGGATGTGACATAGTTTAGCTGTTTTTGTTTCTACAGCTACGAAAGCTGGGTGATTTTAAGTTGCTGCTGGGCCAGATGTAGTTTTACTCAGGATACTGTACTCCCACCCTTCCAATGGCACAAATTTTGTTGGGTTGGCTGTGAGTTTCATCCTTCTTGTGAGCTGTCTGACTAATGCCCCCACTCCTTCAAGTGGCAAAAGTCCTGGAAATGCTGGGGGGCAGATATGGGGGAGGGGGAGGGTAAGCCTGGTGTTGGAGAGCTGTTTTCGGGGCTTGCCAGCCCCAGATACACCACCAAGTGGTTCTTTGCCAGCTGAACTGTGTCATCTAGTGTCACTGGATGGTAGCACTGCACCCATCCCTGCAGGAAATCTGGCTGAACTAAGCTCAAGTCCACCTGCTGGTCCACTGCCTGGGTTTGGAGCAGGGTCTGGATGCACTTTACAAAGATCCTTCAGGCTGGTGGTCAAGGGTCATCAAGTGCGGCCTCATTGTTTTCATGTTGTTGTTTAAAGTTACCGTTGATCTCTAAAATCCATGAAATATGAAGAAACACAGATATACCTGTTAACAAATTGGTGCCTCCGGGGGTTCAGAGTCCAGACACAAATGGAGGGGTAGCATAACAAACTGGGGATTTAACAGAACAACAAACACATACAAAACACTGGTGAAAAGCTAGATATCTGAAATACAAAAATAACAAACAAAAAAACCAAACCATGAAAACAGGAGACAAAAATACAAGAGGCAAAAGACAAGGACTCAGCAAAACACAAGACAGCAGGTATATATAGGGAGGGTAATCAAACTGACATGAACAGCAGGTGTGCAGAGGTGGGAAGGAATTAAGTGTAGAGTGGGGAAAACACATGTCAGCACAGAACATAAACAAAAACACATGGCACAAGACAAACATACTGCCAGAACGCCCCCTTATGTTCCGGCAGGGAATTTTTCCCTGACATAACCCTGACAATGCCTTTAAAAGATGTACATGAACTTAAATGTAAACTGTGTATTTTAGTGAAGTTTACAGAAAAAAGGATAACTGCAAACAGATGGCTCTCGGGTTCCAAAATGAGATTTTTTAGGTTTTGTAAGGTATGCTCTTTTTATCTGTATTAGATACACAATTAAGCTTATACATAATACAAAAAGAAATTATTTACAGCATATTGCAAACAACATGTTACAGGAGACATTGATTCAAGCCAATTACATTCAATAATAGCCATTTGCAGAAATTAAAACAATCTAGCTGACTGGCTGAACGCTTGCTAAAAGGCAGCTAGCTGACTTATTTAGCAGTTTGTTAAAGACAGAGGACCACATAAAACTAGAAACAACTAAAAGAGAGCACAGGGACACTGAACAAATGTTGCAAACAATGCAGGACAAGTTTGCAGATTGTTGTTATTATTCCAAAACAATTTGAGTTTCATATTTGCAAAACACGTTGCTGAACATTACGGTTGGTCATTTTTCATGAAAAACACTTGTATTTAGTGACTTAGTGAATAGTGAATAGATCTTGCTAAAATGGTGTAAGAATAGAAACTCAGAGTTTTACTTCCCATAAGCTGGACATTTATTCACATCCGAGACAAAATCCAATAATCATAAATGTAAAGCAGGCATAGGTGCAAATAAATACAGAGCAATCAGTTAAAAGGGCAAATTCAAAGAAAAACAAATGGAAGTATTGATAATTTTAGGCACTAGACTACTGAATTAACTTTTCTTTACACTTTCAAACAACCTATGACTCATGTTTTTAACAAGGTGGTAATTACCACACTATCTGCTATCTGTCTATCTGTCAGTTGTATATGTGCCAGTTTCCACTTTATCTCATTAACTCTCATCCATTTGTCAACGTCAGGTACTTGAGATGGTTCTTCTGTCTATGATGACAGTCAAGGAATATTCCACCAATGAGAGATAGCAGCTCCAGTCTTGTTGGTTCTGAATGCAGCAACACCATAAAAAAAACATCTTATTTTTCTTGGCTTAACCGCTCAAATTGCCCAGAGGACAGGTTGATGTTCATATTGAGTTGCTGACAGAATGCTCTCTATACATGTGATGTAAACTGAACTCCTGTACCAAATAAAAAGTGTTCTGGAATTCTGTAGTGTAATTATGACACTGGAAATGACTTAGCCATGGACAGCTTGAACAGAAGGACAGGTTTGCATGTAGATGTACTAAAAGCATGGTGAAGCCCATTAAGGCATGCAGATTACTGATAAAGTCTACAGATATCAGTGACCATTAACAATGAGCAATTGAAAGAGGTTCAAGCAGGCCAGTAGATAAATGTCTGATAATATCATGCACAGACTTGACAAGCTTTGACACTGGGTAACTCATCTCATGAGGGAAAGCTATTAGAATTTCCTGTATACTCTTTAAAAAGGTTTTTGTAGGCAGTCATACTGTTGGAGATTGTCCCTCTCTCTGAGCCCCCATGATGTCTCTGTCTTTGTCAAGTAGAGATTATTTGGTATGCTCTATGCCAAATTATATAGATTGATCAATTTATGATTGAAGACAACATACAGTGTATGCAGAGTACAAGCTGGGACTCCGAAATACTAGATATGACAGCATAACAGCAGGGTGCCCAGGGACATAAAGTGATAAGGCACTCTATTGTCAACCAAACTTAGTGAATGCATAGGGGGACAGCATCCAAACATCCCACTCCATGAAAACACTCTATGCTTCTAAGATGCTTCAGATCTGCTAAAAAAATAATTAATAAAAGGCTTGACTAAACAGTCTTTTCAGTTTAGACTTAAATACTTAGTCTTGAACACTAATTGGAAAGCTGTTCCACATTACAGTCCTTTGTAAGTGAAAGCTCTGCCCCCTTGCCAAAGCCTATTCATGGCATCAACAAAGAATCTGTATCTTTTGATCAAATTTGGTGTGGCGGATCATCAAAGACCAGAAGTTCACTTGAGTACTGTGGTGTGAGAGCATTCAGCACTTCAATGGTCAATAGTAGTATTCTATAATCTATGCAGAATTTAATTGGGAGCCACAGCAGTGTGTAGTGAAAGTCTGGAGAAAATAGCACACTAGTAGGCACAGGCAAAAGTAAAAAAGTTACAATTTATTCTACTGCTGCACAACAGAACCCAGTGCTTTTTTGGGAAACAGCAAAGAGTGAGGGTCCTCATTGTCTTTTGCTCTGAGCCTTTATAGACATGTTTTTAACACATAGACAGAGGAAAAAAATAGCTCCAAGACAACATTGACATTCATTGGCTATATTGCAAAGCCTGACTAAGCAAGGTGCATCCTTGAGTCTTGCAAACTTACCAAAGCCTGACTAAACAGGTTAGTCCTTGAGTCTTGCCACCTCGCCTCTAAAGGGGAAAAAAATTTCCTGAAGGTGTAAATGAACTTCTCCTTTTAAAATATTTCCATTGCAAGTGTGATTAAGATTTGGTGATGTGGTCACGTCTTCTGGTTTTAGTAGGGACTCTGACTGTTGCAGTGTGGAGCTTGTTTATCAGAATGCTTACTCCTAGCTACATGGGGTCTTAGTACAGGCACATATGTCCTGCTAGAATTAAGAAAATGGACATAATAAAAATAATACAAATATAAGCATTGAGTGTTTAATGTCCTTTACACATTCCTCAATTTTATTAAACTGATGTCTCTCATCTGGCTTTGCTGAAAGATACAACTGTGTGTCATCAGCATAATAGTGAAAGCTAATTCCATGCTTAATAATTATTATACCCAGAGGTAGCATATATACAGAAAAAGCAGTGGGGGTGCCTTATGATGCATAATGAAGTCACTATTTACATCTACAAATGGATAATGATCAGTCAGATAAGCCAGGAGCAAGGAGAGGGAGAGGCAACAATATTTTCTACTTTATCAAAGAGGATAGTATGATCAGGTGTGTTAAAAGCTGCACTAAGTTCAAGCAACACAAGCAATGAGACTCAACACTGATCAGAGGTCAGTAGTCATTTACCACTTTAACCTAAGCTGTCTCTGGCAATTCTGGCATTACTGGCCTGAATCCTTGCTTATAGATTTCATGAATCTTACTCCTACTAGGTATGACCATAACTGCTGTAATGGCTCTAATGCATGACAGCATCTAAATATATGGTAATTTAACGCTACTGGCCATTTTCTACTGTATCTACTGTAGTTTTGTTCTTATACTTACAATTTGTACTTATATTGTATTTATACTTATATGTATTCATTTTATATAGCAATTTGGTGTAAAGCATCCTTGGGTTCCTGAAAGGCGCTTTAAAAATAAAAATTTTTAAAACAAAAAATTATTATTATTATTATTATTATTATTATTATTATTATTATTATTATTATTATTATTATATGGGATATAGCCTACTTCTGCCTTTTAATGGTTATAGATTTTGAAAAATGAACACAAGTGAGGGTAAGAATTTACTCAAAATAAAGTCCTCAGAAGTCTATATTTATGAATTTGACATTTTACTGAATTGATGTTAGGGACCTTTAAAATATTAACATGGCTTTGTGCTTTCCCTTCCAGTCTAAATTATAGTGGAGTGTGTTTGGCTTCAGATGCTCAGTTCAGTGATTTTTTGGATGGCATGGGCCCAGCACAGTTTGTGGGTAGACAGACATTGGCCACAACCTCAATGGGTAAGTTTATACTGTCATTTAATTGTGTGATCCATGTTAAGTTTGCATATACATTAATACATAAAAATGCAAAGCAACAACAACATATAGCAGATATGTTCTCATAAAACATCTCACAAATTAAGGCAGAGTCACTATTTGGCCAACAGTTTGTGGATACCTGACCATCACAACCATATGTGGGCCTTCCCCAAATTGTTACCACAAAATTAGAATCATACAAATGTATTTTCTCCTGTACTATATGAGAACTATTTCCCTTTTCTGAAAGTAAGAAGTCAAGCACAAACATGCTTCAGCATGACAATGCACAAAGTGAGGTCCATGAAAACATGGTTTGGAATGGAAGAACTCATTTTGCCTGCACAGAGCCGTGAACTGAACTCCAGTGAACATTTTGGGATGAACTGGTTGGCTGAATGCACCCCAAGCCTTCTCGTCTAAAATCTCTTGTGGTTGAGTGGGCGAATCTTTAAAGCCATGCTCCAAAATCTATTGTATAACCTTCCAGTAAGTGTGCAGGTGGGGGAGGGGAACTACATCTGGAATGGGATGTTCAAACAAGCATATAAAGGTCATGAATGTATGAAGTCCCCCAAACTTTTTGCCATAGCATGTTCATAACTGTTAAAGGAACCACTACAAGAATAACACACACACACACACACACACACACACACACACACACACATGCACACACACACACACACACACACACACACACACTGAAATGTAATATATAGAAAAAAACAACCATATAACTAAATGCAAAGTAATATTGAGAGTTATCAATCACCTTAACAGCACAGCAAAAGAGAACACACCTAGATAGACACATGATATTCAGAAGACTGCAACAAAAACTTTGTACCTTTTGCACTCTAGTGTATTTATACAGTGCATTTATGTGTGTGCATTTTAGGTGATGTGGAGATAGGGCTGATGGAAAGGAATGGACAGTTGGAGGTGGAAATCATTAAAGCTAGAGGACTTATCATGAAACCTGGCTCCAGAGGGCCTCCAGGTGACTAACCTAACAAAAACATTCTGCATTTAAGACAACTTGATTTTTTTTAACACTTGTTATTAGAAAATATTGTCTATGCAAATTTCTTATATGGAATGAAAACAGACCTAATTATTTCTTTTAAAAAAAAACATAGTTTTAATATAGCAGAAGCAGGAGGTAATTGCAGTGAACAGCAAGAAACATAAGACAGAACATTTCCAATATAATCCTTTTACACATCATTTGTCAAATGTAATGTAATGAATGTAATGAAACCACATATAGTACTTGACTGTCGCAGAAGGGAAGAGCAAACAAACAGTATTTTTTACCATTACAATTTTCACAACAATTTTCAGCTGAACTTTTTTGGGTTTTGGTCATCTGAAAATTTAAACATTTATAGTTAAACACCTGCATAATTCTTAATTCAGTTTTTAGGTTAAAACATGCAAACTGTTTTAATTAATTATTATGGATTAGAGAATTTTTTAAAGTAAGTATTTTTTTGGAATATTTGAAACCTGTTGTTAGAGTACAATGACCCTACCAAAATGTGTAATGGTTGGCAGATCTGAAACAATTATTAAATTTTTTTTTTTTTTTTTCAATTTTCAATTTCACCTTGTAATTCTGCCCACAGAATACCTCTGCCCTAAATGCTTGTGTAACTCACACTTACAGTTATTTCATATTTTTAGCGGCATACATAAAAGTGTATCTTCTGGAGAATGGTGTATGCATAGCCAAAAAGAAGACAAAGTCTGTTCGGAAGTCACTGGATCCTCTTTACAACCAGGTCCTTGTATTCTCTGAGAGACCACAGGGAAAGGTTGTTCAGGTAACCAATATAAAAATGTGTGTGACATTATAGTAGGAGTTTTACAATGAAAAAAGTATTTATCTGAAACTGAGAGTTTAAAGATGATATTAAAAATGAGCATATCACATTAAATTAGTTCCTAAGTAGTATTGTTTTACTGTACTTTTACTATAACATTAAGTAGCAATGATAATAGTGATGCCATTAATGTTATGTCTATTTCTAAAGCCATTTGGCTGAAAGTGGTCATATTTTTGAAGCAACACAGCAATGCTCTTACAGATTAGTAAAACAATTCAGATCAGCCTAATCAGATTTCAGCTCAATCATATTTTCAACACCCATACTCCAAACCTCCTCTTAACAATGGGCTGAAAATGCCATTCATGTTTTATGTGGATACATACAACCAGTCCATAGTTAAAGCTGGTTTTGTAAATCAAACTCCACACCTGAATTGATGAGCAATGTTAGCAAATCCCCATCTCAAATTCACTCAACTGTGTTGAGATCTGTTGACTACAAAGGCCACTTACATCATTTTCAAAGTCATCATACTGCGAATTTGTCAGATATTGTGGCAGAAAAGACATGTCATCAATAAGTTTGGGACTAAAGCTGAAATGCATGTTCAGTTATCAAGATAATGTGCAAAAGTAGTTCCTTTTAATTAGAAACATTTATCAAAATATATATGATGTGTATGACATTTGATGTACTTAAAAGTAAATATTTGATAAATCTTTTAAAAATAGTATTATAATAATTAGTTGTTTTTAATTATATTATTATTATTATTATTATTATTATTATTATTATTATTATTATTAGTCTTAAATAAAATGTGTGAATGGATAAAAAACACATGCTGGCAGCACAAAATTAGGCAGAGTTTGCATGAAAGCAGACAGAAAATGATGCATATAACAAGACCTCTTATACACCTCCAAGCAAGTAGGCAAGGTCCTGATTCACACCTGTTTTTGGAAGACGTACATAATCACACGCAAAACAACTGTTATTAAAAGGAATGTTTAATTGAAATTCTATTTCTCCATACTATTCTTGAATGGACTTTGAACTTTTAGGACAACCTACCCTTAAATGTATATGTACAGTGGATATAAAATGTCTGCACATACCTATTAAAAGGTTTTTTTTTTTTTGGATGTAAAAAACATACCAAAATTAATTGTGCTGTTTCTTTAAAAAAATTAATATTGTCTAACAACCAACAAAATTTAAGTGAAAAACTAATAAAAACAATTTAGGGAAAAATAAAAGAAAAACACACTTGTTTACATAAGTTGCAAATAAAGATCAGTTGTTTCCAGATGCTCAGTTCTTTCAGGATTTTCTTGACATCATCTTGGTATTATCCGATATTAAGTCATTGTCTGCAAAGAGCTTATAAAGCATAGAGGTTTTAAGCAGGACAGAGGTACAAAAGAAATAGAACATTAGATGTTCCATGGATCACCATGAAGGAGATCATTAACAAGTGGAGAAAATGGGGTGCCACATTGATATTTTTGATATTGCACATTGATAAGAACAGGGCATTCCATGATTGATGAAAGACTCTCTTGTATTTTTTAAATGATGGGGAGGTGTGGCTAGATGGAACTTCTTTATTACAAAAAAAAAAAAATCCAAGAACAACTTAATCTTAAATTACTAATAAATTAATAATTATTAAGACTTAAATTACAAGCAAAAAGTGCTTTAGCAAAGTATTAGGCAAGGGGTGTGCACACTTGCAATAAGTTGATGTTTGTTTTCTATCATTTATCACACCTATCATTCTATCACACCTAAAAACATTGTATAGTGTACAATATATATATATATATATATATATATATATATATATATATATATATATATATATATATATATATATAAAATGTACAATATATGTATGTTCCTTTCTATATCACATTAAAGATGGAAAGAGATCTGACATGATTATGACACATTATCTTCTTTTTTTTCCCACAAACATCACAAAAACTCACATTTTTAACAAGAGTGATAGACCTTTTATATCCACTGTAGCAAAAGGAGAAATGTATTTTGCTTTTTTCCTCATGAACAGTACATGTTCTATGTCCCCCTTTCTAACTAGTGGTTCTCTGTAACTGAACTATCCTCTAGAGCACGTATACATGCAGTTCATGTCAATCCTGCCTGCACCCAACAAATTAGTCAAGATTTGTACCATGGTACATGTGTTTTTAGCTTATGGCTGCTGAAAAAGGGTTGAGGCTGTTCCCTCTTCTATGAAGTTGATCAAAGCAGCGTGTGTGGCTTGGGAAATGGGAAAACTCTCTGCCAATTCAGTTAATGCATGGTGCCAAGTGTGGCTGGCGTATGCCACATTGTTGAAAGCATGTAAAGCAACCCTGCTTTAGGTATTTGGGCGGGTTTTTTTTTGGGCCACTTGGCAAAGAAGCTTCAGAATCATACAGCCAAAAAAACAAAGTAGATTGCATCATGGACTGGAGCCTACTAACAGCATCATCTTAAAGCTTAACAGGCAGTTCATTAGACTTTATAACAGCAGGACTGATCAGATCTACCATTCTAGCTATGGACCCTGCCTATAATCAGAGATGTTGTGGATATTTATCAATTATGCAGTTTTTAGACTTTTTAAATAATATACAGTATATTTAATTTACTTTTATTTTTCTGCAGAGAATCTTCAAAATGAGTAGGAAAATATCTCAATACAGTTGCAATACAGCAAAAACAGTAATAATTTCTGTGAGGTGAATATTTTCTAAGTGCACTGTATAAATGCTAAAAACACTTAACATGAGCATTACTGTCCTTCACAGATCATTGTTTGGGGAAACTATGGCCGAATGGATCGTAAGTGCTTCATGGGTGTGGCCCGTATTTTATTGGAGGAACTGGATTTGACAAGCATGGTGATTGGCTGGTACAAGCTTTTTCCCACCTCCTCTATGGTGGACCCCACTATGGCACCACTCATTCGCCACTCATCACAGCTCTCACTGGAGAGCACAGTTGGACCATGCTGTGAACGCTCATAAGACAGAGAACAAAAATTGTTGGTTTTTTTTCCTGTAAGGGCTCACAAGGCCCTTGACCATGGAGTGCTGCTTGTGCATGACTGTAGCAGTCATCTGGGGCCTACCAGAATACTTCAGAATCCTCTAGAACCACCCAGAAATTTCAAAAAGTAATCATACCTGCAGAAGTGTTATTTTTTTAATTGCACATGGCAGACGAAAAAACCTAACCTGAGAACTGACTGACAACGGGTTCATAATTCACAATAATTTAATTAGATTTAATTTGTCTGCTCTTCATCAAAGACCTCTCAGTCTTACTGAACATGAGTATGGCATTGTTTGAGAGGATATATCTGATTTGTCTTGGCTTATTAATTGTTAGTAAAAGGCAAAATGCATCTTTTTTGTTGAATACAGCAATACACCATTTTGTATAATAACAGTTTGTGTATAAAAAGCAGTAAGGAAGAAACTAGTCGATACTAACATGTATGTGACAAAAATAACGATTTAGAGTTATATGGATTAGATATAAAATGCTTGTCATTTGTATTTGGCTCACTCATTCACTTGCTTTTTTCCCTTCTTGTTTTAACTGTGCTGTTCCTTTAATCATCTTTACCTGTAGGTCATAACATTGCTCACAAATCAGAGGCTAACTGATTTATCAGGCACACACAGGATTTAAAAGGGACATAACTTTAGTTGTTTTTGTGACCAGTAATATAAATAACATATATTCTAGTTGAGGAATATTGGGTTGCTGAGATTTTTCACTAGAAAACAATATGAAAAAATAAATTATAGCTTTACTATAGGTGTAAGAGTTAAAAAAACAATAGCATTAGAATTCCAGAAGAGTGTTCCTGGAACAAATGTAAGTAAATATCTTTCACTGTAATGGTCTAGTTGTGCACTTTATATGGATTTATTTTTTTCAGAACTGCTTGTCAAGTTTGAGTGGGCCAATTAAGATTATTATTATTATTATTATTATTATTATTATTATTATTATTATTATTATTATTATTATTAGAAACCTTTAATGTTGCAAATACAGAACATTCAGTAGCAATGTTATAGCATTATATGGTAGCATAGGCATAAAAGGATTCTGGCTTATCTGAATATAAGATCTAGAGCAAGTCTCAGTACTAGCTGAGTATGTAGCAGCTGAACTATATAAATTAAATATGAATATTTTATTGCATTGCATTAGTTTTTTAATTATTTGCAATAGAAATTATTCATGGAGGCAAAATATATTATTGAAAAGAGAGAAGTAAAGCAAAGAAAGAAGTTTCAATAACATAAAAAATTTCTTGGAGTAATCAAGCCATTACAAGTTACATTTAATATGCTAATTTCATTTCTGGGTTGGGGTACATACACACACACACACACACACACACACACACACACACACACACACACACACACACACACCTGAAGCGATAAGAAGCATATACACTGAAATAAATATTCAACACATCAACATTTTTTAGTTCTGATAAATTAATCCACTTGAAATTGTGACAATGAGACATTCATATTAATGCAAGAAATCTGAACAGAAAGAAATCATAATCATAATTTTACATAAGAAAATATTAAGAAATCATAATATTACAATCCATAAAAAGTTATTTTTGAAAAAATTATTGAACACGCTAAGTGAAATTGTATTTAATATTTGGTGGAAAAGCCTTTGTTTGTAATGATAGGTTCAAGAATCTTCCTGTATGAACAAAACTAATCGTTCACAGTGCTTAGGTGTGCCTGTTGCCACCAAGTCTTTCTGGAGCTCTTTATGAATGCTCCCTGGCTCTTGGTGTACTCTTCTGACTAACCTTCTGTCTCCCTGATCAGAAATCTTGCAAGGATGTACTGTGTGCCAGTTGATGTTTGAATGATGTTCATTCCATTGTGGATAATGGCCACAATTGTGTTTACAGGAACAGTTGTGAAATCTGTCAGTAACTAGTACTGTGGTTATGTAGTGCAACAATCTTGTTGTGAAGATCTTGAGAGAGCTCTTTGCCTCATGACCCATCATGAGATGTTTGTATACTTGCATTCAGAGGTTGGTAAGCCTTCTTGTAAACTATCAGTATGCACTAACCCAGCTGATTTTAATTTGCACTAGTAGTAGGTAAAACTACTTAGTTAAATCACCTGCTGCCTTTTAAGGGGTTGTAATATTATGATTACTTTATCTGTGTAGATTGCTTGAGTTAATACCATTGCCTGGTCAAAATTTTATATGAATTGCTGAATTGGAACTGTGTTTAATAAACAAATGTTGACCTGTTGAATACTTATATTCAACTGTTTGCATAAGTGTGCACACCCTTTTTTATAGAGATGTAGCTGTTGTCAGAATAAATCAATAACAATCAACCTCATGTTCAAAAGTAATTTTCATATAGCTGTCATCATTAAAATGATTGTGACTAAATAAATCATTCAAGATCAGCTGTTTATGCAGGAGTTTCTTCATATCTTCTTGGTTTCCTCAGACTGCTGAAGCCATGGTCCACAAAGAGCTTACAAAGTGTGCATGGCATCTCACTTGTTGGAAAGTATAGATCATTAGAGTGGTATAAAAGAAATTATATATCCCATGAACACCTTAAAGGCCATCAACAACAAACGGAGTAAATGGAGCACCACAGTGACATCATTAGGAACAGAATTTAGATTCCCTTCAATATTTATAAAAGGACACAAATTTATGAGGGAGGATGCCAAGATATATATATATATATATATATATATATATATATATATATATATATATATATATATATATATATATATATATATATATATGTTTCAGGTACACTTTCATGCCACTCTAGAACATTGAATTAAGTTTGAGATGACTTTTGCTTTGTGACATGGTGCATTATCATGTTGGAAGTACCCATTAGGTGATGGTTAAATTGTGGATGGTCAACAACAATACTCAAAGTGACTGTGGCAGTCAAGGGATGATTGATTGGTGTTATTGGGCACAAAGTGTGTCAAAACATTTCTCAAACCACTACACCTCCTTTTCCAACCTGGAAAGTTGACACAAGGCAGAGTGAGTTCATGCTGTTGGCACCAAATTCTGACCCTACCATTTGTATGCATCTCAGAAATTGAGATTAAGCCAGTCTTAAACTGTCCAGTTGTGGTGAACCTGCCCACTGCAGCCTCAGCTGCAACTTGATGTGATTTTCTGCTTTTCTAGCCCATCCACCTCAAAGATTGACATGTTGCGCATTTTGAGATGCTTTTCTGCTCACCATTATACAGAGTGGTTATGTGAGTTACTGTAGCCTTTCTGTGAGCTTTAACTAACAATTCTACATTGACCTCTCTCATCAACAAGGCTTCTCCATACACAGAACTGCTCACTGGATGTTATTTATACATAGTACGATTCTGACTAAACTAGAGACTGTTGAACAGGACATTCCTCCAAAGTTTATTTAGGAACAAAAACACATACCAGGGAGGCTACCAAGACACCTACAGCAGCATTAACGGAGCTGTAGGAATATATATTTTATATTCTTCATGTGTTCTGGCCCTTTCTCAAAAAAGTAAAGGAAATCAAGGAAAAGGAATCTGTGTGTGAAAATTCCAGAAAAGCAGCAGTTATAGAGATATTCAAACCACCCTGCCCGACACATGTACACAGTAGTATACAGTATTAAACTAAACAAATTCAATATATGTAGTACAACAATTTTTTAAATTATAGTCTCAGGAACAATTTGTTCAGTTTAATAAGGAAAATGTCTAGTAGATTAATTTATACTTTCTCACCTGTTTCTTTTGTTTGAATGTAAAGCCCAGCTGCATTTATTACGTTTATATATATATATATATATATATATATATATATATATATATCTATATATATATATATATATATATATATATATATCTATTATCTCTCTCTCTCTCTCTCTCTCTCTCTCTCTCTCTCTCTCTCTCTATATATATATATATATATATATATATATATATATATATATTATATAGAGAGAGAGAGAGAGAGAGAGAGAGAGAGAGAGAGAGAGAGAGAGACTGAGGATGATTCTTATGTAAGAAGTCAGAAGGAAGTTATGATATGCTATTGCTATCACTCTTCTTCCTGATATTCATACAAGTTGTCTGCAAGCTGTGAGAGCATGCTTGTTTGGAAATTAATAAGCACAGTGCACAACTCACTACATACAAATCAAATAAATCTGCAGAGAGAGTAATCATATCACATAATTAGTTTAGAGTTTTAATCTGTTATGAATGTAATTGTATTCTCATATTAACAAATATTAGCATATGTGTGTCTCATTTTAGAATTTACATGTGGCAAATGAGCAAAGGTAAAATGACATTTACCATGCTGGCTGAGATTGAGCTCTAATATAGCAACTATTTTGTATGAAAATTAAACTGAACATTTAGCATAGTTGATTATTACTAACCATCTAAAAGTTTTGAAATATCAAAAATTGGAATGCATAATTTATTACCTTTTGCCAAATAAATGTATCAGTTCTCTCTTTTTTTATGGACCAGTGTATGTGTTATGTTTTATGTGTATGTTTATGTTTTTAGTTGTAATTATAAATTTGAACTTTTTGAAAGATTTTGTTATATATTATTTATTTTTAAACATATTTAATATATCTGAGATTCATGGATTGGGGTGTCAACTCGGGATGTTTATTTTATGTATAGAAATTTCCTTATATTCATTCATGTATTTGATATGTTATTCTATTGAAAATTATTTTAAAAAATAAACTAGCTCACTCATTTATAAACTGGATTTGTGTGGTACATATGCATGTATATGGTGACATGAATCTTGATTAAGAGGCTGCTTAGCCTCAAAGACTGCATTCTGCAAATAAAGACAACAGCCATCTGATTTGACTGGTTGCATTGGCTAGTTGCATTTCTTTTAAATACTGTGGGGTTTTTTTTATTACTATTCTAAACATTCTAAAAACAAAATGGGGAAACATGAATGTTTGCTATCTACAGTATTTAAATATTACCTAGCGGTTAGTAAACATCCATGCTGCATCTATAAGAAGAAAAGACTGGGAACATAGATAAATGGGATATATTATGCAATAAATCAACAAACTCTAACCACAAAACTAACCACAGAATAGAGCCCAGTAAGTAAACACAAATGAAACTGTCAATACCAGGAATTCTGAAGGACGTAAAATAGACCAATGGTTAGAAACAGCTAAAAACAAAACAAAACAAAACAAAAAACAAAAAACACAACAAGCAAGGACTAAGATTAATCAGATACACATACTAGAACTCCACTCGGAACTATGGCAGAGAAATAGTGGAGCTTCAGTCTCAGATTGATGCACCTTCTTCCAGTGGGATTTTATTCAGGAGTTAAAGCAGGCCAGTGAGGTTGTTACGGGTAGCAGGGCTGAGGGTGACCACTAGGGGCCCTCAGTAGGGGTTGTGATGTCATGTCTGTTTATGTTTATGTTTTGGCCATGTGTGTTAGTTAAGCCCTGCCCTGTCCCATTGTGTGTTGATTGATGTTTCACCTGTTCCCAATGTTTCCTGATTATGTTTCCTATTTATAGTCCTGTCTTTGTCTGCTTTAGTGGCTAGTCCTCGTTTGTATGTAGGCCAGTGTGGTGTCTCGGTTTCTGTTATGTTCATGTCTCATGTTTCATGTTTAATAAATCCCCTTTATGTTCACGGAAGCTTCGCGTTGGGTCTGTTATATCCAGCCGGACACCGCCGGCCGTAACAGAAGGACTAGCCCAAACCGAACAGATCCAGCACGAAGCTTCAGCGAGAAGGTTAGTTTTTTCGTTTCCGGGTTTTATTGTTATGCTTGGTTTTTCATTTTGCGCTCCAGGTCGGAGTGGTGTTTTTTCGGGGGGGTTTTTTGTTGATTCCGCCCCTCTCTCCACCCGTGGTTAGGGAAAGGAGGAGGGACTCGGCAGAAAATTTAGATTTTGGAGGATTTTGATTTTTCTCGCTCCGTCCATGTTCCCGTGGGGGCGTCGCCCCACGATGTAGCTTCCGTGGGGGGCGTGGCCCCGTTTTTATCTTGCGGAGGAGAGTTCCGGCCAAGGGCCGGAGTTTCAAGTTTTTGTTTCCGGCTCTCGCTCTGCCTAGGTTCCGGTGGGGGGCGTCACCCCACGATGTAGCTTCCGTGGGGGGCGTTGCCCCAATGCTCGCCAGCAGAGGAGAGTTCCGGCCAGGGCCCCGGACCTTGAATTTTTTTTTATTGTTTTGGGTTGCTCTGACTCTCGCTCCGCCCATGTTCCTGTGGGGGGCGTTGCCCCATGATGTAGCTTCCGTGGGGGCGCTGCCCCACCTGTTGTTCAGCGGAGGAGAGTACCAGCTGCACCTTGCTCCCACCCTCCCGCCCCTTGGGGAGTTCCAGACCCCAGCGAGACGGACATCGTCGCCACGGAGCCGTCGTTCGTCGGTGGACGTCGCTCGGTGCGAGTGCTCGGCGGTGGACGTCGCTCGGCGCTGCAGCTCGGCGGTGGACGTCGCTTGGCCCTGCTGCTCGGCTGTGGACGTCACTCGGCTCTGCGGCTCGGCTGTGGACGTCGTTCGGCGCCTCCGCTCGGTTGTGGACGTCGCGTCGGACCCTTTGGCCTTGCCGTCGGGTCCTTTGCTCCCCCCACTTGTCTCGCTCCGGCTTCTCACTCCCCCCACGTGCCTTGCCTTGATCCTCGTTCCCCCCACTTGCCTCGCCTTGGTCCTCGCTTCCCCCCACTCGCCTTGCTTTTGCTTCTCGCTCCCCCCCCAAGTGCCTCGCCCTGCTCCTCGCTCCCCCCACCGGCCTCTCTACGTTCCTAGCTCCTCCCCAGGACCCATCGCTGGACCGGACTTTTTGGGAGGGGCTAGGGTTTGGCGCGTCGGGAGCCGCGCCTTTGAGAGGGGGGAGATGTTACGGGTAGCAGGGCTGAGGGTGACCACTAGGGGCCCTCAGTAGGGGTTGTGATGTCATGTCTGTTTATGTTTATGTTTTGGCCATGTGTGTTAGTTAAGCCCTGCCCTGTCCCATTGTGTGTTGATTGATGTTTCACCTGTTCCCAATGTTTCCTGATTATGTTTCCTATTTATAGTCCTGTCTTTGTCTGCTTTAGTTGCTAGTCCTCGTTTGTATTTAGGCCAGTGTGGTGTCGCGGTTTTCTGTTATGTTCATGTCTCGTGTTTCATGTTAATAAACCCCTTTTGTTTCACGGAAGCTTCGCGTTGGGTCTGTTATATCCAGCCGGACACCGCCGGCCGTAACAGAGGTTAGTGCACTGATGTTTTTTGATTAAGCATTTTGATTAAATTACAATCGTTTTGTGCTGTTATAGAAAAATAATGAAAACTTGTTAGTTGTAATGCATGCCCTGTAGTGCTTTATTCCTCTTATGCCACAGCAATTCACCAACAATTACATTTCTTGAACAACAATTACATTTTATTAAATAACACAAATTTATTTTTCATTTGATTATATTAGCATTATGAAATGCACAATAAAGTTACTTTTTGGTGTTATCGTTAATCAATTCATTGTTTAATGATTGTAAGATGAAAAAAAAATAGAACCAACAATAGAATGATACAAAGAAATGCTATGGATATTTTAAATAACAGCCTTACCAAAGAACATAGTGCTGGCCCTGAAGACTAGGTTTAGCTAACATTTCCATGATCAATTTATAATAATATTATGTAATCTGTACTTTCTGCAAATGGAATTTGCTCTGTGAAAATATCTGAAAATTAACTTTTTTTTTGCAAAGTATCAATCAAAGAAAATGACTAAATGTGCCACCAAATAAGATACTACATGAGCATGACTCTCCTCTGATCTAAAACATGGGAATAGAAATAGTTGCACAAACACATTTACAAGGTTCATTCATTCATCCTAAATAAACCTAGTAAACCTATAACCTATATAGAACAATCTACATCCATTATACTTTTGCAGGCAGAAAAAAAGAATAATTGAACAAGTTCACCCTTTCAAATA
Source organism: Hemibagrus guttatus (assembly GCA_033459395.1). Classification (NCBI taxonomy): domain Eukaryota; kingdom Metazoa; phylum Chordata; class Actinopteri; order Siluriformes; family Bagridae; genus Hemibagrus; species Hemibagrus guttatus. The sequence continues at coordinate 25,527,048 of JAUCMX010000001.1, forward strand.
TGAACGCAAAAAATGTCATTATTTATTATATATATATATATATATATATATATATATATATATATATATATATATATATATATATATATATATATATATATATATATACTTAGGATTTGTAGAAGAGCCAGAAATCACAGATGATGTTAAAAGCACTGACATTTTTACCTTTTCATTTTTATTAATCATTTTATTAATTAATTTATTTTGTATTTTTTATGTTTTTGTTTTCAAGTGCTCCTGGAAACAGACAAGTATAATTTAAATAAAAGAAGTACACTACAGAACCAATTGAAGTAAAAAAAAAAAAAAGGCAGAAACAAACAAAAATAATAAATCCAGAGCAATGGAATTAAAGATGAGTTAAACAGTTCATATAAAAATAAGCAATAAATAAATACATACATAGATAAACCTGACTTTTTTCAGCATTCCAAATTCACACCAACAGCCTGATTTTAATATAATCATCCTGTCCCTGCCATAACATCTCACCTTCAAAGTCCACCATCTTGTGTTTGCGGCATCGAAGCAAAATCCCCACCACCTTATCAGAGATCTTGACATAGTGATCAAAGAGTCGACCAAAAGTGACATAAATACAACCGTCTTTGTCCATCTGCCCCATATTGCGGATTATGTAGCACATCTCATCCATTTCCCGGTGGATATGTTTCTTGGCACGCTCAGCTCGCTGGGCTGTTTTGGAGCCCTCTTTGGGGTACCCATAGCCCAGTTGTCCCTTATGGAGTTTTACAGCCATGGCATGATTGTAGTCAAAGTCCTCACTAAAAGGGTTGAGTTTCTGACCCTCCACATGCTCGTCAGCAAATTTCTGCCATTTGTTCATCAGGTCCCCCATTGTAATCACCTTAATCTGAAACGAATAAAATAGATATCATAAATAGTGAACATTCACAATGTCAGGTTTTAGGAACTGGGACATGGTTCTTAAGGATTGGAATCAGAATAATACAAGGGGTTTGTAAAGTGTTGGTCCCACCAAACAATGCTTTGAGCTCAATTCTGGACCAAATTAGGCTGGAAAATTCCATTGTGTCAGTCAATTTTCAATGTCACTGTTACTATTCTGTATCACCCTTTCATTTATGAGACTAATATTTTTCATTAAGTGTTAAATTAGCACTTATTCCAACTACTGATATACACACAAGGGAATGTCATGAAAGTAGAAATGCCTATACCAGCATGGCATAGTGACACTTAATTTTCTTGAGTACAGAGAGCCATGTGTTATACTTTGAAAGCCATTAAAAAATGTAACATATTTACTCAAAGTATTCTATGAAAGAAAACATGTTAGAGTTGGTTCAGAATACTGCAGTGTCATAAACAGCGGAATACTTTGTTTAAAACAAATATTAATTATGATGTTAATTTTTTATATATACTGCTGCCACTGATGTTGGTTTATAATAAAATAAAACGCTATTATATCTACTATCTTTGCTTCAAACAATTTATTTCTTACAATTACTAACCCTTTTTTCTTCAATTAAGCAACTACACCAGTATAAAATTATTGGTGAACTGATAAAGTAAAATCATACAATATACCTTGGGTCTGTTAATAGGCGTGTTCTTTTTGACTTCAATTTGATCGTTGTCACTTAGAGATGCATCTTCCCCAAGTCCACTATCCTCTGCATCTAAACTACTGCAACATGACTCCATTTTTCGTTCTTCCTTCTGTCCAATTGTCTTCTTATCACAGTGGTGTTTCCTGTTGAGAGAATCATTGCTCATGAAGTTTCTTGGCTCCCCTGGGGCAGCATGGATTTTATCCTTGATAGAGTTCACCAGATCGGGGTTTCCGTCGCAGAGTTTTGGTGTTATGTTTTTTTGCACCATACCTGTTTTAATCTTACAGTCCTCAGTCACTTGATCACTGACTGTGAAAACTTGAGGCGTGATTTGGAGCTTGCTCTTCTCTGTTTCCTTCTCTTTTTCTTCCTCAAAAATAGAGTCAGGCAGCCAGACTGAAGGGATAGTGTCTTGTATTCCCATGTTCACTTTGGGCTGGCTTTTATTCATAGTGCTGGCTACCTTGATCTTTTTTACTGTTCTGCCAAAAGATTGACACTCCTGAGTGCAACTCATGATTAATCCACTGATGCAGATAGGATGTGTATGACTCAGAGGAGCATAAGCTTTTAATACAACACAAGAAAGGAGGAACTCTGAGCAGTGGGAGGTGCAATATTCCTTTAATGCACATGGTGCCATGGAACAACAGGTGACCTTCCTAAGACATTAAGAGTAAGTAATCTCACTCCAGCCCACTTTCTGATATATATATATATATATATATATATTTTATGATATATATATTTTTATGATCTTTTTTGTGGGTGCTGGGTGTATGGGTGGCCTATATAGTTCACAGGTTCACAGAAATATTCAGACACCTATGTACACAGAATAAAATTCTTTGAGGTAGTATCCTATGCCACTGGATATTTTTGTAGCTTGCCAGCACCCTGTATGTCTATTTTTGCTGCTTGACTGTTGCTGTAAATGTGCATGCCTGTGTTGATTGATGCACATGCCTGTTCTGAAGGCATGATCCAGGCTATTTTAAATATGAGAGTCACACATAATAAATCTGGAATAAGCCAAGGTCTAACATCAAGTCTGTTACACTTCCTACAACAGCTTAATACAGCAGTTGCACTGTAATTATTTACACTAGAGCAGAAAATAGCAAATACACTGTATTTTTGAATTGGAACTTAAATATTAATATTAACATAATATCAAGAAAAAAAAAATCATTCAGTCAATGACATGAACAACAGATTAAACTGAAGCTCCTCATCTGCACTTTATTCATTGATGCCCTAAATGTTTTTTAAACAAATGTCTAAAAAATCTTTTCCTCTCCAAAAAAAATCAGGTTGTGAACTTTATTGTTTATTGCTATAATGAATTAATAGTATTAGTAATAAGTTTATAAGCAGAGTGATGAATATTCGGGCAGTATCATGAGGAGGGATGCAAATATCACAACTATCACATTCAACAAACCAACAATTTTTGTGTATTGCAATATCCAAATGGGCACAAGAGTCAGCAGCTAAGTTGGTCGGAGGCAGTGTCATGCTTTGGGCAATGCACCCTTTCATAGAAACAGTATTCCCTGATGCCTATGGCCTCTTTTAGCAGGATAATGCACTGTGCCACAAAGCAAAAATGCTTCAGGAATGGTTTTATGAGCACAACAATGAGTTTGAGTACAAACAAGTCCAGCACATCCCACAGATCCATGGAGGCCCCACCTCGCAACTTACAGGACTTAAAGAATCTGCTGCTAACATTTTTTTTTTTTTTAACTTTATGAGTTTTAGGACAATATTACAAAAAGGAAAACAAAGCAGAACCAACTTAATAGAGATCAACTTAATACAATAGATAAATTATAATAATGGAAATTTAAAAAAAAACAGCTGCTGCTAAAATCACAACACACCTTCAGGGATCTCGTGGAGTCCATGCCTCAATGGGTCAGGGCTGTCTTGGCAGCAAAAGGGGGACCAACACAATATTAGGCAGGTGGTCATAATGTTATGACTGTAGTAGATTGTGAATACTTCTCTACAAATGTTAGGGAACAGGAATAACAAAACATGAAGAAAACATACCAGGAAATAAAATAGACTAATAGCACAATTCCTTGAGTAGTATTGAACTATTTAAATAAGTAGCATGAGCTATTCACATTCTTATAAATTTTGCCAATCCCTGGGTAAAGGAGAGTGTTTGTCTACCCCAATATCACCTCTGATTTTGTAATCCCTTTGGTGCTTAATGTACACCATCACCACTTCTTGCCACTACATAACTTTCCACCCACATAAATTCCATGCAAACACTAATGAGACAGAAACAAGTTCTCAGGTCAGTAGCAAGTTTTTGAGCACTCCTTGCTTTCCTCAGGAGTTTGTTTTTATTCACTCCTACAGGGACTGTCAAAGGTTATAAAATATAAATTGTGTTAATTATTAATTAATTAACTATTAACTATTAATTAACTATTAACTAAGTCTTTCTTCATATTAATAACAGCACTAATCATGAATTCCATAGGCTCTTAGTGGGTTGCTATTTGACTTATATTTAATACTATTGTCCCAGAAAACAATGGCAAACATTTCTCTTTTTCTAGATTTCTATAAATGTGCATTTGGACCTACAAAAGTCTGCCCATCAACTAAAATCACGATGCACTATTTTTACCTTTCCCTGTCCATAATTTTGGCATGAGAGCCTCCCTTCTTAAAAAAAAAAATTAAGAATGCTCATTAAAAATAATGACTTGGCAAAAGAGTAAGAATAAAGATTCTCTTATATGAATACACTTAAACTCTTACATTTAGATTTAATGATAAACTGCTTAAGATAAATTACAGTGAATATCTACCCGATAACATCAAGAAAATGTCTACCAGATGTAGAAACAATTTTTAGTGTCAGAGCCTTTACCTAAAAATAACTGACCCACACACAATGGTATGCTATCTGCAACACCATGATGTCATTCAATGATATCTGTCAGGATCATGGGGTGCCAGGCAGGGGAAATCAGACTCAAGGTGCAGGGATAGGGGAAATCAGACCCAAGGTGCAGGGATAGCCATGAAACAGGGGTTTTATTAACAAAAAAAGGCAGACACTTACATACACGGGAACACTGGGGAGAAAAGTAAATGCAAAACCAAAACCCCGAGACCACCAACAACAACAACAAAAAAAGGGCACAACATTACAACAAGGACTCAGCAAATAGCACAAGGAAGACAACCAATATACATAGAGGAACTAATCAGGGAGACACGAGGGACAGGTGTACAGGTGTACAGGTGTTTGAACTCGTTATCAGTATAAAAGATACCTGTCCACAACCTCAAACAGTCAGACTCCAAACTCCACTATGGCCAAGAAACAAAGAGCTGTCAAAGGACACCAGAAACAAAATTGTAGACCTGCACCAGGCTGGGAAGACTGAATCTGCAATAGGTAAGCAGCTTAGTGTGAAGAAATCAACTGTGGGAGCAATTATTAGAAAATGGAAGACATACAAGGCCACTGATAATCTCCCTCGATCTGGGGCTCCACGCAAGATCTCACCCCGTGGGGTCAAAATGAACGGTGAGCAAAAATCCCAGAACCACACGGGGGGACCTAGTGAATGACCTGCAGAGAGCTGGGACCAAAGTAACAAAGGCTACCATCAGTAACACACTACGCCGCCAGGGACTCGAATCCTGCAGTGCCAGATGTGTCCCCCTGCTTAAGCCAGTACATGTCCGGGCCCATCTGAAGTTTGCTAGAGAGCATTTGGATGATCCAGAAGAGGATTGGGAGAATGTCATATGGTCAGATGAAACCAAAATAGAACTTTTTGGTAAAAACTCAACTTGTCGTGTTTGGAGGAGTTGCATCCAAAGAACACCATACCTACTGTGAAGCATGGGGGTGGAAACATCATGCTTTGGGGCTGTTTTTCTGCAAAAGGACCAGGACGACTGATCCGTGTAAAGGAAAGAATGAATGGGGCCATGTATCGTGAGATTTTGAGTAAAAACCTCCTTCCATCAGCAAGGGCATTGAAGATGAAACGTGGCTGGGTCTTTCAGCATGACAATGATCCCAAACACACCGCCCGGGCAACGAAGGAGTGGCTTCGTAAGAAGCATTTCAAGGTCCTGGAGTGGCCTAGCCAGTCTCCAGATCTCAACCCCATAGAAAATCTTTGGAGGGAGTTGAAAATCCGTGTTGCCCAGCGACAGCCCCAAAACATCACTGCTCTAGAGGAGATCTGCATGGAGGAATGGGCCAAACTACCAGCAACAGTGTGTAAAAACCTTGTGGCGACTTACAGAAAACGTTTGACCTCTGTCATTGCCAACAAAGGGTATATAACAAAGTATTGAGATGAACTTTTGTTATTGACCAAATACTTATTTTCCACCATAATTTGCAAATAAATTCTTTAAAAATCAGACAATGTGATTTTCTGGATTTTTTTTTTTTCTCATTCTGTCTCTCATAGTTGAAGTGTACCTATGATGAAAATTACAGGCCTCTCTCATCTTTTTAAGTGGGAGAACTTGCACAATTGGTGGCTGACTAAATACTTTTTTGCCCCACTGTAGTTCTTATATTATATTCAGTGCACATTTCTGACCCCTATTTTCCTTTCTACTAAACTATGCAGTGAGAGTAAGTTGCATTATATAGCATTTGCACACATTGTAAACTTTATACACTGCTCAAAACAATAAGGGAACATTTAAATCACAAATTGGATATTCGGGAACAAATTAATCAACTTGGAAATCTTTACTTATATACATTGTGTAATTTCTTGATAAAATGATGTGACAATAGTCAATAGAAACCAAAATCATCCACCCACTGAAAATCTAAATCAAAAGTCAGTAGTGTGCATGGCCCCCATACACTCCTGACAATGTCTAAGCATACTCCTGATGAGATGGAGGATTATATCTTGGGGAATCTCATCCCAGACCTGGATCAGGGCATCAGTGAGCTCTGGACAGTCTGTGGAGCTACTTGGTGGCTTTGGATGCTAAGATATATAATGTCCAAGAGGTTCTCAGTTGAATTCAGGTCTGGGGAATGTAAGGTGCAAGTAAATGACATTAATACCTTTGTCATCCAGAAACTGCCTACACACTGGGCACATGAGTTTGGGCATTGTCTGGCCAGGAGAAACCCAGGGCCCACTGCATTAGTATAAGTTCTCATAATAACCATCACTGACAAACTGGTCATGCTGGATCATGTTGAAGGCAGCATAATGTTCCCCATGGCATCTCCAGACACTTTCTCATCTGTCACATGTGCTCATTGTGAACCTGCTCTCATCCGTGAAGAGAAATGGGTGCCAATGGCAGACCTGCAAATTCTGGAGTTCTCTAGCAAATGCCAATTGAGCTGTACAGTGCCCACTAGAGGATGTCAGACCCTCATGCCACACTTATGGAGTTAGTTTGGCCAGAAACATGCACCCTGGTAGTGTGCTGGAGATTATTTTGTAGGGCTCTTCCTGTTCCTCACACAAAGGTGCCGATTCCAGTCGCAATCACTTCCTAACTGGACATATTGATATCCCTGAAGTTTAATTGACTTGATGTTATTCTGTGATTATTAAATGTTCCCTTAATTTTTTTGAGCAGTATATTTTATGGTACCTATCTGTGAAGAAATAATTTGTGTACATATTTTGGTAAAACTACAAACCGTAGTTCTTCACCAGATCTTCTCTGGTCTTTTCTGTTTGCCTTGTGCTCAGCTAGTTATCCTGCCATTTTCCTGTCTGTTATTCTGACCCTCCCTGTTTTCTCATTTTCTGCTTCAGTCTGTCCTGCGTTGCTCTGTTTGCTGATCAGCTTTGGGTTATTGGTCTGTTTGACTCTCATTACGGATTACCCTCTGGATTACTCTGCCCTGGACATTTTGCTCTCACTGGATTTACCTTTGTTTCTCCATACAGAGTTTTTGCGTGGATTGATTATTGGCTATGTGTATGTGCTTGAAAGACTATTCTGTCACCATGTCTTTGCTCATCTTCCCTGTACTCACTTTACTTGCCCACTGCCTGCTACCTGTGACTGTTTGTTGAGCTGTGCTTTGAGCTTGCATTAAAAACTCATAATCCTAAGCCTCTGTCATTGTTTTGTATTTGGGTCCAAATCAGCCAATTCTGACATTACAGCAGATTCCCAGAGCATGCAGGCTCTACTTAGCTCCTTGTCTCAGACCTCTGCTGTGCACAAGTGCAGACTCAGTCTGCCTTCCCCTCACCTGCTCCATCAGCACCAGCTCTGTTGGTGCCACCAGCACCATCATCAGTCCTACTTCATAAGCCGCATCTGCCTCATCCCCCAGAATGCCGACCTTTCCTGATGCAGTGCACTGTGGTGTTTGAGCTACAACCATAGTTGTTCCCCTCTGAGGTGGTCTATATCATCTCGCTGCTTTCTGGCAAGGCCAGACTGTGGGCGACTGCAGTGTGGGAGCGTCAGTCCGCCATCTCCTAGGTATGTAACAGCCCTAGGTAACAACCCTAGGTAACAACCCATGGAGATTGGCCACATCACCTGCCTCCTGCAAAGAAGGAAGATGAAGGGCAAATCGTCTTTGTCTTTACTGTAGAAAAGCAGGATACATGGTTCATATCCCACCCAGCAAAAGAAATGGCTCCCCTATTTCAGGAGGAGCCAGTGGTGAGCCAGCACTCCCGGTCCCTTCCAAACCGCTGTATGAATGTTGGCGACCAGAACTAAAATTTGTCAGTCTTACAGGACTCTGGATTTCTTGATGAGGAACTGGCTCATCTACTGGGCATCGAGACCAAACCCTGTCTGAAATCCAGGTCAGTATCCAGAATCCACTGTGACACACCTGGCAGAAGATCCCATGCTGACAGGTGGTCTGAGAGAGATGTTAGCCTCTCGTTGTTCTCACCTTGCCTGGTGCTCTGAAACAATGAGTTGGCATGGGCTAACCCAGGAGGCAGTTACACATAAGGAGCAGAAGCATGGGTGGGCATGGCTGACCCCCGAAGCACTGGAGGTGGTAGGGTAGGCAGTAGTTGAGATGGCCATAAAGGGACATCCCTAGAAACCCTAGTCATTGGCCGTTAGGATTCCTTTCTGTATCTCCTGGCAGAGATGACCACCTGGTGGGCCTGCCCCTAAGCATGCCTAAATTATATCCTGATCTAGGTCAAGAGAAATCGCAAAGCGAGCTCCTGGAGCCAAAGCAGGGAAATCCAGGTCAGGAGAGAGGGCAAGAGAAAGGGGATCAACCGTCTTTTGTTCTGACTCCGATACCTAGACCTGTGAGACCTATGATCTAAGTCAGCGCACTGCCTCAGCAGATGCTGGACCTGAGCCACGAGGCACAGGCACTTGGCTGGAGAAAACAGCCAATCTTGAGCGCTATCTTACGGAGAGGAAAAGCGCCGCAGCCACATGCACACTCCTCTACCAAACAAACAATGTAGAGAAAGTGCAAGTCATCCTCTGTAATGTAGTGGGGGCACAGATGCATGCACTTTCTGAATTTGCTCACCAAATAATCAACACAAACATACACATAGTGCTTCCTGAAGGCAAGCTGGAGTTATGTGAAATAGATGTCCTTTTATGGTCTTGCTGACACACTCCACTTTGTCACATGACTTACCTGAACTGATAAATCAGAGTGATTTCACACAGAGCTTCACACAATTTCCCTGCAAAGAAGTGTTCCCATAGCATCAGCAATGACACAGGGAAAGGGAACACACTATCCAGTGTCACACAGATCCCTTTAGAGTTGGGGTCCTCTTAAGGTTTCTTCCCTTATATCATCTCAGGGAGTTTTCCCTTGCTAAGGTTGCCTCTAAACTTATCATTTTTATTCAGAAATTGTTATTGCTGTAAAGCTGCTTTGTGACAATATCCTTTGTTAAAAACACTATACAAATAAAATGTAATTTAAGTTGCACTCTTAAAGATTCACTCTTTCTTAAATCTGAAATCAGTTGCCTGGTGTGGGCTCATGTGCCCTCCTAGCAGGTTGTGTCTAATTTCCAGCAGATACATCAGTGCCCATTGTTACTCTTATCCAATATGCATGAATGTCCCATTTTGAGGTTACTCCTAATTTCATTTGCTAGATACAAGGGACCTCCATAATTTGAAAAGGTTTTCAATTCCTTAGACACGATTTTGTGTTATTTGGACAAACCCATTGACGACCCGAGACCCGGAGGCACAGGCTCCCCGTGACCCGAGTGTAGTTCGGATAAGCGGGTAGACAATGAATGAATGAATGACCATGGATGGAAGGCCAGCAAAAGTTAAATGTGTGTTTTAGCTTTAATTGAATGTACTGGAGTGTCACGACCAGTGGCAATTCCAGCCCAAATTTTTGATCCCTCTGTGTTTCTCTCTTCACAGTAGCACCTCATGCACCTGCTCTCAATCGTTCCCCATATTGCTACCCGTATTTAAATGCATCTCTGACCTCTACTTCTCTCTAGTTTCCCAGTCACTTCATGCTACTCGTGTGCTTTGGTGTGCTCTCATCTTGTTTACTGGATTTTTTCCTTCTAAGTGGATTTTCACTCTCACCCAGGTTGGCTCTTTCAGTTTAGTTTTGTTCTCCATTTTGGCCCACATTTTCCCCCCTCAGCGCAGGTTTGTTTTTTGCTCACGTTTTTCCTGTAGATTATTTTTGTTTTTCCAATTGCCTTTTTCCAGTGGATTACCTTGGTTTTTCCTTTTTGCCTTTTTCAGTGGATTACTTTTGTCTTTAGTGGCCTATTGCCTGACTGAATAATCCAGCTAATCATGGACCCAGAAAGCGGCACCGGCTTCAAACTGCTGTCGGGATCCAAGTTGCTCTCCTTCGCTCTCACCAACAAGATCTTCAGCAGATCAACCAAGCACTTTAGTCCATTCCAAAGACTCTATCTGCACTCATGTCCAGCATCCATGCCCTTTGGCTTCTGCATCCTCCATGACAACCAGTCTCTTTTCACCAAGGCGCTTATTGACTCGGGAGATGACCAAGACCTGACCTGCACCTCTATGTTGGCCAAACTCAAGCTTCCGTCAGTTCCTCTGCAACAACCCCTCCCCATCCAAGCTCTCAATGGCAGCAACCTTTGAACCAATCTCTCATCGCACTGTCCATTTAAGAGTCTCTGGTAACCACATTGAGACCCTCTCATTCCTGGTGATGGAAAAGTCACATGCCCTGATTGTCCTGGTGTGCCCCTGGCTGACTCAACACAACCCTTGCATTGACTGGGTCATGAATACCATTATTGATTGGTACCCTTCCTGTCTCACTTCCTGCATCCACTCAGCCGCTATCGACTCAATGTCATCCATTCCTAGGGAGGAGCTTCATGACCTCTCCAAAGATCCCCCCGATTACACTGATCTTCAGTTGGTCTTTAGCAAGTCACATGTGGTCTCTCTGCCCCCACATCGCCCCTTACAACTGCACCATAGACCTCCTCCCAGGTGCCACCCCCCAGAGGCCATTTATATTCTATGAAAGAGAATATTTTGGAGTCACTGGTGGCAGGTATTGTTAAACCATCCTCGTCCCCAGTAGGTGCTGGGTTTTTTTTTGTTGAAAAAAAGTTGCGATATTCCAGGCCCTCATCAACGAGGTCCTGAGAGACTTTCTTAACATCTTTGTATTTGCTTACCTCAACGACCTCCTGAGCTTCTCTTGCTCCCTTAAGGAACATGTTAGTCACGTTCGCCAGATCCTTCAAAGACTCCTAGGGAATAGATCAAGGTCAAGGCTGTCTTGAAATGGCCCACACCAACTTCACGTCAAGCTTTTCCAGCGGTTCTTAGGCTTTGCCAATTTCTTTAGGAAGTTTATTAAGGGCTATAGTACGTTGGCCGCCCCTCTCACTGCCCTCACATCCACAAAGGTACCCTTCCAATGGAATGCCCTGGCCGCAAAAGCTTTCTCCAATCTCAAACAACGATTCTCCTCGGCACCCATCCTCACCATTCCTGATCCTTCTCTCCAGTTTGTTGTCGAGGTAGACGCATCAGAGATTGGTGTGGGGGCTGTTCTCTCCCAAAGAAGTTGACAGGACAACAAACTACATACTACTTTTGCTTCTTTTTCTCATGTAGGGGATCGTGAACTTCTGTCCATCAAACTTGTGTTGGAGGCATGGAGGCACTGGTTAGAGGAGTTGCAACTCGCTTTTCTGATCTGGACAGACGAGAGCAACCTGGAGTATCTCCAGTCAGCTAAGTGACTCAATGTCCACCAAGCCCATTGGTCCTTGTTCTTCTCCAGATTCAACTTCACCATCTCTTACCGCCCTGGCTCCAAGATTGCTAAACCTCTCAAGACTCTATACTTGTCCACAAGAACCACTGCCCATGGAAACCCCCTTACCCTCTCAGTGCTTGCTAGCAGCCATTGTACTCAACATTGAGAAGGTCAGAGGAGCTCTAGAATGTGAGTCAGGCCCCAGCCAGGTTCCTCTTAATCGCCTGTTTGTACCTGCCTCCATGCGCCCTGTTCTGGAATGGGACTCCAAGCTTTTCTGCCACCAATGGGGGTCGCACCCTCTACCTTATTCAATGACGCTTCTGGTGGGCCAGCATGAAGGAGGATGTCTGCCAGTGTGTGGCAGCATGCAACGTGCATCAGGAACAAGTTGTCTAACTTACCCCCTGAAAGGCCTTTCACACCCCTTGCTGTCACTCATTGTTCCTGTTCCAAAATAGCTCTCGATGTTGTTACCGGCATACCGGTGTCAGGAGGGAACTCATGCATTTTGACTGTGGTGGACCACTTCTCCAAAGCAGCCCACTTCATCCCCCTTCCTCGACTCCCATCTACTAGTCAGACCGCAGAACTTCTCGTGCTCCATGTTTTCTGTCTCCACAGGCTCCCCAACAACATAGTGTCTGACAGGGAGTCACAATTCTCTGCCCATTTTTGGAGGGCTTTTTTCAGGCTCATCGGTGCCACTCCCAGCCTCTCCTCTGGATATCATCCTCAGACTAATGGGCAGACCAAGAGGACCAATCAGAAACTGGAAACCACACTCAGATGTATGATCTCATTGGATCCCACATCATGGAGTTAGTTTCTCCCTTGGGTGGAATATGCCCACAATTCCTTGCCAAATACTGCCATGGGTCTGTCCCCCTTTCAATGCTGCCTCAGCTACCAGCCTCCCCTCTTCCCCACCCAGGAACAGGAGGTATCAGTTCCGTCCGCCCAAGCCTTCATCCACCATTGGAAGAGAGCATGTCAACAGCTTTTCATATCTTTCAAGGCCTACAAGCGGCAGGCAGGTCAGCATCACTTACACCCGTCAGATTCTGGATTAGTGACAAAGTTATGCTTTCTACCAGGGACATCCCCATCAAGACCACATCCCATAAGCTTTCCCACAGGTTTATTGGCCCCTTTCCCATTACCAAGCTTGTCAATACCTGTGCGGTTAGGCTGTGCCTGCCCTGAACCATGCGCCGCATAAATTTCCCCACCTTTCATATCTCCCAGCTTAGATGCCTTGATAACTGCCCTCTTTCACCCCCCTCCCGCCCTCCTCTCCTCCTCGGGTCATCAACAGGGGGGTAGCATACACCATTCGCAAACTGCTCAGGTCTCGCTGTAGAGGACGTGGCCTACAATATCTTGTTTCTCATGCGCTTTGGTGTGCTCTTGTCTGGTTTACTAGATTTTTTCCTTCTAAGTGGATTTTCACCTCGCACAGTTTCGTTTTGTTCTCTGTTTCGGCCCACTGATTTTATACCTCCGCCTCTGCATGGGTTTGTTTTTTGTTCACCTTTTTCCTGTGGATTACTTTTGTTTTTCCAATTGCCTTTTTCCAGGGAATTACCTTGGTTTTTCATTTTTGCCTTTTTCAGTGGATTGCTTTTGTTTTTGCCTTTTTCTGGGAATCATTCTTTTTGCTTTTCTATGCCTTACTTTAGTGCCCTTCTGTTTTTGTCAGCCACACCTTACATGCCCTTGCACCCATTACCACAGATCAAGGTCCCCTACAAAAGATTTGATGTCCTGGATATAATGATAGGTTATATTCAGTGAAACAGGAGACTCAAACAGACACAACACAGTTGTTAGTGTCAAAGAGTTGCCCGGGAATTGTTATTGTGGGTGGCTCAACATAATTCAACAGCTGGGCATTTTGGACAAGTCAAGACACTAAACTGTTTCATGGCCCTTTAATATTGGTCAGGCATTTGTCCACTCCTTGCCAGGCCATAAGATCAGACTGCAGAAGGGCATCATTTTGAGTTAGTTTTGGTGGATTATGCAGCGCAATACCTAGAAGCAGAGGCACTCTTGTGTTTTATCTCTCAAGTCAGGTTTCCCCAAAGCTTTTCCAAGTCACAGCTTTTATATCACGAAAACTATGCAAACCTTTACAAATTACTGGGAAATTAATTGATTTGCACAAGCATGTACCCTCTGCAAACATATGGCCTTGTCAGACGGTTTAACAAAACACTTAAAAACATGATTTGTTTGTTAGCAGTGATGCACATAATTGGGATAAGTGGCTTGAGCCAATTTTATTAGCATTATGAGAGGTCCCACAATCCTCCACTGGGTTTTCCCAATTTTAATTTTTATAAGGACACAAGATTTGTGCTGTCCTAGGTGCTGTTAAGGAAAATTAGGAGGAGGGACCTTCTACTAGTTTAAACAATATTTAATATGTTCTTGACCTGAGAGCAAGGCTCCACACACTGGGGTAGTTATCACCTATCAATTTGCGCAATAACATAATTTCCATCCCTATAATAGGGAATTTGCACCAGGAGATAAAGTACTCAATGAGATGGGCAGAACTCACTGCAAACCCAAAAATTGTGCTATTGGACTGGTGGAATTACAGTATCTGAGCATGTGCATCCCCAGATTGGTAAGACTACAGCAAGTCAGCCTGCCTGAGATCTCATAACGGAGGTGAGACATTTCCTGGAGCTGGCTAGCTCTTATGTAATATTCAGACTAATTATTCAGACCTCACAAGCCCACTGACTGATCTCACTAAAAGGGGAGCTCCTGATACCATCCAGTGAATGAAGATGTACCAATAGACTTTCACTAAGGTAAAAGCTGCACTTTTTGGTGCACCACTTCTGCATTCCCCTTAACTTCTTTTTCCTTTTGTTTTGCAGGCAGATGCATCGGGCAGAGGGCTAAGGGCCATGCTGTCCCAAGAGGTGGAGGGAGAGGAATGTCTGGACATCAAAAGGACGGTCCTCATCATCCAATATTATCTGCTGGAACAAGCCTTTACTCTTTGCTTGGAACACGCTCCACTTGAATTGCTCCACTGCATGAAGGATGCCAAAGTGTGGAACACTCATTGGTATCTATCACTTTAGATATTTAAGTTTAGGTGGTCCACAGGCCAGAACAGTGGAATAGAGAGCAGAGCTGAGTGAGCGAGTGGTAAGGATGCCTAATTGTAGTAATAATTTGTTCTCTGTTGCAGTGAGCGGCGAGAGAGACAAGAGTGAGAAAGATGGAGCCTTGTGTATAAATGTGGAGTTCAAACATTGAAAAACGCAAGTAAAAATAAAATTTCACAGCCTGCCTCCCATTTCTTCTGTCCCAAACCCTCCAAACCACAGCAAACACTTAGAAAATATCACCAATAAAGCTATTACTGAAAACTGAAGAAGAAAGACTAAACTTGAACTAAAATCTTGACTGAAAAAGCACAATGTTGTACCATTATTCATAACTTTCTAGTGAGGATACAAGCATATCTAAAGTCAATGACCACTGTTTACTGTCTTTAAACAAAAAAAAACAGAAACACTCTCACAAGTAATTTAACATTTTAACGTTTCCACTGTCAGCAGTTTGTAAGAATTAGAAAGTCTTTTGCCACAGAAGAGTCTTCAGAACAGAAGATTTTCTTAGTAACATGATAAGCTGGGTTTTTTGTCTTAACAATTCAAGCAATGGGGATAAAAACTCCTGTCAGGGAAATGACAGTTTACAGCAACACATTAATACTAAGAAAAACAAGAAACAAAATCAAAATATTTAAGTGGATTTCAGAGGATTATAGCTGCATGATGCATGATGCAAAGATGACGCATTTCCTTATTTGCAAAGAGAGCAATTTGTCATGATGTATATACATGGTTTAGGTAGGGCATTCTATCTAGGAGGAAGTCATTTAGGGTAAGAGTTTTGTGGATGATGTCTGATCTGGTGCTAGAAATAGCTTAGATGTAATAGCCTAGATTTCCATTTTACTGTCTCCAGAGATAAAAAAAAAAAAAAAAAAAAAAGAGCATGTGCTGAGGGAACGAGTAAAAAAAGACAAGATTTAGGTCAGTTAGACAGACAGATAGAAGACAGAAAAAAAACCTTAGGTAATAGCTGTTGAATAGTAAAGAGGAAACGAGGATCTTTGTCACTAGTGGAGAAAAATGAAAATTTATAAAATAAGTTAACTAATGATATTTAATTACTCCACACTCCACTTGCTTTTATTCTCCATTAAGTTCTTCACTTTTTATCAACATTTTACATGATCGTTTTTAAAATACCCATCTAAATATTTCATTAGCATATGCATAAAAGTCCAATTCTGTGAAAAAACGAACATATAATATAGTTGATTCGGTTTAATGTTATTTCTCCCTATAGAAGTTGCTTTCGGCTGCTCCCTGTTTGGGGTCGCCACAGCGGACCAATTGGTCCGCATAACAATTTGGCAAATGTTTTATGCCGGATGCCCTTCCTGACACAACCTTCCCATTTTTCCAGGCTTGGGACCGGCACTGCATCCAGTGGCTGGGAATCGAACCCGGGCCATCCGCATGATTGTTGAGAAACCTACCACTGAGCCACCAATGCCCCTGATGTTATTTCTCCCTATATATGTTTTTATATCCATTACCAGACAAATTTGCAAGTTGTGCCATGTGATGGATGACAAAAGCATTTCACATATGATCACCCTCAAAGGCAACAATGCAGTAGCTCAAAGACAATAATACATTTTCTGAAAAATATTTTATTTTATGGATGATAAATGGTTTGGATTTATTTAAATATATTTGTTTTATATATGTTTTTCAAAAAAAATTATTAACAGTGACAACAGACCATTAATTGTTTGTCTAATAATAATACACAAATTAAATTAGCTATTCAAGAAACTGCATTGGTGGCTCAATGGTAGGTTTCTTGCCTATCATGCAGAAGGCCTGGGTTTGATCCCCAGCCACTGGATGCAGTGCCAGTCCCAAGCCTGGAAAAATGGGAGGGTTGTGTCAGGAAGAGCATCTGGTGTAAAACATTTGCCAAGTTGTTGTGCAGACCAATTGGTCCACTGTGGTGACCTTGAACAGGGAGCAGCCGAAAGCTAGGAACCTCAATTTAATTTTTATGGCTCCTATTACTTTTCAAAGAATGTCTTAGATAGGTCCACAAGAGGGAGATCAAAAATAAGTAATAAAATCAAAGTAGTTCTGAGAAGTCTGAGAAGTTCAGCCTCTTCTTTTAACACATAACAAATCTGGTTTTGTGTCACACTTAGCTTCTGCCAGACTTCGCTCACAAATGCATATGCGTGAAATTAAGGTAGCATAAATTTTAACAAAAATATTTTAAAAATGTATTAAAAGTTGTTATTAAATAAAAAATGTCTCTATACTAGTTCAAATTCAGAAACAGACGTTTAAGGCAGAAACAATGAAAATCAGACTCTGTGTAAATCAGACTCTGTGTTGGATTGCAGTTGTCTAAAGGAACACTTCCATGCATGTCTGTAAATGTACTTTGAAGCACTCTATTGCTTTTTATATATATAAAACAATCTACTAGAGAACAAGGGGGTTTATGTGCTGCATGCTATTAAAATAATAAAGAGCAGGTGCTTTTGCTGTGCCAATCAAGTAGCTGAGAAGATTGGAGCATCATGAGAAAAAACAGAGCCTTGGGCAATATCATGATACTGAAGTCATTCATTCATTCATTGTCTTCCGCTTATCCGGAGCCGGGTCGTGGGGGCAGCAGTCTAAGCAGGGATGCCCAGACCTCCCTCTCCCCAGACACTTCCTCCAGCTCTTCCGGAGCGACCCTGAGGCGTTCCCAGGCCAGCCGAGAGACATAGTCTCTCCAGCGTGTCCTGGGTCTTCCCCGGGGCCTCTTCCTGGTGGGGCATGCCCGGAACACCTCTCCAGGTAGACCTCAACTGCCCCCTTTCTATGTGGAGGAGCAGCGGCTCTACTCTGAGCTCCTCCCGGGTGACAGAGCTCCTTACCCTATCTCTAAGGGAGCGCCCCGCCACCCTACGGAGGAAGCTCATTTCGGCCGCTTGTATCCGGGATCTTACCCTTTCGGTCATGACCCAGAGCTCATGACCATAGGTGAGAGTAGGAACGTAGATTGACTGGTAAATCGAGAGCTTTGCCTTCCGGCTCAGCTCCTTCTTCACCACAACAGACCAGTACATAGACCGCATTACTGCTGCCGCTGCACCGATCCGTCTGTCAATCTCACAATCCATCCTTCCCTCACTTGTGAACAAGACCCCGAGATACTTAAACTCCTCCACTTGAGGAAGGACCTCCCCTCCAACCTGAAGGGTGCAAGCCACCTTTTTCTGGTCGAGAACCATGGCCTCAGATTTGGAGGTGCTGACCCTCATCCCAGCCACTTCACACTCAGCTGCAAAATGCCCCAGTGCATGCTGTAAGTCCAGGCTTGAAGGAGCCAACAGGACAACATCATCTGCAAAAATCAGCGATGAAATCCTGTGGTCCCCAAACCGGACTCCCTCCAGCCCTTGGCTGCGCCTAGAAATTCTGCCCATAAAAACAATGAACAGAACCGGTGACAAAGGACAGCCCTGTTGGAGTCCAACATGCACTGGGAACAGATCTGACTTACAGCTGGCAATGCGAACCAAGCTCCTGCTCTGGTTATATAGAGACCGAACAGCCCTTAACAGAGGGCCACGGACCCCGTACTCCCAGAGCATCTCCCACAGAATGCCACAAGGGACATGGTGAAAGCCTTCTCCAAGTCCACAAAACACATGTGGACTGGTTGGGCAAACTCCCATGAACCCTCTAGCACCCTGTGGAGGGTATAGAGCTGGTCCAGTGTTCCACGACTAGGTCGAAAACCGCATTGCTCCTCCTGTATCCGAGGTTTTACTAACGGTCGGACTCTCCACTCCAGTACTCTGGAATAGACTTTCCCTGGGAGGCTGAGGAGTGTGATCCCCCTATAGTTGGAACACACCCTCCGATCCCCCTTCCTAAAAAGAGGGATCACCACCCCGGTCGCCCAGTCCAGAGGCACTGTCCCTGACCGCCACGCTATGTTGCGGAGACGTGTCAGCCAAGACAGCCCCACAACATCCAGAGACTTAAGGTACTCAGGGTGAATCTCATCCACCCCTGGTGCCTTGCCACCAAGGAGCTGCTGAACTACCTCAGTGACCTCAGCTTGGGTGATGAATGAATCTACCTCTGAGTCCTCAGCCTCTGGTTCCTCTACGGAAGGCGTGTCAGTGGGGTTGATGAGATCCTCGAAGTATTCCTTCCACCGTCTGACAATATCCCCAGTCAAGGCCAGCAACTCTCCATCTCCACAGTAAACAGTGTTGGCAGAGAGCTGCTTACCCCTTCTGAGGCGCCGAACAGTCTGCCAGAATTTCCCCGAGGCCGTCCGATAGTCCTTCTCCATGGCCTCACCAAACTCCTCCCAGACCCGAGTTTTTGCTTCTGAGACCACCACGGCTGTAGTTTGCTTGGCCTGCCAGTATGCCTCAGCTGCCTCCGGAGTCCCCCGAGCCAACCAGGCTTGATAGGACTCCTTCTTCAGCTTGACGGCATCCCTTACTTCCAGTGTCCACCACTGTGTTCGGGGATTGCCGCCGCGACCGGCACCAGAGACCTTACGGCCACAACTCCGGATGGCTGCGTCAACAATGGAGGAGGAGAACTTGGTCCACTCAGACTCAGTGTCCCCAACCTCCCTCGGGATCTGGTTGAAACTCTCCCGGAGGTGGGAGTTGAAGACCCACCTAACAGAGGGATCAGCGAGATGTTCCCAACAGACCCTCACAATATGTTTGGGCCTGCCAAGTCTGTCCGGCATCCTCCTCCGTAAGCGGATCCAACTCACCACCAGGTGGTGATCGGTTGACATCTCCGCCCCTCTCTTCACCCGAGTGTCCAAGACATGCGGCCGAAGGTCAGATGACACGACCACAAGGTCGATCATTGATCTACGGCCTAGGGTGTCCTGATATCATATGTACTGGTGGGCACCCTTATGCTTGAACATGGTGTTCGTTATGGACAGGCTGTGACTAGCACAGAAGTCCAGCAACAGGACACCACTCGAGTTCAGATCAGGGGGGCCGTTCCTCCCAATCACGCCCCTCCAGGTATCACTGTCATTGCCCACATGGGCGTTGAAGTCCCCCAGCAAAACTATGGAGTCCCCAGTCAGAGCACCTTCCAGCACCCCTCACAGGGTCTCCAAAAAGGTTGGGTACTCCACACTGCCGTTCGGCCCATAAGCCGAAACAACAGCGAGACACCTATCCCCGGCCCGAAGGCGCAGGGAAACAACCCTCTCGTTTACCGGGGAAAACTCCAGCACATGGCGGCTGAGCTGGGGGGCTATAAGCAAGCCCACCCCAGCCTGACACCTCACACCATGGGGCACTCCAGAGAAGAAGAAGGTCCAACCTCTCTCAAGGAGTTGGGTTCCAGAGCCCAGGCTGTGCGTGGAGGCAAGGCCGACTATCTCTAGCCGGTACCGCTCAACCTTCCTCACCAGCTCAGGCTCCTTCCCCCTCAGTGAGGTGACATTCCATGTCCCAAAAGCCAGATTCATTGTCCAGGGTTTGGGTCGATGGGGCCCCCGCCCATGACTGCTACCCAAAACACATTGTACCGGACCCTTATGCTCCTTCCTGCGGGTGGTGCGCCTACGGGAAGGTGAGCCTACATCTTTTCTTCGGGCTGTGCCTGACCAAGTCCCGCAGGCAAAGACTCGGCCACCAGACGCTCGCCTGCGTGCCCCAACCCCAGGCCTGGCTCCAGGGTGGGGTCCCGGTGACGCCAGTCCGGGCCACGTAACGGTCCTTGATTTTGTATCCATAAAGGTTTTGAACCGCTCTTAGTCTGACCCGTCACCTAGAACCCGTTTGCCTTGGGAGACCCTACCAGGAGCACTAGGCCCCTGACAACATGGCTCTTAGGTTCATTCGGGTACTGAAAATCCTCCACCACAATAAGGTGGTGGTTCAAGGAGGGGGACACTGAAGTTATTCATACAGTAAATTGATTGTTTTCAGATTTCTTTGTGTAAGTACTTATACAATCAATTTACTGTATGACACTGAAGTTATTCATACAGTAAATTGATTGTATAAGTACTTACACAAAGAAATCTGAAAACATGTAGAAGCTTAAATTCCATTCTGACTGTAAACAGATTTATGCCATAGAAGGATAATTACTGAAAACTTTTACTTGATCGACATGGACTACTGCAATTCCATATACTGAATATACTGCCATAGTTAAATTGTTTATTTTTCTTCTTCTTATTTTGGCTTTTCCCTTCAGGGGTCATCACAGTGAATCATCTCTCTCCACCTATCCCTATCGTCTGCGTCCTCAACACTTGCACCCACTAGCTTCAAATCCTCATTTATTACATCCTTATATCTCCTCTTTGGCCTTCCTCTTTGCCTCCTGCCTGGTAGCTCCATGTCCAACATTCTCCTACCAATATACTCACCGTCCCTCCTCTAAACATGCCCAAACCATCTTAATTTGGCCTCCCTAACTTTGTCCCCCAAACATCCAACACAAAACGTCCCCCAGCTATCCCTCTGATGTACTCGTTCCTAATCCTATTCAAACTTGTCACTCCCAAAGAGAATCTCAACATCTTCAGCTCTGCTACCTCCAGCTCTGACTTCTGTCTCTTCCTCAGTGACACTGTCTCTAAACCATACAGCATGGCCAGTCTCATCAATTTCTTGTACACCTTCCCCTTGATTCTCGCTGATATTTTCCTATCACACAGAATTTCCCCTACAGCCTCTGCTCGCAACCTTGGGGTAACCATGGATAATCAACTATCCTTTTCTTCCCATGTCACTAATGTGACACGCTCATGTCGGTTTCTTCTGTACAACATCAGAAGGATTCGGCCATTTCTATCCACACAGGCTACTCAGGTGCTTGTTCAATCTCTGGTCATCTCGAGATTGGACTACTGCAACTCTCTTCTGGCAGGTCTACCTCTAGACACAATTCGCCCACTGCAAATGATCCAAAATGCAGCTGCACGACTTGTTTTCAACCTGCCCAAGTTCTCCCACATCACCCCACTGCTGCGTTCCCTCCACTGGCTTCCGGTAGCTGCACGCATCAGATTCAAAACACTAATGCTTGCCTACAAAGCCAAGAATGGACCAGCGCCATCTTACCTCAAAGCTCTCGTCACTTCTCGCACTGCACCTCGCTTACTCAGATCCACTAGCACTGCTCGACTGGTCCCACCATCTCTCAGGGAAAAAGGTAGGTATACATCTAGACTCTTCTCTGTTCTGGCACCGAGGTGGTGGAACGAACTTCCCCTAGGTATCCGTACGGCCGAGTCTCTGACTATCTTCAAACGGCAACTGACGACTTACCTCTTCCTGAAGTACTTAAACTAGCTCTTATTTTTCCAGTTTACGTAATATGTTGCAAAAAAAAAAAAAAAAAAAAAAAAAAAAAAAAACCAACTCAGTGTTAGGCTAATGGTATCCCAAGTTGTGTCTTATTGAACCAGTGTTAATGTATTCAGTGATTGAGAACTAAAGCACTTTTGTACGTCGCTCTGGATAAGAGCGTCTGCCAAATGCCAGAAATGTAAATGTAAATGTAAACTCCACACTCTCCACTACTCTGGACTGTTGACCCCAAGTACTTAAACTCCTGTACCTTCTTCACCTCTTCACCTCTTCATCTTACTGTTCCACTTCCCTCCCTTTCATTCACACAAATGTACTCAGTCTTACTACAACTGACTTTCATTCATCTTCTCTCCAGCACAAATCTCCACCTCTCCAGGTTTTCCTCCACCTGCTCCCTGCTCTCACTACAGATCACAATGTCAAAGCAGTACTTTGAACTCCACTTTGAACTCCACTTTGAACTCCTCAGTCTGACCTACAGCACACCTCACCACTGTCCTGCTCCTCTCATACATGTCCTGCACCACTCTGACACCACTCTGACTTCTCGGCTACTCCTGACTTCCTCATACAGTACCACAGCTCTTCTCTTGGCACCCTGTCATACGCTTTCTCCAAGTCTACAAACACACAGTGCAACTCCCTCTGACCATCCCTATACTTCACCATCAAAATTCTCAGAGCAAAAATTACATCAGTTGTGCTTTCTGGGCATGATGCCATACTGCTGCTGACAAATTTCCACTATCTTCCTTAACCTAGCTTCCACTACTCTTTCCTATAGCTTCATTGTATGGCTCATCAACTTTATCCCACTATAGGTGCTGCACCTCTGCACGTCACCCTTATTCTTAAAGATCGGCATTAATACACTTCTTCTCCATTCCTCAGGCATCCTCTCAATCTCTATAACCCTGTTAAACAAACTACTTAAAAATTCCACTGCTGCTGTCTCTCCTAGACACTTCCAGACCTCCACCGGGATGTCGTCAGGACCAACTGCCTTTCAACTTTTTATTGTCTTCAAAGCCTTCCTGACTTCATTCTTTCTAATCTTATCTACTTTCTGTTCCACAGATTTCAGCCCTTCTACTCTTTTTTCCCTCTCATTTCCTCATTCATCAGCTCTTCAAAGTACTCCTTCCATCTCCTCTGTACACTCTCCACACTTGTGAGCACCTTTTCATCTCTATCCTTAATAACTCTAACTTGCTGCACATCCTTCCCATCTCGATCCCTCTGCCTAGTTAACCTGTACAAGTCCTTCTCTCCTTCTCTAGTGTCTAGCCTAGTGTACAACTCGTCATATGCCTTCTGCTTGGCCTTAGACACCTCCCTCTTCACTCTGTGCTGTAACTCCTTGTATTCCTGTCTATTCTCTTCAGTTCTGTCCATGTCCCACTTCTTCTTGGCTAACCTCTTCCTCTGGATACTATCCTGAACTTCCTCATTCCACCACCAAGTCTCCTTATCTTCTTTCCTCCTTCCAGATGACACACCCAGCACATTTCTCCCTGTCACCTTGATCACTTCTGCTGTAGTTTCCCAGTCATCTGGCAGCACTACCTGATCACCCAGAGCCTGCCTCAACTTCTGTCTAAATTCCTCACAACATTCCTCCTTTTTCAACTTGGTTTTCTTCTCTATCTCTATCTTTGACCTCTTCTTCTTGCAGACCATCAAAGTCATCCTACACACCTCCATCCTATGCTGTCTGGCTACACCCTCTCCCACTACCACTTTACAGTCACTAATCTCTTTCAGATTGCCTCTTCTACAGGGATGTAGTCTACCTGTGTGCTCCTCTCTCCACTCTTGTAAGTCACTCTATGCTCCTCCGTCTTCTGAAAATAAGTGTTAACCACATCCATGTCCATCCTCTTAGCAAAGTCCACTACCATCTGTCCTTCAAGGTTCCTTTCCTTAACTCCAAACTTGCCCATCACCTCCTCATCACCTGTGTTCCCCTCACCAACATGTCCATTAAAATCTGCTCCTATCACCACTCCCTCACCCATGGGAATACTCCCCTATCACCTCATCTAATTCACTCCAGAATCTATCTTTCTCCACTAACTCACAACCTACCCGTCGGGCATAACCACTAACAACATTCAACATCACCCCTTCAATCTCTAACTTCAGACTCATCACCCTGTCTGACACTCTCTTCACCTCCAGAACATTCCTCACAAACTCCTCCTTCAGGCCCCACCTACCCCATTTCTCTTACTATCCACACCATAATAAAAAAAGCTTGAATCCTGCTCCTATTCTACGAGCCTTGCTACCCTTCCACCTGGTCTCCTGTACACACAGTATATCCACCTTCCTTCTCTCCATCATATCAGCCAGCTCTCTACCTTTCCCTGTCATAGTACCAACATTCAGAGTTCCTATTCTCAGTCCTACATTCTTACCTTTCCTCTTCTATCTCTGTCTGCGCAATCTCCTCCCTCCTCTACTTCTTCGGCCAACAGTAGCCCAATTTCCACCGGCGCCCTGTAGGTCAACAGCGCCGATGGTGGTCCTTGTTAAGCTGGACCTCGACTGATACGGTACGAAATTCATAGTACTGACGATTCGCATGATCAAATTTGGCAATGTTTTACGCCAGATGCCCTTCCTGACGAAACCCTCTCTCTATTTATCCGGCCTTGGGACCGGCACAGAAGTCACTGGACTGTGACCCCCATGGCTAGATTCCACAGTTAAATTGCTTAAAGTGAAAAAGAATTACTGACTTCATGTCTGGGTTATCATATTTCTGATCTACCCACATCAAAATGGTCTTTCTAATCTGTCTACACACAAATTAATTTTAGGTAAAGACTTTAATTGTGTCTTGCATTCCACTAAATAACTATATATTGCCGTGATTATTAACACTTTTTTAGGGGGAAATTTATAGCCAGTTCTTACATCCTAATCTCAAACTTCAATCAACCTTTAACTTTTATTGTAAGGCTGTATTTGTATTCATTGTTTGATGTTTTTTCTGTTACAATACTAATATTACAATACTAATATACTTATATTTCAATACAATATTAAAAAATATAAAATACTAAAACATGGGTAGAAGTGGTTAATCCAAATTCAGACCTGATGATTGGCTGTATAAGAAGGGATAAGGATATTTTGTTAAATTTGTTATTGACAATTTGGCAGCGTGGACTAAGAAATCCACAGAACGGTGACCCTATTATAGAAAGGGATCATTTGATAATAAAGATCTGACCACTGCTAAACTTTTGATTAATGATTGCTGTAGCGACCCAGACTGGGATCTTGACTTGATGTGGCTTGAACAAAACCTACGTAGGACAAAGAACATAAAAAAACATAAGAATGCATCTTATGTTTGTTCTAGCCTGTCCTATGGTTTCCTTCAACTGCTTACTCTGCCAACTTACTTATCTCCTAATCACGGCTCTATTGTTAAACCCACAACCATGCCTTACAATACAGTGCACTGTTTACACAGCTCAGAATGAGAATAAAGATGGAACTGCTATTGACTCCATGGTTGCCATGACCTCCATCAGTGATGCACCCTCTGATACTAATGACACAACTAAAGATGCAAATATAGCTGTATCCTTTGTGCAACTAGTAAAAGCTGTACCATTCAGCCACCAAGTGCTTTGAAATGATAGCTATCGATTCAGTTCAAGTTTATTTGTATAAAACTTTTAACAATGTTATACAAAGTTACAAGAATATAAAAATTTCCAAAAGTTTAAAATTTAAATGTATACTTATCCCTAATAAGCAAGCCAAAAGCAAATCCATAAAATTATATGAGGAAGAACCAGATTCAAAAGGAAACTTATCCTCTATTACTGTACTCAAGTGTAACTGTATACCAAGAAGCTTTTGAGCATCAGCATAATTTCTGAAGTCATTGTAGATTTAACCTAAATTTCTGCCTTCTGAAGCCATCAAATATGCAACAATTGAGAACCTAGTGCAAAACCAACTGTGGCAACAGCAGTTCAAAGCCTCCACCATTGTCAGTGAGCACCTACAAGTGATGAGACTTCAACCATAATTAGGGCATCAGGTAAGATTAGGTATGCTTGAGATCATGTAATGGTTATGGACAATGTACATTGTGTACAAAGTGCAAGCAGTGACAACAAGACTAATTATGACAGAATAAGTAAAAGGGAGAGCCAGGAGGTGGCATAGTCATGATGGTTTCCTGGGACTCAAAGCGGCAAGCCACTCCACTATCAGCAAACCTAAGTGGGGGGTGACAGTTTCCAAACATCACAGTTCACCAAAGCACTCTATACCCATGAACCCCCTAGATTTGCTCCTTTACCTTCACCTCACGTACCTATTCATAAAAGGCTTGAATAAACATATTCATTTTCAGCCTGGACTTAAACACGATGGCTGTTCTAAACAATAACTGGAAGGCTGTTCCAGGGGTTCAGGGGTTGGGCTTGGCCCCTTAGTTACAGTGAAAGGAACTTTTAATGTTTCAGCATACCAAGACATTTTTGACAATTTCATGCTCCCAGCTTTGTCGGAACAGTTTGAGGATGGCCCCTTCCTGTTGCAACATGACTGTGCACTGGGGAGAGTGACAAAGCAATGTATCAAAGAGTGAGTATGGTGTGAAGGAACTTGACTGGCCTGACATCAACCCAATAGAACACCTTTGGCATGAATTAGAGCAGAGACTGCAAGCCAGGCCTTCTCGTCCAACATCAGTGCCTAACCTCACAAATGTGCTTCTAGAGGAGTGAGAGAGTTGCTTTCGGCTGCTCCCTGTTCAGGGTCACCACAGCAGACCAACTGGTCCGCACAACAACTTGGCACAGGTTTTACGCCGGATGCCCTTCCTGACGCAATTCTCCCAGTTTTTCTGGGCTTGGGACCGGCGCTTTCATCCAGTGGCTGGGGTTTGGGCATTGTCTGGGAATTGAAACCGGGCCTTCCACATGGTAGGCGAGAAACCTACCACTGAGTCACCAAAGCCCAAATGTGCTTCTAGAGGAATGGTCAAAAATTCCCATAAACACACCTTGTGGAAAGCCTTCTCAGAAGAGTTAAAGCTGTTATAGCTGCAAAGGGCGGGCCAACTCCATATTAAATTCATTCATGTAAAAGCAGACATCCCAGTTTTGGCCTGGCTCGCAGTCTCCACTCTAATTCATCACAAAGGTGTTCCATCAGGTTGAAGTCAGGTCTTCAAGTTCTTCCACACCAAACTTACTCATCCATGTCTTTATGGACCTTGTTTTGTGCACTGGTGCACAGTCATGTTGGAACATGAAGGAGCCATCCCCAAACTGTTCCCACAAAGTTGATAGCATGAAATTGTACTTCACTCTTTCTGTTTTCTTTTTCCTTGTCATTTGTTTTAGTATGTATGTTGCTGGTTACATGAATATAAAAGGAAAAAAGAATATGAAAGATAAAGAAAGTGAGTCAACACAAACCTACTGAAACATACATACTGACATCTATTGCAGTGGCAAGTGCAGGAGTAGTGTCTACAGTAGTTGAAGAACAGTTAAAATAACTGTGTGCAGTTGAGATATGACTTTGTTGTGTGTATGGTAATGTGATAGCAAGGAAAGTTCAGTTAAAATGACTTTGGACAACTGAGGTAGTCATTGTATTATGTGTATTGTGAGTGGTATGAGACAGCAGAGACTGATGGTTCTCTGATTCATTGATAGCTCTTGGCTTAAAGCTATTCTTCAATCTTGCTTTTCAGGCATAAGTGGTTCTATAAAGCCTCTTTGATAGCAGGATGTTCAACATGTAGCTGTCCCCACCAATTTTCTAGGTGGTGTCCATGATCATATGATGGGCAGTCTGGTCTGCCATGGTATAACTGCCAAATCAAACCACAATGCAGTAGATAACTATGCTTTCTGTTGTTTGTTGGTAAATGAAGGATAGCAGTTGAGGTAGATTTACTCTTCTGAGTTTTCTCAAAATGGACAGTCATCTCTCCAGCTTCTTCACTACCTGCAGTCTGTTGGTTGCCCACCAACAGTGGGTCCTCAGAGATGTTCACCAGAGGAATCCAAAGTTAGACACCATTTCCAGAATGCCTACATTTATGAAGATCAGAGTGAGTTTGGTTTGTTCAAATTCCTGAAGTTTATAATCAGCTCCTTTGTCTTGTTTGTTTTCAGGGTTAGAATGTTCTGTGAGCGCCACCCCACAAGCTCCTCTCTGTAGGATGATTCATCTTAGATTAATCATGGTATTGCTGTGTTTTGCTGAGATGAGAGGGTATAGAAGAGGGTTTAGTACTGTAATGGAGAATTCTTCCCATCTCCCATGTAGGTTAAAGGATAACCAAGAACATCTTAAGAAGAATTAACAAGAATAAGGAGATCTTACTACATCAGCAAGAAATTTATTGAAGGTAAACCCAAGCAATAAAGGAGATCTATGCATGATCTTAAAAACTCCAAGGGAGGGGTATTTTCTTCTCCTCTAATTGGCTAATACTAGTTTATCTTACACAAACACTCTTTATATTCATTAGATGTTTCCCCATCCCTTTAGATCACCTGGTTGCATTTGACTGGCTGGGGTGTTCTGATATAAAGTCCTGTGTGCAGTTGCACAGTGATTCCTTTTCACAACATTGGTTGTGATCACCTGGTCCACAGCAGGAGATTGTATTCCTGTTGGATAAGTTCAGCAAATAAGTCATTTATCTAGTTTGCAAGTGTTATGTTGTTGTGGAAGTGGGGACATGCACACCTCACACCTGTGATGAATGATACTAATAAATGTTCTGTGTTGCAGTGAGCGGTGACATGTATAAAAAGAGGAGTGACAAGTAGCTCATGAAAAAGATCTACCAGCACAGAGCCATGTATGTGCATGTGTGTGTTAGTAACAAGCTGAAAAGCAAAAGTAAAAATAAAAAGAATAGCACCTTTTGAGTTGTCCCAAGCCTGCCTCCCACTTCCTAAATATCTGACCAAACTGATTTGGGCTTCCACTTGGGTCATGGACAGATGCATTTCCATATTGATAAGACATCAGTGATTGTGGCCTGTGTGAGACCCAAGATTAAAAAGGGGTGACAAAATTCTTGCTGTTGGCTGCCTATTATAAAATCTTTGTAACTAATTTTTCAGATATCATAAGCCTGCTGACCAGAATGCAGCAGTTAGTCCTAACTAGAACAAGAAGATATGAACACATCACGCCACAATCTTATCCACACTGCGTTGGCTACCAGTCAAATTTTGCATTGATTATAAAATACTGCTTCTGACTAAATGGTGTAATGCAGCACAAGTGAACTTTTGGGTTGTTTTTTAAATCCACCACACCTCTTTCTACCAAAAATTGCAGGTTTAGTGGGTAGGAATTCATGAACAAAATACCTTTTATTTATTTTTCTTCTTCAAATATGAGAATTTGTTTCATTTTTTATCCCATTTCGGATTCATACATGGGTTGTTTTAGTGAGAACAGTATAATACAATCACAATTTTTAGGTTTACACGTCATACTTTTGTAAGTACAAAGTATAAATTTTACAACCTTAGTTCATATAAATGCAGTCTATCAAACCCACCTGTATTTGCAGCTTGGCACTGGATGTCACAAACAGCTGTGTAGATTGGGTTCAGGTAAAATGACGAAGTGTTAAGCATGTTAAATACACAGCCTGAGCTTAAGTCTTTGCTGACCTTTTTTTTTTTTTTTTAATCTAGCTCGGTGTCACTCTAATAATTACCAGCTTAGGCCTCCCGAGTCTGAGGTGAGTAACAAAGGCTATTTGGTAGTATCTCAAGTAGTAGAGGCTACTGCAGGAGGCATAGCTTCCTGTTACAAAGGCCCACAGTTATGGAACAGCCT
This sequence comes from Hemibagrus guttatus, assembly GCA_033459395.1. NCBI lineage: Eukaryota > Metazoa > Chordata > Actinopteri > Siluriformes > Bagridae > Hemibagrus > Hemibagrus guttatus. The sequence goes on from JAUCMX010000001.1 coordinate 25,557,220, forward strand.
TCCAATAAGTGTTCCAGGCTGAAAACACATTTGTTTAGGGGAACATTTTTATAAATACTTTTTCTTAGGTAAATAGCAGATATGGAGGGGACCTCCTGGCTCTCTCTTTTACTTATGCTGTCATAGCTAGTCGTGCCAGAGTCCTTGCTTGCACTTTGCACAATGTACATTGCCTTTAACCATGATAACAAGAATATCTCATATTTCTCTCTCTCTCTCTCTCTCTCTCTCTCTCTCTCTCTCTCTCTCTCTCTCTCTCTATCTATCTATCTATCTATCTATCTATCTATCTATCTATCTCTATCTCTCTATCTCTGTCAAGCTCTAGCTACTCTCTTGCTCCCAGTGTTCTGAGTTCCCAGAAGTCTTCTCTTCATACTTGCCTGATCCCATGGTACTGCTATGGATAGAACCACTTAGAGCCTTTCGCAACAGATTTGAACTGCTGATTTGAATTACACTGATTTATAAGTTGCTCAAAATCTCCTGGTTGCACAACTTGACTATGTAAGTCTCAATGTCATATCAGCTCAGGGAGTTTTTCCTTGCCACCATTCCCTTGCTCATTAGAATAAATATAAATTTTATTTTAAACTTTGTAATTTCTTTTCTAATTTTGTATATTTCTGTAAAACTCTTAAAAGTGCTATACAAATACACTTGAACTGGTGCAGTGGTAAAGGTAAAGGTTGCACTCTGTAACAGACTACTTTTAGATGCTCCTCACTTCTATCTCCCATTTGTTTTGCTGAAAAACAGGTTTCAAAGGGGGAGAAGGTGAGTGATAAGGTTTACACACCTATGTAAAATTTTGTTAATGAATGTACTGTGTTTCAGTGATTTTGAGAGCTGTGCATGTGTGTGGTTGTGCTTTAAATGTCACTGCTAAAAAGCGAGTAAAAAGACCCATGGACAATAAATAGACTAAATTTTGAGGTGTACCACGCCTGCCTCCATTTCTTTATTTCCCAGAGATTCAGGGAGAGTATTATATAGAGATATAGAGTACCTAAAAGTCACTAAAATGATCCCAGAAGCCAACCAGATGTGCACTGGCTGTGACTGTGCGTTAACTATAGCCACTGTGTTTTTATAGTAAAGTCAAAAAGATAAATTACCATGAAAGGACACAAAGTACTTGATAGAAATAGAGACCACTCTTGCGTCTACAAGGTGCCTAGTTCCAGCTAGCAGACATTTAGTTTAGCCTGCTCCCTGGCCTTGGCTCCGGATTGTCACCGATTAAAGTTAATCCAGTTAATCCAGGTCCTGATTGCACTCTACACATCTGAAACCTTTAGAGTCAAGAATATACCTAATAATCTGTGTTATTTCACCCTGACCCCTCTATCATATTACATGTTACTCTTGTGATACCAGTGATCCTGACTCCTGCTGTTCTCTGGACTTAGACAATTGATCCTGATGGACTCACTTCTGCATGGAATCATGATAAAATCACTAACTACTGCTGAAGAGGGCCTGGTGTGGATAGCCTACAGATCACAATGGGTTTACTGTTGATGGTGCCACACTGAGACCCATAAGATGGCTGTGGCTGATCTGTCAGCAACTGCTACGAATATTTTATTCTCAAGTCTCTAACATTGACCAGTCGATAACTTCAATTTTATATAAGAAATTGTAAGTACATGTCTTATTAACACATGTAGCACTACTTGACTTTATAGTACACAGTTGATGTGAAATGATTCATCAGACTATCCAGTGTCACCCAAATGGGGAAGTTACTTGAGTGTGCAGGGACATTCCCCAAACCCTCTCACAAACCCTAATGGGGTCATTCTTGAGTAGTCCAACTCTGTCTGCTAACATTTTTTGTATAAGCATTGTGCTGCCAGACAAATACTATAAGAAATATAAAGGATTCTTGATGAAATGTGCTGTTGTGTTTGCAAATTCTCTACTAGTGTTTTATTAAAGAAGTCTCAAAATATGTCAAGTACTGGCATTGTCCACAGGAAAGTGGGCACTCATATGCCTCAATACCACCACAATCAGTCACACACTGCTGAATCAGAGCTAAACTGAGTTTGAACAAAAGTGTCACGCAACATTGTGATCTGCAATACCCTCTCTAACCACTAAAGGGAACCCTCACCCATGTATTGAGCCGTGTCCTGGCCAAGGGCACGTCCTGGTTTGAGAGACATTTAAACAGCCTGCCAAAGTTCGGTGCGAAGTATTGCTAGTCTTGCCACTACATACTGAGCCGTGTTTGATATCCATTGAGTATGACCAGTGCTTTGTTTTCCATTGTTACAATTACTTGATTACGATTTGGATTTGTTTGCCCTGTTTGACGGCCTATTTGTTAATGTCTGCTTGCCTGTTTTTTGATGCCGCCTTTTTTGGATTACGTTTTGAATTATTCTGCCTCAATCATTAAAACTCTGCATATGGATCCTCACTCCGTTGCTTCTGGGGCATTATTACATTTTAGAGGCTATTTCACCATCCTGAATCAGTAAAGGAGATTTTGCTAGAGAACACCTCCTCATGCCAAAAACTAAACTATCAGTGACTGATTATGCATTCACATTTTGCACACTAACAGTGGAAAGCAGATTGAGATAGCCTGTATTAAAAACAGCTTTTCAACAAAGCCTCAACAAAATCCTCCAAACAAAGCTGGCATGTCAGGATGAATTGCTCACTTTTTAAACAGTTTATTTAGTTGGCTATCAAAACCAATACCCTCATGAAAGCTAAATGGCCAGAAATTCTCTGTAACCCAGAAATTCTCTCTCTCAATGCTCAAACCCCTCACATCAGCTTGTCTGCCTCGGAAAAGAAGCACTGCCAATGCTTTCATGTAAGTTCCTCTTGCATCGTTTCTACAAGACTCGATTCCAAAGTGGCTAGAGCTGCCTCCTGACTTCTATAGCATTGACATAGAGAGGGCTCATAGAACTCTCACTTTCATCTCAAACAATCCCAAATGTTGATTGATTAATGATGTTCTTCTGTTCAATCAGTACTGTACAGGCATTAGGTTTTTGGGTGATGACTCAGAAGATCATCACCCCAGGTAAAAATAAATAGTAAATTTTCCCATGCTTACAAATATAAAGCTTTGGTTGATTATATAGAAGGAGTTGCACTCTAGAGATATCCCTTTACCCTAATAATTCATACTAAAGCCTGGATTACTTTTTCATGCCTTCCCAATATTAGCATTGTTAGCTGGGAAAAACAGTCATCGTGTCTCTGATTGAATATTTCCTAAATTGTACTGTTGTTGCTGTAAACCTTGACGATGATGATGAGCATGTGCTAAGTATTTGTACTCTGGCTAAAGAATGCATACCATTGTTGTGTTCAACTTCTCAGGTACCATCTGTCAGCAAAGCATGGCATTCATTGTGTGAGGAGTTCACACAAAGTACACAAGGTCATCTTAAGGCAGACTGACTCTTTTTACCAGCTCATTGCACGGTGCCATGCATACACACATTCACACCTTTTGTGTAGGTAATAAACCTACTGGCATGTTTTAGGGGATTTCATAGAAAACCAAAAAACAAGGTAGAAACCCAAAAAGATACAGTGAGATCATACAAAACTCCACAAAGAGCTCTTGATCAAGCCAAGGTTTGACAATGCTACAAGCTGTGCCACAGTGCCACCCCTTATGTATCTTATTAACTATGTAACTATTAAACTTATGTAAACACTAGAGTGGCTTAAACCAGGAAATGAAATCAGTTTCACAAGTAATAGGCAAGAAGCTCAAAATCTGTGTTATAGGTCAGAGACTGTGTGAGACTGGAGATCAACATCATTGTTAACCTATGAAGACTCACAGTCTTCCAAAACAAGCAAATATATGTAAAACAGAAGTAGATCTTGAGATAGAGTGGTGTGTCCTATAAACTACACAGTTTAAAGTAAGGTTTATTGGTTGCCCATGATAGACTGTTAAATGGTCTGCTATCTCAGACTTCCTCTGAGGCAGATGTAATATGTTGTTTTGTAATATTTTTTAATGTTATGTACTTGTTTTTTTGATAACTGATTGTATTATGAAGGTTTTCCTAAATACCATTAACTCAGAAAAAACATTGTCCACAAAATAACAAGTAGTAACAGCAAAATTCTTAAGTAGGTTACATTTTTATATATTTTATAGTGTGCAAAAAGGTTTGCGAACAGTTCAGTGCAAATCATCCCAGTAACACTAATAATATCCAAAACATTCTAAGATATTTGGGACTTTTAGACTGTATGCCTATTAGAATCTAGCCATGGGGGTCACAGTCCAGTGACTTCTGTGCCGGTCCCAAGCCCGGATAAATAGAGAGGGTTGCGTCAGGAAGGGCATCCGGCGTAAAACATTGCCAAATTTAACCATGCGAATCGTCAGTACGAATTTCATACCGGATCGGTCGAGGCCCGGGTTAACAACGACCGCCATCGGCGCCGTTGACCTACAGGGCGCCGGTGGAAATTGGGCTACTGTTGGTCGAAGAAGTAGAGGAGGGAGGAGAGTGCACAGACAGAGAGAGAAGAGGAAAGGTAAGAGTGTAGGACTGAGAATAGGAACTCTGAATGTTGGTGCTATGACAGGGAAAGGTAGAGAGCTGGCTGATGTGATGGAGAGAAGGAAGGTGGATATACTGTGTGTACAGGAGACCAGGTGGAAGGGTAGCAAGGCTCGTAGTATAGGAGCAGGATTCAAGCTGTTTTATTATGGTGTGGATAGTAAGAGAAATGGGGTAGGTGTGGTCCTGAAGGAGGAGTTTGTGAGGAATGTCCTGGAGGTGAAGAGAGTGTCAGACAGGGTGATGAGTCTGAAGTTAGAGTTTGAAGGGGTGATGTTGAATGTTGTTAGTGGTTATGCCCCACAGGTAGGTTGTGAGTTAGAGGAGAAAGAGAGATTCTGGAGTGAATTAGATGAGGTGATGGAGAGTATTCCCACGGGTGAGAGAGTGGTGATAGGAGCGGATTTTAATGGACATGTTGGCGAGGGGAACACAGGTGATGAGGAGGTGATGGGCAAGTTTGGAGTTAAGGAAAGGAACCTTGAAGGACAGATGGTAGTGGACTTTGCTAAGAGGATGGACATGGGTGTGGTTAACACTTATTTTCAGAAGAGGGAGGAGCATAGAGTGACTTACAAGAGTGGAGGTAGGAGAACACAGGTAGACTACATTCTATGTAGAAGAGGCAATCTGAAAGAGATTAGTGACTGTAAAGTGGTAGTGGGAGAGAGTGTAGCCAGACAGCATAGGATGGTGGTGTGTAGGATGACTTTGATGGTCTGTAAGACGAAGAGGTCAAAGATAGAGAAGAAAACCAAGTGGTGGAAGCTGAAAAAGGAGGAATGTTGTGAGGAATTTAGACAGAAGTTGAGGCAGGCTCTGGGTGGTCAGGTAGTGCTGCCAGATGACTGGGAAACTACAGCAGAAGTGATCAGGGAGACAGGGAGAAAGGTGCTGGGTGTGTCATCTGGAAGGAGGAAAGAAGATAAGGAGACTTGGTGGTGGAATGAGGAAGTTCAGGATAGTATCCAGAGGAAGAGGTTAGCCAAGAAGAAGTGGGACATGGACAGGACTGAAGAGAATAGACAGGAATACAAGGAGTTACAGCGCAGAGTGAAGAGGGAGGTGTCTAAGGCCAAGCAGAAGGCATATGAAGAGTTGTACACTAGGTTAGACACTAGAGAAGGAGAGAAGGACTTGTACAGGTTAGCTAGGCAGAGGGATCGAGATGGGAAGGATGTGCAGCAAGTTAGAGTTATTAAGGATAGAGATGGAAGGGTGCTCACAAGTGAGGAGAGTGTACAGAGGAGATGGAAGGAATACTTTGAGGAGCTGATGAATGAGGAAAATGAGAGGGAAAAAAGAGTAGAAGGGGTGAACTCTGTGGAACAGAAAGTAGATAAGATTAGAAAGGATGAAGTCAGGAAGGCTTTGAAGAGGATGAAAAGTGGGAAGGCAGTTGGTCCTGATGACATTCCGGTGGAGGTCTGGAAGTGTCTGGGAGAGGCAGCAGTGGAATTTTTAGCTAATTTGTTCAACAGGGTTTTAGAGAGTGAGAGGATGCCTGAGGAATGGAGAAGAAGTGTGTTAGTGCCGATCTTTAAGAATAAGGGTGACATGCAGAGTTGCAGTAACTATAGGGGGATAAAGTTGATGAGCCATACAATGAAGGTATGGGAAAGAGTAGTGGAAGCTAGGTTAAGGAAGGTAGTGGAAATTTGTGAGCAGCAGTATGGCTTCATGCCCAGAAAGAGCACCACGGATGCAATTTTTGCTCTGAGGATTTTGATGGAGAAGTATAGGGATGGTCAGAAGGAGTTGCACTGTGTGTTTGTAGACTTGGAGAAAGCATATGACAGGGTGCCAAGAGAAGAGCTGTGGTACTGTATGAGGAAGTCAGGAGTAGCGGAGAAGTATGTCAGAGTGGTGCAGGACATGTATGAGAGGAGCAGGACAGTGGTGAGGTGTGCTGTAGGTCAGACAGAGGAGTTCAATGTGGAGGTGGGACTGCATCAGGGATCGGCTCTGAGCCCCTTCCTGTTTGCTATAGTGATGGACCAGTTGTCAGAGGAGGTCAGACAGGAGTCTCCTTGGACAATGATGTTTGCAGATGACATTGTGATCTGTAGTGAGAGCAGGGAGCAGGTGGAGGAAAACCTGGAGAGGTGGAGGTTTGCGCTGGAGAGAAGAGGAATGAAGGTCAGTCGTAGTAAGACTGAGTACATGTGTGTGAATGAAAGGGAGGGAAGTGGAACAGTAAGGTTACAGGGTGAAGAGGTGAAGAAGGTACAGGAGTTTAAGTACTTGGGGTCAACAGTCCAGAGTAATGGAGAGTGTGGGAAAGAGGTAAAGAAGCGAGTGCAGGCAGGTTGGAATGGGTGGAGAAAGGTGTCGGGAGTTCTGTGTGATCAGAAAATATCAGCGAGAATCAAGGGGAAGGTGTACAGGACAGTGGTGAGACCAGCCATGCTGTATGGTTTAGAGACAGTGTCACTGAGGAAGAGACAGGAGTCAGAGCTCGAGGTAGCAGAGCTGAAGATGTTGAGGTTCTCTTTGGGAGTGACAAGATTGGACAGGATTAGGAACGAGTACATCAGAGGGACAGCTCATGTTGGACGTTTGGGGGACAAAGTTAGGGAGGCCAGATTAAGATGGTTTGGACATGTTCAGAGGAGGGACAGTGAGTATATTGGTAGGAGAATGTTGGACATGGGGCTGCCAGGCAGGAGGCAAAGAGGAAGGCCAAAGAGGAGGTATATGGATGTAATAAATGAGGATATGAAGCTAGTGGGTGCAAGGGTTGAGGATGCAGAAGATAGGGATAGGTGGAGAGAGATGATTCGCTGTGGCGACCCCTGAAGGGAAAAGCCGAAAGAAGAAGAAGAAGACTGTATGCCTATTAGATAGATTTATTGTTTATTATTCTATAAATATGTTAGTTTACATTCTGTAAGTATTTGCATTTATATATGTCAGTCTATATAAATATTCATTCATTGTCTACCGCTTATCCAAACTATTCTCGGGTCACGGGGAGCCTGTGCCTATCTCAAGCGTCATTGGGCATCAAGGCAGGATACACCCTGGACGGAGTGCCAACCCATCACAGGGCACACACACTCTCATTCACTCACACACTACAGACAATTTAGAGATGCCAATCAACCTACCATGCATGTCTTTGGATTGGGGGAGGAAACCAGAGTACCTGGAGGAAACCCCCAAGGCACGGGGAGAACATGCAAACTCCACACACACACACACACACACGGCAGAGGCGGCAATCGAACCCCCAACCCTGGGGGTGTGAGGCAAACATGCTAACCACTAAGCCACCATGCCCCCTCTATATAGATATGATTTATGTAAATGTTTTACTTTTTAAAAAAGTTAATTTTTTTATTTAATTTAATTTAATTAAATTTTTTTTATTTAATTTAATTTAAAAAAGTTACTTTTAAAATTAAAAATAATTAAAAAGGGTCCCATTCTTGTTTGTTAATACCTAAATATCAAATCATCACTTTTCTAGGATTATGCTGTTAAAATAAAACAAAATAAATCCATCTACTCCGTCTGCTGGGAAACATCGAATAATTTGTATGCCTGACATACCATTCAGACAGGGAGAAACTGATTCAGTTATTTTACCTTGCAGTGACCTTGCACCTGTTTTAATCAATTCCAAATCTAATCATTTCACCTGCTGTTTTTATAGTGATCATTTCATATAATACTGCAAACACTCACTCATTCACTCGGAAATATTCTTATATATTATTATGTTATATATTTTAAAAAAAAGAATATATATATATATATATATATATATATATATATATATATATATATATATATATATATATATATATATAAATAGTAAAAACAGTTGGTATATATATATATATATATATAATATATATATATATATATATAATATATATATTATATATATATATATATATATATATATATATATATATAATAGTAAAAACAGTTGGTATATATATATATATATTACCATCCGCTGGTAATGTTTTAATACACCAACTGTTTTTACTCATTTTGACGAGGTGCGAACAGAGCGGAACGAATGGTTTGTTTCTAGTCTCCCTTCCGGGCACAATTTTTTAACGGACTAATGTTGGACTAGTAGCTACAACGACAAAGCAGTTTTGTTTTCATTTTCTTTAAACTGTGCAAAGCCATGGCAGGACTCGAGGTGTTGTATACTTCCGTGGCGAGTTCTATATCATCTCCCCAAGATGCGGTTGTGTGTTTTATTCACTGGGAAGTTGTGAAGAGTGGATATAAATGTTTAGGATCTGGAGACGAGGTGAGGGAATAAACTGTTTAAATGGCAGTTCGAATATAAACGTTCGTCACGCTATTAGCTGGTAGCCATGTTTTTTTTTTCTTCTCTTTCTCCTTTTCCTTTTTTTTGTCTATTTTTATACTGCTGGAGTTTAAAATAAAACATTGTTTAGATGGCTAAATCACTTAATCGTTTATTAATATTTTTATGGTGACATTTAGGTGACGGCAAACGTTAGTTATCCAGCTAATGCAACTGTGCAACACAGTGACACAGCATGTTTTATCCACATTATATCATGATGCTTCGGATATAAATATGATGCAACAGAATTACTACTACTATAGTCTACAAGTTTCGGCTGTAGGGCGCATGACAATGTGCTGTTGACTTTTTTATGCTCCCATGTTTGAAGCAGATTCACATAGTAATAAAATGATTTCCCCAAAATCAGTCAAAAAAAAAATTTATAATTGCATATTTATAACTGGGTTAGCTTATTTATTATTTATATATAGATTATATTAATTTGATAATCACGCTTCATCTGAAATAAATAGCAAGTACTTTAGTACATCTTGTTTAGGTAACATGCTCTAAACATAATCTTTATTACATACTATTATTAAAACATGGGACCTGTTTTGATCAGAACTCATTTTCCAATTGATTTGACTGCAAATTACTGAAAAGAAACAATTTCATTATATGGGATATATAATAATAGGTTACTTTCAGACAACTAGAGTAATCAGCAGCCTGATAATGTTAGGAAATTTCAGGAAACAGGCAGAGTTATCAATTTGTGTGAGTTATACAAAATAGAACTGTACGGTTCTCTTTCAATTCGACAGCCTCTAAATGGAGAGAAGAAATCAGAGTTGCTTCCTGCCTCCTGGAACACAAACAAGGAGCTGTACACACTGAGATACAGATCAAAAGATGACAAGTCCAACCTGCTCCTCAAAGCCTTCACAGTTGATTCCAGCTTGATGTTCAACTTAATGGTAATGTGGCAAATTGTATGAAGGCTGTGTGATTCCTGATATTGCACTAGTACAAGCAGGAAACATTCTAATGACATTATTTTCTGTATTTTTCTGACAGGATTCAGCTACAGATAAAGTCACAGATCTGACTGTTAATGTTAGTGATTATGTAAATGAAGCAAACCTACAATCGTTTGAAAGGTTGGTAACATTAATGCTATTAACATGTACATGCCGTTCACAACTTAGTGATGGATTGCAACTGTGTATGCCCAGGCATGAGTGGTAATATGAGAGCTTTCTTAATGTTCATTAGGGAGATCGAATCAAGCACACCATGTTTCATGTAAGAACACTTAGTGTACTGTTTTGCTTTTACTATACATGAAAAGTGGATAGTTTTGAACAAAGCATAAATGTTAATAATCACATATCTAGGCTTGCAATGTGATGCAGGTGCCATCAGCAAATTACAACAATCATAAGCAATTATTAAGCATGTATGGTAATTCTCTCTAAATCCTTTCTACTTCTGTAGTGTGTACAAGAATACAGAGGATTTGGCTAAGAGGCTGAAATCATCACTGCTACCTGCAGTGAAAGACGACGGAATTGTGAGGAAAGCAAGGAGAGAGAGATTCACAGACACACAGCCACAGCCAGACCATGATCCCCTGTGTGTACCTACCAGAAATCCCCGTGCTTCATACCCCCAAAACTGGTGAGAATATAATATTCTTTGGAATAGTTTAGTGTATAAAATTTTGTGATAATTTGAGAGTTGTGCTCAAAAGATCAGTTATAGCCTATTCGAAATAGGAACAGAATCTCAGATATCTGAATCAGTGCAGTCGTGTCCCACTATTGGTGAAAAAAAATAGTGGGGCAGATGCAGCCAACATCTGCACAATTCTGGTTTGACATATAAGTGCATAGTGCAAAAAGTTCAGTAAAGCAAGGCATTATGGTCAGTCTTGCACACAAACACAAACAAAGAAAATTAGAGAGAAAAAGAGCACATCAGGCTTCACTCCTGTCAGCCTCAAGTATATAAGCAGTATATGTAATTCAGACCAGTCCATGTGGTACCAACAGCCATACCACGATCAAAGTCACAGAGATCACACTTTTTCTTCATCCTTATGTTTGATGAACATTAAACTCAAACTCAAGCTTTGTCTGCAAGATTTTTTGTATTGCTTTGCTGTCACATGATTGGCTGATTAGATAACAGCTGTGATCTTATAATCCTCTTTATTGTAAACACCTTATGAAAAAGGACATATCCTCTGCCATTTCAGGACGGACCCATTGAATCCATTTGCTGCAGGAAGGGCTGACCTTGATCCCTTTAGGTGGGTAGACAGTCCTGTTCTCTAGGCTTCAAGTGATTTTGTTTGTCCTTTGGTTTGCTCAGAAGAGGTCCCATGCTTTAATGTTGTTTCTAGACCATGAAATACAAAAATAAAAAATAAGTAACTGTAGCCTTGTTTTACAGTGGGACAACAGCGGGCATGATCGTGGATCCATTACGAGCAGGCTTCCCTCGTTCTGGCTTTGACCCTTCAAGTGGCATACCTGGAGTCCTCCCTCCCGGAGCTGTGCCCCCTGGTGCCCGATTTGACCCTTTTGGACCAGTTGGCAGACACAGAGCTGGGTAAAAATATAAAATTATTACTTTGATAAGTAAGCCTGAAAAAGACATTCACATTTGTCAAATTTGGACATTTTCTGTTCTATACATTTCTGAAAACTACAGGTTTTTCTTAACTGAAAATATGTGCAGATAATATAAACATGCACTATATGGCAAAAAGTTTGTGGATATTTGACCATCACACACACATGTGCACTTTGAATGTCACATTCCAGATTTTGCTCTTTTGCTTTAATATCTCCACTCTTCTGGGAAGAACTAGATTTTTAAATGTGGCTATGCCCATTCAGCCACAAGAGCATTAGTGAGGTCAGGCACTGATACCCATCTTTCCCCTTTTTTACATGGTCAAATTAAGTCACGTGACAAACTCAAGGCTCATGTGAACATTGAAAAAATAATGTTATTGTGGCCTGCAGTGTCCACTATATCTCAAGAATTCACAAAATAGTGTAGCATTCAAGAGTGCTGAGATCACATCTAACAGTGCGGAAACACTGCATAAAATGAGCACCTGTGTGCTGTGTCTAAACACACATAAACATTCAGAAACATGTTGGGGGTATGCAGTGACATGAATTAGTTTTGATGTGAAATGTGATTTATGTGATAAATGTGAATTATGATTGTTTCATGATTTAAATTTGATAATTTTTTTTGTCTACTGTCAAAAAAAAATCTTGTCATATTAATAATTGTACTTTAAAATAATTAAAATAAGTTAATAGCTAGGGGGAAATAATACCATTATAAAGCCTGATAAATACTATATACTTACTACTTATCATTTACAAATGTATTTAGATTGAGCATCAGATTAAAACTATAAGCTATATCTATACTTCTGATTGAGATCCATGAAAAAGAGAAACATATTTCAGTTCAAAAACCTGTAGTTTTCAAAACAAGGGCAGAAATTGTTTCAAAAATGACTGTTAATAGACTAGCTATAAGGTATCTTAATCATGATATATAATTGGAATTAAAATGTAATTATTTTGCAGTTGGCTAATGTAATTTCCATTTAATTTTTACAGGCCAGACCCTGATCACCTGCCTCCTCCAGGCTATGATGACATGTTCATGTAGAATTATAATTCACATCCTGGTTCTCCTGGAGGACTTCCTGTTTCCTGTTCCCTGTTCACTACATTTATTACTGCTTTGCAATGAAAAAAGTACACCACCACGTCTTGCTACATTTTTTCCTGGTTTGTTAGGATGTTGTTGGATAGTTTGCTTACTATCCAAAGTGGCAATTAATTTTTTGTTAAATAAAGAGGGAAGTTTATGTTCAATTGGAAAGTGGATTAATATCTTCAGTTGTACAAATTTCATAGTACCAAGTAAACTGTACTGAGATATCAGACTCACACCTGTCAGCTAAGAACAAGAATCTGAGCCTATCATGGGCACAGACTCACCGAAACTAGATAGATGCTTTCCAGTGAGTGTATATTGTAAATGTTGTAGATGTTCTAAGTTCAGTGTAAGACTGCTTACTTTGCTTCATTACTGCTTTAATTGAAAAAAATAAATAAAGCACTGCTTTACTGTCTTATTATTCATTGCCCTCCACATCACTATGCAAGACTCCACTCCAGCCTTGTACAAGATTTTTAATCAGTTCAGTGCATAAAATCATGTATAAATTGGTCAAGAGCTTCAGCTGCAGGCTCAAGCTGAGTCACTCAACCTTCCAGTTTCAGTGAGTCTGTGTCTAATGGAGATCTTTTCAATGTAGTCAGATTAGCTGTTAATTAATATCTAAAACTTGCATTTAAAATCTGTTATGATTACTACTTCAAAATCCCGTTGGTTTTGCTCACGGTAGCTGTTGGATGTTTAACATTAGCGGTTATGACTGCAAGCAAGTGACTGAAAAGTGTGTTGATACTCCAACCTGTCAATTCACTCACAACAATTGCTTTTAGAATAAAAATGGGTAACTTAGAATTAATCAAATAAATAGAAGGTTTTTGTTATAAAATATTTTTTTTTCTTTTAGCATTTAGAGCTAGTGAGTGATATAACAACTGCTAACAAGTTTTGTTTGTATTCTCCCCAGTTTTTCGCAATAATTTAGTGTTGGCTACTTCACACTAACCAGTTTGTTTTATGGTATTATGTGTTTCTTCCAGGAAACATAAAGCCCGCCATCTACATCTTTTCCAGCTGCTGCATATGCTGTGCCACAGGGTTCTACATGCATGCAAACATCCATGATTGACTAGTGTCATTGGGGCTGATTAGGGAGACCTCTCATGGTCTGCAGCATTGGCATTCAGCACTAATAATGTTTGATAACAATGGTGTGCATCTTCTATTCTGTGAGATCACAAGTGAAAATGCTACAACATTACATACTAATTATTCTACACAGCACAGTATCCAAGAACACTCCAGTTGGAATTAAGATTAACATTATAAAGCTCACATCTCTAAATTATCCGTAGTGTGTGATTGCGTGAGTGAATGAGAGTGTGTGTGTGCCCTGCGATGGGTTTGCACTCCGTCCAGGGTGTATCCTGCCTTGATGCCCAATGACGCCTGAGATAGGCACAGGCTCCCCGTGACCCGAGAATAGATCGGATAAGCGGTAGACAATGAATGAATGAATGAATATAAAGCTCAGTAATTCATTTAAATGTCAGCTGAACTATTGCTACTTATTTAACCAATTATAATACTAATTAGTTCAAATGTTCATCAAAAGTAAATGAGCTACTTAATATCTAATAAAGATATGATGCTGTATACTACTTAATATAAGCATCTTATTTAAGTGGTATGGTTGTAGGCTGCATTGATTTCATTACAGAGATTTTGTAAATACTTTTTCAAATACCTTTCAACATTCTTGTAATTTTACATTTACATTAAAATGAAGTTTAATGCAGCAGTGAGTAGCTTTCAGACTTAAGGTTTGTAAGTCACCAGTTCAGTGTTGAGTTCAGGTTACTGTTACCGCTGTGTTTCACGTGTTCTCTCCATGTTTAGGTGGAGTTCTTCTGAGCTAACAAAAATATGCACATAGGTGTCCTGACTACTGCAGATTGCCTGTTGGTATTAATGAGTGTTTGTATGGTACCCAATGATTGTCACATGTATAGTATATTTCCACCTAAGGGTTATACATGGTCTCACATACCACCTATATTATTTCTCTTTTCCTTTCTTTGTTAGTATGTGGTGGCTTGTAAATGTGTATCTTTTGGTATTCTAGTATATTCTCTAATATATACAGTCCAAATCCAATTCGCTTGTTTTTGCTAGAAATTGAAGACATTTCGGTTTGAGATCAAAAGAGAATATGAGACGATTGATCAGATTTTATTTCCTCATATTTACATCTAGATATGTTAGAACATTAAGAATAGCACTTAATATTTGGTTGCTTATCTCTCTCTTTCCAAATTGCATGAAGCCAGCAACCGACTAATATCACCAAACATTCTTCTTTTGTGATGTATAGTTGTTTGTTTTGGGGGATTTCTCCTTTCAGTCCCCTCTTCAAGAGATGAAATGCTTCTTCAGTTGGGTTAAGGTCTGGTGATTGACTTGCCAGACTAAAACCTTCAATGTTTTTCCCCTGACAAAGTCCTTTGTTGTGTTATCTTTGTTTTGCTGAATGATTAAGTTCCTCCCAATCAGACTGAATTAATTCTGTTGCTACCATGAGTTGCCATGAGTATCATGACTTACATCACCACTAAAGATTAGTGAACCTGTTCCAGAAATAGCCATGCAAGCCCATACCATGACACTCCCTCCAACATGCTTGAGTGATGAGCTTATGTTTTGGATCATAGCAAATCCTTTCTTTCTCTACACTTTGGCATCTACATTACTTTGGTAGATGTTCATTTTGGTTTCAGAACTTTTGTGTAAATTTCAAGCTGGCCGTCCTATTCTTATTTCTGCTCTCTAAGTCTTCTTCAAATAGTGGGATATGATGGAGGTTGTTCATTATGTCACTGACTATTGTATTTAGGATTTGTCTTCCCATCTCTCACAATGTTTCTACCCTTGTTTTAACTTGTTTTCTGTCCACCAGTGGATTTTTCAAGACATTCCAGATTGATGTATTGACTATACTCAAAGATTGTTCAATGGCTCTTGTCAATTTTGCCTCTGTTATCAGCTTCATAAGCTTTCAGCGAATCGTGGCAGAAGTTCACTGGACAAAAGAACATGCAGATACAGGTCAACAGCTTCAGTTAATGTTCACATCAAACACCAACACTTGTGATCTCTGTGACTTTGATCATGGCATGGATGTTGGTACCAATTTTTTTCAATTCAATTTCAATTCAATTTTTTTTGTATAACACTTTTAACAATGGACATTATCTCAAAGCAGCTTTACAGAACATAAGTAATATAGTAATATAGTACAAAAGTTCAAGAATAATATTAGACTCATATTTAAATTTCTTTGTATTAATCCCTAATTCTTAATGAGTGACTGTGGCAAGGAAAAACTCCCTTAGGTAAGAGGAAGAAACCTTGAGAGGAACCAGACTCAAAAGGGAACCCATTCTCATTTGGGCAACACCGGACAGTGTGAATTACCAGATTGTGATTATGAATAATGTCCTTCTACAGTCATATACAGACAGTTGGAGTTGTGTAATCAGGAGCTCCTAAACAACTCATAAATTAGCTCAACATCTGAGTTCATTATAGATTCAACACCAACTCCTCCATGCCGAAGCCTTCAGATGCTCAGTGATGGAGATACAGCATATGTAGCATGCTATTTTACCAGAAGAGCTGGTTTAAAAAAAAAAAGAACAATATGCATTCAGTAAAAACCTGCTTACCTTCTTTATCCGCTTTAATAACTAACATTATACATTCTTCTTTGAATTCTGGTCATGTTCCATCATCCCTTAAAATTGCTGCAATAACACCTATACTTAAAAAACCTGGTGCGGATCCTAATAACCTTAATAATTTTCGTCCTATCTCAAATTTACCATTTTTATCCAAAATACTTGAAAAAATTGTTGCAGGTCAGATCACTTAACTACCAACAACCTGTTTGAAGAATTTCAGTCTGGTTTTCGTCCATCTCATAGCACTGAGACGGCACTCGTAAAAATCACAAACGATCTTCTAATGGTAGATTCTGGTCTTTTAACAATTCTTATTTTTCTGGATCTGAGTGCAGCTTTTGACACTATATCTCATAACATTCTCCTTGAACGGCTTGCCTCTCTTGGCATCTCTGGCACATGTCATGATTGAATCATATCAATGACATGTTTAAATCATATCTTTCCCACTGCTCAGAGTTTGTTCAGCTTAAAAATTTTAGATCGCAATCATCTTCTCTTGTTAGAGGTGTTCCTCAAGGTTCCGTGCTAGGCCCTCTTTTATTTATCATTTATCTCCTTCCTCTTGGCAATATCTTTCGTAAACATAATATTAATTTTCATTCTTATGCGGATGATACTCAGCTCTACCTGTCCACAAGCCTACTTCCATGCTTCCGCCTGCTGTTCTTTCGGTCTGTCTAAATGAAATTAAATCCTGGTTTTCTTGCAACTTTCTCCAAATGAATACCAATAAAACAGAAGTCCTTCTCGTTGGCTTTAAGTCCACCTTAGCCAAGGTTGATAGTTTTTCATTAAATATTGATAATTCCACTGTTTTCCCCTCAGGTAAAGAGTTTGGGTGTCATTCTTGATAGCACTCTATCCTTTGAGGCTCATGTTAATAATGTCACTCGGTCTGCATACTTTCACCTCCGCAATATTAATTGCCTCCGCCCAATCTTGACACAGCACAGTACTGCCATATTAGTCCATGCCCTTGTTACATCACGCCTGGATTACTGTAACTCTGTTCTTTTTGGCTTGCCTTCTAAAATTCTTCACAAACTTCAATTGGTACAGAACTCTGCAGCCCGCATTATTACTCGAACTCCTTCTATTGACCATATCACACCAGCTCTTCACCAGCTTCACTGGCTTCCTGTGAAGTTTCGCATTGAGTATAAAATTTTGCTATTCACTTTCAAGGCTCTTCATAATCGTGCTCCACCATATCTGTCTGACCTTCTCCAATCATACACACCCTCCCGTACACTCAGATCTTCTTTTGCTAACCAGCTCACCACACCATCAGCTCGAATGTCCACCATGGGGCTTAGAGCATTCAGTCGCTCTGCACCCCGCCTTTGGAACAGTCTCCCTGCTGACATCAGAAGTACAGATTCTCTGACAACCTTTAAATCCAGACTCAAAACTTGCATGTTTAGAACTGCATTTTATATTTGAAACTTGTCCATTATTTTTTTCCTTTGTTAATTTATTTTTAAATATTTTATTATTTGTTTTCTATCTGTATGTTTTATATTATGCTGTGTTTTTTAAATGTATTTTTGTAAGGTGACCTTGAGAGCTTGAAAGGCGCCCACAAATAAAATGTATTATTATTATTATTATTATTATTATTATTATTATTATTATTATTATTATTTTAATATTTCACAAATTGCTGACCTCCTGCAAATTTCACACATATCTGAAGAATACAACCTCATCTTATAGCTTGGGCATGTATGGTTGGCAATGGAACTGGTTCCCTCATATTTTTATATTATAAAAATTTACATTCATATTATTTACTTATTGGACTAGGCTTCACACTGCAGATGATTAATGGCCCAAAGTATATTTCAAAAGTAACCCATGAATGAACCAATAAAGTGAATGTTATGCACTGGCCAAGTCCATCACCTGACCTGAATCCAACTGAGCATTCATTTTATTTCCTGAAAGCCAAACATCTCAAGAACAAGCAGGTACTAACGAGAGCTGCAGTAAATGCCAGAGAAGCAATAGTTAAAAAAAAAAGGAAAAAAAAATAGAAAAATCCTTTAGTAGGTTAAGGACCTTGCCAAAGACCCTAACAGATGCAGCTTGGCAGTGTTGAGGCTTTAACCCCCAACATTCTAATTAACCACTGAGAAACCACTGCCCCAGTGATTTTAAAGACTATGAAGCAAGTGAGAATAAATAGCTATAGTATTCCTAATAGCTATAGTATAACTAAAGCATAGTAATATGCAGAAAAATACAGATGGCCATTATCTGCTCAAATCAATTTGGATGCACATGGGTTATTTGTGTGGAACTCCCTGAGTTATCTATAAACGTTTTAACTAATTTGTTTACAAGTTTTTATACAGACTTAATAAATTGTAAGAGTAGTAAACTTGCTATAATCTACAATTGCAGAAGGCTTCATAAATTTCTGCGCATTGAATCATCGAGTCCAGCCTTGCCATAACCACAAATGAATCCACTCCAATTTTCAAAAATTGGCCTAGAAATTGATTTAAACTAAAGATTATAAAACTAAGCCATTACATGTGCTTTAAGAGTACAGGAAAAAAATCTCAATTTTACAACTCACAAAAGTCCTTCTGTATGCCATGGTACCATTGTAAACAAAGTGACAGAAATAAAGGTCTGTCTCACTTGTAGGCTATATGCTTTAGTGTCCCATTTATGTTTAGCAAAAAATATATCTTGATCATGCTCATAGAAAACTACCAAAAACTGGAGCATTAAATTAAACCTATAGGTTTAACCTTGACCACTTCCCCACCTTTTAATGTGCAGTGTGTGCACATATTTGCAATTCTTGGTTTAATTAATTCCATTATCTAATATATATATATATATATATAATATATATATATATATAGAGAGAGAGAGAGAGAGAGAGAGAGAGAGAGAGAGAGAGAGAGAGAGAGAGAATATGATCATATAGCCCCAATATTATCATCCATGCACTGGCTACCTGTTAAGTTTAGAATTGATTATAAAGTAGCACTACTTATGTACAAGGCTCTAAATGGTTTAGCTCCCACGTATCTAGCCAGTCCTCTAACACGTTACAATCCATCACGTCCCTTAAGATCTCAAAACTCCGGACTTCTGGTAGTTCCCAGAATATCAAAGTCTACAAAAGGGGGTAGAGCGTTTTCGTATTTTGCTCCTAAATTTTGGAATAGTCTTCCTGACAGTGTTCGGGGCTCAGACACAGTCTCCCAGTTCAAACGTAGTCTAAAGACTAGGCATACATTTAATACATCTGATAATCTTGTGCTCCAGTACATCTGATTAAATGCACATTATCAACTAGTGCCTGCTAATATTATGAACAGCAGGTTCGCTAATTACTTTCCATTTGTTTCCCTTCTTCCACCCATCCCCGAGACATATAGAGATTGTGCCAGCTCCAGTGGCATCCAGAGATGGACCAGCTCCAGCCGGGTTCTGCTTTGTGAGGACTGGGGTATTCAACGCAACGCTGCCAACCCTATGTGGATGACAACAACCTCCTAATTAATTTACACATAACTTTCTACACATGCTGTATCTGCATCACACAATTGACTATCCATAAATGCAGAAAGGACATTGTTCATATTACACTCTCCGGTGTCACCCAAATGAGGATGGGTCCACTTTTGAGTCTGGTTCCTCTCAAGGTTTCTTCCTAATACCATCTAAGGGAGTTATATATATATATAGCTGCTACGGCAGCCACAGTGATAAAGCAGACAAACTCAGGATACAATGAGTGAAAACTAGTACACACAAAGGAAATTAAATCAGTCTTATTTAATGATTGTAAAGGTTGACATACTATTAATCAGCATACTATCCCCAAATAATTGGACATGTTTCAGCTTGAGATAATAATGAACTACCAGTTAAAAGAAATCAAATCAATCAAATGATACTAATGCGGTGAATAAACTGTACATTTTGTTATGGATGTCTGATGTTTCTCTAACTGTTCTTGGCTCTTGTACATACATAATTTGTATACAGTTACAATCAGTTATCCTTGGCCCTGTTTATATACACACTGTGAATTGAAGTGAGATTGCAGATGACCTCAATTAGACTTCAGGACTACAGTTGGTATCCCTGTTTAAAAATAATGGGACAAAATACACACAACGTTAATAGAAACACCTGTTCATTCATGCAATTAAGTATGTAGTTAAGCAATTAATGATCCAAATTAGCTAAGCACCAGAATGGGGAAATTGTCCTTTCCAGAGTCAGCTTTCTGCTCAACACAACTGTAAAAGAGTTGAGTTACCAAAGCATTTGCATCAGCTCAGTCTGACCATTCTCCATAGAACTCTCTCATCAACAAGGCATTTCCACACACAAAACTGCTAGATGTTTTACCAGATTTTTTTTCCATTCTATGTAAACTCAAGAGATGTCATATGTGAAAATCACAGATCAGCAATTTGTGAATTACTCAAACCAGTCTGTCTGGCACCACAAACATGTCAAAGTCATGAACAGGGACAGGGAACACCACAGCACCAGTGGTGGCCTAATGTTATTTGGTTGGTGGACCATTTTTAGCACCCAAAAAGCACTAGTACAACATTCAGAAATTCCAGCATTACAGTTTTTCTTAATACATTTATAATGTTTCTATCGAGTGCCTGTATAGCAGCGATTCCATGGTATTGTGAAGAAACTCTCTTTATAAATCCCTCATAAAACATAAGATACAGATCCATTTCTCATAAACAGGAACATTTAGATGCATATCTATTCATTGACAAACAGAGATAAATAGTTGTTCAGTTATTGGAAACAAAAAACAAACAAATAGCAATGAATTACTACACATACATTGATTTTATATTAATCAGTATAATTTCTAAAATACACCACACAATGAGTTAAAATGTCATCCTGTGAACATTACAGCTGTCTTTGAAATACAAATTATATTCTGGTTAACTACTTTTATAAATGTTTCTCTACTATGTAAAGTTGCTTTCGGCTGCTCCCTGTTCGGGGTCGCACAACAACTTGGCAAATGTTTTACGCCGGATGCCCTTCCTGACGTAACCCTCCCATTTTTCCGGGCTTGGGACCGGCACTGCATCCAGTGGCTGGGGTTGAGGCATTGGCTGGAAATCAAACCTGGGCCTTCTGCATGATAGTCAAGAAACCTACCACTGAGCCACCAATGCCCCGTAAATGTTGCTCTACTATGTAAAAAGTTTATATTAATTATCTGTACATTCACATACTTATTTGGAGTCTGTCATATTAAATAATCAGTGTGCCATACAGGAAATATGAAATGTGGTGATGTTTTTGAATATAAGCTGTAGAAGAAATACCTTTTCAGACCAACACACTCTGTCCATATTAACAAGTTTTCTTTGTAAATGTGGGAAGACTACTGACTTTTAGTTCTTAGATGTGGCATTACTATGTGTAAGCAATTTTCAAAGAAAATGGGAAACAGTCATGATTTGATATCTGTACAATCCAGTAATATGATTTTAATTATTTCATGGTATCTGCTTAGTATTTTACATTTCTGAATAGTATAACATCAAAGAAAATGTAACAGTGGCAATGCATCTGTTAAACTATTTGGTCAGGGGAATGGCAAGAAGATTTTTAAACAGATTTATTAAAAGTATCTCACTGAGCAATTTATCAGAACAATGTAAATATACAATTACTTATATTTGCACCTAGTATTTTTCTTTAATATTACCATTATCACATCATACCAACAAATAGGCACCATGTCACATCCCTAGTTCTAAGGGTAATGGACAAAAATGCTGTAGTCTCTTCTTTGACTGCAAAGGAGAAACAGGATCTCATATCAGATTGCATCATATACTTTAAAAGGCAAGCTCAAGTGAAAAGACAGCAACATTATCCAAGGAAATAAATCAGTGGATGTCAGGATTTCTATCATATTATTGTCCTAAACTAGAGCTGATGTTTTTTTCTGAGCATCCTTTATGGTGTTCTGGCAGTGGTGTTACCCAGAATGCTTTGTTAATCACTCTAGCAAATACATAATAATAAAGGTTTAGCTTCTGAACATTTAAAAAAAAAAAAAAAAAAACTTTTGCTGTGCAATTTAATGAGTGAATTTTTCTGTTTGCAGGTTTTGTTTCCAATTTGTCAATTTATCAAGTCTTTTGAAAATCCTGTGCTTTTTAAACCTTGAGCATGAGTATAAACTACAACCTACACTGCCCCATGGAATCTTTACATGAGCTATATATATTCTTTTTCATTTCTATCACTCTTGATTGTATACCATTTTTGTGCCTACTTTCTTATAAAATTCAACTTAGCCAGAATTAAACAAAAATGCTCTATATTTCTATTGTTTTGTGTATGCTAAATAAAATATACCTGTCTCAAAGCTGGCCATAATTATTTTCTATTATGGACTCAATTTTGTGTATCCCTTGTTCATAATGCCAAACATAACTAGCTACTTCTCGCTTATTCAAGTCTCCATAATGTCAACTAGTTACTATATCACTATTCACAACTATATTCTTTCAGAGTTTATTCTTCTATATGTATATTAAACTTGCATGATAAATGTGGATATTGTGACGTTTGTGGTAATTGCTTTGTTGAATATACTATGCTTTCAAGTCATTTATGTATTTCTTACATATAAAATCTGTGTATTGGTTATGCACTGCTGTGTATATTAAAGGCTTCACTACAACAAAGGAAACCTCACAATTTCTAAATTGCCTAAATAAGTCCTATCCTAATTCACAGGTCTAATTCACAGAATATAATGGTTAAGGCAATATTGTAAGTGAGGTGATTTAGCAGACTGCTGAATTGCTACTGATACAGTACCACAGAAATGCAGCCTTTAGCCTTCTATCAAATTTGACAAACCTATTTCAAATAATCTACCAGTTAATTTAGGGCTTTCATAAGCTGAATTTTGTTTGATAGAAGAAGGGAAAAACTAATCACTGTAGGTCATGACACTTCTGGCCTATTTCACATATTCAGTGTTCTTGTATTCTCTTACAGGGTGATCTTAATTTATTCTAGCTAAGATTCAAATGTTTGGTACCTTTTATATTATTAAAGTGTCTCTTCATGTACATATGTTTATAGTGTACTTACAGTCTATAGAAAGTAAGAAGCCATGTGGGAATCGCCTATTTGAGTGGCAGGCACTGTTTGGGCTTGTGCTACTGAGTTTGCCTTAGATGTTCCTTCATCAATCAGTGCAAGTTCACTAAGTGTCTGTGCTTGAATCACACTCCATGATAGGTTCACTTCCATTTCCAGATGCTAACTGTCCCATTCTCATGTTTATGGAGCCATACGATTTCATAGGTCTTCTTAAGATGCTGAAATTTCTGCGGTGATAAAGCTCACCTTTGCATAGAGAAATCATTAGCAGAATGGACAAGAGCATCCCACCCAGAGTAAGTAAGCCAAGTCCAGCAATGATGCACTTATCAAGATGAGAGCTGAGCTGCGCATAGTACATCTCCAACTTTTCCATTTGGCGTGCTGTAACCTGGTCTGGATTTATTCGAGCCTCCCGTGGTATGGCGTAGGCAATGACAACTAAAGCAATTCCACTGATAAGGAAAACCAATGCCAACATGAAGCTGTAATCCAAAGAACGTTCTTCATACACTGGTTCTTGCTCTTCGTCTGAGTGAACATCTCCTTGAAGAACCTGAGAACTAATTCCACTTCCACTGTGAGAGGGACAATGTTGACTCGTCCTGGAATTAACAGCAAATACCCTGGCTTCCTCCTCTTCATTACAGAAGGAAGTGTTTTCGATGCCATGTCCTGAGGGCCTGAGCTCATGGAGCTCCACACAATTCACACACTCCATCCACATTCAGATTGTATGCTCATGATGATTAAACAAAGGGATGATTGTTGTGGCTGGAAACAAGAAGTCAAATTGTTTATGCACAATTAAAATCAACACAAGATTAGCAGATTACTATACAGTTTATAGTTGTCTAGGCAAATATTGCATTTTTGGCCACACTGAAGTAGACATTAAAAAAATAATAATAATCAAGATAAATCCTGATTATTAGAATCTAGCAAAAGAGGTGATATGGAATGACCCTTACAGTACCTTTTATAGTGTAACAATACTTAAATGGTGTAAGTGTTATAACTATGCTACAACAATACTTGCTATATGTATTGCTAGAATGCTAAGAAAAACTAGCCCCCCCCCATGTGCTAATTGGTAGTCTGGGTTGTGTACTAGTATATTAGTACTAGTATGTTAGAAAATATACTGCATGTACAAGCACAGCCAACAGAAATAAATATTTTTACGACTAAAGAAAATTAACAGTTTTTCAATGTCTGTCAGGTTTAGACCCAAGCAGCACCCTAATCAGAGCACTGTGTAAAAAACTAATTGTAAACACATAACAGAGTAGAGTCACACACATAGCCAAAGAGAGGTTTTCCCTTTTCTTATATGATTACCTGCTCTAATAATGTAAAACATTGTGTAAATAAACAAACAACAATGTACAACAATCAGCCATAACATTTTGACCATTATGACAGGTGAAGTGAATAACATTGATTATCTCCTCATCATGGCACCTGTTAGTGGGTGGGTGATGTGTTAAAAGCAGGAAAAATGGGCGAGCATAAACTTAAGTTTAAGTGAGTCTGACAAGGGCCAAATTGTGAGGGCTAGATGACTGGATCAGAGCATCTCCAAAACTGCAGCTCTTATGGTGTGTTCCCGGTTTGCAGTGGTCAGTATCTATCAAAAGTGGTCCAAAGAAATGAACAGTGGTGAACCGGTGACAGTGTAATGAGTGGCCAAGGCTCATTGATGCATGTGGAAGGCTGGCCCGTGTGGTCCGATCCAACAGACAAGCTACTGTTGCTCAAATTGCTGAAGAAGTTAATGCTGGTTCTGACAGAAAGGTGTCAGAATACACAGTGCATCACAGTTTGCTGTGTATGGGGCTGCATAGCCGCAGACCAGTCAGGGTGCCCATGCTGACCCCTGTGCACTGCCAAAAGCACCAACAATGTGCACATGAGCATCAGAACTGGACCACAGAGCAATGGAAGAAGGTGGACTGGTCTGATGACATTTTTGTTACATCACATGGATGGCCGGGTGCGTGTGCGTCTCTTACCTGGGGAACACATGGCACCAGGATGCACTTTGGGAAGAAGGTAAGCCGGGGAGGCATTGTCATGCTTTGGGCAAACCTTCTTCTGGTAAACCTTGGGTTCTGCCATCCATGTGGATGTTACTTTGACATGTACCACCTACCTAAGCATTGTTGCAGACCATTTACACCCTTTCATGGAAACGGTATTCCCTGATGGCTGTGGCCTCTTTCAGCAGGATAATCCGCCGTGACACAAATCAAAAATGGTTCAGGAATGGTTTGATGAGCACAACAACAAGTTTGAGGTGTGGACTTGGCCTCCAAATTCCCCAGATCTCAATCCAATCGAGCATCTGTGGGATGTGCTGGACAAACAAGTCCGATCCATGGAGGCCTCACCTCACAACTTACAGGACGTAAAGGATCTGCTGCATACATCTTGGTGCCAGATACCACAGCACACCTTCAGGGATCTAGTGGAGTCCATGCCTTGATGGCTCATTATGACCACCTGCATAATATTATGTCTCATCGGTGTAATTATATATATATATATATATATATATATATATATATATATATATATATATGTATATTTATTTTATATATATATATATATATATATATATATATATATATATATATATATATACACATACACACACACACACACACACACACACACACATACATACATACACAGTGGTGTGAAAAAGTGTTGGCCCCCTTCCTGATTCCTTATTTTCTTATTATGTTTGTCACACTTTAATGTTTCAGATAATCAAACACATTTAAATATTAGTCAAAGATAACACAAGTAAACACATCATGCAGTTTTTAAATGAAGGTTTTTATTATTAAGGGAAAACAAAATCCAAAACTACATGGCCCTGTGTGAAAAAGTGTTTGCCCCCTAAGCCTAATAACTGGTTGGGTCACCCTCAGCAGCAACAACTGCAATCAAGCGTTTTCCATAACTCGTAATGAGTCTGTTACAGCGCTGTGGAGGAATTTTGGCCCACTCATCTTTGCAGAATTGTTGTAATTCATCCACATTGGAGGGTTTTCGAGCATGAACCACCTTTTTAAGGTCATGCCACAGCATCTCAATCGGATTGAGGTCAGGACTTTGACTAGGCCACTCCAAAGTCTTCATTTTGTTTTTCTTCAGCCATTCAAAGGTGGACTTGCTGGTGTGTTTTGGATCATTGTCCTGCTGCAGAACCCAAGTTCGCTTCAGCTTGAAGGCTTGCAATCTCCACTTTAATTCATCCCAAAGGTGTTCTATCGGGTTGAGATCAGGACTTTGTGCAGGACAGTCAAGTTCCTCCACACCAAACTCGGTCATCCATGTCTTTATGGACCTTGCTTTGTGCACTGGTGCACAGTCATGTTGAAACAGGAAGGGGCCATCTCTAAACTGTTCCCACAAAGTTGGGAACCGGACTGGTCTGATGCTTTCTTTTACATCATGCGGATGGCCAGCTGCATGTGTGTCGTTTACCCAAAGAAAATATGGCACCATATGACACTATAGGAAGAAGGCAAGCCGGCAGAGGCAGTGTGATGTTCTGGGTAATGTTCTGCTGGGAAACCTTTGATCCTGCATCTATGTGGATATTACTTTAACATGTACCACCTACCTAAACATTGTTGCAGACCAATTATACATCTTTATAGCAATGGTATCCCTAATCAGCAAGAAAATGCACCCAGTCACATTGCAAAAACTTCAGGAGTGGTATGAGGAACATGATCAAGAGTTCACAAACACAAAGTCCCATCCAGCTCTCCACCTCATAAGGACAATAAGTATATCAGGACCTAAAAGGATCTGCTGCTAACATCTTGGTGCCATATATCTCAGCACCGGAGCAAAGAAAAGTGAATGGTAAGGATCTATGTTCTAATATGTATTCTGTGTTTCAGCAAGCAGTAACAAGGATAAAGCGGGAGAGCGACAAGCACTTTGTGAAAGAGCTGAGCAGCAAAGACCTGTGTGTGTTACAAGATATGTGTGTGGTAAAATAAAACCACTGAAAAGTGAGACCAGTAGGCATAAGAAATAAACAGCCATTTTTTTTTTTTTTTCCCCAAGCCTGCCATCCACCTCCTCATTTTTAAACCACTGTAAAGTGTCACAGCCCTAGTGGAGGGACTGTGGAAAAATGTCTGTAATGGTTCATGCAATATTTTTGTTAAACCCCTTGAATTACAGCTGAAAAGCTTAGATTGTATGCCAGTTTAAAACAAGTTGTGCTCAGCAGTGGTTAGTTTAAGACATGTTGAAATGGGTGACTTATCAGACTTTCAAAGGGGACAGGTCTTGGGCCCATTTAGCAGGAGCATCTGTAACATTTACAGCCCAACTCTTTGGTGTTTCAAGAGTCTCCATGATTATGACTGTGTATACAACGCATGGCAAGACTTTATCAGCGAAGAACAATAGTGGACAAAAATCAAAACTTAATGATAGGGACTGTCGAACACTAGGAAGGATTGTGTCCAAACAACACAGAAGTACTGCAGCAAAAGTGTCAGCAGAAATTAATATCCACCTTAAAGACCCTGTTTCCACAAAAACAGTCTGCAGAGAACTTCACAAAGCCAACATCCATAAGAATTACCATTACTAAACCATTAATGACCGACACCATTAAAAAATGCGAAAAACATGGCGTCATGATCATAAAACCTGGACAGCTGAAGAATAGAAACAAAAAAAATGGTCTGATGAATCATCATTTACATTATTGCAAACAGCAGGCCAAGTTCATGCATGGAGAAACCCCAAGAAAGCGTACAACTTGGACTGTCTGCTTCCAACTGTCAAACATGGGGGTGGATCTGTGAATATTTGGGTGGCCATATCTTGGTATTCTGCTTGGTATGGTCGTGTTGCTGCCAGCAAGTATTTAGGAATTCCAAGTAAACAGATGTATCCTGTGGTCCAAATGTTGTTTCCAAACTATGATGCCAGCCAAAACAGTTCAGTCTTGGCTTGAGGAGCACTGATATGAACTTCAACATCTGCCCTGGCCAGCTCAATCACTTGACTTGAATATCATCAATCAAATGTGAGAAATTTTGGAGAGAAGAGTCAGAAGCAGGTTCCCTGCTCCAACCGCTCTGAAACAACTAGAAGATATTCTGCTAGATGAATGACACAAAATTCAACTAGACGATATTCAGACATTGTATGAATCTATTCTAAGAAGGCTGGAAGCTTTATTGGTCCAACACATTATTAATAAAGAGATATTACATATTTAAATATTACATATTTATATGTAATGTCTCTCTTTGTGTCTGTGTGTGTGTATATATATATATATATATATATATATAAATAAAACATGGGGAGAGAATACTCCCTGGATGGTATGCCAGTCCATCAGCAGTCCATGCTTTGCTGTTACTGACTAGTGTATAAGATTATTGCTTGTCTACCTTAACTTACTACTTCATTAAATCTCAACCATGTGTAAACATACACGTGGTCTATAGTATCCATCGGCTGTTTTACATTTGCTGTACTAAGATCGTTGTTTATTCATAAGGCACTTATAAGGCACTATGACCTTGTTCTGGCCACTAACCTTCCCTTTGCGCATTTGTGCACAACGACAATCTTATAAGTGCATAAATGTCATTATGTCATGTTTTCAATGCACAATAAAGTAACATGTAACAGGGACGAGGTTTATGCCTGTGATGTATGGAGTATTTCACCTACCTTCAGGTGTTGATGAGCGCCAATCACATAGCATTGTAAAAGAATTCTGCGTGTTGCGAGGGAAACCTCAGGGAAGAAATGACCATGCGCAAAACAGCATATTAAATTGGTGCTTTTGAGCCAGAATGCGTTGAAAAGGCGACAATTTAGTTCATTCAAAGCCACAATTACCCAGGTAGCAATTTTAATGCAAGCTATAATTCTGACAGCGAGTCAGCGGTGCCGTTACGGACGTGTTACGCCCTTCGGTCTCAACCAAATGCTTTGAAACAAGGGGGGGTGGGGGGGGTGGAGCATTGCTTAGTATTTGCATTGCTTTCAATAACATCAGATTGCTGAGTACTGACAGTACACCCAGGGACTAACATTAGCAGGTTCCGTTCAATTAAGTTCAGCACGACGCTGTAAGAGTTCATACAATAACGCTTTTTCATTTTCATCCACCCCTTCGCTTATCCTGTAATTGATTCGTCCGCTACTCAGTGGATAATCAAACAATTCACCATAAATTCTTGTGCTTATAATCTGTTTTTAACATAAATTTAAACTAGTAATAAGTATTACTATTAGTTATAAGTAGCTTTGTCTGCTTGTTTGTTTACTTTTTTCAATTTCCCAAAGTAGATATAATTTAGAATTTCATAATGCAGTGTTTCTCAGCTCCCCTTTTGGTCACGGGCCTTTTATGATTAGGCCATTTATGATTTTATTTTCCTAAGTGGCTAACATAATTCGATGGAGTAAAAAGGAATATTTAAAAAATGGTAAAAGAAAATGTGACATTTGTGCAAACCACAGTGTGTTTTGTGTGGTGCTATTGGATATATCTGGTCCCGGCATGCTGATTTTGAGACTTACAGATGAGGCATAAAAATGAAATCACTATCATAGTGTGAATGTCTTATTATTCCACAGTATTAAATAGTAGAAATAATTTTATAAAAACCTTTAGGGGTGTCTAAATGTTTAACTGGTAGTGACTGTTCAACATTGAAGTGGGAAATCAATATAGGGTCAGTACAGACACATTAAAACAGCTTTTGATTTTCCACAATCTGTAAGTTTTCATGTCATTAATAAAACAAATATCCAAACACATAGTACATTGCTGATATCCTCAGTGTTGACTATTTACATATGAATGTAAATACTTACATAATGTATTATTTAAGCAATATTGCACGTGCTGATGTAATGAATATCAACATGGCTGTGGTTCAGCCATAGTTACAAGGCCAAAGGTAATCACAGCTGTGCCGATATTTAGTACAACAGCAGTATAACAGTTCCAATATACAAGAAATTATTATTGAGTAAATTAAATACGAGGCACAATGTGGCCAAATTTTATGGGGTTATTTTTTTACTTCCTCAAAAAAATCATTTCCAAAGAATCCACACCTAGCCATACAATACACATACTCCGTAGTGTAGTAACTGTTGCTAGAATTGAAAATTCATGTAGTAAACACAGACAAGCAGGGTGATACAAACATTTATACATCCTAGTGCTCTTATACTAATTATTAGCATTCTTGGAATGCCACTTGTCCCAGCAAAATCTGGAATTAACTGTTTTAACAGAAAAGTGTATAAAAATTGTGTAGCTTACCCTTTAATCATGATTGACAGAAAACTATTTTTAAAGGGTTTTAATTGGCCACTTGGGACAGCATATTTTCATATATAACATGTTTTTATTGATTTAGGCCTTTACTTTCATACTCACTGACATATTTAAAACGTTGTGGCAATTATTCATGGCAACAATAAATTAAATTTCAATAACATGTCTTGAATTTTTTTCTCATATCCAAAATTCATAACCAGTCTAATTGTCAATATGAGCAAATTAAGTAAAAATGGCAGTAAAAATCTAAAATGTAAATAAAATTTTAGCATAATGAAGCTTCATTTTAGCATAATAGCTTCATTTTAGCATAATGAAGGATTTTCAAAAAATGAGTCAACATCATTTTCTAAAATTACATACACACAGTAAGCCAAATTAAAGTCTCTGAAAACTAAGTAGTTATCCAAAGTATCATTTTATTTTTCCCAGCCATTTCATAATAACACAATTTAAATCACATAAAATCCACCAATCATTTAACCACAGTTGTCAATTGTTGTTGGGGCATTTATTCATGCATCAATTATACAGTATACCTTCACTATTCATTTCTCCACTTATTGCATTTTAAGGCTGTCCCTGTTAACCAGATCCATAAAAATAGCCAAAGCATGTGTAATTTTTTCTATCACGAAATTCAGGGGGGTCAATTTCTCGTTTAATGCTTACCGCACCTACTCTCATTATGTCACATGAATTAAGTCATGTTATTCCTATGAAGCAGCTCCACTGAGAGGGTTTAACAACATATGTTTCAACTTTCTCATATCAGGCCTGAAAATAAATGCATCTTATCTGCTGCAGCACTATTGACAGAATTGAGGAAAAACAAAGCTGACACATCTGCAGATCATCTGAATCAACACAGTTGTGGTCCAGGCTTTTCCAGACTTTTGAAACACGGTTTCAAAATGACACCCCGTTTTCTTTTGGTCACCTTCATCTCTCACCACAATTATTTCCCCATATTTTTACCTTATTTATAATTGTGGCAAAAGCTCAGTCAGCTTAACTTTATTCTTAGATGCTGATTACAAATTAATTTTGTTTTAATCAGACCTGGTCACACGTTTCACACTAATTTTACTTTCTTTTAAGCACAATCAGCACTTATGACCAACATTTCCTTTTTTTTTTTTCTTGTTTCAGACACTTGCAAACCATTGCCTATCAGTCACGTTTTTTTTTAGTCTAAAGGTTACACATCCCTTTACCTTATTTAACACTGATAATGTGATCACCTACAAGGTTGTTGCTGAGCCTCATTTGGATTAAAAAACACACTAGGTGTACTTTAATCAAGTTCTACATGTGTCATATTTAATGTTAAAAAATATTCTACTCGTTTTAGTACTATTAGTAAAAGCAACGTATCTAACTTGGATTTGACCTAATTTTGCTGCTGCCATTTTTACATTCAGCATAAAAACGTTCATCACTTCAGTTTGGAATGATCCAACAAATGGCTGCTGTGGGCGGTCCTTCTACACAGTGAGCTGCGCAGTGCCGATCACGTTAGAACGATATGCAGCGATTACGTGTATGATGGAGAGAATTATAATCAGGCATTTTTGCAGGCCACGCGGCGGTTGGGGTCCTTGACTGTTGGCTAAATCCAAATAACCTTATGTGAGAAGAAGTGGAGTTCGTGTGGACGAGAGCTCGGTGTTCAGTACAAAGAATGGCAGGTATGTTCAAGTAATTTGACATATGTATTTATAGTTTTGTGCTTTCTGAATTGTCAAATTACGTTGAACGTTAGCTAGTCGTGTGCTCCCGATGTAACATGCTACCCAATTATCCGAAGATAGACGTATTGAGGCCATTGCTATCATTAACTGTTCATAACACAGAAAAATAACCGCAAATTATTTATGAAATTCATAACAATACAACATATGTGAGTTGTTTAGCTACTAATATTGTAGTCTGGTTTACTGTAAGCCAACTAGCTAATATTAACCTGGTTAACTGTTTTGGTTCCGTAAGCTAATCAGTGAAACATTATGCTGTTCCTATCTATCTATCGATCGATCGTATCCGGCCAAAATTGCTGGTTATCCACTGATACTTGTTAAATGGTTTAGATGTTCAAATGCGCTAAAGATAGACGTCCAGGTTGCGAACTAGCTAGCAAGTTCATGTAAATACAAGGCCAGTGGCTAAATATAGCACAGCATTGACCAGTTTCTTGAAATACACAATGTAGGCTAAAGCACTGTTTGTGAACTCTGCTGTGATCTAGTAACCGAGAACGAAGCTGGAGTCAGTTTCTGATTTGCAGTTTTTTAAAGCTACAGTAGTTACGCTTTGCGGCCTGTAGTTGGCGTCGTTAAGCACTGCAAGACTCTTTCAATAAAAGGGTAAAAAACTTGTTTTCTCTGCAATTACACTGCCTGACCAAAAAAGGTCACACACTAATAGTTCGTTGGACTGCCTTTTGCTTTGATTACTGCACAAATTTGTCATGGCATCGTTTCGATAAGCTTCTGCAGAGTCCCAACATTTATTTCCGTTCAGAGTTGCTTTAATTTCCCGCCAAGATCTTGAATTGATGATGGGAGAGTCGGGCTACTGGGTAAAATCTTCTTCAGCACTTCCCGAAGACTCTCAATGGGGTTAAGGTCTGGGCTCTGTGGTGGCCAATCCATGTATGAAAATTGTTTCATGCTCCCTGAACCACTGTTTCACAATTTGAGCCTGAGAAATCCTGGGATTGAAATCTTGGAATGGGGGGGAATCCATTTATGAAAACACCTGGTCATTCAGTATGCTCAGGTATTCAGCGGGCCTTTTTTGGGCACATAATGTTGCTGAATCTAGACCTGACCAACTGAAGCAACCCCAGGTCAAAACCCTGCCCTTAGACTTGGCATGATGGGTGCAGGATAAATGTGGATTCCTCAGACCACCTGACCTTTTTCCATTGCTCCAGAGTCAAAGCTTTATGCTCCATAGCAAACTGAAGCCTTTTTTTCCAATTAGCCTCGCTAATAAGGAGTTGTCCACACATTGTGCCTGTGGAAATGAACTTACTATTTAACATAGCTTTGAGTTGTTTAAGTGATCTTCGATCACAATCATTCAGTATTTTGTTTCTGACCACATTTCTTCCTTGAAGATAATGGCTCACCACT
Organism: Hemibagrus guttatus; assembly: GCA_033459395.1. Taxonomy (NCBI): domain Eukaryota; kingdom Metazoa; phylum Chordata; class Actinopteri; order Siluriformes; family Bagridae; genus Hemibagrus; species Hemibagrus guttatus. Next base: position 25,591,179 of record JAUCMX010000001.1, read on the forward strand.
ATCTTTCCAGGTTTTAATATTGTGTTGGATAGTTCTTAACCCAACATCAGTAGTTTCAGAAATCAGTTGTTTGCTTGATGCAGGCCAATCATTTGACCCTTCTGAAATGGAGTAACATGCTTTCCACAACCACAGTATATGTCTTCTGACGTGTTTGTTTAAGAAATGAGAAGCTACTCACAGCATCAGTTAGGGTTAAATAACTAGTTGCAAGCTGAAAGATATTAATCACTGCAGTAATTATCCAGTGGAAGGCTTTTATGTATTTGTTTGGTTAAATCCAAGTGGTGACACTTTTTTTGGCCAGGCAGTGTATCGCCATGTTCTCTTTGCGTGTCAGGTTTTTCAAGTGAAACAAATTAAGAGGAAAAAATACTTTTTCCCCCTAAATCGGGTGTAGGTAATAATTACTGTGCCATCAGTTTAGTTCTGTCCAATTTAAGGCAGCTTGCTTTGGTGGAGTGCTAGTGTTATGCTAGTAATTAATGAAATTAGAGCAGACCTTATGAGCCCTGTTTAGAAGCTCATAACTAGGCTAATGTGATTTCATCTAACCATACTTTACCAACTGTACGCTCACCAGTTTAATAGGAATGCCTGTACACATAGATATTCATTCAATTACCCAGATAATTTAGATAATGGATGAAACCATGTAGACAAAAGATAAGAGTTGCAGTTAAAATGTTCAAGTCAAACTTTGTAAATGGGGTTGAAGTGTGATCACTGTGGCTTTCAGTGTGACGTCATTGTCTCATATAGGCTACTTTGAGTATTTCAAGAAAATGGAAATGTTTCTTATGGACGTGTGACAGAAAGACCTGACAGAGCCCTCAAAAAAGAAGCAGTCAAGCATTTTAAGGTAAATTGTATCAGCTGATTAAGCTGCAAGCATGGCAAATTAATAAAATTGGTCAAGCATCCTATTTTGTCCACCACAGCAGTTGCATAGTGCCTGAAAACAAGTATTTTTTGTTTTTTTCCTTTTTATTTTTTATGGAAATTACACTTTTAACCAGATTAAATAGAGAACATTGAGCAAGGAGAATGTAAGGAAGCAAAAATGATTGTCTTTGGATCTAATGAAAAAAGTTGTGTAAATCTCAGAAAAACTCAAGGCAAAAATATGTTTGTTTCCACTGTACATAATGCCATCCAGACGTTTGCAGCCCATGAGAATGTAGCTAACCATTGTGAAACTGAACAGAAAAGTTAATGAGGGAATGCAGTGAAGTGAATTTAAACAGTGAATTTCCAAACAAATTCAAGCCCTCTGCTTAAATATAAGGTTCAGCAGTGTTAGTCTGTTATCATCTAAATGAAAGGGGTGGTAGGAGCTTGGCACACCTCACTGCTGACACAGACATTTAAAAAAAGCCTGACTGTAACTTGAGGAAGCCAACATCCTTCTGGGAGACTATCCTGTGGGCAGATGAGACCAAAATGTTTTTGGTAAAGCACATCATTGTTCTGTTCACAGAAAATGAAATGAGGCTTTCAAAGAAAAGAACTGGTCTAACACCCAAACATGGAGGAGGCTGACATATGTTTTGGGGTTGCTTTACTTCTTCTGACACTGGCTGCATTGAATGTGTGCATGATATTGTAAAATCTGAAGATAGCCATGGAATTTTGGCAGTGTAGGGAGTCCAGGGCCTCTTTTGTTCTCTGTAACTGATCTCTTGGTGAGATCATTCTCTCATGGGTTTTCAAATCATTGCTATGTGGATGACGCTCAACATATCCTCACCTTTCCTCCATCAGACACTCATGTTTCTGCTCAATTCTCAGCATGTCTAGTAGACATCTTGCCATGGATGGCAGCTCAGTAGCTGAATCTCAGCCCTGCAAAACTGAACTGCTGTTCATCACAGGAGACGCAGTCCTTTCTGTACAGTCTTTAGTACTGGAACAAGGGCAAAAATGTTTTTTGCTATGCACTGAATGAATTTGGGTTTGAGATCAAAAGATGATAGAAGATTCAAGCAATTCTAATATTTCCTTCTAGATGTGCTAAACAGCATGAACAAGAACATGGCAATTTTGCTTCCAATTTCCCCCAACCATTTTTAAAGTGATCAGAAATACTGGAGCATGTGATTGACATGGGTTTCTGGTTACCCAGGTTTACCCTGTTCGATTGATTTTGTTGAAGCTTTACTCTTGATTTGAGCCTTGGGTTTTACATGTGAAGACTACATTTGTTAAAAATGAAAAATATACATGAAGACCAATGAGCAAAGCAAAAAAAAAAAAAAAAAGCATGCTAATTTGAAGCTGAGAAAAGGGAAAATGAGCAGTGTAATTGCACGTGCATAGAGTATAGTCAATACAAAAGTTTTGAATGTCTGGAAGCAGAAAGATACCAATGATACTAAAAAATAGACATTGAAGTGGTCAGACAATGAAAACAACAGTTGATGACTAACATTGTGGATGCTGTAAAGACAAACCCAAAAACAACAGCCAGTGATGGCAACATGAGCAGATTTTAATGGACATGTTGGTGAGGGGAACACAGGTGATGAGGAGGTGATGGGCAAGTTTTGAGTTAAGGAAAGGAACCTTGAAGGACAGATGGTAGTGGACTTTGCTAAGAGGATGGGCATGGCTGTGGTTAACACTTATTTTCAGAAGAGGGAGCAGCATAGAGTGACTTACAAGAGTGGAGGTAGTAGAACACAGGTAGACTACCTCCTATGTAGAAGAGGCAATCTGAAAGAGATTGGTGACTGTAAAGTGGTAGTGGGAGAGAGTGTAGCCAGACAGCATAGGATGGTGGTGTGTAGGATGACTTTGTTGGTCTGTAAGACGAAGAGGTCAAAGATAGAGAGAGAAGAAAACCAAGTGGTGGAAGCTGAAAAAGGAGGAATGCTGTGAGGAATTTAGACAGAAGTTGAGGCAGGCTCTGGGTGGTCAGGTAGTGCTGCCAGATGACTGGGAAACTACAGCAGAAGTGATCAGGGAGAAAGGTGCTGGGTGTGTCATCTGGAAAGAGAAAAGAAGATAAGGAGACTTGGTGTGGAATGAGGAAGTTCAGGATAGTATCCAGAGGAAGAGGTTAGTCAAGAAGAAGTGGGACATGGACAGGACTGAAGAGAATAGACAGGAATACAAGGAGTTACAGCGCAGAGTGAAGAGGGAGGTGTCTAAGGCCAAACAGAAGGCATATGACGAGTTGTACACTAGGCTAGACAATAGAGAAGGAGAGAAGGACTTGTACAGGTTAGCTAGGCAGAGGGATCGAGATGGGAAGGATGTGCAGCAAGTTAGTTATTAAGGATAGAGATGGAAGGGTGCTCACAAGTGAGGAGAGTGCACAGAGGAGATGGAAGGAGTACTTTGAGGAGCTGATGAATGAGGAAAATGAGAGGGGGGAAAAAGAGTAGAAGGGGTGAACTCTGTGGAACAGAAAGTAGATAAGATTAGAAAGGATGAAGTCAGGAAGGCTTTGAAGAGGATGAAAAGTGGAAAGGCAGTTGGCCCTGACGACATCCCGGTGTCTGGAATTTTGATGGAGAAGTATATGGATGGTCAGAGGGAGTTGCACTGTCTGTCTGTAGACTAGAGAAAGCGTATGACCGGGTGCCAAGAGAAGAGCTGTGGTACTGTATGAGGAAGTCAGGAGTAGCAGAGAAGTATGTCAGAGTGGTGCAGGACATGTATGAGAGGAGCAGGACAGTGAGGTGTGCTGTAGGTCAGACAGAGGAGTTCAAAGTGGAGGTGGGACTGCATCAGGGATCGGCTCTGAGCCCCTTCCTGTTTGCTATAGTGATGGACCAGTTGTCAGAGGAGGTCATACAGGAGTCTCCTTGGACAATGATGTTTTCAGATGACATTGTGATCTGTAGTGAGAGCAGGGAGCAGGTGGAGGAAAACCTGGAGAGGTGGAGGTTTGTGCTGGAGAGAAGAGGAATGAAAGTCAGTCGTAGTAAGACTGAGTACATGTGTGTGAATGAAAGGGAGGGAAGTGGAACAGTAAGGTTACAGGGTGAAGAAGGTACAGGAGTTTAAGTACTTGGGGTCAACAGTCCAGAGTAATGGAGAGTGTGGGAAAGAGGTAAAGAAGCGAGTGCAGGCAGGTTGGAATGGGTGGAGAAAGGTGTCGGGAGTTCTGTGTGATAGGAAAATATCAGCGAGAATCAAGGGGAAGGTGTACAGGACAGTGGTGAGACCAGCCATGCTGTATGGTTTAGAGACAGTGTCACTGAGGAAGAGACAGGAGGCAGACCTAGAGGTAGTAGAGCTGAAGATGTTGAGGTTCTCTTTGGGAGTGACAAGATTGGACAGGATTAGGAACGAGTACATCAGAGGGACAGCTCATGTTGGACGTTTGGGGGACAAAGTTAGGGAGGCCAGATTAAGATGGTTTGGACATGTTCAGTGGAGGGAGATTGAGTATATTGGTAGGAGAATGTTGGACATGGAGCTGCCAGGCAGGAGGCAAAGAGGAAGGCCAAAGAGGAGGTATATGGATGGAATTAATGAGGATATGAAGCTAGTGGGTGCAAGTGTTGAGGATGCAGAAGATAGGGATAGGTGGAGAGAGATGATTCGCTATGGCGACCCCTGAAGGGAAAACCCGAAAGAAGAAGTGTAGAGACCATACCACAGGATGCAAATCACTCCTCAGCAATAAGAGTCAGAAGACCAGATTGTAAATTCACAACAAAATACAGAGATGAGTCCCAAAATTTACTTTACTATATTTTAACCAAGTGTATTTAGCTCAATCTTGACTTTGCTTCATACTATGTGTGATTTGCATTGCTGCACACTCTTTGAAAATACAGAAGTATTGAAATAAGAACTGGTTTCCTCCCCCAATCCAAAGACATGCATGGTAGGTTGATTGGCATCTCTAAATTGTCCGTAGTGTGTGATTGCGTGAGTGAATGAGTGTGTGTGTGTGCCCTGCGATGGGTTGGCACTCCGTCCAGGGTGTATCCTGCCTTGATGCCCAATGACGCCTGAGATAGGCACAGGCTCCCCGTGACCTGAGAATAGTTCGGATAAGCGGTAGACAATGAATGAATGAAATAAGAACTTATTGAGTCTGATTGTCATGTTTTAAAATCAAAAAGTATTGAGGTTTTGCTGCATTGTGCTTCCCTAAGAAGAACTAATCGAGTTTGTATTGTATACTGTCATACTGGTATTTTTATAATAGCCAAGTTTAACATCATTAAGTTAAAAATGGTTGATGCATTTCTTTTAAATGTCTTCTTCTTCTCTTTAAGGCCTGACATAATACCTGGACTACAAAGCTGAGCTCCACCAGCAGTTGGTGGTTGTATAAAACAACCAGCCTTCACTTTGGATATCTGTTTTCAAACTTGTCCACCTCCAGCAACTACAAAGAGACAATGTACTGCCTCCAGTGGTTACTTCCAGTCCTGCTGATCCCAAAGCCACTGAACCCAGCTCTGTGGTTCAACCACTCTATGTTCATGGGTTTCTACTTGCTTAGCTTCCTGTTGGAAAGGAAGCCATGCACCATTTGTGCCTTAGTGTTCCTCGCAGCATTGTTTCTCATCTGCTACAGCTGCTGGGGGAATTGCTTCCTTTACCACTGCCATGACTCTCCACTGCCAGACTCTGCACATGATCCCAGCATTGTGGGCACCTAGACTCCAGGTTTTCAAGAAATCCTAAATGCTTCTTGTACACATCCTGGACAAAGTCTGACTGTGAACGAATAAATATCTAATTAGAAATGCTGAGAAGTTTGCAGAGATAAGAGCCTCACTGAAGTCATACTTTAATTAATCACAAATTAACCTCTTGCTGTTTCTTTATTTTCCATCCAAGAGATTACAAATCCTGGTCCATGGGTTGCTTATAGGGTTCTTCTGTTTTAATTTCATCCCAACTTTCCTTTATTTACCTGGATACTGAAAGTTTGTGTGAGCATGTATGAGTTTTATCATAAACCTATCTGTTCTTGTGTCAATCAGTTCAAGTCCCAGGGTCTGAGGTGACTTCAGTGGTGGTGAATGTCCAAACTGAGCTTTCTAGTATTTCAAGTAAACAGCTGTACTTTTGTGCAGTTCAGTTTGTTCAAATGCTGTCTCAGATTTTAATTCAATAAAGATCATAATGCACAAATTGACTGTAATATCAAACTTTGAGTTCTATAGATGCTGGAAGAATGATGAGAATGGCATGTACAGGGCACATCTGCAGTTTCGGGATGACCATATCTGCTCTATGCTTGTTCACTGTCACTGAAATCTTACTCGGTCAAGACAGCTGAAACACAAATATCAATATGAATTAGATTTATTTTTGTTTTACCAAATAAGGAATCACTATGTAGCTTTATTTTGCATCCCTTCACTTTTTCATTTTAAATGAAAGCACACATAAATTGTATTGTTTTTTTAATCTTTCCAGTATTAATGTAACAAATTGGTTATCAAACAGCTATTAAAATATAATGCCCGAACACAGTAGAATCATTTTAACTATAATCCTTAATGCTTTCTCATATAGAACAGCACGGACCACTGGAGGAGTTGCATACTTTTGGCTTGTGATTCAAGGCATTGAATTGAGATTGAAGCAACATCAATTTACTGCAGATTCAAGTCTGTGGTAGGTGTTTTGTGGATATTTGTGTTCTCACAAAGTTTTTAATAAAGGTTTTACGCTGCGTTTCTAAAAGCTTTCACTTGGAAATTTCCTTCACACACGGTGATGTCACTGAATAAACCATGAATTTATTTATACAAACATAATGATGCTGCAAATATGAAAGCAAACTTTATGCCACTACTTGTCATTACTCGCTAACGGAATTTAATATGCTTGTGGGAATGCACGCATCTGAATTTTGTTTACTATCTTGTGCAAACTCCTGTTGATAGTTTTGGAGATGAAGTGGGGGAGTGCATTATTTCATGAATGAATGAAGAACACTATTTGAACATTCTGGAAATGTGTAAAGCCAGTTTTACGCAGTGTGCAGAAGTGAGCTGCTGCAAAATGTGTTGCATCTGGTGTTATTACAGCAATACACACAAATAGAAATACCTAAAATGGTATTGGAATGACTATTTTGTGTGTGTGTTTAAAGCTCAAATGAGGGGGCATAAAAGTTCCCATGCAATCATGTTCTGACCATTTGTTATTCCTATTCATTTTACTCATTTTTCAGATGGCTTGATGATGCAAAAAAAAGCAGACAGTATTCAGCATGATTGCTTATATGCTGCCACAGACTTCATAGACCATGGGTCATTGGTGGTCTAGAAAAAAATAGGTTAACATTACCGTTATATCACGGTAATGTTATATGGATATATATTATTTTGATATATTTTTTTGACAGTTATCTAGTTTAATTAACCAATTAATTGATTTATTGAATTCATTAATTAAAAATTGATCCTGTGCCCCATGATATAATCCTTTCTCTGATCTAGTGAGATAGGCTCCAGATCCACAATAAAGTCATTACTGATGATGATTAGCATTGGGTAGCAATGCCCAGCAATGGACTAGTGTCCCCATTAGGGTGTATCCCTGCCATGTACCCAGTGTTCCCCAGATCCTGGATTCACTGTGACTATGACCAGGATAATAACTGTGTACAAGTATAAGCTCTTAAAGTAAAAATTTGTAGTAATTTGGGGTAGATCAAAAACACCTACATCCAATATTAACATTGATATGGTCACTATCTTTACTGATATACAGTGCTGCTACAGAGTCTATTAATACTTTACAGTTTTCTGTGTTTCGGCATAAAATGATGAAATATGAACAGATCTTCATCTAAGTCCTAAAACCAGATAAAGAGAACCCAATTAATCCAATGATGCAATAATGATGATGATGTTTTTTTGCATTTGATTATTGGGCAAAATTATCCAACAATTTGGCAGACAAAAGTATAGTCTGGTCCATAAGTATTCGGACAGTGACTCAATTTTTGTCATTTTGCTTCTGTACACACCAATGTGGGGGTTTTGAAATGAAACAAACAACAATTGACTGAACTGTAGACTTTCAGCTTTAATTAAAGGGGTTTAACCAAAGCATTATCTGTGAATTACAGCTATTTTGTTTTGCAAAGTCCCTCCATTTTAACAGGCTCAAAGGTAATTGGACAAACTAGCATAATTGTGTAGATGTACATATGAAGATTATTATTAATTATTACATAAAAATCCATTGCCTGCTTTATGTACGGATGTCACCAAATTGCTGAGATTCCTCCCCTGAGATGCTTTACTGCAGCCCTCTTCAGTTGATGAATGTTTGTGGGTTTTTCTGCCTTCAGTTTTGTATTAAAAAAAGCAAAAGTGAAAAGCATACTCATTTGAGTGGAAGTCAGGTGCCATTTAAGAACATTTGGTAGGTTTTGGGTCATTATCCGTCTGTACTATAAATCTCTGAGTCCTTCCTTTCCCGCCCCATCATTCTGGTACGATCCTGGTTTAATTTGTCTAAATATTCTTGTACTTGAGTGTTATTGATAGTTTGCATCTTGAGGTAGACCCTCTGTGTTTACATTCATGAAAGCATCTCTTGATTGTGGATTTTGACAATGATATTTCTACCTTCTTTGGAGGTTCCTTGACTTGGATGTTGTGAAGGGAATTCTGTCTTCATCCATGTTAGTTGCCTTACATGATCTTCCAGGCCTTTTGGTGTCCCTGAGATAACCAGTACATTCCTTCTTTTTAAGAATGCTCAAAGTTTTTGCTAATTTTGAAGTTTCTGCTGTCTCTTTGAATGATCTGTTTAGTTTTTTTCTGTAGAGTTCTCATTAACAGATACCAAATGCAAATTCAAAACTTGAAATTAACTCCAGACCTTTTAAGTAACAACGAAACAAGCCACATCTGTCCTTAAAGCTACTTATCTGGCAATAGTCGAATTACAGACTCAAATTGGCTAGGGGCCACTGCTGGTATGGTCATAAAATAGGAGGGCCACTTCAAGTACTACAAAAACATTTCTGAAATTGTACAAAATTTAAATTAAAATGTAATCAGCATGGGGGCGCATGGGGGAGCATGGGGGGGGCACGGCGGCTTAGTGGTTAGCACGTTTGCCTCACACCTCCATGTGTGTGTGGAGTTTGCATGTTCTCCCTGTGCTTCGGGTTTCCTCCGGGTACTCCGGTTTCCTCCCCCAGTCCAAAGACATGCATGGTAGGTTGATTGGCATCTCTAAATTATCTGTAGTGTGTGTGTGTGCCCTGCGATGTATCCAGGATGTATCCTGCCTTGATGCCCATTGACACCTGAGATAGGCACAGGCTCCCCGTGACCCGAGAATAGTTCGGATAAGCGGTAGACAATGAATGAATGTAATCAGCATAAAACACTGCTGAGTCACTGCTAACAGGAGTTATATTCACTGCCCCATTTAGCCTTGTAAAATTTTTACTACTGGTCAGAAATGGGAATTGCAGCAAGAGCTAATAAAGGCCAACTTAGGAAAGAATCATTAGCTTCTGTGCTCATTAGCTTCTGTTCTCTAGCTTTATCAATAGTTTCTGTTCTCTAGCTTTCTGTGATCAGAAAAGTAGCAGCAAACAGGACAGTTAAGGAAGGGTGCCCAACAATGTGGTATTTATAATCTGAATTAAAGCAAATATGTTACTGTAAACAAAGTTTATATGCAGATGTCCTGATCCTGGGTTTGTGTTACTTTATGCACATAGCTAATGCAATTCTTGACTTTAGGTTATATAATTTGAATGGATTACTGCACTGTTATATACATCATAACAGTTATCATATACAGTCGCAAGAAAAAGTATGTGAACCCTTTGGGATTACTTGGATTTCTGCATAAACTGGTCATAAAATGTGTTCTGATCTTCATAAAACACAACAATAGAAAAACACAGTCTGCTTATATTATTATTTTCTTAAATAAATTTTCTTCTGCTGAAGACGTATTTTAAATTCTGGCGTATTTTCTTCTGCTGAAGCCATTCTGTTGTTGATTTACTTCTATGCTTTGGGTCGTTGTCCTGTTGCATCACCCATCCTCTGTTGAGCTTCAGTTGGCAGACAGATAGTCTTAAGTTTTCCTGCAAAATGTCTTAATAAACTTTGGAATTCATTTTTCCGTCAATGACAGCAATCCGTCCAGGCCCTGAGGCAGCAAAGCAGCCCCAAACCATGATGCCCCCTCCACCATATTTCATAGTTGAGATGAGATTTTGGTGTTGGTGTGCTGTGCCTTTTTTTCTCTACACATAGCGTTGTGTGTTCTTTCCAAACAACTCAATTTTGGTTTAATCAGTCCACAGAATATTTTGCCAGTAATGCTGTGGAACATCCAGGTGCTCTTTCGCAAACTTCAAACGTGCTGCAATGTTTTTTTTGGACAACAGTGGCTTCCTCTGTGGTGTCCTCCCATGAACTCCATTCTTGTTTAATGTTTTACTTATTGTAGATTTGTCAACAAAAATGTTAGCATGTGCCAGAGATTTCTGTAAATCTTTAGCTGACACTCTAGGATTCTTCTTCCCCCATTGAGCATTCTGCGCTGTGCTCTTAGACATCTTTAAAGGACGACTATGCCTAGGGAGCACGCCTGTCTTACCGTGGACACATGAACATCAAGGCTTTTAGAGATACTTTTGTAACCCTTTCCAGCTTCATGCAAGTCAACAATTCTTGATCGTAGGTCTTCTGAGAGCTCTTTTGTGCGAGCCATGGTTCACATCAGGCAGTGCTTCTTGAGAACAGCAAACTCAAAACTGGTGTGTGTTTTTTATAGGGCAGGGCAGCTTTAACCAACACATCCAATCTCATCACATTGATTGGACTCCAGGTTGGCTGACTCCTGGCTCCAATTAGCTCTTGGAGAAGTCATTAGCCTAGAGGTTCACATACTTTTTCCACCCTGCACTGTGAATGTTTACATGTTGTGTTCAATACAAACATGAAAACATATCATGTTTGTGCGGTATTCGTTTAAGCATCGTTTATTGTTACTTAGATGAAGATCAGAACACATTTTATGACCAATTTATGCAGAAATCCAAGTAACCCAAAGGGTTCACATACTTTTTCTTGCACCTGTATATCGTTATATCAGCCATAACATTAAAACCATTGACAGGTGAAGTGAAGAACACCTATTATCTTGTTATAGTAGTACCTGTGGCAAGTATAGAGGTCTGAGTTTCTAGACAGCTGGGTCAGAGTATCTCTAAAATGGTAAGTCTTTTGGGACGTTCACAGTATGCAGTGCTTATTACCTACCAAAAGTGGTCCAAGGAAGGACAACCATTGAACCGGCAACAGGGTCATGGGTACCGACGGCTCACTGGTAAAGGCTAGTATGTCTGGTCTAATCCCACAGAAGAGCTATGGTAGTACTTATTGCGTAAAAAGTTAATGCTGGCTATGATAGAAAAGTGTCAGAACACACAGTGCATTACTACATATGGGCTGCATAGTCACAGACTAGTGTTACTTGCTACAGACACTAGTGGTCAGAAGCATGGTTTGCAATGGTAGAAACATACATTTTGATAGACAGTGTTAAGTTTAGTGCTGTTTGTTCCCTGTTATTTTTAGTTAGTGTTACCAGATCCCTCTTGACGCAGGTCACAGATCCAGAAGCTCTCATCCACTCAATCTACATCAATCCACATCAATCTAGAGACTAGGCACTAACTGAGACCTGGATGTCTCCACAGAACTAATCTACACTGGCTATTCTCTGATTATGCATTCTATCACACTCCACAACTAGCAAGAGTGGTTTAACGTGATACGTGATCTCCCACTGTTTCATATAAACACCTCAGCTTTCATATCTCATCCAGTTACAGTCACTTCTCCAATCATCTCTCTCCACATTGTCATCTACCACCCTCCTGGTGACCTTGAAGAAATGGACAAACTCATCAGTATCTTCCCTACTGACAGCTCACAACTCACTGTCCTCAGAGATATCAACCTTCCCCTCTTTCTTCCCCCTCTTCCTTCTCATTTCCTCACCCGTGGACCTCCTCTACCCTATATCTATAAATCCAGGAAGATTTTTGCCCTGTTCCTTGACTATCAGATGTGTCATGCAGCAATTGGAGAGAATTAGAATCACAACTCAACCCAGACCTCTTACCATGCTTCAATTTCTCATCTGAAGTGACTCCTGCTAAGAAAGCCTTTTGCAAGGAAAAACTGGACACTTCTGCACAAGATCCCTATAAGTTCCACATCTTTTCTTCAATACTCACCCAGCCAGCTCCCCCTGCTCTGTCTTCTCTGACTGCTGTAGACCTTTTATGTTTGAAAGATAAAAAAAAAAAATTGCCAGCCCTCCACTCTTACCCAAACTCCCACACTACACACTCAGATTTCCCTTTCTCTTTCACTGATACATTTTTCTAATCTAGCAACAAAAGAGATCCTGCAAGCCATCCTGCAAGGGATGTGGTAGCTTAGTGGTTAAGGTGTTGGACTACTGATCGGAATATTGTGAGTTTGAATGCCAGGTCCACCGAGCTGTCACTGCTGGGCCCCCGAGCAAGCCCCTTAACCTGCAATTGCTCAGTTGTATAAATTGTAAGTCACTCTGGATGAGGATGTCTGCCAAATGCCTGAAATGTAAATGTCATCTTTATCTGCAGGTCCTACCACCTGCCCATCATACACTATGATCTAGATCATGGGTTCTCAACCTTTTGCAACTCATGGCCCACCAATGACTGTTTAAAAACATTCCGAGGACCACCTTTCCAGATATGATAGCATGAACACAGAATAACAGAAAATTCAAAAAGTACAATGATATACTCTGTTGTTAATCTGTTATGCCACCGTAGCAGACTAGGACAAGTCAGCTATATATATGAAAACTCTCCTTGTATAAAAAGACTTGGCAGGTTTATTGATTCATTCATTCATTTATTCATTGTCTACCACTTATCCGATCTATTCTTGGGTCACGGGGAGCCTGTGCCCTCAGCATCTCAGGCATCATTGGGCATCAAGGCAGGATACACCCTGGACGGAGTGCCAACCCATCGCAGGGCACACACACACTCATGCAATCACACACTATGGACAATTTAGAGATGCCAATCAACCTACAATGTACGTCTTTGAGCCAGGGGAGGAAACCGGAGTACCCGGAGGAAACCCCCGAGGCACGGGGAGAACATGCAAACTCCACACACACATGGCAGAGGTGGGAATGGAACCACCAACCCTGGAGGTTTGAGGAAAACGTGCTAAACATCAAGCCACCATGCCCCCCGCAGGTTTATTCAGTAACCATTTATTCCTGTAACAGTAACAGGGTAGGTCAGACCAATGACTGGGTCAGACACACAAGGGGAACACTCTTTTAACAAATTAATTAATACATCCCCACATCCAGGCTAACATACTTGTAACAGCAGGTCAGACACACAGGAGGGAAACATTCTCTATTCATTAGCAGAAATGTTCAACAAAGTTCATTCACCCCAATTTACATACTGTAAGTGTAATTTATCAAATACAATTAGCGATATGAACATGACTGTTTAAAACAATCTTACAGAACAATTAGATAATTAGAAAAAATTAATTTGGGGTTAGTCTACTACGGCCCACCAGATGGCACTTGAAGGCCCACTAGAGGGCTACGGCTCAGTGGTCACTGATCTAGATCATTTTAACAAGACCACCTCCCCTTCTTCAATATTATCATTAATGTCTCCATTACATTCTCTCATGTACCAACTACATTTAAGAGAGTGCCTAGTCCCTTTTCTTTCTAAATCCTTGAATTAGTCTATCTCTATCTCTCACAAAACAACTTACAAGATCCAAACCAATCTGGCTTCAAAGCAGCACATTCCACAAAAATAGCTCTTGTGGCTATCACTGAAATATTACATGCTGCTAGATCTGCTAAAAACTCTCATCATTCCTCATCCTTCATGACCTTTCAGTAGCCTTTGATATAATCAACCACAAGTTGATTATCCATCTTGAGTATTGGAATTTGTGGCACAGTATGACAGTGATTTGCTTCCTACCTGGAAAATCAATCATATCACGTGACACGGAGAAGATCTATATCTGCTCCATGCAGACAGGTTGTTACTTTGATAAGCACCACATGCCAAACTGTTCTTGCAGACCAATTACACCATATTATGCTCATGCTCCTTCTTACAGGAAAACAATATCCTTGAAGAATTTCAGTCAGGTTTCAGGCCCCATCATAGTACAGAAACTGCACTAGTTAAGATCACAAATGACTTGTTTTTAGCTTCGGACCAAGGCTTCATCTCAATATTAGTCTTACTTGATCTTAGTGCTGCATTCGACACTAGATCATAACATTCTCGTAGACCGCTTACAAAATTACATAGGTATTCAGGGACAGGCATTAAAATGGTTTAGATCCTACCTGTCTGATCGATACCATTTTGTAGATTTAAATGGAGAAATGTCCAGTGTAATGCCAGTGGAATATGGGGTCCCACAAGGTTCAGTTTTAGGACCTCTGCTTTTCTCAATATACATGCTTCCCTTAGGCAACATTATTAGAAGGCATGGGATTAGTTTCCATTTTTACGCTGACGATACACAGTTATATATCTCATCAAAACCAGATGAAATATCTAAACTGTCTAGATTAACAGAGTGTGTTAAAGATATTAAAGACTGGATGACTGATAATTTTCTATTACTAAATCCTGATAAGACGGAGATATTACTGATTGGTCCAAAAACCAGTACACAGAAGCTCTCAAAATTCAACCTGTACTTAGAAGGATGTTCTTTTACTAATAGTTCTACAGTGAAAGACCTGGGCGTAATATTAGACAGCAATTTGTCCTTTGAAAAACATATTTCCGACATTACAAAAATAGCCTTCTTCCACCTCAGAAATATCGCCAAGCTTAGGAACATTTTATCTGTATCTGATGCAGAAAAGCTAGTTCACGCATTCATGACCTCCAGACTGGACTATTGTAATGCGTTATTTGGTGGTTGTCCTGCATCTTCAATAAACAAGCTACAGTTAGTCCAGAATGCAGCTGCTAGGGTCCTTACCAGGTCAAGAAAGTATGACCATATAACCCCAATATTATCATCCCTGCACTGGCTACCTGTTAAGTTTAGAATTGATTATAAACTAGCACTTCTTACATACAAGACTCTGAATGGTTCAGCTCCCACGTATCTAGCCAGTCTTCTAACACATTACAATCCATCACGCTCCTTAAGATCTCGAAACTCCGGACTTCTGGTAGTTCCCAGAATATCAAAGTCTACAAAAGGGGGTAGAGCTTTTTCGTATTTAGCTCCTAAACTTTGGAACAGTGTTCCTGACAGTGTTCGGGGCTCAGACACAGTCTCCCAGTTCAAACGTAGACTAAAGACATATCTCTTTAGCCAGGCATACACCTAATAAATCCCATAACCTTGTACTCCAATACATCCGATTAAATGCACATCATCATCTAGTGCCTCCTAATATTATGAATAGCAGCTACGCTAATCCCTTTTCCATTTGTTTCCCTTCTTCTACCCATCCCCGAGTCACACAGAGATTGTGCCAGCTCCGGTGGCATCCAGAGATGGTTCAGCTCCAGCCGGGTTCTGCTTTCTGAGGACTGGAGTAATCAAAGCAGCACTGCCAACCCTATGTGGACATTTTACACATAACACATGCTGTATCTGCATCACACAACTAATGCAGAAAGGACATTGTTCATATCACACTCTCCGTGTGTCACCCAGATGAGGATGGGTTCCCTTTTGAGTCTGGTTCCTCTCAAAGTTTCTTCCTAATACCATCTGAGGGAATTTTTCCTTGCCACAGTCGCCTGAGTCACCTCAGGCTCGCTCACTAGGGAAAATTTTGTCTAACTTCTAGGACTGTTTGTTTATATGTTTATTGTTTCTTATGTTCTGTAAAGCTGCTTTGAGAATGCTCTTTGTTAAAAGCGCTATACAAATAAAACTGAATTGAATTGAATTGAATATTAGGGAGTGGTTTTAAAGATGTTTTGTCATAGCATCTTCTTTCAACACTGTGCAACACTTTATGTTTAGAACGTCAGTCTAGACACTTTCAACTATTTAAAAATAGCAGATTCTCCAAGTGACATGCTAGGTGTCCATGATCACCTGGTACAGTATATATTTATTTTTTTGATGAGTGTGTAGATCAAACTATTGTCTTTTCACCTCACTTAATTCCCATTTAATTGAGGTTTACTGTAATAGTTTTGATTCAGCTATGATCAAAACTAGCATGAGGATATAAATAAGAATTTCATATTGAGAAACTGATATTTCTGGCACAATATGTGCAAACAGAACTCCCAAGCATTTATTTGTAACTTAATCCAAATGTGTTTTAGTCATATGTAGTGCATAGGTTTGATGTTAGCAGCTTGCTGAATTGAAAAATATTTCTCTTTTCTGTTTCCAGTAGTGTCTGTGCTAGTGCTGGTCACAGTGTGCAGTTCAGTTTACCAAATGAGTATATCGTAATTCCGGTATATTAATTACTGCTGCTGAGAAGAAAATGCTGAAATTTTAGGTAATAGTGGACTAAGAGAGACACCATCATGTAAAGTAAACAAGTTATTAAAACTTATTTATTTATTTATTATTTTTGCAAACAGTCAACATTTAAATAAAAAATAAATAACAGGCCTATAAATGCAACAAACAACTCAAAACAACGCATCTTTCCGCAAAAAAAGTTCACACAGCTGTTAATAATTGTATAATAAAAATACCTTTATCTTGATTAATATGTATTTAAAGAAGCACTCCAACAGAGACATTTTCTCAAATGTGTAAGATGTTTGCTTCTTTGCAGCTGGGTCAGAATCATGTCCCCATGACTAAAAGCAATAAAGTTTTAAAAGTAGACTCTGTTTTGCCATTGGCTTTTCTTTACACATTATTAACAATTATTGGCACTATTTTTATGTTTACAATGTTGATTAAATATAGATCAAAATTTATTAAATATAGATCACACATTTTATATTTCCAATTTTTTTATTTTTTTATTTTTTACAAAAATCAACTGAATAATAATATAAGATTTAAAGGCACTATTAAGCAGTGTCCTGTTATATGATTACATACTTCATTTTGACTTACTTCAATGCTGAATATTTTTACATGCAAGTTTACAGGGGCATCTCAATAAATTAGAATGTCGTGGAAAAGTTCATTTATTTCAGTAATTCATCTCAAATTGTGAAAGTCGTGTATTAAATAAATTCAATGCACACAGACTGAAGTAGTTTAAGTCTTTGGTTCCTTTAATTGTGATGATTTTGGCTCACATTTAACAAAAACCCACCAACAATCTCAATCTCAACAATTCTTCATAAGACCAATAAAAAAAACATTTTTAGTGAATTGTTGGCCTTCTGGAAAGTATGTTCATTTACTGTACATGTACTCAATACTTGGTAGGGGCTCCTTCTGCTTTAATTACTGCCTCAATTGGGCTTGGTGGCTTAGTGGTAAGTTTCTTGCTTATTATGCAGAAGGCCCGGGTTCGATTCCCAGCCACTGAATGCAGTGCCAGTCCCAAGCCCGGAAAAATGGGAGGGTTGCGTCAGGAAGTGCTTCTGGCGTAAAACATTTACCAAGTTGTCGTGCTGGTCCACTGTGGCGACCCCGAACAGGGAGCAGCCGAAAGCAACTTCTTACTGCCTCAATTCGGCGTGGCATGGAGGTGATCAGTTTGTGGCACTGCTGAGGTGGTATGGAAGCCCAGGGTTCTTTGACAGTGGCCTTCAGCTCATCTGCATTTTGTGGTCTCTTGTTTCTCATTTTCCTCTTGACAATACCCCATAGATTGCTGGCCAGTCAAGCACACCAACACCATGGTCATTTAACCAACTTTTGGTGCTTTTGGCAGTGTGGGCAGGTGCCAAATCCTGCTGGAAAATGAAATCAGCATCTTCAAAAAGCTGGTCAGCAGAAGGAAGCATGAAGTGCTCCAAAATTTCTTGGTAAACGGGTGCAGTGACTTTGGTTTTCAAAAAACACAATGGACCAACACCAGCAGATGACATTGCACCCCAAATCATCACAGACTGTGGAAACTTAACACTGGACTTCAAGCAATTTGGGCTGTGAGCTTCTCCACCCTTCCTCCAGACTCTAGGACCTTGGTTTCCAAATGAAATACAAAACTTGCTCTCATCTGAAAAGAGGACTTTGGACCACTGGGCAACAGTCCAGCTCTTCTGACGCCTCTGACGTTGTCTGCGGTTCAGGAGTGGCTTAACAAGAGGAATACGACAACTGTAGCCAAATTCCTTGACATGGCTGTGTGTGGTGGCTCTTGATGCCTTGACCCCAGCCTCAGTCCATTCCTTGTGAAGTTCACTCAAATTCTTGAATGGATTTTGCTTGACAATCCTCATTCTCTCGGTTGGTTTTGCATCTTTTTCTTCCACACTTTTTCCTTCCACTCAACTTTCTGTTAACATGCTTGGATACAGCACTCTGTGAACAGCCAGCTTCTTTGGCAATGAATGTTTGTGGCTTACCCTCCTTGTGAAGGGTGTCAATGATTGTCTTCTGGACAACCGTCAGATCAGCAGTCTTCCCCATGATTGTGTAGCCTAGTGAACCAAACTGAGAGACCATTTTAAAGGCTCAGGAAACCTTTGAAGGTGTTTTGAGTTGATTAGCTGGTTGGCATGTCACCATATTCTAATTTGTTGAGATAGTGAATTGGTGGATTTTTGTTAAATGTGAGCCAAAATCATCACAATTAAAAGAACCAAAGACTTAAACTACTTCAGTCTGTGTGCATTGAATTTATTTAATACACGAGTTTCACAATTTGAGATCAATTACTGAAATAAATGAACTTTTCCACGACATTCTAATTTATTGAGATGCACCTGTAGTTTTTGGTTCAGTTTTCTGGAGTTGCTTCTGTGTGGGATTTTACTGAAGTTTTTTTTTTTTATTATTCTTATTGATTTATTTTTTTTAATTGCTTATACTTCTTGATGTCTTTTGATCAGCAGCAAAATAATTAGCCAAATTTGTGTGATCACTAGAAGATTGTGATTTCTGTTTTTAGGTTTTTATAAATTTCCTCTTGTAGCTCAGCACAGATCTGGTCCATTCTCTGGAAGGCTTTGTGACCTTTTTTCCCTGCAATAAAATGACATTTTTAATAATATAGCAATAAAGATGTATTACAGTATTATACACTCACTGAGCATTTTATTAGTAACACTGTGCTAATATTGTGTAATGCCTCCGTTTGCTTCCATAACAGACTCAATTCTTTTGTCTGGATTCCACAAGATGTTAGAAACATTCCTTCGAAATTCCAGTTCATGTTGACATGATGTCAAAACGCAGTGAGCCTCAACAGAAATCAAGATTCATCAGACCAGGCTATATTTTTCCAGTTTGAGCTTTCTTTATTTAGCTGACAGAAGTGGAGCACGACATGGTCGTTTGCTGTTACAGCCCATCTGTCTCAAGGTTTGATGTGTTGGGCATTCTGAGAGGCTCTTCTGCTCATCACAGTTGTACAGAGTATCTGAGTTACTGTAGACCTTCTGTCAAAGCAAATTGTCTGGCCATTCTCCACTGGCCTCTCATTAACAAGGCATGTCTGTGTGGATAACTGCCACTCAGTGGATGTTTTTCTTTATTGTACCATTATGAGTAAACTCTAGAGACTGCTGTGTGAAAATTTTAGGAGACCAGCAGAACAGCCCCCGTTCTGATGCTTGATGAAAACATGAAGTTGCTTGCCCATATCTGCATGAATTTAGATGATTAGATAATTGCTGATTATATAATTGCACAAATAAACAGATGTACTTGTTCCTAATAATGTGGTTGGTGAGTTTAGATAAGGTATTATCTTGTTTTGTGATTAATTAAATAATTACTTTAATAATGAATTAAACTGACAAAAAATGATTGACTGCATCATTCTGTAAAATACTCATTATTGATTGTGATAGAGAGTCTTAATCAGAATGCATAGAGTGTTGTATGTCACTTTAGTTTGTGATTCCTCTTTTTTTTTTTTTTAAATAAACTAGGTATACCTGTGGCATCAAGTTAAAATATTACCAAATGAAAGAATGGTCTCTCTGGCTGTATTCCTTAACTCTTCATCTGTAGAGTGCCACAATTCAGCCACCTGCTCAGCACTTTCAAGGGCCTAGAACATAGATCACAGATATTAATCTTACCATCTTAACCATACTCTGATCTTTTTTGTAAACCTTTCTTTGTAGGTGGATCATCTCAGTCATTAATACATTATGAAGTAAATTACCAGACCAACCCCAACAGGATATACATATTTCATAACAGGATGAAGGTGATCAGTCAGAATAAGTTTGTTTTGATTTGCACTGATTCTTCTCAATAAAAGGACAAGTGGAGGTGCATTTGAGCTTGTTTGTGTTCTGTCAGCTCTTGACCTGTATCAGCATGATTTTATGCATTGTGCTGCTGCCATATGATAGGATGATTAAATAGCTGCATAATAAATGAAACTTCAGATGAAATGGCTTTATCTTTTCAGCATTTTACTAAACAATTAAAATTGCTGTTACTGACTTAACTGAAAATGGTTACCTTTAAGCATTTCAGAGCTAAACAAGCCTGCCGCTGCACTTGAATATCATTGTCTTTTAAGAGCCATGTATAGTGAATCAGGGCCTGTCAAGGTGAAATAATTAGATTTATATTTTTACCTGGAAATATAAACAAATATAAATACTTTGGAAGATATTTACATTGTAGTGGGTTGCTTATTCCGTACCTTTAACCTGAAGGACTTATAGCCTGAGGCCCTAGAGAGGCAGGAAGCAGCTGAAACCGCAACCTTTTGACTATCATCTGTAAGTAAATTGGCCAAGAGACGGAGGATTTGTCCCATTGGTTGCAGTTCTGAGATGCTCCTTCCCTTTAGCTTCTTGAGAACCCTCCTCCTCTTTGGGGTCTCTAGACATGACACCAAATACACTAAAACAGATAAACAGAGAAAAACACGATAAGATATTCCCTTACAAATATACATATAAATGCCTGTTTAATAAATGAAACATATGGTATATGAAAGATGTGTGAGTATGTGTATATACAATGAGTTCAAAAATATCCAGAGCCCTTTGGAGTTATTTTTGTTATAGAATTTTTAGACTCAGATGTTGTTGTTTTTTATTTTTAGAATTATTTGTTTGCAAATGTATTTAACAAAAAAGCTATCATTTCTTATATACGTAAATACTTAGACTCTTTTTTTCATACTTTTTAGAAGCAGCTTTGGCAGCATTACAGTTTCAAGTAGTCTTGTCTAAAGATGGGTGGTGTTTGACCTGCTATGCCCAATTTTTGTTCAGTAGCCTATTTTGTCTCTTTTCTAAGATAGCTCTCTGGCCTTCATGTTGGTTTATCCTTTTATAACAACAAATGCAATCTTCACAGACAAAGCTCAAACTAAGATTATACATTCAGAGCTATGCTTAAGCAATACTTTCAGTAGAGACTGATATACAAGAATCAGCCATAACATTAAAATCACTGACAGGTAAAGTGAAGAATTATCTCGTTACATATGCATCTGTCAAGGGGTGGAATGTATTAGGTAGCAAGTGAACAGTCAAGTTAATGTGTAAAGTTTTTGATTTATATACACACAGCGGGTTAAATAAGTATTGAACCTGCACAATTTTTCTCAGTAAATTATGAATATATATTTGCTATTGACATGAAATTTTCACCAGATGTTGGTAAAAACCTATGAAATCCACACATGCAAAGAAATCAAACCATAGCTGTCCAAATATTTATGTACAATAATGTGAAATGACACAGGGAAAAAGTATTGGACATGCTTACTGAAATTTATTTAATACTTCGTACAAAATCCTTTGTTGGTAATGACAGCTCCAAGATGCCTCCTGTATGGAGAAACTAGCTGCATGCATTGCTCAGGTGTGATTTTCCACACAAACAGTCTTCAATTCTTGAAGGTTCCATGGGCCTCTTCTATGAACTCTGATCTTTAGTTCTTTCCAGAGATTTTCAATTGGATTCAAGTCATTGGCAGGGCCAAGCTTTTATCAGCTTTATTTTCTTTCTCTGAAACCAATTGAGAGTTTCCTTGGCTGTGTGTTTGGGATCATTGTCTTGCTGAAATGTCCACTGTCATTCATCATCCTGGTAGATGACAGCTTATTTTTATCAAGAATGTCTCGGTACATTTTCCCATTCATCCTTCCTTCAACCATATGAAGTTTACCAGTACCGTATGCTGAACAACAGCCCCACACCATGACCTTCCCACCTCCAAACTTCACTATTGGTATGGTGTTTTGGGGGTGATGTGCATTGTCATTTGTCCTCCAAACTTGGTGTGTATTATGGCTTCCAAAAAGTTAAATTTTGCTCTCATCTGACCAAACTATATTCTTTGAGTATTTCACAGGCTTGTCCAAATGTTGTGCATCATACTTTAAATGAACTGCAACATGCTTTTTCTTCAGCAATGGAGTCTGTGAGCATATGTTGTGAGTGTGCATACAGGCCATGGCGGTTGAGTGCATTACTTATTGTTGTGACGATCTTGAGAGAGCTCTTTGCTTTTACCCATCATGAGAGGTTTCTTGTGTCACACCTTGGTAATGAGACACCTTTTTATAGGCCGTCAGTTGGGACTGAAACAGCTAATCTAGCCATGGGGGTCGCAGTCCAGTGACTTCTGTGCCGGTCCCAAGCCCGGATAAATAGAGAGGGTTGCGTCAGGAAGGGCATCCGGCGTAAAACATTGCCAAATTTAACCATGCGAATCGTCAGTACGAATTTCATACCGGATCGGTCGAGGCCCGGGTTAACAACGACCGCCATCGGCGCCGTTGACCTACAGGGCGCTGGTGGAAATTGGGCTACTGTTGGTCGAAGAAGTAGAGGAGGGAGGAGAGTGCGCAGACAGAGAGAGAAGAGGAAAGGTAAGAGTGTAGGACTGAGAATAGGAACTCTGAATGTTGGTACTATGACAGGGAAAGGTAGAGAGCTGGCTGATGTGATGGAGAGAAGGAAGGTGGATATACTGTGTGTTCAGGAGACCAGGTGGAAGGGTAGCAAGGCTCGTAGTATAGGAGCAGGATTCAAGCTGTTTTATTATGGTGTGAATAGTAAGAGAAATGGGGTAGGTGTGGTCCTGAAGGAGGAGTTTGTAAGGAATGTCCTGGAGGTGAAGAGAGTGTCAGACAGGGTGATGGGTCTGAAGTTAGAGATTGAAGGGGTGATGTTGAATGTTGTTAGTGGTTATGCCCCACAGGTAGGTTGTGAGTTAGAGGAGAAAGAGAGATTCTGGAGTGAATTAGATGAGGTGATGGAGAGTATTCCCACGGGTGAGAGAGTGGTGATAGGAGCGGATTTTAATGGACATGTTGGCGAGGGGAACACAGGTGATGAGGAGGTGATGGGCAAGTTTGGAGTTAAGGAAAGGAACCTTGAAGGACAGATGGTAGTGGACTTTGCTAAGAGGATGGACATGGGTGTGGTTAACACTTATTTTCAGAAGAGGGAGGAGCATAGAGTGACTTACAAGAGTGGAGGTAGGAGAACACAGGTAGACTACATTCTATGTAGAAGAGGCAATCTGAAAGAGATTAGTGACTGTAAAGTGGTAGTGGGAGAGAGTGTAGCCAGACAGCATAGGATGGTGGTGTGTAGGATGACTTTGATGGTCTGTAAGACGAAGAGGTCAAAGATAGAGAAGAAAACCAAGTGGTGGAAGCTGAAAAAGGAGGAATGTTGTGAGGAATTTAGACAGAAGTTGAGGCAGGCTCTGGGTGGTCAGGTAGTGCTGCCAGATGACTGGGAAACTACAGCAGAAGTGATCAGGGAGACAGGGAGAAAGGTGCTGGGTGTGTCATCTGGAAGGAGGAAAGAAGATAAGGAGACTTGGTGGTGGAATGAGGAAGTTCAGGATAGTATCCAGAGGAAGAGGTTAGCCAAGAAGAAGTGGGACATGGACAGGACTGAAGAGAATAGACAGGAATACAAGGAGTTACAGCGCAGAGTGAAGAGGGAGGTGTCTAAGGCCAAGCAGAAGGCATATGAAGAGTTGTACACTAGGTTAGACACTAGAGAAGGAGAGAAGGACTTGTACAGGTTAGCTAGGCAGAGGGATCGAGATGGGAAGGATGTGCAGCAAGTTAGAGTTATTAAGGATAGAGATGGAAGGGTGCTCACAAGTGAGGAGAGTGTACAGAGGAGATGGAAGGAATACTTTGAGGAGCTGATGAATGAGGAAAATGAGAGGGAAAAAAGAGTAGAAGGGGTGAACTCTGTGGAACAGAAAGTAGATAAGATTAGAAAGGATGAAGTCAGGAAGGCTTTGAAGAGGATGAAAAGTGGAAAGGCAGTTGGTCCTGATGACATTCCGGTGGAGGTCTGGAAGTGTCTGGGAGAGGCAGCAGTGGAATTTTTAGCTAATTTGTTCAACAGGGTTTTAGAGAGTGAGAGGATGCCTGAGGAATGGAGAAGAAGTGTGTTAGTGCCGATCTTTAAGAATAAGGGTGACGTGCAGAGTTGCAGTAACTATAGGGGGATAAAGTTGATGAGCCATACAATGAAGGTATGGGAAAGAGTAGTGGAAGCTAGGTTAAGGAAGGTAGTGGAAATTTGTGAGCAGCAGTATGGCTTCATGCCCAGAAAGAGCACAACGGATGCAATTTTTGCTCTGAGGATTTTGATGGAGAAGTATAGGGATGGTCAGAAGGAGTTGCACTGTGTGTTTGTAGACTTGGAGAAAGCGTATGACAGGGTGCCGAGAGAAGAGCTGTGGTACTGTATGAGGAAGTCAGGAGTAGCGGAGAAGTATGTCAGAGTGGTGCAGGACATGTATGAGAGGAGCAGGACAGTGGTGAGGTGTGCTGTAGGTCAGACAGAGGAGTTCAATGTGGAGGTGGGACTGCATCAGGGATCGGCTCTGAGCCCCTTCCTGTTTGCTATAGTGATGGACCAGTTGTCAGAGGAGGTCAGACAGGAGTCTCCTTGGACAATGATGTTTGCAGATGACATTGTGATCTGTAGTGAGAGCAGGGAGCAGGTGGAGGAAAACCTGGAGAGGTGGAGGTTTGCGCTGGAGAGAAGAGGAATGAAAGTCAGTCGTAGTAAGACTGAGTACATGTGTGTGAATGAAAGGGAGGGAAGTGGAACAGTAAGGTTACAGGGTGAAGAGGTGAAGAAGGTACAGGAGTTTAAGTACTTGGGGTCAACAGTCCAGAGTAATGGAGAGTGTGGGAAAGAGGTAAAGAAGCGAGTGCAGGCAGGTTGGAATGGGTGGAGAAAGGTGTCGGGAGTTCTGTGTGATCAGAAAATATCAGCAAGAATCAAGGGGAAGGTGTACAGGACAGTGGTGAGACCAGCCATGCTGTATGGTTTAGAGACAGTGTCACTGAGGAAGAGACAGGAGTCAGAGCTAGAGGTAGCAGAGCTGAAGATGTTGAGGTTCTCTTTGGGAGTGACAAGATTGGACAGGATTAGGAACGAGTACATCAGAGGGACAGCTCATGTTGGACGTTTGGGGGACAAAGTTAGGGAGGCCAGATTAAGATGGTTTGGACATGTTCAGAGGAGGGACAGTGAGTATATTGGTAGGAGAATGTTGGACATGGGGCTGCCAGGCAGGAGGCAAAGAGGAAGGCCAAAGAGGAGGTATATGGATGTAATAAATGAGGATATGAAGCTAGTGGGTGCAAGTGTTGAGGATGCAGAAGATAGGGATAGGTGGAGAGAGATGATTCGCTGTGGCGACCCCTGAAGGGAAAAGCCGAAAGAAGAAGAAGAAGAAGTTGGGACTGAAACAGCTGATGTTAATTTGCTCTGACAAGGGGCAGGATTGCTTTCTAATTACTGATTGATTTCAGCTGGTATCTTGGCTTTCCATGCCTTTTTGCACCTCCCTTTCTTCATGTGTTCAATACTTTTTCCCTGTGTCATTCCACATTATTACACATAATTTATGGACATCTATTCTTTGATTTCTTTTGCATGGGTTGTTACCAACATCTGGTGATCATGTCAATAGCACCTTTAGAAATATATTTACTAAGAAAAATGATGACATGTTCAATACTTAATTTACCTCCAATATATATTGCTCAAATCAACCAGGCATTTCCACCCACAGAACTGTTGCTCACTCAGTGTTTTTTATTGAATATTAACTGAAGCTCTTGACCTGTACCTGCATGATTTTTGCATTGTGCTTCTGCCACATGATTGGCTGCATGAATGTGCAGGTGTTCCTAATAAAAGAGCCTTGTGTGTGTACATCTGATCTGATCAAATGATCAAGGTTTTGTGATACTGGAGCTTGCTTTTCCTGCGATGTGAGTGTCTTTATTTTCCCTGGCTGATCCACTTAAAGCTCAAAGACTGTTTGTGAACTGCCATTTTCAAGTCTAGGTTTTGTGCTGTGTCACTCAAGGGCATTCAGAAACATCCCTCTATGTTGAGGGGTCCTGGTGGTGTCACAGGTGGAACGTTCTCTGCTACTGGGCCTTGGGTTAGTGGTTTAAGGCAGGTCACATGGAAGGTGGGTGCTGGACAGTAGTGACAAGGTAATTCCAGTATGTAAGTCACATCACTGATATACTAGGATCTTGTCATATATAGCCAGTTAACATTAACATTAACAATAACATAATGCTAGGACTTAATGTTTGGTCTTCAATGAAAGTTTAATTTATTATTATTTTGTTTTGTTTTTTCTGGCATATCTTGTTTCTCTGTATTTGTAGCACTTATTTGTTGAACTACATTTTGCACTTACTTTCTCTGGATATTTGAGAGATATGCTCTCCAAAGTTGGTGACCTTCCACCGGCTGAGGTAGACATGTAACTGAAACAAAGACACTAGATCTGTTGCATATGCTGTGAGTGGGACCATCATAGAGGGGGACTGGACCTGTTGCAACAACTGAGCAAAGACTGGGAGAAATATATTGGAGAATTAATTATAAATTAATTCTATAGAATAGAATAGAATAGAATAGAATAGAATAGAATAGAAACCTGTATCAGCCTGGCCTGGCAACTTGGCTTTCACATTGTGAATGAACCGCTTCCGTAATATCCTGAGGAATGAGTCAGCGGTGCAACAAAATGCTGGAGCACTTTCACAGCACTCATCCCATAACATCATAACATTTCTCAGCTTTGGTGTGCCAGACCACACTAAAGGAAAATCAGATTTAAAAAAAAAAAAACAGATTGAAATGTTTTAGTTTTTATGAAACTAAAATCTAGTTGGACCTTAAACTTAACAGTATATTATGACCAAGTAACAGCTTTCAGTGTTATTTCAGTCACTATGTTTGTAATATGTTGGTATGTCATTTTTATTAAAAAAAATTATTAGTTGAATATATATTGTGAATAAGTTAAATTATGATATTAATTATATAAGATTTAAGCTGTGTTATTCTCTGCAAATAGAACAAGACAATCTAATCTCATTAACCTTGTAGTTAGTAAAATAAATAAATATCTATTTCTATTATCTATAAAAATCTAGAAATATGCTTAATAATTCTCTATTTATTTTGCCTATATTCCTGCAATATTTATATTATACATAATATAATGGCAATATTTATTTGCTAAGATTGATATATAGATACACACCAACCAAAACATTTTATTCACTGACAGTTGAATAGCATTGATTATTTCATTATAATGGCACCTGTCAAGAAATAGATATATGTAAACTAGGCAAAATGGTCAAACATAAGAATCTGAACACGTTGGTGTAGGTCCCCCTTGTGCCAGCAAAACAGCTCTGACTCTGGAGGCATGGAATTCACAAGACCTCTGAAGATGTGTTGAAATTGTGAGATGAGGCATCCACAGATTGGAATTTTAGTAGATATTAAGCACTGCATACCAGGAACTCCACACAAGACCTGCTGATTTGGACATGCTCTGAACTAATCATCTAACTATCACAATTTGGACCTCATAAAAGTGTAAGGCTCGGATCCTTACACTTTTTCCTGGGCCCAACACATCGACTTCAAGAACTGACTGGCCATTTGCTGCTTAATATATCCCACCCCTTGACAGGTGCCAATGTAATTAGGTAATCAGTGTAATGAGATTATAACCACTTACTGGTGATTATGTTATGATTGATTGGTGTTTAGAGCCCTGCAAAAATTAAGAGACCACTACACATTTAAATCTCTACATGTATGGCAGTCAATCCATTCCAGTGTCTGTTGAAGTCCAACACAGGCACACCTCATTCTGCTTAATAAAGTACTGATTTGGTGAGCAGCTCAACCAAATCTTAGTTAATGAGGAAAAGTATAAAAACCACTGCTGTTGTCATCACTATCCTTTTCCAATAGGACCAGCTGTATGGCAAAAACAGTGCTAGTAATATCAGAAGGGGAAAAGATGGGTTCAATTCTGGCTTTACTGGTAGACAGATGCAGTGAGCATCAGGTTGCTTCCATCCTTAAAATTTTAAAGACAGCGGTTTATAAGAGCAAGGTCGAGGCGCAGACATCAAAGACAACAAAGCTACAGACCAGCAGAGGGCGAAAACATCTCTCCACTGACTGAGATGACCACCATCTCATTTGAATGTCACTCAATATCCGTAGGAACCAAGTGACCTACAAAAACAATGGCAAATGGCAGCTGGGGTGAAGTGCACGGCTAGTACAGGTCGAAACAAAGCACTTCATCAATGATAAGCAAAGAAGAGCCAGGCTGAGGTTTGCGAAAGACCATAAGGATTGGAGTAAGGTCGTCTTCTCTGTTTAGTCCAATTGTCAGCTTTGCGAACACCTGGTCGTGTAATGGTTAGACAGAGACCTGGAGAGGCCTACAAGCCACTGTCTTGCACCCACTGTGAAATCTGGTGGGGGATCTGTGATGATCTTGGGGTGCTTCAGCAAGGCTTGAATCGGGCATATTTGTCTTTGTGAAGGACACATGAATCATACAAGGTTTTCCAAGAAGAAAACTTGCTTCGTTCTGCTATGAAAATGTTCCCCAACTCTGAGTATTGGTTTTTCCAGCAGGACAATGCTCCATGCCACACTCAGGTCAATCAAGGTGTGGATGGAGGACCACCACATCAAGACTCATGACCTGCCCAATCTCCAGACCTGAACCCCATTGAAAACCTGTGTTCAAGAACATCTGTTCAAGAGGACGCTTGATGGTCACAAGCTATCAAACAAAGCTGAGCTGCTTGAATTTTTGTGGCAGGAGTGGCATAAAGTCACCCAACAGAAATGAGACTGGTGGAGAGTATGAAAGACGCAAGAATGCTGTGATTGAAATTCAGGGTTATTCCACCAAATATTGATTTTTGAACTTTTTCTAAGTTAAAACATTAGTATAGTATTGTTTAAAATTAATATGAGCTGGTTTTCTTTGCATAATTTGAGGTCTGAAAACAGTTTTTTGTACCAACTGTCATTTTTACTAATAATGCTTTAAATGACAATATATTTATTTGGGATTTGAGAGAAATATTGTCAGTAGTTTATAGAATAAAAAAAAAAATTTTCACTTACCAATCAATAGTAAAACTAGAGAAACTGATCATTTTGCAGTGGTCTCTTAATTTTTTCCATAGCTGTATATCCACAGGATGCTACCATTTTGTGTTTGCAGTGCTAGCTTGTTCTGTGTTTACTGTTAATTGATTATAAAATGATCTAATGTTTATTGACTACTGCTTTTTAATTATAAGGAGCGAAACCAGCATTGTACAACATATACAGTTATTGCGAGCAAATTTGTTTCACTACTATTCATTTTGGCACGTACAGTCTGTTGCTGAGATATCAGGAGTCTTGCTCTGTGTAAAAGAGGCAATTTTTTGAAGTACATCAGATTGATGTGATATTTCTTCCAGGATGTACTGTTGCATGTACTCCAAATTAGACACCCTCAGTGCCTGTAAGATAATGCAAGGAGTAAAATTGGATTAATAGTTCAACACCAAGCAACGCAAAGCAGCTTATTATTATAATATTACTCACACTATTTTGCTTTATCTATTTTAAATTTAATTTAAACTACCAAGTGCTGATTTTGTGGAAAAAAATAAAGTAGCCATTACATAATTCATTCAGGTCATGAAATTGCAAAATCGACACAGGATGTAAGATATTTTAGCATGCTTTTGTTTCATACATTTTGAATTTTTATTTAAATTTTGAATTGTTCTATTTATAAATAAATAAACAAACACACCCATATATATATATATATATATATATATATATATATATATATATATATATATATATATATATATATATATATATATATATATATATATATTATACATACACAGTGGGGTAAAAAAGTATTTAGTCAGCCACCAATTGTGCAAGCTCTCCCACTTAAAAAGATGAGAGAGGCCTGTAATTTTCATCATAGGTACACTTCAACTATGAGAGACAGAATGAGAAAAAAAATGCAGAAAATCACATTGTCTGATTTTTAAAGAATTTATTTGTAAGTTATGGTGGAAAATAAGTATTTGGTCAATAACAAAAGTTCATCTCAATACTTTGTTATATACCCTTTGTTGGCAATGACAGAGGTCAAACGTTTTCTGTAAGTCGCCACAAGGTTTTTACACACTGTTGCTGGTAGTTTGGCCCATTCCTCCATGCAGATCTCCTCTAGAGCAGTGATGTTTTGGGGCTGTCGCTGGGCAACACGGATTTTCAACTCCCTCCAAAGATTTTCTATGGGGTTGAGATCTGGAGACTGGCTAGGCCACTCCAGGACCTTGAAATGCTTCTTACGAAGCCACTCCTTTGTTGCCCGGGCGGTGTGTTTGGGATCATTGTCATGCTGAAAGACCCAGCCACGTTTCATCTTCAATGCCCTTGCTGATGGAAGGAGGTTTTTACTCAAAATCTCACGATACATGGCCCCATTCATTCTTTCCTTTACACGGATCAGTCGTCCTGGTCCCTTTGCAGAAAAACAGCGCCAAAGCATGATGTTTCCACCCCCATGCTTCGCAGTAGGTATGGTGTTCTTTGGATGCAACTCGGCATTCTTTCTCCTCCAAACACGACAAGTTGAGTTTTTACCAAAAAGTTCTATTTTGGTTTCATCTGACCATATGACATTCTCCCAATCCTCTTCTGGATCATCCAAATGCTCTCTAGCAAACTTCAGACGGGCCCAGACATGTACTGGCTTAAGCAGGGGGACACGTCTGGCACTGCAGGATTTGAGTCCCTGGCGGTGTAGTGTGTTACTGATGGTAGCCTTTGTTACTTTGGTCCCAGCTCTCTGCAGGTCATTCACTAGGTCCCCCCGTGTGGTTCTGGGATTTTTGCTCACCGTTCTTGTGATCATTTTGACCCCACGGGGTGAGATCTTGCGTGGAGCCCCAGATCGAGGGAGATTATCAGTGGTCTTGTATGTCTTCCATTTTCTAATAATTGCTCCCACAGTTGATTTCTTCACACCAAGCTGCTTACCTATTGCAGATTCAGTATTCCCAGCCTGGTGCAGGTCTACAATTTTGTTTCTGGTGTCCTTTGACAGCTCTTTGGTCTTGGCCATAGTGCAGTTTGGAGTCTGACTGTTTGAGGTTGTGGACAGGTGTCTTTTATACTGATAACGAGTTCAAACAGGTGCCATTAATACAGGTAACGAGTGGAGGACAGAGGAGCCTCTTAAAGAAGAAGTTACAGGTCTGTGAGAGCCAGAAATCTTGCTTTTTTGTAGGTGACCAAATACTTATTTTCCACCATAATTTGCAAATAAATTCTTTAAAAATCAGACAATGTGATTTTCTGGATTTTTTTTTTCTCATTCTGTCTCTCATAGTTGAAGTGTACCTATGATGAGAATTACAGGCCTCTCTCATCTTTTTAAGTGGGAGAACTTGCACAATTGGTGGCTGACTAAATACTTTTTTGCCCCACTGTAAATATATATATATATATATATATATATATATATATATATATATATATATATATATATATATATATATATATATATATATAATTGGGACACCCCTCCAAATCATTAAATACCCAACTTTGTGGGAACAGTTCACACATAACAGCTTCAACTCTACTGGGAGGGCTTTCACCAAGGTTTAGGAGTGTGTTTATGAATTTTTGACCATTCCTCTGGAAGCGTATTTGTGAGGTCAGGCACTGATGTTGATGAGAAGGCCTGGCTTCCCAAAGGTGTTCTATCGGGTTGAGATCAGGACTCTGTGCAGGCCAGTCAAGTTCCTCCACACCAAACTCGCTCATCCACGTCTTTATGGACCTTGCTTTGTGCACTAGTGCGCAGTCATTTTGGAACAGGAAGGGGCCATCTCTAAACTGTTCCCACAAAGTTGGGAGCATGAAATTCTCCAAAATGTCTTGGTATGTTGAAGCATTAAGAGTTCATGTCACTGGAACTAAGGGACCAAGCCCAACCCCTGAAAAACGCCTGAATTCAGTGATTTGGAGGAGTGTCCCAAAACATTTGTCAATATAGTGTATATATATAGGACAAACAATATCTTCAGTTAAGATTGATCTCTGTCAGTCTTGACTTTGAGCAGGCTAAAGTATGTGAGAGAGCTGAGCTACAGTAAGCTGTTGGAAAGTTGCCATGATTCTGTTGCAGTTTTTTTTTTTTACAAATTTTCATTTTGCTTTTAAACAACATGAGGGGCACAGCTCAACAATCACATCAACCTGAGTCCTCTGGGTTCTTGAATTGCATTCCGCCATAGTGTGATAATTACAATTCTGTATGAAAATGTATGGTGTGTTGACAAATATATGCAAAAAAGTGCTTATTCATCCAAGTATGATATAATGTATGACATTAATATGATAAGTAATAAGGGTAGACCTGTTGTATTCCCAAAGGCTTTACAGCATACATATGTCAAATAGATTGTCAGCAATTAGAAAAGATATTGAAAATATTGGCCATATAATGCATTCTTACTCTTAGTAGTGCAATACAGATGTTGAGGTGGATCTCCAAGGCTAGATCCAGAGTGTACTCCCCAGTGCTGAGTGGACTTCTGTTCTCACTGTCTGTTCTTTTTGCTATGTGTCTTGTAGGTACTGTTGTCCTGTACTCTGACAGCAGTACTGTATCTTCTGAAATTCCCTCTCGGCTTGTCACAGTGTTCCCTTTGAACCTAAAATGAAGCAGAACTACAACAATTAATATGGTATTACTACTGCAGCAGCATTTATGAATGTTAAAAAGAAAAGTTCTTTTTCCATAAATAAATTTGCATTTTTCATTTGTTTTATTTTTCACTTGCATGTTGAACTTTTTCCTGTCACAGTTAATGTTTTCGAAGTATGCTTTTATTTTCTAAAGACAAGAAGCAGAGGCCATCTGTATCGAATTGTTTTAAAAAATAATATTCAGCTTATATTCTGGCAAGAAGGTACATTATAAACACTAATTACTGCAAATTTTCAGCATGGGTTTTTGTTGCAGGATGTTTAGTCATGTTTAGCCTGCATTATTAGTAATAGTTTCTGTAGGGCAAAGTCTGGATGCCTTAGGCAGAGTTAGTAACCACCAAACTCAAATCTGACTCTAGGGTTTGCCCATGGGAGTACCACTCCTCTATGCTTCACATGTGGTTTGCTCAGTGAAACACCCACAGAGAAACTGAAAGAACTTGGGTTATAGGTGATCTTAAGATCACACAGTCAAAATTCACATTGATTATAAACTACTACTACTCACTTATAAAGCACTGAATGGTCTCACGCACAGTACCTGAGCAAACTTTTTGCTTTTTATGACCTGCCATGCCTAGGTTGCTCAAAAGATACTGTATTATTTGATACCTCAAGTAGTATAGGCTACAGTAGGGACAATCCACTTTGTGACTAACACAGTCTCAGTTTTTAAGTATAGGCTGAAAACACATCTGTTTATTCAAGCCTTGTATGAATATTTTTTTCTTATGTAAAGGAGCAGATCTGGAGTGTTCTAGGGCATAGAATGGTTTGATGAACTGAGATGTTTGGATGTTATCATCCTCCCACTCTAACGCATGCTCTCAGTTTTGATGACTGTGGAATGGCTTGTCCCTGTATGTCTCGCACGCACAAAGTACCAGTGTTACTAACCACTTCTGCTCGCCAGACCTACCTGATTCATTCTGACGACCAACATCTGGCTGGAGTCTATGGTCCCACATGGACAACTTAGATATACATAGGATTGCTGTGGATAGTACCACTTGGAGACCATGGAGGCTTTGGACTGCTGTTGCCACAATCAGTTTTGTGCTCAGGTCTCCGTCATTGAACATCTGATTTCAGAAATTGTGTGCGTACTCATAAGTTGCTAGAAAGTTCCTGGTTACACACTTGCACTTGACTATATAGTGTACAGTTGTAGAAAGAAAAATATTATAATTGCACTATCCTATGTAACCCAAATAAGGGTTGTTCATTATGGATTAATATTAAATAAAATTTTAAACTTTAGTATTTTTTTTAATATTTCTGTTAAGCTGCTTTGCAACAATGTCCACTGCTGAAAGTGCTATATAAATGAAACTGAACTGAATTTACTTTGTAGTCCTTGTATGCCCCTTGTATGTATATGTCTGTGATTTTTCTATCAGTTGCAGATGCCATCTTCTACATTAAGTGGCTGAACAAATGAATTCTACCATTATTAAATAAGCTGTAGTCCACTACCGCACTACTGTACCTAGTGTCCATATGCCTGCTGCAAGAGTTGGTGTCTTCTGTGTTGAAATCAAATGACAAAAAGTCAAAACTGCCCAGAACCTCCTCTTCCTCAACATCTAGTGCCTCATTAGAGGAGGTCTGAAGAATGTAGATGTCGCTCTAAAAATAAAGGAAGAGTAAATGGGACACAAATGGGTGATCAATCATTAAACATCTTTTTAGGGTTGGTAGTAACTGTAACACGTTTAAGACCTGGTTCACCTTTAAGACCTGGTTAAGCTGCTGTATTTGTAGATTTAGATGCTTTAACTCCTTGACAAATCTCATCTCCTGCAAGATCGAAGTAACCTTAGCTTGCACCAGTCCAACCTTCACAGCCACTGCTCTTCTTTCGGAATTCCCTACACTCATCCCTAGAACCTTTGGCTTTTCCTCAGCCTCTTCTTCAGCTTTCTCTATGAGATCATTTGTAGCCACTTTCAACTTCACTGGTTCCACTTCTAGGTTGGTGGTTGCCACACCATTTTTTTGAAGAATGTCAGGAGTGCTGTAACATGGAAAAATAGTTATAGGGTCCCACTTGCTGTCACCTGGATCAGGAGAGCTGGTCTTGGGCTCTGAAGGCAATTCACCACTTTTATCTCCCTGGAGATTGCAAATAGAAAATTAGAAGATCATGCACTGTTTAGAAGCCTATGTTTTTTCTAATCAATTTTTGCATGGATTCTACCTTTCCAAGGGGTGTCTGTAAAAGGTCAATATCCACTGACTGACAATCCATGGAAAGTTCAGGGAAGATTGGGGGATGACTGGCCCTGTCATAGACCAAAGGAGAGACTGCCGGGGGAGATTCAGTCAGAAAATTAAGCAGAGACACACCCCTGGATTCACGTGAGCCAATGGAGAAAGAGCCATCTGCATCTTGAAACTGGTAGATCATAGGCTATGTCAAAGAACAGATGCATGACATTATTTTCAAGTTTACATTTCACTAAAAAGTATATGTCTGCAAAGGTGGGAGCGTTAGGAGGTGTAGAGCTGCTCACCGGTCTTTTTCTGCTGTTGGTAGACTGTCGACTGGCAGATGACATGAGATTCTTCACCATGCCACGATCAAAAGGACTGCATATAAAGAGTAAGTAACACCATAGAAATCTTAAATTCAGTGCCACTGTTCTAACCACTATTAGTCTAAACACTCTAGATGCAAATCAAGCACAGAACAAAATTACAATAGGCAAGTCACTTTTAAGATTTAAAAGATAAGGCCAAATATTACCTGCTATCACCTGGGATCCTAACTGTATTAAGGAAATGAGATTAATTGTTTATAACACACACACACACACACACACACGGCAAAAAGAGTATATCCATGGAATTTCTCTGTATTCCAGTTAATAGCATGTGATGTTGTAAGTGAGGTTGTAATTAGCACCCATGAAAATTCCCTGCAAAAGATACTAAGTTAAGACAATATATTCCAAAGGAAGTACTACTTACTTCCATATCACCTCCAGTTGCAGTTTGATGGTTCCCAGTTCCGTAATGTCAACAATCATCATTTGTGGATGTGCACTGTAGAAGTCTGTACATTTACATGTCACCATTCCAACTAAGATGGAGCTCAGGCTCTTCACCTCTGTTACCTGAAGGACACATGACAGTTGTCTACAGACAATTCCTTGGACTTCATGTTCTTGGTTTGTGCTCTGACATGCACTGTTAACTGTGGGACCTTATATAGACACCTGTGTGCCTTTCCAAATCATGTCCAATCAACTGAATTGACCATAGGTGGACTCCAATCAAGCTGTAGAACAATCTCAGGGATGATCAGTGGAAACAAGATGCACCTGAGCTCAATTTTGAGTGTCATGGCAAAGGCTGTGAATACTTCTGTACATGTGATTTTTTTTTGTTTTTTATTTTCAACAAATTTGCAAAGATTTCAACAAACTTCTTTCACATTGTCATTATGGGGTATTGTTTGTAGAATTCTACAATTAGAGGAAAATAATTAATTTAATCCATTTTGGAATAAGGCTGTAACATAACAAAATGTGGAAAAAGTAAAGCGCTGTGAATACTTTCTACATGCACTGTAGTATCATACTGTAGACACATTCCATTATGGGATTGATTTTTTTTTTCATATGCATTCCAAGTTCTAGGAATTTCTCTTTTTTTGTTAGTTTGCCTGTGATGCATAAATAGATCATGCTGTGTGATGGAGAAATACTTTTCATCTGAATAATCTTATATTTGTGTCTGTGATGATACATGGAATTTGAAGCATGATAAGGCAAGTTAATTGTTTGTATAAGTATTAATATGGTAACCCAATATTTTATGAGCTTTTTGTATGTCTTAGTTTGTTCCACATATATTTTGACCTGAATTTGCTCTTTGCTTTAAAAATGTTTTCAAACTCACACAAAAATATGTTGTTTTCCATTTAATATTCCCAGAACTGTTATGCAAAATAACAAAACTTACATTTTTAATTATTTAATGACCATTAATTCAATCTATACATATGAAAATCAGTAATGATATATTGCCCTGTACAAAATACAATGTATTGCTGTTAATACTGTAAAATGACATTACATATTGGTAATAACAGCACTTTACTGTAAATGTTGATTATGCTATGCATCATCCATCCATTATATCCATTCTGAAAAGAAAATGGATAATTCTGGAATTATCCGAAGTGGATTATATATTCTTTCATCCATTAAAATTCCCCCAAAATGCCTTTGGAGGAGAGAACAGTCTAAGCAAACATCATGTACAGTCAAAGTAAAACTTACATTTATTCCATAAAGTTAATAAAATGTCTATAAAGTGTCTAGGCTATGGCTGTCCTGAGCATAGCTTCTCCCACCTGAAATGTCACTCCAGCTGTAAATAAAATTTAAAAAGTATTTAAAAAAGAATTAAATAAACCTATACCATCATGTGTAAAATCTAAAACGCTTTACAAATAGCTTTTATGGTGGTGATAATCCCAACCAATTTGTAAAAGGATTATATCAAAATGCACTGAAGTGTCACTTTAAAAATGCACCATCCAGCTGAGTTTTCGCTATTGCCACAGTTCCTGACTGCACAGCTGATAATATCGTTATATTCTCCCCTTGTTCTCCTTAAACCTGAAACTGCA
This sequence comes from Hemibagrus guttatus, assembly GCA_033459395.1. Taxonomy (NCBI): domain Eukaryota; kingdom Metazoa; phylum Chordata; class Actinopteri; order Siluriformes; family Bagridae; genus Hemibagrus; species Hemibagrus guttatus. The sequence goes on from JAUCMX010000001.1 coordinate 25,629,075, forward strand.
GAAGTGCATGTTTTCCTGTCTGTTTTTAGGCTTTCGGTTCTGGACGTTTAATTTATGTTTATCGAGATTTGTTTAAATGCAAACTTGCATGCAATGAAAAAAAAAACAATATCACTATAATACAAATACATTAAATCCTTTTAAAATTTGTTAACATTTCTTGAGGAGCAGCTGAACCCTGTCTATGGTCATGTAATACCTGATACAGCCATCATGAATGAACATATAAGGCACTATTCTGTCATCACAGCCTTCAGAGGTGGTTCTGTTTGAACAGGTGTGTGTGGGTACGCATCACTCACCTTGATCTCAAAGCTCTCATGGATATGAGGGAGGAAAACCATTTGCTCTTCATCCCACAGCTGTTGGTCATCAGTCTGAATCCGCCCTCTGATTCTCCATCGCTGTCGTCCCAGTCGTATTAACACCTACATAGTGAGAGAGGTTTGGTTTGTATATGTGTTTATCAACTATTGTTTAGCTGACTAAAGGATTCTATAACCATTTTACATAAGGTCTAAAACTATTATTTACCACACAGTTATATGTGGCATAGTTATTAACACCCTAACAATTATCATTCATTATAAAAACAAACATTATTTTCTTTTGTTCTCTGTCTCAGCAAACTCACTGGATATAAATGCAGTTGTAAAAACCCTATTTAAAAAATGACAAACTATGAACTATTTGACTACATTAACAATAAGAAAAACAATACATAACAATTACAAAACATAAAGGTTCATAAGTATGAAATGCAATCTGAATTTAGTGCAAATCTATGCAACTAATCTTGAGTAAACTAGGCCCCGCCGCATAAGAACCGATTGGCATACATTGCCCTATATTGCTTAAAAATGGCGGCATGTTTTTGATAATTGTAAATAATAAAGTTTTACATTCTTCTGAATAGTCTGACACAATTTTAATTCTTTTTTTCAAAACAATACGTTTTTTTGTCACAAATGTGTGTGCGTAGAACTAAAAGTTTCAAATGTCTATTTTGTATGGATTTGGCAAAATGAAACTATTTGCGCAGACATGAACAGTACTCTCCAGAGGGTGATCTGTGTGAAATTGCATCAGATAGCATGGGGGCCCCTCCATGAGATTGCATTGAATTTTTGAGAGGATTGCATAGTGATAACACTGTCAAATACCTGCTTAAATCTGATTTGTCAATGCCAGCCATGTTTATTGATAAGCCCATCACCAAAAATTCACTTACAGATTAGCACATAGATACAGCACACAAAATGTCAGGTTCTTTTCATGTGCCTGAAAAATGAGTATCTTTCCTCCTAATTTTGGTGTTTCTGTGAATTATGGTCTTTGCTCTCCATACTGTTTTAGTGGAGAATATTATATAGAAGAAGAAGAAAATCTTTGGACCCCTATATTAAAAAAGTGCTCATCCTTTCTTGAATTCAAAACATAAATGTGTAAAATTATACAATGTCCTTGTATATCTAAATCCAAAATGGTACATGTTGTATATGAAGGTTTTTTTTTTTTTTAACTCATTTTCATAATGGGTGCCAATAGATCTGGAGGGCACAAATTGTGTATAGAAAGGATCAGCACTGCATGGGAGAGGTCTGTGCAAGCCTATTATTTACCTCATACTGATCCCCTGGGCAGAGACGAGCAAAGCCAATCAAACCTGCCAGGAAAAAGAGGTTACACAAAGTGGCAGAATGAAGGCTTATATATCTAACCATAAACTGCTGATTTATACCTTTCATTTTTATTTGCAACTCTCCCAGTAGAATCTCCAACTCTCCTTCCATTGAGCACATGTCCTATAAACATCAACAGGTTAATAACGTTTACCATGGTGCTGTGTCATCAATTTATAAAGTAACTGCATAACTAATAAAGATCTTAAATATGAATTAACTACAGGCTGTCAGCTAAGCCTGCCTTAGTTTTGACAATTAAGCTAGCCTGCAGCTAGTTTCAAGTGAGATTCAATTAGAATATAGAAGGACTAAAGGTTAGTTGATAGAGCTATTTAAGATATTGCAGAAATATTTTGTGTGTGTGTGTGTGTGTGTGTATATGTGTGTATATATGTGTGTGTGTGTGTGTGTGTGTGTGTGTGTGTGTGTGTGTGTGTGTGTGTGTGTGTGTGTGTGTGTGTGTGTGTGTGTGTGTGTGTGCGTGTGTGTGTGTGTTCACAGATGTACCTCTAAGCTGAGCCTGTGGTTGCGGTTCAGCTCCAGTAGACTCTCTCGAGATTCCCGTGAGGATGGAGAGATTGAAAATGCTTGCTTCATATTAACAGCTCCTTGACATAATCTCCACTGGATACAATATGTCTCATACAACCCTTCCACCTGTATTAATGTGTAAGACAATGACACACACAATACAGACCTGGACATTTTTAAAGCTAACACGAGCTTTATAAAGATGAAGGCCTGAGGTTATATCCATAAGGATAAATGAAAACCATTTTACTGTAGTATGATTTTACATGTCAGTAAACATGTTTTATGTTGGTTGTTGGTAAATTGCCTTAAATAATAAAATGTGTATTTGTATTTAAATCACATCTTGCTTGGATGCTTTTTCCCTTTAGTGTGGATTTAAAGATATATATTTTAAATATATTACACCTGAAACTTCACCTAAGCCAAATCATCTTTTAAAACAGGATCCTCTCACATAATGTATGTGTCTAGAAAAACATTAGTTGATGAATTTCACCTTAATTCTAATGCATTTCAATATGAATTTCACCAGACGTGTCATAAGTAATTAACTGTTGGCTAAAAATAAAAGTTTTAGTTCTGGCCTTACCTTACTAATTTGAAACTCCAGTCGCCGTATGTATCTTTCCAAGGCTTTTATTTCCTGTTGTTGGGGAAAAGACATTTATGCAGTGCATTTGACAACTTCAAATTGAGACAATAAATAAATAATTATATAAATAAATAAACAAATAAATAAATAGATTTATTTAGACCAAAGAAAAACTCACCTTCTCTAAGTCATAGAAAAAAGCCTAAAAGATATAATAGAAAATGCGTCAAATCATATATATATATATATATAGTGCATCATTTTGCTTAATGCTTCCTAGAATTACATTAATCTGCACAATCATTGCTTGTAGAAAGCTATTACCAAAGAATATGGAACTGCAGAAGAGTCCATCTTACCAGTCTTGAATTCCTTGTAGTGTCTCTCTGCTGAGATAAGAGGAATTCCAGCTCTGCTTTGTGGCTTTCAAGATACTCCCTATGAACAAAAAGCTAATATAATTTCCTACAGCTATTAATTTGACCTATTAAACCTCTAAATACAACCCATAATAATTACTTTAATGGATTTCCTTTGTGTTACATTGGGTTTTTTAATTTCTATTCTAGACAGAATGACAACACACTGGCTGTGTGTAACAATGAAATAATTTGTTCATACTTGAGCCCCTTCTGTAAAGCCTGAAAAACTCTGTCCACCTGCTCAGGCTGCTGTGCCCAAATGCTGCCAACCACCTGAGTAGAAGTGGAAATTCTTGTAGATTTTCCTGGCAGGCCTTTGATGCGAAGAGAAGTACGAGCATAAGATAGCCTATGGAGTGGTTGGGATAAGACGAGATGGGATGGGGAGACAAGACAAAAGAAAAATAATTTAATATGTAGCCATGTCCACTAAAATGTAGCTCACTTTTTTCTGAAATCTGCAACAAATTCTCTGTACTCTAGTAGCTCTCTCTGTACTCATTAAGTACAGATCTCAATTAGCTAGTTCTCCAATTCTTCTTAGGAAATGCATTTCTGGATGTGTCAAGGCCACAGACATGAAAAAAAAACTTTTGAAGTAGAACACTGTAGAATATTTATTTGCTCGCTGTATTCTCTGCATGCATTCAGTTTATATACTTAGTTTAATATCTTATCATACAGTGTTTCATAGTGGTAGATTTTTTCTTTTAATATGAGTTTAGGGCTTAGAAGCAAGTCTGGTAAAATATATTAATTAATCCGTGGTGGGCAAAGTGCACATCTCCGGTACACGAGTGAAAGTTCATATACCCTAGTTAAAATGTTATTCTAGTAAAAGTAGAAGGCCTCAATTTGATTTTCTACTAAAGAACTAAAGAATTCTAAAGTACTTGTAACCAAATGTACTTAAGTAAAAAAAAAAAAATTACTACATTTGTCCTAGCTCTAATTTTGTCATTTTTATAATTAACTATTCATTTTATGTGAGAAGATAAAACTTTGGTGTGTAATGAGCAATTACAGTATTTGTGCAGTAATCTTATTCTTCTTTACAAAAAAAAAACTATGAAAAAGGAATTTTACTTGGTGACTTGTCAAATATCAACAATAAAAGTTATTATACTATTGGGTTATTGGGTTGCTGTATAACATCAGTAACATTAATATAGACTGCTGCTTAAGAGTTACTGATCATGTTAGCTTACTCAGCTAACTAAAGTGTAACTAGCCATACAATGAAGATATAATTAAGATAATGACAGATTTATTCACATACACAATAAAATCCTTCATTATTGCAAGCTAACATTAGATTCATATTAAAGAAAATCTCCATTATGATTGCCACTGGATGTGCTCACCGCTACATGTTTTCTCAAATAAGTTGCTTTCGGCTGCTCCCTGTTCGGGGTCGCCACAGCGGACCAACTAGTCCGCACAACAACTTTTACGCCGGATGCCCTTCCTGACGCAACCCTCCCATTTTTACGGGCTTGGGACCGGCACTGCATCCAGTGGCTGGGGTTGAGGCATTGGCTGGAATCGAACCCGGGCTTCCGCATGATAGGCGAGTAACCTACCACTGAGCCACCAATGCCTCACATGTTTTCTCAAATATGACGGAGAATTCTTGTAACACAAAATCGTATGTTACTGAGGCAGAGCAGGCATTTGAACATAAAAGACTGTTTCTTCTGTTCTACAGATTGAAAGATTTTCTGCAGATAAGGCCATGTGAGTGTGGGTGGCGGAATGGATTAAGTGTTTTCTTTTATCATAGGCTACCTTATATCAGGCTCTGACTCTGCAGTTTTACTGCTACTGTACCATTTGTGCACGCTGCATTTAGTGAAACCGAAAAGCTACGTAGGTCAAAAATAATGTGCGTGCTGTACCTCATTTTGCTTGCTGTGCTGTAATTAGACAACTGTGCTGTAATCATAAGATTCTCATTCAAATTCCTAGTCACAAATCATCATCTTGTTTTAAGTGGGACCTGAACCCCAACATCATAAAGAAACAAAGACTTGACTACCTCAGAAAAGTAAAGAGCTAAAGATCTGCTTTTTTCACTTAGGTATCATCCAAAGCGTCCTGACATCATGACATTGAAATACTCTCACCCCACTCCAAACACTCACACAAGAATATACCCATACCAATGCAGAAAACACCAACAGCCTGCTAGGAACCATTTGGAGGGTATAAACACACAAAACATACCTATGTCTGCTGGTCAGTGTGTTAACTCCAGTGAAGGAGCAACTCCTCTGCACCATGCCACCTTTTCCTGGAGAATCAAATTGCAACTTCACCGACATCCCCTGAGCCCCTGCAATGCAGACAAATATTATAAAGTGTACAGACACACATAACAAATTATTTTCATATAATGTAAATAACTGTAACTGTAACTGTGTGCAAGTCATCTATGTATAAAATGTACAGTGAATGGGCAGTACTTTACAAGAACAGACAAAGTGTGTGTAATATCATACTGCCATATTTTAATGCTCATTATTTGTGTGATTCGCCTGAAAAGGCTATATATAAACATCTGTTCTGGATTGGTTTTTGTGTATATGCTGTAGCATCACAACTGTATTGAATTAGGAAGTGGTTCTAGAATCCCCTCTATGTGCATTTGTCCTAGAAATGGGATAGTTAAGAAAGTTTCAAGGGACCTGCCAACTGAAATATTACCACAAGGACAGTGTCCAGTATGAGGCAGTGTTTTCCATCTTGATTCTTGTTGACTGTGTTTAAAGCATTTCTCAATGTAAAAGCTCCGCTCCTGTCTGGCTCTCTTTTCAGGTGATAATGAGAGTCAGGCTTTTGCACCCTGTGCCTCGGGTCTCATGTCCACTCCAGTCATGGGTATTGCAGATTGAGCTGGTTGCAGCGGAACTTGAGGTGGGTATTTCTCTTGCCCTCTCCACCAGCTCAGAGGGACCTGTTCCAGATTCGGAAGCTCACTCTATGATCTCTTCTGATCCAATTGAGGACCAGTGATGTGGGTGCCTCAGCAAAGCAATTCTCTGCCACATTTGAGGAGCTGCTTGAGGTTGTGAGATGTATATACATACACACCTCTTTCAGATTATTTGGCAGTGTGGCAACTACAGAGAAAGGTATCTCATTTGGTTATGAATACCACATAGAAAGGCTACAGGATTCAGTTCATCTTTCATCCTCTTTGGTTCACCATAGTACACATAGAACAAGTTCCTTTTCTAACACAGGTACCTCAGTATCTCTTGGGCAAAGGGGCAACAGAAGATGTACCCCATCCTGAGAGGGAGTCAGTCTTCTTCAGCTGTAACTTTTTAATACCTAAGAGGTATGAGGAACTGCATCCAACATTAGATCCGCATGGCCTGAACCACACTCTGCGGACATATAGGTTAAAGATGCTAATGCTCAAACTCATCATGTCACAAAAATTATCTGAGGATTTGTTTGTAATAATAGATCTAAAGGACGCATAATTTCACATTGAGATTCTGCCAAAACACAGGAAGTTTCTCAGCCACCTTTTTGGGGTTAAGGTTTACCAATATCGAGTTCTTCCTTTCATTCTAGCCTTATCATCACGCACCTTTTTGAAGTGCATTGATGCAGCTCTAGCTCCTGTGTCACTCCACTGAATTTCATAGACAACCGGGTCATTCTAGCTCAGTCAAAAGAGTTGGCAGTACGGCATCAGCTATTTGGGGCTCAGGTTGAACCTCAAGAAGACTATGTTATCTCCATCTTAGAAAACCACTTTTCTAGAGGTAGTATGGGATTCGACCACAATGCAGGCACAGTTGTCTCTGTGTATTCACTCTGTGTATTCGATTCTTGATGCTATATGGGTGGCATCAGGCTAGGCCAAGATTTATCAGTTCATCAGACTCAGAGACTCAGGATCTCATGGCAGCATCAACCATCATTATTCTATAATTGTTATTACATAATTGGCATGTTTCCACATAGTGTCAAGTTTCTCAGGGCACCAGGTTACATACCCAGGATGATCTGTGTGCTTGCGATTCAATACAGATGGGCCAAATTGGCATGTTCCCTGCATTGCAGGCTTTTATAATGGTATAATGAAATGTGGTAACCTTTGTTGATAACCAACATGTAAAGCTTCCTGGAAGAACACTTCATCAAAGTAACTAGATGGCTAATTGGATTGGATTGCAGAATATAATAAAGTCAAATAGAATTAAATGGTTTTGTAAATGTAAATTTTTATTGTTTTTAATTATATAGGTTTTATCATACACAACAATGCATTTCATTTATCATTCATACAGAAGACACTGTCATGCTATTATTTAAAAAATCATGTATGAATATTTGTATGAATAAATGTATGAATTCCAACAAAATCCCTTTCACTTATAATTTTGTGAGTTTATATTAAACTGTTTGATGGTGATGAAAAACTATGGTTCAGGATGAATCACTGTAGAAGTGATAGTAGAGTCCCACAGCGACTGAAACAGCCCCATTGTGTTGATGCCCAAAGCTGCTGTTTTTTATGTGGATCTCCACAAGGTGAACACGGAATTTAAATTTGATGCCAATCCAGTGTCTTGTATTGATGAGTTCCCTGCTAGGAATGGCTTGTTTTTATTTGACCCTTGACTTAAACAAAAGTAGATTCCCTTGCTGCCAAATTCCAGGAGAAAATGGCTTTCTCAGCATGCTGTAGAACTATTCATCACACTTCTGTTTGGGCTTTTCAGGGCACCGGCCAAGCCATGGGCTCCATAGGCCATATTCTACATTTCTTCATAAATTTGTGGCTTTTATCACAAATATGGTTGTTTCTTCACACAAAGCATTAAGTATTAAGTATTAACTCTTTCTCTGAAGTAGAAAGAAACTTTGGATCCCATCCTCTCACATTGAACTTTAAGCTAGCCATGTGGGGCCATCCTCAGCAGCTGTAAGTGATTCTCCAGTGAAGGAATCTCCAAGTAAAGCATTTAAATAGATTTGATGTTTTTAACAGGTAGCATGCACATAAATTTGAACCAGCCCTGAAGGTGAAGTGTGAACTTCATTACTACTTTCAACAACTTTCTTTGGTCACAATATACTCTGTCAACTAGTTGTAGTTTCATGTTTCAGCTTGATATTTGTGTTTTAAAGGAGGTATCTTTCTCTTTTCCTTCTCCCAGCCTATATCCACCTTCCATTAAGCACCTTGGCTTGGGTAGTTCTTCTTCTGGCTGCATGCTTGATGTGGAAATCTCTTCTTTCTTCCACACTTCCTGTACTTCTTTGCTTTATTTTTCTTATTTAAAGTAAAGAAAATGACCTAGAAGAGATGTGATTTCATTGAGAATGAATGTGTATCATGTTTGTGGGTATCCCAGCAGTGTGGACCACCACTGAAGTCACAGTGTTAAATAAACACACCCTCACTTCTCTTTCCTTCCGCTTTTCTTCTCTTTTTATTTTTCAAATACCATGTAAAAACTGATCTCATTTTACTTCGTCCATACTTCAGTTATGTAAATGAACAGCATGTGAAGACAGAATCATAAATACCAACTTCTGAGTCATATGTGACAATGTCCATTTTTAAAAGTGCTATACAAATACGCTTTTTAAAACAAATTCCAGGACCATGTTGATCTTAGCAACCAAATTCTGCTTATACCCCTGAACTGCTCTTATTTTATATCTCAAGTTCTAGAGCATACACTTGGTTTATCTTTCAAAAAATGATAAATGTAATTGATAACCATGATATTTCACTTACACCTCTCACACTTTTAAACTTACTATTAAAAGTGTAATAGTAGGTCATCTGACTAGACAAAGCTTCTATATCATGTACTGTCTGTCTGTCTGTCCATCCACCCATTTTCTGAGCCACTTATCCTACCCAGGGTCACAGGGCACAAGGCAGGGGGCAACTTGGACTAAGTGCCAGCATGTACTGTATGTCATATCAGCAATGCAGACAGATAACATAGATGGAATGTATGGAACCTCTACACTAAGAGTGAGGAGTGGGCCATCAGTCAATTTTGTTTGCCCAGTGCAGTTGGGGCTTTAGCCATGCATACATTTCAAAGAGAAATTGGAGACAGTATTGGCATTTCCCAACTACGAGCTGAATAATGACACATCTTACCATCTTAACTGTATTCACATCGCTCACACTGCAATGCATAAAATTTCCAAAGCAGCAGAAAATTGAATGCACACACATACTGATAAAATATGTATACTCTACTGTATGCTCTACGTCATGACAGTATAACAGTATCTTTACTTCACTGTCAAGTTCATCTTATTTCAGATCTTTTGTCATTTCCAAGTCATATGTAACACTCAGTACCATGAGTAAGCTACGGTGTTTACCATATATGGTGATTTGATGGTGTTTGATGCACAAGCACATCAATTTAGAGTGTGTGGCATTTATGAATGGTTATTGTGTACAGCTGTGCAAACACTCATTTAATAAATAACAAATTTCTTGTGCAGACAGACAGCTCTTGCAGAATAATTTAGTACTTGTTTTACACATACTGGACCTAATTAATCAACAGTATGATCATAAGTAAATGGCTTAATTGCACAGTACACAGACTGGGAATAGCAACTGTCTACTTCAGTCATTGTGTAGTTTCTGTGTACTTCAATGTAATTCTTTCATTGCTACACTTTGTTTCCATCAATTATCTATTCTTACTATTATGCTAGTAATATAGATAGTAATATTACCATCTTTGTTACCTATTTTTATATTATCTACATATTTATCATAATAAATAGTTACTATATTTAATCACATCAGTGGTCAAAGCATCTTGGTAAGCACAGCTAAAAAAGATGGGAAAGAAGGCTTGTTTGAAAATCAGACACTTTTTGGAGAAAACTGACAATCAACATGATCTTTTGCTTGTGTCCTGTATCTTTACTTTGTCAAAATGTGCTACACAATGTTAAATATCCTCATTCATCTTCTTCCACCTATGTAATCTGGGAGAAGCATTATCCACAGTAATTGCTATGTGAATTGTGCTGTTTTGTACCATAATGTTTTAGCTTTTAATTAATTTTTTATTATTTTATTATTTAAAATATTTTATTAAATATTTTATTATTAATTTTTCGTAATTTTTAATTAAGTTGTTTCTCATGCAGCAACATTTTCAAATATGTTTCCTGGTTTAATTTCTGTAGGTCATCCCCTTTCGTAGAGTCAGGACATGCTAAAGGATTAGATATATCCAGTCAAATTGACGAAAGCAAAATCATTCAGTTTGAAGATAATGTCCAAATGTCTGAAACATCAAAGCAAGTTAATCAGAGCAATTGCAGTATCAATAGCAGGACAACCAAACTGCTATTGATACTGTCTTCTTAGCAACAACATACAAGCCATGATGCTTTCTGCCTTTTAAATCAGATAGAAGAAGAAGTTGCTTTCGGCTGTTCAGGGTCGCCACAGCGGACCGACTGGTCTGCACAACAACTTGGCACAGGTTTTACGCCGGATGCCCTTCCTGCCGCAACCCTCCCATTTTTCTGGGCTTGGGACCGGCACTGTATCCAGTGGCTGGGGTTGAGGCATTGGCTGGGAATCGAACCCAGGCCTTCCGCATGATAGGCGAGAAACCTACCACTGAGCCACCAATGCCCCTGCCTTTTAAATCAGATAAATGGAGAGAAATAATACTTTGTGATACACATAATCAAACAAAGTGGGAGAGAATGAATGCATATGTTCCTGGGAGTTTTCCTCACAAAACCAAAGATTTGGACAGGACAAAGCTGTCTGGTGACTTGGATGGATTATAGATCTTAGTGTCCTCTTAGATTTAACATCTTATTTTAAATAAATGAAGTATTTAGAACTAAACATTGTCTTTCTTTGTCCCTGTGGACGGAACGCCTTAAGTCAATGCATGAACTATATGAGCATGATGGTTATATATACATTGAGATGCTGTGGCATGACCTTAAAAAGGTGGTTCACGCTCAAAAACCCTCCAATGTGGCTGAATTACAACAATTCTGCAAAGATGAGTGGGCCAAAATTCCTCCACAGCGTTGTAACAGACTCATTGCAAGTTATGGAAAACGCTTGATTGCAGTTGTTGCTGCTAAGGGTGGCCCAACCAGTTATTAGGCTTAGGGGGCAAACACTTTTTCACACAGGGCCATGTAGTTTTGGATTTTGTTTTCCCTTAATAATAAAAACCTTCATTTAAAAACTGCATGATGTGTATACTTGTGTTATCTTTGACTAATATTTAAATGTGTTTGATTATCTGAAACATTAAAGTGTGACAAACATGCAAAAAAATAAGAAATCAGGAAAGGGGCCAACACTTTTTCACACCACTGTATGTGTGTACTGTATTTTTAGCACATATATTGTGTTGAGTTTAACTCAATATGTGATGTGCTGAGTACACTCAGAACATGTGTAGGAAATAAGATGTGTTGTTTTGAAAACGCATTTGTTTTAAGTGTATGGATTCAAACTAGAGATTTAAGCTATCAGTAAATATTTGCAAGACATAAATCGATAAATCTGCACCAGTGTCATTTAGGCAGTTTTCTTTGTGCTCCTTCTCCAAAAAATATTGTACTTTTTGCATCTTTCTTTCATGTGTATGTACCAAGTAAAAGAAAAATCAATCATTTTAGAGCTAGCATAAAATATTTAAGCCTTCACTGAATACTTCTGCATTCTAACTCTGCAGGAGAAATGTATACCAAAACAACATCTGTGTAAAGCAGATGAGCATTGCAGAATGGGAAATTTTAAACTCAACATACCAATATTACAACATACTGATAAGGCATGGGCTTAAAAGTACATTTATGTTTTTTGCTATTTAGAAACTAAATACTACTTCGGAACTATTTAGACTCTGACTATTCACTCTCTAAGCACTGGGAACAAGATTGTGGCACTTGAACTAGAAATAAAACCAGAATTAAGAATATTACTGCCATTACTAGTAATAGAACATTTGTCTTACCAGACTCAAAGTCTCCTATTCCAGACCAAGGTTACCTCTGAAAGGACTGAGAAAACTTGCCCATTTTCATCTCTGCAGCAGCATATGTCTCTGTGTGCATGAGCAGATGTCTGTTTGCTCCTGATAGCATGACTCTGGCTCAGCTGTGAGGCTTCGAGAAGCAGAAACGACACCCGATTCCAAGAACTGGCTTTTACAGGACAAAGAGAAAAGAGGCAGGGCATCAAATGTTTCTCAAAACACAGACCCTCACTCTCTGCATTCCTATCTCCTGTTGTGCCTTCCTTTATCTGCTTTACTCTCTTATATCTCTTTTTAATTTCACACATATATACACTACCCCATAGTCATTTCTATATTTTGTCATTAAACATAAAAGTATAAAATCTCTCTAGGCCAATCTGTCTTAACTATATTTAAATCCAAATACACAAAAGAGACTCTTGGCCAAAGTTTGAAGTGCACTGAAACAAAACTTCCTCATGCTATTATTTTATCTCTGGCTTGATTGCTTTTAGGTGGATGATTTGAAGTTTATGTACCAATTCACCACTGTCCTGTTCTGCACATATGCATGGAATGTAGAAACTCTACAGTGTGTGTGTGTGTGTGTGTGTGTGTGTGTGTGTGTGTGTGTGTGTGTGTGTGTGTGTGTGTGTTTGAATGCTGGGGGTGTAACATATGTGTGGTGGAGTGATATAACACAGATGGTTGCTTTCTACAGCATTAAATTCTGCACATTTTCAGCACATTATTTAACTGATTCAATTGACATTTTATGTAGATGGCTTGATATTATTTTGCAATGTAATATTTGATTATATGTATTTGCTTTATATGATTATAGTAATTGCATGAGTTGCATAAACATTCACATCAATGCATAATCCTAGATGCTACTATCATAATGTTACATCCAATAAGACAATGCCTATGAATGAGGAATTTCTCATTTTCAGAAGGTTCTACTCTATAAATATCCATGTCCATATTCATTAAATACATTTAACATAATACAGAATAATATATAGTATTAACTATAAACTATAGTAGCATCTGTTAAGAAAATAGGCAGGTTGTGGCAAGGACATTAGCTTGGAGGGAGATAGATAGATAGATAGATAGATAGATAGATAGATAGATAGATAGATAGATAGATAGATAGATAGATAGATAGATGGATGGATGGATGGATGGATGGATGGATGGATGGATGGATGGATGGATGGATGGATGGATGGATGGATGGACAGATAGGTCCATTAATCTTTTATTTGATTTATAATAATCACATAATTAAAACTGATAAATTTGCCCATATTCTCTTTTGATATTTTTATTTGCTATGATATCTTTTTGGTTGTCGTCCCCCTGCAAGCTTGGTTTTTTGTTTTTGTTGTTGCCGTCAGCCACTTTGCTTTGTCGTCAGCTTAGTGGTTAAGGTGTTGGGCTACTGCTTTGAAAGTTGTGAGTTTGAGTCCCAGGTCCACCAAGTTGCCACTGCTGGGCCCCTGAGCAGGACCCCTAACCCTCAATTGCTTAGTTGCATAAAAAAAAAAGTGATAAATTGTAAGTTGCTCTGGATAAGGGCATCTGCCAAATGCCAGAAATGTAAATGTTTATAGACATTCTTCAGTGGTCATTCACTGCACCTCCATCTCTGTTAGGAAAGGGATAAATGTCAGAATCCAGAATATGCCCAAAACAGTCATATAATTTTACTTTAAGCAAAGAAATACACCATGATTCCAAAAAAAACGTGTGGCAAGAAACTGGTTGTTCACTTCAGAAAGGCTACGACAAGTATTTACAGCTTAAAAGACTTAAAAGTAAAATAAAAGACAAATTGGTTTAACAATATATATTAAATATTAAATTAATCATCAGGTGAGAGAGAGAGAGAGAGAGAGAGAGAGAGAGAGAAAGAGAGATTGATTTATGAGTTGAGCCAACAGTTTTCTGTTTAACAAAAAATGCAAAAACATCACACCCCAGCCACCAGGGGGGTGTTAAATAGTTGTTGAGGAGGTAGTGAGGGGCCCTCAAAAATCTAAACCTAAAATAACTACTACAATGCAACAGTTGTGAAATTACAGAGACAAGTCATTTTAGTGTGTTGATTTTTAGAGTCGTAATCTGCCATTAATTACTCTATAAGTGAGGGCTATTTGTACACTATTAATAAATGTTTACAATGTTAATAAGTTTGATATTGGGCCTAGGACTCTGTGCTACATCCCTAAACCTGAGCAAATTCTTAGATTAGGTTTTTTGGGGCACTAGAGGTGCCTTTGGGTTTATTAGACATGAGCAGGTTCTCAGTGCGAATGTTGAGCTGGATGAATTGGCTCAAATGTAGTGAATTTTCCCTGCATGTTACCTCTCTTTGTATAGCATCGCTTTACAGAGGTATTGTCTGAAAGCTGTTTGAATGCTGGATTGTTCTATCCACTTCCTGTGGCCAAAGTATGAAAGGTTAGAGCATAGTCAGCAGTAGATTTTAAACAATGAGCCAAACCTGCAACAATATTAATTGTCACCTCTCCTGTTGCAGATGTCTGACAGCTCATTTATCCAGTGTTAATAACCCCATTTTGTCTAAAGAGAGTATTGTATAATCTCAGTGGCCCAGGTGGCTCTAAAATCTTTTGTGTGTTACATACATGTACAAACTCTACATGTACAAACTCTATTTGATTTTATTTCTTTAAAATATGTTTATGTTGGTTGTTTCTCAGATTGCAGACAACTCAGATCCGGTTTCTTGTTTCTTCCATCAGCTCCACATAATAGTCACTTCCAGAATTGGATCGACTCCAGTTTAGATTTGGTTCATGAATCTAGACTCATGTACAGAAACATCTGCATAATAGTCATGCAGTCATTTTACTCCTTCAGTATTGACTTCAGGACAAGGTCAGATACCCTGACAGCAGACGATTCTGAACTGGATCTGCTTTTTTCTGGCGCATTCAAACAATCAACCATGTTTGCTACAGATCTGCCTGCATGAAATCTGTGCAAATGTGGCAGATGCAGCCCTCAAATCGACACCTTGAATCATCTATTCACGCACCTATGGGTTATAACAGTTTTAATTTTTTAAAAATTATTTATACCTGGGAGACAACCAGTATTCTGTACATAGGTACACAGAATGCATGGTGATGTGGACTCGGAACACTTAAACCTGAGGTGCATACATACAACCAACAGCCAGGATTAGCCGATTATGGTACATAACCAAAAGAAACCTTTATGGGGAAAAACTTAATAACCTAGCTTTTATTTAATAACCAGTTTTATTTATTGTTTTCAAACAATAAAGTATCATCTGTCCAAAGTTATTAAATATATTACACATCAACATATTAATTTTCCCTTCTTCCATGTGTACAGTAGGCAGTAATTGTAAAAGGTAATAAACCATTTTCAGAGAAGGTACTGTCATACCTGACTATATGCACAAGGCAAACCAAACTACCTGGCAAGCTCTTGTCTCGTCCTTTTATCAAATTTTTCAATTACCTTTGCTGTGTTCCAGTGTACATGTTCCAGTGTACATGTTTTGAAAATTCTTTTATAGCCCTCTCCCCTACCCCTTTGGTTTTGTATGAAACAAAAAAAGACTTCAATGATTGATACGAAATCATATGAATCTGTTCCCCACCCTTTCAGCAAAAATAGAGAGTGCATTTGAAAAGTGTTTAGCACTATGACAATCCTTGTGTTGTTTATTGCATGATCTACTATATACACATGTGTTTTTCATATTATCTGCTATAAAGGTGTAAAATAATTGATGACTTTTTTTTTTTTACAGAATTACCATAGAATTGAAAACTACTTTATACACATATGCAAAAAATTACATCCATATCCTCATTCATCAGGACTCTCAAACCCAGCCTGCACTGACTGAAATGCCTTTCTTGAAAATAAATTCACCAGACAATCTCTTTGTCGACTGGTCATGCTAATTTTAATACATCATAATACTAAATGAATGAATGTTTTTAAAAGAAGTTTGTTGTTGAGCTAATTAAACGATTTACTTGTAATATCAAAGAAAAGAAAGAAAGAAAGAAAGAAAGAAAGAAAGAAAGAAAGAAAGAAAGAAAGAAGAAGAAAGAACTAACGAAAGAAAGAACTAACGAAAGAAAGAAAGAAAGAACAAAAGAAAGAAAGAAAGAAAGAAAGAAAGAAAGAAAGAAAGAAAGAAAGAAAGAAGAAAGAAAGAAAGAAAGAAAGAAAGAAAGAAAGAAAATCACTGGCACCACCTACTGGTGTAATTGTGTAACTTTCAGAAATGGTCACCGAACAAATCAGTAAACGAATCTGAACGGATCTTTTTGGTGAACTGAATCAAAAGATTCGAGTCAGTGGAATTAATCAAATTCATCACCCTAGAACTTGCCGTAGAAGCCGTGAACACTTCAAAGCTCCAGTTCCCATTTCGGACATATCCTCATGATCGATTGGCCCAGTTATAGCCATGACTGACAACTGGTCAACTGGTCAAGCAATGGGGCAGAGCGATGCAGAGAGAGAGGGAGAGAGAGAGGAGAGAGAGAGAGAGAGAGAGAGAGAGAGAGAGAGAGAGAGAGAGAGAGATTTATGGCTTGCCTTAAAAATCTTAAAAGTGACATGTGGAATCCTTAAAAATGCTATTTTTAAGAATATTTTGAGGTGCAACATTATTAAGTATAGATAAACAATAATTGGCATTTTGTGGCCTAGGCCATTTGTAGTAGATATAATAAATGGATAAAATTAGACATAAACATATGAGCAGTCGGGTAATTGGTACATTTGGGGAAATATTGTTTAGACAAATTGTAAAAATGAGAAATGCATGAAATTGTCTAATTGGAGTGGGATGGGTGTTTAAAAAGGCTCTCAATGTAGTTGACTGGTAGAAGAATAATGCTGCTTCATGCAGATCTCCTGTCAGGTTTGCCATGCAAGTTTTCACAACATGCTTTAATGGTAACAATAAGGATGGTTAAATGGCTTTGAGCAAGCATTACTAGAATCCTACTGAAATTCTGTGGTTTTTGAAATTGTTGATCAATCCTTTATAACATTGCGGAATTGGGGGATATGATTTAACAAGAGGAATGTGCCAAAATTGATCCATAATGCTGTTCTTATTACAGTAGATGCCTCATAGCTGAAAGAAAGCATTGATTTCTGATATCGGAATATTGTTTTCCCTATGATTTTTCTAACATACTATGTTTTTATGCTTATGAATACATACTTTTTTTTAAAGAGCTAAAAGAATTTATGTAAATTTGAAGTGGGTAAATGAACCATATTAAATTACTGAACTATATTAAATAAATAAAAAAAAGTAAAAGTGTCTAAATACTATATTTATTTCACCACTCTCAGGTCAAGGGAGCTCATTGTCTATGGCGTGCTCAGCTGATCGCACCACCCTCTAGAGAGCCTGTCTATCCTGCTATTCCCAAACTGGTGTGTAATGCTTCCCAACAGGAGGCTCTTGATGGTGCAGTTGTAAAAGTTCATTAGCACATTAGACAGGAGGTCAAGTGTCTAAGGTGGTAAAGACACTGATCTTCACCAGGGTGTTAATGTGACAAGACAATGACCAGTCCTGTGTGATGGTTGTACAAGTGCACACACCATCCACACAGTGGACAACTAAAACCAAACCACATTTTGCTTGTAATACAACACTCAGCTTGGGTATGCCCATGCTTATTTGAAAATGTTATTCCACTCTTTCCTGCAAAACTGCTCCAGATCTGTCAGATTGCGAGGGGATCTCCTGACCTTCTTTAAGTCATTACTTAGGTTTTTGTTGGGATTTAATCTAGAACTTTCTTCTTCTCTTGAAACAATTAATCTATTGACTAGTCCAGTATTTGTACTTTGGGTCACTGGCAGGTTGAAGGTGGAAGTTTTAATTTTTTCTTAAAAATAGATTGATATTCAGAGTTATCCATGATTCTCTAAGAGGTCTTTAAGAGATCCCCAGTCCTGGCTGAAAAGACATAAGTCCATAGCATGTTGCTGCCTGCCACTCAATTCCCGGGGCAAAAGCATAAAAAGGATGCAGCGGTTAGTCCTCATCTCACCCTCATACACTAATTCTGGGGACAGATTGAGAGGTTTTCTGGCATTAGTGAGAGAAATAGCTGTAGATGCAGTAGTGAGGTACGGTATGGGAAAAGCATTGGCTGGGGAGGTGGTGCCAGGGCCATCTCTGCCACTCCAACCATGTTGGGAATATCCCTTGGAGATGTCAACCTTAGAGCAGTCATGTAACGAGACCCTGAGGCACACTTTCAACCAAGTAAGAGTAATTAATGTTTATATCAAGTGATGCAGGACACTCAAACTAAGGAAGAGACAACCCAATTGTTGCACTTCAATGTACCTCATGTACTTCAAATGTACCAGCTCAAACATCTGAAACATGGAGAAAGGCAGTTCCTGTGGCTCCCAAGAGGAAATAGCTAGAACTGGATGTAAGTCTAAAAAGCGTGGCCCAATCCACCCCAGTCCCCAAGATCCAACGTTGCCAAGTTGCAAGGGAAAATTTTTTGTGTTTTCACCTCTACCTGTTTGCACTGACTTCATTGAGCACCACTCTGAGATTCCTCCAGGTGTGGAGGAAGTTTAAGGAAGGTTTTTGGGCAACCTAACCGTTGCCCAAGAGATTCCTCCAGGTTAACTGAACACAAAATAATGTGTTTCAGGACTTATTTTTTCAGGGCTGTCCTTGAGATGGGTAGGAATCCTCTTGGGCAACGGTTAGGTGCGTCCCGAAATTTATATGACAACAGCAATTTTCTGCCCAAAACCCAAGACAAAAGTCAGGGAGAGGCAGGAGGCTCTTTGTCCCAGGTAGAGAGGGAGGAGCACCACATACTGTGTATTACTTAGACGGTCTCAGATCGAACAAGATCAATTACAGCATGATCCTCCTATACTAGCTAGTGATGTGCCATTTTACTCTCTGTTCCATTCACACCCCACTGGCCCCAATGTCCCACCACATAAAGATTATCATTACTGTATTGTTACGAAACTTGATAAGTATATTCATCTCTTATGTGTTTAGTGCAAGCACTAGGCACTTTTACCCCAAAGATTGCCACTTGGGGCTACATGTCTTCTACTTATTATTATTCTGATTCTGCTCAAATTAACTGTTGTGACCAAATCCTAAAGATGCGATAGTTAACTAAATAGTTTTTGATGATGACAACCTTATTAATTAAAGAACATGGTTGCCATCAGCCATCAACTTTTAGCAGATATTTGACAGAGTTAATGTTAACATCTCAACTTAAATGGTAGAGTTCAGGTTGTGTCCCCCAACTGTCTATTGCAATCTCACGCAAATTGGCCACTGAACATTGCTTTTCATTTTGGAGAATATGTTGTACAGTGAAAAATTTGTTTTTAGCTTAAATGTATTGCTGAATCTAGTAAAGTATCAAGTTTGTGATACATGACATAATATGCTAAACTTACTTTTGATAACTCATCCTAGGATTTTTAGCTTCACAAACTTCCTAACCTACTAAGGAAACTGTGAAACTCTATAATGAAAAAAAATCACGAGTCTGAACCTAATTTACTTAAACAGCTTTAACACATAACTTTTTGGCTGGATTTGCACAAAACAAAACTGCTGAGGTCATATGCTAAGTTTAAAAAACATTAATTTTTACAATCTTTAGGTCAAAACACTGATGTACACAATAAAAAAAGTTGACATTTTAAACAATGTTGCCGCAATACCCTCATTCAACTCTAAGACGTTGGAGATTAATTTACACAAACAGCTTTAACACATGATTGCTTGCATGGTTTCACACAAATACAAAACTAGTAAGCCATGTAACTCACTCGGATTGGCCACTGGGCATGCTGGCCATGATGTTATATATATCTCTGAGTCAACAGAGTCATTTTGTTTACCTTGTAAAACTTTGGCTGAACACATTGAACCATTTTAGCCATACCTGCTCAAACTTATGAAAATGTGCATAATACTCTAAGTATATTTAACTAGTTATAGGATTCTTGGCCTACGTAGTGTCTAATATTCAAGAATAATCAAAAACCTTTTGAGAAACAGCATGGCCTCCACACGCCAAGTGGGGTGGGGCTTGAACTACTAAGACAACTGTAACTGAGGACTGGTTGTATAGATCCACTTAAAACTTGAAAGACATCTTCAAGCTATTGGCCTGAGGAGGTGTTGGGAAGTTTGGGGCATCAATGTTGACAGAAAGCAAAGTTTTTTGAGCAAAGCAAATAGCTGTTACTCTGCAACCTGGTGTGACTGAGGTGAAAATGAGTGTGCTCCATTAACTACTAATCTGTAACTGGATTTTAATTGTTTCATTTCTTTAATGTACTTGTAAGTATTTCCCTTTGATTTATTGGATTATATATACATGTGTGTGTAGTTTTTTGTTTTTTTTTTTTTATTAGAATTGACTAAAATCTTGCAATTTGAGTTACGTTAGCCTGCAGTTTGAAGCCATACCAGCAATTGTGGACCCCAATGTTTTTGTGTGTGTTTTTTCCCAGCCAAATGTTGAGTAGTGGGTATGAAAAATATCCATTTGAACAATTCCCCCCGAAAGCTAGAAAAACACAGTGTAGAAATACTGCGCCTCTGACATGTTTGCGCTAAATCCTCCACTGCTCACATCCGGGCTACGAACCATGAGCAAAGACGTGGAATGTTAGATTTTTTTTTTTCCCCTCAGCCGCTGTAATGATGAAGTAAAAAGCACCATGATTGGTGGATTGCGAGGGACAAGAAACATAAAACCGGAGGATTAGCTTTAGCATTCGGATACAAACGCGACAGACGCGAAAAAACAGCGAATCCAAACAGCGCGAACATCAGCAGACGGCACAGAGGCCTTTCGCTTGCTTCTGACATATGTAAGGTATTTGAAATAAAATACAACGCTCAGCATCCACACAAGTAGCTAACAGTGCACAATGGTCTCTCGCAATATTTTGCTCTCATACAAGCATAAAGCGGCGCGCCTTGCTTGACAGCTCGACATCCAATAGAAGGTAGCGCGCACCGGGCTGCGCTAAGCCCCAGCCAATGGGTAACGAAATAATACGGGCCTAAACAAAGTTAGGCTGTTGGTTCTGGCGACCAGCGCTAAACTTCACCAAATAATAGCTGTTTGTGTTTTGGGTGATGCAGTAGCCATTTTAGGTAAGTAGGTCTTTTAAATTCCCACCCTCCCTGAATTTGTGCCATATAAATTTGTGTTGCAGCAATAGAGCGTTACTCGGCCCGGGCTCGAACTCCTGCATCCCTCATGAATGAAGTGCTGAGGTCTTGTGCTTTAATCACGATTAAGAAATTGTACTGAGTTGTTCTCCTCCTCGCCTCCCACCCCTCTAATATTTGATGCATTTTTTCTAAACTGTCATGGCTTTTTTTGCGTCCTTGGAAAGAAACGCGGGGGCGAAAAAGCGGTGTAGTGTTTGGAACCGGTGGCTGAAGCTCAGGTAGGCGAGGTCCTGCTGAAAGAGAGGGGCTAGTGGAGTTTCAGTGTCGCTTCACACGTGGAATGTCTGCGATATATACACGGACATTTAACGGTGCCGTCGCAGTGATATTCGATTTAGCAGCATAGGCTAACGTCGCTAATGTATGTCTCTCTCGGCGTTTCTGATGGTCATACAAGCGATTATTTATTTAGTATTATTATTTTTGCTTGACAAGAAACACGAATAGACCTGAAACCTGGCCGCAAAAGTACTGTGAAGCAGGTAAACCGGAGCTTTGAAAGAACAATATGTCAGGAAAGTAGATTTAATTACACAGTAGTTACTTACAATTACGCCTTATGTAGTGGTCATCTGTGCAGTGCAGCTAAATAGACAGAGGTGGCTTCTTCAGCTTGGCACCTGTCAGGAGCAGGTAGGCTTCTTAGCATGTACACTCTTCATAAAATGATGGATTCAAACATAATATTAGCCATATAGTTAGACCAGGCTGTTTGGTTAGAGGTTAAAAGTTCCAACCAAAATGACTTAAAACATTGTGACATTTTCTTTTTTGTGAGTTCAGTGGTTTTAAGTAAAAGCAAGTGGTTTGTTCACAGCTTATACGTGTACTAGTTACACTTTACCTTTACCTGCAGCCAGGTAAAGTACCTTTACCTTCTATATGGCATAACTTTCATTTCGTAGCTTTTCGTTTATTGTAAAAACTGACCAGAGGTTATTGAAGACGTTTTAAAACGTTTGTGTTTTTAAGTATCTATTAGTAAACTGTAGAATGTATTTTTAGTTAAAGTGCAGCCCCTAAAAAACTAAACCCCTAGTAACAAGATTGCTTGATGGAGCATTATTTTTGAGGGATTATTTGGTGCAGTTTAGTGGGAGTGTGTGTATTAGCCACATTGCACTGTCAGCATGGCAGTTTGAAACATACATTGCGATGATTGTGGAATTAAATGAATATCAATGATCTTATTTAAGTAATATTTAAGCTGATTAAAACAAATTCCTACAGTGAATGATTGGGGGAACATAGATTTCTGGAAATATTTGGATAGCAACATGACCTCTTGGTGGGAAATGGATTTACATGGGTTTTTTAGTGTCAGGGTTTTTTTGTGTGTTTGTTTGTTTTTGTTTGTTTTTATTTTGGACAAAAAGATCACAGTATGACAGAAAATTGGAAATGGATTAATTATGTTTTTGTTTTCCTTCCTTATCACAGCTTTGTATCCAAAAATGTTTTGTGGTCTCTGTTGAAAATACTATAAAACTAAAATGTTGTTAGAGAGAAGTTATTACAACAAGAAAAACACACAAGTCATGGGATTTTTTTTTTCTTTTCTTTTTTTTTTTTTTTTTTAATGAAGTACTCAGTGTAGGGTAGATTTTCAGTTTATCGATGAAGACAGCCAGTGACTCAGCTGATCAAAAAGTCAGGGGATTCTACTACTTGGGTGGCAGTCAAGAGGTAAGTCCTAATGTATATCTTCCTTCTAATTTGAGGCACAGTGAGTCAAATCAAGCCATACTAGAAGCTGAAAGGGAACGTGGTACTGAGCAAGGTTTGATGACCTTCAGGTAGGTGAGGGACAGGCCTGACTTTGTTTTTGTAGGCAAACACTAGTGTGTTAAATCTCTTGCAGTAAATAACCAGGAGGCTGATGGAGGGAACGCAGCAATGTGCATCAAATTCTAAAACCTAATGTTATTTATTTGGTAATCAAAAATCTGTTTGCCTGAATTTTCCTGCTCAGGAAATGTTTCATACAACAGATATAAAACTGCTTTTGTCCCGTAACCTAGACTCATTTTGACTTCTGTAGATTCAAAGGTTGTTAGCGTAAGTTTGCAAATTCTGGTGTCTGAATAGTATGTTCATTGGAGAGTTTGGATGACTGACCTGAGTTGCAAAGCAGTGTCCGCGTTCATGGTCATTAGAACTAAGAGCAAAGGTATCATGATTTGTCTGTGTGCAAGGGTGTTCATGAGCATGGAGAAGTGAAGCGATCAGGCAGTGAAACATTGAGACCTCTTCAGTTCTGTTTGAGAGTCAAGTTCCTTTTTGGGACTTTTGGGACTGAGATGACGTGCGTGTTCCCACAATTATGATTGGTCACTTTCAACCAGTTCCCTGTCTTATGGAAATGTCGATTGCAGTCAACTTTAGCAAAATGGTGGAAAGTTCAGTACAGGGTTTGCCAGGAGAAAGTAAGTTAGCCACAAAGATCCTATCAATCCACATATCTTAAAATGAGAGAAACTGTTATAGTTGACACTATTATAGTTGGTTTATGAATATTTGCTTATAGGGTTCAAACATTTCCCGCTTACAAATGTTCAGCATTACCAGTTAAAAATTCTCTTAAATTGTGGTAAATTCCAACCACTAATCATAATGAATCATCACAAGCAATTAGAAACTTTACTACATCTATTAATACATTTTCTTTAATGGTTCAGGCTTAGTTAATTTGCCTAGAATAAGAAACAAGTTCTTTTCAGTTCTACATGTCTGCAAGTTACCCTAAACGTGTCACGTGTCACTGACTATGGTTAGTGTTCGTAGAACTGATGGGTCAGCCTCCTTCTCATCTGAGAGGAAAAATAATACAGATGTAACCAATAGGTTAAAAGATTTTTTTTTATTTAAGCCAACAAGGTTATGTTCTGTTGATACTGTCAGGCAGCAGGTGTAATGCTGGCAAGCAAGACATTACATAACCAGAAATTCAGTTTTTAAATCAGAAAACGTTTATAAACATAACCTGTGAAAAGCACATATTACATGTTGAGATTTCTATCTTCCTAAGACTCGGTCATCGCTACTGTAAACTGGTAAATATGTAGGATGAACAAGAACGATCTCTGACAGACTGTTTGAGTAAAGCTAATAATGAATATAGCATACTGTGTTGCTGAAATGAACAGCCAAATATCCAACAGCATGAAAGGAAAACCTGTCGCTTAAGTGAAAGGCTCGCAATTCATTGAGATGTGCATGATTCATTAGCTGTATTTACATACAAAGATTTTTGCCAGACTGAATGAATCAATTGTTATTCCCAATTAACTGTTTATACAGTGGTGTGAAAAAGTTTCCAGATTTCTTATATTTTTGCATGTTTGTCACACTTTAATGTTTCAGATAATCAAACACATTTAAATGTTAGTCAAAGATAACACAAGTAAACACATCATGCAGTTTTTAAATGAAGGTTTTTATTATTAAGGGAAAACAAAATCCAAAACTACATGGCCCTGTGTGAAAAAGTGTTTGTCCCCCTGTTAAAACAGAACTTAACTGTGGTTTATCACACCTGAGTTCAATTTCTCTAGCCACACCCAGGCCTGATTACTGCCACACCTGTTCGCAATCAAGAACTCACTTAAATAGGACCTGCCTGACAAAGTGAAGTAGACCAAAAGATCCTCAAAAGCTAGACATCATGCCTAGATCCAAAGGAATTCAAAAACAAATGAAAGATCTCAATTACTTTCTATCAGTCTGGAAAAAGTTACAAAGCCATTTCTAAAGCTTTGGTACTGCCGCGAACCACAGTGAGAGCCATTATCTACAAATGGCGAAAACATGGAACAGTGGAGAACCTTCCCAGGAGTGGCCGGCCGACCAAAATTACCCCAAGAGTGCAGCGACAACTCACCCAGGAGGTCACAAAAGACCCTACAACAACATCCAAAGAGCTGCAGGCCTCACTTGCCTCAGTTAAGGTGAGTGTTCATGACTCCACCATAAGAAAGAGGCTGGGCAAAAATGGTTTGCATGGCAGAGTTCCAAGACCAAAACCGCCGCTGAGCAAAAAGAACATAAAGGCTCGTCTCAGTTTTGCCAGAAAACATCTTGATGATCCCCAAGACCTTTGGGAAAATACTCTGTGGACTGACGAGACAAAAATTGAACTTTTTGGAAGGTCTGTGTCCCATTACGTCTGGCGTAAAAGTAACACCGCGTTTCAGAAAAAGAACATTATAGCAACAGTAAAATATGGTGGTGGTAGTGTGATGGTCTGGGGCTGTTTTGCTGCTTCAGGACCTGGAAGATTGCTGTGATAAATGGAACCATGAATTCTGCTGTCTACCAAAAAATCCTGAAGGAGAATGTCCGGCCATCTGTTTGTGACCTCAAGCTGACGCGAACGTGGGTTCTGCAGCAGGACAATGATCCAAAACACACCAGCAAGTCCACCTCTAAATGGCTGAAGAAAAACAAAATGAAGACTTTGGAGTGGCCTAGTCAAAGTCCTGACCTCAATCCGATTGAGATGCTGTGGCATGACCTTAAAAAGGTGGTTCATGCTCGAAAACCCTCCAATGTGGCTGAATTACAACAATTCTGCAAAGATGAGTGGGCCAAAATTCCTCCACAGCGCTGTAACAGACTCATTGCAAGTTACGGAAAACGCTTGATTGCAGTTGTTGCTGCTAAGGCTGGCCCAACCAGTTATTAGGTTTAGGTGGCAAACACTTTTTCACACAGGGCCATGTAGTTTTGGATTTTGTTTTCCTTTAATAATAAAAACCTTCATTTAAAAACTGCATGATGTGTTTACTTGTGTTATCTTTGACTAATATTTAAATGTGTTTGATTATCTGAAACATTAAAGTGTGACAAACATGCAAAAATATAAGAAATCAGGAAGGGGGTCAACACTTTTTCACACCACTGTATGTCTTATAAAAGGGGCGAGTTTCATGTACATGCATTTTACAAGTAATCTGATCCAAAATACATGCTCATTCTGGGAGTGCGCTATAGCTGCAAGCTTACCATATGAACAAGAAGAGCTTTCTAATTACGCTGCTTGTGTTGTTGAGTTTTAAATGGTTGCTGTCTTAGCATTCAGGAAAATGGATGCTGTAGTTAAAAATAACA